>OX392483.1:10000000-11200000 GCA_947623365.1 Achlya flavicornis
TCACTAATGTTTCATAGGTTAGAACCGATTTTGAAATGTATACAGACAATAAGCTAGTGGAGAAACAAATACAATTTTGTGTAAATGATGGGAACTCCTAGTATTAGTGCCTATTCTTTAGTAATTTTCCTGATTGAGGTGATGTCGTTTTTGTAATCTTCGTCAACTAAGATACGAACGAAATTTAGCTATGATTTGAAAATCACTGGATTCCGGTCTGCTGCTGAAAAACGCTGCGGGTAGTATCAGTTTTTCCAGATTTTTGAAATCCTTGAATTATTGCATCTTGAATTTTTAAGGCGATGATAGTTCTGTGGTGTGGTAGTGACGTCGGATACCGAGTCGAAGGTCCCGGGTTCGAATCCTACAATGAGCTTGAGTTTTCAGTGAAGGAAAACGTCGTGAGGAACCATCACGGTGATAGGGTACTTTTTAGTACCCACCTGGCTGGCTACCACCCTCAAGTTGAAAATCTGTCGCCAATCACCTATCGTTGTGTTCCGACAGCTTCATTTGAGAGCCAGTTCCTTCGAGGCTTTGTGTGCTTACCACCTTCGGCCACATCATCACTTACCATGGTGAGATTGTGGTCAAACACTGGCCTATTCATCATAAATAAAAAAAACTTCTTGAAAAAGGTACTTGGAGTTACTAAAGGGGCTATCAAAATCATTAAATCAATAAAGTCTAGATACTTTTTTATTACAAACGACGAAACGGAAAATGATAAAGAAAAACAAACAATAAATCATTAACAATACAAATTAAGTGAACTTCCTACTTAACAAGGCAGTTGTACAACCAAGTTCCTACCTAATTTCACTGTAACGGACGGACAGATGGACATGTTAATGGACATTTGTCGTAAACAATATGCCTCCTACATTCTAGTAAATGTCGTGATGAATGACTGCATGGCAGCTGGAACTTTCACTTGTATGGATTTAACGATGTGTGCATCACAGTTGTTATGCTGTTGGCTATGACAATCCCATAATAATAGAGATTTTGAAATCAGATAGATGATATCATAGGCAGGGGGTGCATTCGCTGAGGTTAAACATTATGAAACAGCAAAATAAATTGTGCCTGCAAAGAATACAAAAGGAAGTAATTATGATGATTCGATAACTCAAAAGTTTTACTACTTACAAAGATTTTTTTGATTACATTTGTAACGTCATCCTGGAGATCGGAAAGAGATTAAAAATTTATTTTATTATGAATAACGATGAAATGCGGACATGTTATTTGAATAGCGCCAAGCGAACGTTATAAATTAATTGAATGCTTATATTTAAATACAATTTTAGAATATAAACATATTTGAAAGGAATCAAAGGAGATAGAACTTCAAGGTTATGACTTGAATATGATAATAAAACTATACAGCAAATTTTAAATAGACTCGTAAAATTTTTCTTACAATTATACTAAGACGTATGTAAGACAATCAATATTCTAAGATTTTCCTCGAGTGCCATACAGAATTACAATTTACTATAGCATAGGTACTACTTAGATACGCGTGATCTGCTATTCGTTATGGAGCGTTTAGAAACAATTCCGCAGAATTTATTATTATTAATTACTAATGAGTCTAGAAGATATTCAAACATAGACTATGTTTGAATATCTTCTAGACTCATTACCATACCATATTTGAAATAAGACTGATATTAAATTACAATGTCCAATAATGATGTATCTGATAAGATATGAGTTTGGAGAATCAATCACAATAGTAGATTACAAATGAGAAAATAAAATATTGATTGATGCATAAGCACTACTAGGTAAGGCTTTAAGGCGTCAAGATATTGCAACCAGATTTTAATAACGAATTAAATTAAATAAATAAATATCCTGGGACATTCCTCAGACACGGTCATCTGATCCCAAACTAAGCAGAGCTTGTACTATGGAAACCAGATAACTGATATAATATATATACTACATTTTGTTTGTAAATACATACTTAATAAACATAATTACACCCAGACTCAGGACATACAGATCGGTTCATGCACACAAATGCATGTCCTGTGTGGGAATCGAACCCACGACCTGCAGCGCTATAGGTTAAGACTCCACGTCTTAACCAACTGCGCCAACTGGCCCGTCAATTGAATAAATATACTAAAACTAGCGGCCCGGTACGTGCTTCGCTACGTATAAAGTGAAATAATAAAAATGTGATAAATGAAGAACCGCTCGACCGATTGTATGCAAACTTCACATAAACCATCTACTAAATAGTCCGAACAAAGCCTAAACATTTGGTTTGGATAGGTGAGCCTGTTCTAGAGTTATAAAATTACAACAAAAAGTGGCATTGATTTTTATAGATATAACGAGAGGAGCGTAGATGTGCATATCAAAATCAGAAGACAATTGACATTAGATGTCATTATGACCACCTTTTAAAATAAAACTCACACAATTATTAATCCCGCGTTCACAGCAGATACTTAAAAACCAGTTGCTCTCGAACACGTTGATATGACACCATACAATAACAACAAAGGCAATATTTCCGACTCATTACTGTCTTCTAACTGCAACCGCTGTACAACGCTGTCCTATTCATCAAATAACTTACACACTTATAATTTCTACTAGATAATACTGGTAATAGTTGATGCAAATACATTTCATGAGCTTGGATTCCCACGGATGGTCGCGACACAAATAATAAGGGGTTTCTTTGTTGGATTCGTCCCCTGCAGTAGGATTCGATTTTTTACCAGCATCGTGTCGTTTTAATGATGGCACCTTTATTTCATGTTTACCTTTGCACTTTTATCTATGTCATTGTATGTTTTTCAGGGGTGGTATCTTTACACGTGGGATGAAATATGTTTTATCGTAATCGATTTTTTGGATGTTCCTTTAACGGTTATTTGTTATTTATGATTGACGTGTGGACCTCGGATCAGATGTGTTTGTGATAATTTGCTTTACATGCTTTTTCATTAGTAATATTTTACATGTACATCTTTTCGTTTTTTTTTAGTATCCACTATTAACAAAATTTTCACCTTCAAATCATTGGAAATGCATTTTTAAATCAAGTTGACGGCCCGACACCGATAGTGGAATACCTCGGATAATTCTTTTGAACTTGTTCGTGTGATCTATTCCCAATGGGCTGATTTTGATAAATGATATAGTGATTGATTCGCGTAACATTTCTATTGTGCGAAATTTGTTCTTTTGGGTCAAAAAATATTGAATGGGGTTTCAAACTATGGAGATAGAATTTGAACTGGGGATTATTTTTATTTTATTGTGATTTGATGTAAATCAAGAAAATCTGATTTATCATCGGTCCTGTCCCCCATATATTATTATCAGTAGTAAAGATGAATCAAATTAATTACCCATTAAATACATCCACATTTGACCTGATGAGGTGCATATGACGAACACGATAAGCAATGATCTCTGATGACTGCCCACTGACTCATAAACTGACGCATATTCGAAGAACTAAGGGTACTTGGATATCAATGATGATGATAATATAAATGATGGGGTTTAATAGTGCGACTCTTCTACAAAGTGACAAATTAAGAGACATTACGCCTAGGATGGACCATATCTATTAGTACAGTGGGGTCTGTTAGTATCTTACCAACCGTATATCTTTAATGAAGTTGATTCTTTAATAAATTGCGAAAGAGAATATAAAGAATAATTTCAACTTATTCTATCAAATTGGCTTCCATTTCAATCTTAACAACTGTGTATATGTCTGTGTGTATGAACATGATTGAATTGAACTCTTACACGATTTTACCCGTATGTCTGTAAGAAGGTATTGTATTTCGTTTGTTGGTCGTTCCCCTCTAGATAACACTAAATTTTTAAATTGAAATTCCAAATGAAATAATGAATACATTTAATGTGATCTAATAAATGATACTTCCTTATTTTTTCATCCATTTTCTATAATAATAATTATTCTCAATGTTTGTTGAAATTGATCTGTTTTAAAAAAAATATCTAGTACCTATTAATTTATATTTGCCAGCTATTTCATTGAATTTGAAACATCCAATAGGTACTTCAGTAACACAAACTTTATCCTTACTAATATTATAAACGCGAAGGTTTGTATGTATGGATATTTGTTACTCTTTCACGCAAAAACTACAGATCTGATTTGGATGACATTTGGCACACAGATATTATATGTTCTGGATTAACACATAGCATACTTTTTATCCCCGGGAAAGCCTACGATCCCTCGGGAATACAGGTGAAACCGCGCGGGACAGCTAGTTTTTACATAAAAAGAAACAAGTTAGTCCAGTACATTTATAAGCACAGCAAGTACTCGAAATATCAATCTAAAAGCCGGCATCAGTCACAGTCCCCAACTCCTGCATTCCTAATCCAAATCAATTCATCTTAAAGACGTCCCATTATAAGAGGTAACCCGGCGTAACCCGACCCGCATTAGGGGATAATGGGGCATTGGTATAATGGCCCCGATGTCCTATTGTGTCCCCACCATGCACCTCGCCTGTCAATCCTTGGACCAAACACCGTGAAATCTGTTGACGCTCTTCCGACCTACCGCGAAGGTTTATCTAAAGTCTAATGGCATATGATCAATAACGAACAATTCCTCATCAGTCAAAATACTGATACACATGATGCAATAGCTTTTGTTTGAAATGGAATCGTAAAAATTGTTTGTTGTAGAAAATGTAATAATACGGCTACATAGTATTAATAATTGGACTGTTTGACAAAAAACTTAAACCGACTTCAAAGTACACTAAGAAGTAATAAAATCCTGATCTGATGACAATGGGACCAAACGGGAAGAGTACCCTTCCAGACAAAAAAGAATTTTCCAAATCGGTTAATAAATGACGGAGTTATGAGGTAACAAGCAAACAAAAAAAAAATAACATACAACCGAATTGAGAACCTCCTCCTTTTTTTGAAGTCGGTTAAAAAACTGCTTGTTAATTGCTTCAAATTAAAAAGATACTCTTGATTTCTGAGGCTCCTTCTGAATGAAATAACATTGATATTGGTAACATTTATTGACATTGAGACGGTCTGCTCAATTCATTTTTTCGTGATTGCAGTGTATGATCAGACTTTTCAGAAATAATATGATATGAAGTAATCTCAATAGGTACTAGTCAGTAGGTACATTTTTTTTTTTTTTTTTTTACGTGGGGAAATCCTCATGGATGGATACCCGGGCACTCCGGGGGGAGCGGCCGGGTTATGTCAGACTCCTACTGACTAAAACCCCACGGTGTTCCTACCTGTCGCTGCCGGCTGGATATGTAGGTACCTATGTCAAGTTTATCAACGGTAGTAATTTTCTAGCTTCCTTTGTTACCTTACTCAGTGACGTAATATTGTATAACTTCACTAAATAAGTATGTACCAATGAATTAGGGTCACCAAACCAACGTAAGTGCGAGAACAATGTTCATCAAGTGTTTGACCATTATTTTGGACACTTTCTACCACTTTCACTACCTACGGGAAATAACGCATCAAATTGCCCTATTACCTTTGTTATATCAAATAACCGTGTCTATTGTTTTAACAACATATTATTATTGTGTAATTTTGAAACAACCTCGTGGTTTAATCAAGTCTGTGGTTTAATCGAATACTTTTTATAGCACTGTGATCTAAAGCCGCAATTATTACACGCTTCTCCGTTACCTAAGTAATCATTCACAATCTTTCTAAAATAAACCATTTATGCAGAATAATTGTAATTTTTATTTATACTGTAGTTTTTAATTGGTTCTGTTTGTTTTTTTTAATTCTTGTTTTTTTGTAATTTCTACAGTCTTTAAGGTAATGTTGTGTGTTGTCCAGAATAAATCTTTTTTCTTTCTTTCCTTTCTTTCACTACGAAATCTTAAAATATATACGATAATACGACCCACCTGATGGTAAGCGGTTCCCGTAGCGTACACGACATAAAGTTTGGCAAGGAGGTCCTTCATCAGTCAAGCTGCTCTTTGAGCGAATAAACGCTCTACCTCTCTTTGCTTTGTCGTAAGAATGTCTTTTCAGTAACAATGTCCATATTGTCCATGCCTATATTATAAATGTGAAAGTAACTGTGTCTATCTGTTTTTCAACTTTTCAAGCCTAAACCTGAAGTGGCCCGGAGACGGGCCCGTTGGCGCAGTTGGTTAAGACGTGGAGTCTTAACCTATAGCGCCGCAGATCGTGGGTTCGATTCCTACACAGGACATGCATTTGTGTGCATGAAGATGTTTGTATGTCCTGAGTTTGGGTGTAATTATGTAAGTATATTAAGTGTGTATTCACAAACAAAAAGTAGTATATGTGATATGATATCAGTTATCTGATTTCCATAGTACAAGCTCTGCTTTGTTTGGGATCAGATGACCGTGTGTGAGGAATGTCCCAGGATATTTATTTATTTATAGAACGCGGGTGATACGGTGGAGACAGCTAGTAATCATATATGTCTTCAGTTTTATTGCCCATGCATGTGAAATCGATGCGTGTCAGTGAATTTTACTGTAACTAAAAGTTTCACATTGATTACCAATAATTTAACAGACAGTAATTATATACTTACCTGTCGATTCCTTCTTTATAATGAATTTCCTGTAGAATTAGTTCTACAAGCGCATAGTACTTTTGATAATTGAGGAAGAATAGTTGTTTCTGATTATGAAGCGTATCAGTATCGTAGAAATTAAAACATAGGTACACGTGTTATGACTTCCAGCATTTTCACTAACGTATATTAGGAATTGAAATCCACACGTGCATCCGTAAAAACATCCCTTCGAAGTGTAACAAGGCTTGCGTAGACTGTGAGTTCATCCAGTCAATCATGCAGTCGCTTATAATAAATATCCTGGGGAAATTCTGGACTAAACACGAAAATAGAGTTCATACTCAGGTCATAACAACACACGTTCAGATGGGAATCCAAACAATGTTGTGGGAGTCAGGATGTCCCATTTTATTTATTTATTTATCCGCGTAAGTGTTAAAAAATTCATCCGGGACCCAAACCATAGATATTTAAAAAAGCCAAATAAAGTCGTTTTCTTCCTTTAATTTTATATAATTTTTATTATTTGTTATGTTTTTATTATTTCATTGTTTGTTGTAGCGGCAATAGAAATACATATTCTGTGAAAATTTCAGCCGTTTACGTATTACGGTTCATGAGATACAGCACACTGACAGACGGACGGATGGGTTCGGAACCCTAAAAAGTATCTAGCCTCTACGCTAACCAGCCAATCATAACCGAAAAGCTTCCATTACCTAGTGAGATGTACCTACTACCGACCTACTGGTAGTTTGCATTTCTAATCACCAACAATGACTTGTCAATGAGGCATCGTCATTAACTTATAGCTCTTCTATCGTCTCATTCACAAGTCGTCTTATTACAATGAGTTTTCACTTCATTTTACCAATCCAACAATAATCGTTTTGCGAAAGTCGCTCAGCATTTACTTACATTATACGTACCTTGTACAAAGCGATACGATCATGCAACTGTTTTGGACTAACGCAGAATTACCAATTGCCATTAAAATGCTGCCTAGTAATATATGAAGTCAATATATGAAGCGGCGGTCCATATAGGACTATTAATTCTGTCCAATACGTAAGGTTTGGACGAGGTCCTGGGTATGTAAGGGACATTTGACAGCCATAATAATTGATTGAGTATTTCTTGTAAAGATGGATCGATTGAGCAAGAAGTTGCAAAGATATCTATTCGTTTTTTTTAAACGTGCCACACGAATTTGCGTCTCGGAAGCTCGTAAGTATAACCTTCGCAGAACAAGAGGCGTAGCAGGAGGGTCACGATCAAGGGATGAGGGTAACTTTACAGAAGCAAACTTGTGTGGTGTATTGTAAGCCAAAATCGAAGTTGGCAAGTACCTAATAAAGACTTTCTTTTTACAAATATACGCAGTGCTATGAACACCTTCACTGAAAATAACCTTTTAGCGATAGTACATTCTTAAATACGACTTATAGTTTACGCTAGTATAGTATAGTATATAGTATAGTTTACTAGCATACTTATAATACTGAATATGATAGTAAAGTAACTGATGATTACCTGCAAATGTAGTCCACGTGCGTGAGTCCAAGCCAAGACTGCGCGTGCGCGTATACATACGCGCGTGCGTTATTTCTAAATATGTAGGTTATTCTTCATCTATCTATCCATCTTTATATCTAAGTAGTTTAAGCTGAGAAAATTAATTTCATACACCGTTGCTTGGCACAGTTCTGGTTATCTCTTTACTGGATAAGTGTAATACATTTTAGAGGTATTGGTGAACTTCAGAATTTGTTACTTGACATGATAAAATTAGGTATTTGACGAAGCCCCTTTTTCGCATAAAAATCTGCATGCGATTATGCTGCATCATTTTATAATAATTTTCATTAATACGTTTTATGCATACAATTTTGTACTCTACCCATGAATACAGGGTTAATTTTTATAAATTATCCCTTCATCGCTGATCCAAATGGTTGATCTAATCATATGGGAACAATATTTAAATTTGAACTTGCCTCGATCGGTGAAGATTACGCATTCTTTACCATACAATTCCTTTAAAATAATGCACAGGTACGGATGTTTGGCAACATTTTAAAAGAACAGTACCACAATGCACCCGTGGTAGAGCATTGTGCAAACTCCGGCGCAGTTGATAATATCTACATTCACTCGCCTAAAGATCGCTCAGATAAAGGCATTCGTGCTTAGAATTATCTGCAACGAGTGCATAGCAAACGTCTGCTAACTGTAATAATTCAATTAAAATTCTGGTGAAGAATATTTTTGGCCATTCTCAGTATTTTGACAAAAGAATAAAGTGACGTAACTGTCTCAGCAATGCGTTTGCGATTATTTTGCCCATTCGTTTTCTTTTCAGAGCCGTTTCTGAACTGATAAGGTTATGGGTCTTTGAACGAAGTAATGAATCTGTGCGGCCTTTAAGTAAAATTACATACTTTAGTAACCTTTTTTTTAAGTAAGATTATTTTTTACTGCTTTGCGTAATGTTCTCGTTGCTCTATTCAAATTTAATAAACATGAGGTATAGGAGGTTATGAAAGTGGCAACAAGTTTAGTAACATGTTTTGAAAGATGCCCTTAATCGTATGAGATTTACTTAAAGCTTATGTAGAAACATACGTCCAGCTTTATATACATTTCGAAATGAATAGAACATGTAAAGAGCTTACTTTTAATTGATCAATTTCAAAATGCGATATTTTTATTACTGTTTACGTTTTACTCGTAAAATAATGGTAATTAATTGTTTCACAACGTATTTGAATAAATGTGAATTTTGCAACTTTGATGAAGTACACTTAAAATATAACAGATAAGTAATTAAGTTAAATGGATGTTTCAAGTCTTTCCAGAGCTATTGCGATCACCACATTAATTAAATTTCACTGCCAAGACCTATTGCAGCATATTCTTTAAGGCGAAAGAGACAAGATATGAGCAAAGTACTCTCATTAGTACTTTGTTCTTATCTTTGTTAGAACTACGTATGAGTTACACATTGCCCAAATGGTTACACATTGTCTTTAATTTGGTCACAATTTTCGTAGTTTGTTCTTCACACAAAGAAGTCTTTTCCAAACTATTGAACTTGAAAGCACGGTTCGGACGGCTCTTGAACTTTACTTTATTTCGCAAAACTTCGTTTAGGTTCTTTGTTGGCGTTGTTAAGAAGTATTTTCCATCCGTACTTCTGCTTATAGTTGTTCGGTTCACCTATAGTTATTCGGTTTCTTAATATTTCAGCTGAGGCAAAACCCTTTTAATACCTACTAGTCATCATCGGTGTCATTTTGCAAGTTGCATGAAATATTTTTGAGAGTGGTTTATGTTAGTTCCTGAAGTGCGGCCGTCGAGAAAATGCGTATTAGTCAAATCACGGAAACGGCTATTCTGATATCGATGTAAACACGAGAATCGGGGGACTCTCCTGTACTCTTCTTACGTGATCTTGCAAGCACCAACAATTCAATTTTATCCATTCGAGTCCGGCCCATATAACCCTTCCTCATTTACCTACTACCTATACATAAACCCATTGTCCTAATAATTCACAGTTCACACATCTGAGAGCACCAATCGTTCCCACGTCACTCTATGACGTACTCATGACGTGGCGAATAATAGCCCCGCGGGAGGTCTTACGCCACTTATTAATTGGATATGCCTCTGTTTAGTTTTTGTGAGAATTATTACTTCCCCGACATGAGTATTATTTTAATAGGTATAATGTAGACAAAGCGTAGACTATAAAATATTGTTATTACTTATTTTATTGATTGTTATGTGAACTCTTCGTTCAGAATTATTTTAGACCACAGTACAAGCATTACTAAGATTTTTTTATTGTCTAATATGTCCATAGCTCTGATAACATCTTTTACGAAACAATTTACACAGGGTGATATTATAGGGGAAATACAACCCTATTACTAAAGAACAAAGGTTCTTAAAGAGCGGGACCCGTAGCTTTTGGATACGTCTGTTGGTCGTAGGGGTGATATGGTAGCTGACCTAAACTGAACTGCTCTTTCCAAGAAGTACGAACTTACTATTGTTTTTAGTATGAGTATTCGAGAAGGAATATTTCCAAGTGATATAAGTGTTTCTTAAGATACCAGATAAACATTTAAAGAATATATATATTTAGAAAATATCTTAAGAAATGTAAACACATCAAGTACCAATAATCAATTTATTGACAAACCTATTAGCGAAGAAGCAAATAAACTAAAGTGCAAACATTATCAAGATGCAATCCGATGATTCGCTTACGTAATGAAAACTGCAGGGAATTTTAATTCTTATTGTCTAAGTCATAACGTCTAAGTGGTAACTTTAAGTGGCACTTTACAGTAAAAGTGGGATGAAGCACTCTTTAAATAGGCGAGTGGGCGACGACGACGTAAAAGGTCACATAAATCACGTAACACTTTCACGAAGCTGAGACGAGTATGAGACATGTTTATGTAGTAACCACCGAAGGATGCATCTATGTTACTGGATATGCCTAAAATTACAACCACTCTAGCGTATAAATGTCACAACTGGAGCACAATCTTCCACAAATGACAGGTTCACGCATGAGGAGTTTAATTACCATAATTTTAAAAGTTGCTACAATTTTCCTGCATCATGATAATATAAATCTGGTTTTCAGTGGTTTTTAATGGTCAAATCATATTATTTAGCATCATCGAACAATTAACTAGCGCAATGGCGTTCATTTTGGTTGAAATAATATTCCGCCAATTTCCCACCGCCGACAATACGCTCTGATTGGCTAAGTCAAGGACGCATGCACTCTAATTGGTCAACTCAAACCCACACGATGCAGTGATTGGTCCTTACTGTTCAAATTCAGTGACAAATTACAGACTAGTTTCGGAATTTGATTGTTCATTATTACTACTCTAAAGGGATCTTTCCACGATGTTTAGCATTAAAAATGAAGAAGCAACTGATATTGGAAAGAACTTTGCTTTTGGATTTAGGGTAGGTACATCTATAACATTAAACATCTATGCACAATAGTAACTGATGCGTGCGCCTGCGCAGTATATTTAAAGAAGATATTTTGGTTAACCGAAGTCGTAATGAATTTAGGGAATGACTTCTCTAAAGCCATTATAGTGTACATCGGTAAGTCTTTGACTTGGGGGTTAATTAATAGTGACAGGAACACTGTCACACAAGGAGTTATTCGTGGCTTCTGTTCTGTCATGACATGACCAGACCACATCTAAATCCAGGTCGTTCCTAAAATCTTCGCAATTACATCCTATCTGTACGTTTGTTTCAACTCAATTCGTTGCGCTTTAACTGATTTTGGAAAATAGATAATCTAGGTTCTGGAATAGACAATAGAGGTTTTTATACTAGGTAAGTGGGTGAAACCGCAGAACGGAAGCTAGTATCTTATATTAAAACTAGCTGACTGGCGCGACTTCGTTCGCGTGGTGCCTACCCTTATCACTTAGGGGTATGAAAAATTTCGATTCTCAGACCTACTGAATATATGCATATAAAATTTGGTAAAAATCAGTAAAGCCGTTTCGGAGGAGTAAGGTAACTAACATTGTGACACGAGAATTTTATATATAAGATTTCCATTGGGATAAGAATGTTTGTTACTGGGATGAGCAAAATCTTAAGCAGATTTGGATGAAATTTTGCCCAAAGAGCAAAACCAGACATAATATAAAGACTTTTTAGCCCTAGATAAAATTTCAAATTAAAAATAAATTGATGGAGGCCTTCGGAGATCGGCGAGCCAGCTTTTTTCGCCAACGCACCAGCTTGACTATCCAAAAAAGAAACGCTGCCAGCCTACTGGGAAACCGCTAATCGACAGACTCGAGGAAATTTTCTATCTATATATTGTATTTTTTTAAATATTTGTCGTTAATTAAGATTATAATATTCCCCCAAAATTTTTATTCTGATTTAGACATCTCGGGTAAAATAATGTACTATCTAATTTATTGGTTTGCTTACAACATCACCTATTTATTCTTCACTACAGCCAAGCTTAATGCGTATAGCTTCACCCGTAAGATCAAGATAGTGTATGAAGACATTATGTAAATATACGTCGAGTGCACATTATTGCTCCAAGCATCTCAGACTCGACACACATTCGCTAATAGCCATGTAGACACATGATAATGCACTTTAATGCATCGATGCGTGACATGTATATGTGAGATCGCATGTCCATATCACATCGTTTTAGTCTTTGGAATCAATTAGTTCTTATTATGTACTTTGTTTATACCACACAAGGTTTATACTTGATATCTTATTATGGTGTGTCCATGCTAGTTGAAGCGATCACGAGCCGATCCTCGAACGAACCTACAACGAGCCTACAACGAGCACGATGCGAATCCTTTTGTTCGTAAAAAAAACTGACAATCGCGCTCGTTCAAGGCTCGCAAGCCCGTCCACGCTACGCGAATCGTGCTGGCAGTGTGCTCCAAGCCTCGGTTCATCGTGCTCGTTGTTGGTTCGTTCGTGGCTCGGCTCGTGCTTGATTCGCGTAGCATGGACGCACCATTAGATGTTCAACAACTATCACTGATCCTACGTCATTATTTTCCAAGAATTGTATGGAATGTCCTCCTGCATTTACAGCGTTTTTTTTGGGTGAAAATACTTTAGCACCCTTTCATTATGCATTGCTCCAATATGGTTTATATCCACAGAAATACATCTTGTATAGGGTTGCCATCTTTGTTGGTTGAAATCACCGAATTTTGGAGCCCAGAACCATAGAAAATATTTATTTTCTAAGACATTAAAATTAATTTAGTCATCTTTTATCATAATTCTAAATGTAACAAAACAGAATCTTCAGAATCAGGCTTGCAATTTTAAAACCCAGACTTCAAATGATCAAATCCGGAACAAATCCGGAGAAACCCGGACGGATGGCAACCCTAATCTTGTATGAGTTCATATCGCAAAATAATTAATGTACTTAAAATATAATGACGAAAGACTGAATTAACAAGAAAACGGTATTTTTTAAATTGTTTACATAACAATAGTTTCTAACAATGGCAGTATTGATATAGCTAAGGCCAATATGCAAATGTACTTAGTTTATCTGATTTTAGTTGCAGGTAGGTATTCGTTTTGCTAACATAATCACCTGTGCATATGGGTTCCATGCGAGGTCAAGCGTGACTTGAACATTACTTAAAATTATGCCAAGTGTGCTCCGTGCATAAACAACAAAAGTTCCCCTACAACCTTGTCCATTATACGAATTTCTTTTTGACGTATAAGTATTATTTTCTCTATAGAAGAAAGTCAATTTGTACCATCATACAAGTAACGATTAATTTTACAGATAAACCTTTTTGAAAAACCAAAAAGTTCTAAATTCTTCATTCTTAAACATAAAAAAGAAAATCTTTTAATCGACAAGGTATATAATCTTAATATTATAAACCTATAGTAAAATTCACAGACCATTAGAGGAGAATTTAAATAACAAGCTAAAGAAAAGATTGTTATTAACAATTCCTCCTGAGATTTTTATCGCGTAACCGATTGTTTTTTTTTTCTGGATATACGAATATTGGTCATAATAACGTGTGATTTTTCAGTACCTTTTAATATAAGTAAACAACCTTAATATTATTAGTTATTTAGATGCAAGGGAAATATGGGTCTATAAACTTACGGATCTCCAATAATGTACAAATTGTAGTTCAAAGTTCGATGCCCAATGAATCACGAAGCAGGATTTATCAATTGAATATTGTTTTGTGCAAGATTTATTTCATCGAAAACTATGTAATTAAAACGGGCACTATTACGTTGGTTTGTCTGTTATTGCGTAAATCCTACTTATATTATAAATGCGAAAGTTTGTGTGTGTGTTTGGCTAAACTGCTCGACTAGCTACTAACTAGATTAGCTCGACTGGGGAAGTACCTCCACCCTACAGAATACCGCAGCCAAATAACTTTATGTTGTGTAAAGTTGTGTTCCTGCGCGTGAGTAAGGTCGCCAGAGCTCATTGGGGAGGGGGGAAAGGTCGGTTACGCGTGAGCGATGCTTCGTGTGTTGCAAGCGTCCATATGGCTACGGTAACCGCTTACCATCAGGCGGGCCGTATGCTTGTTTACCGACTTAGTCGTATAAAAAAAAAAAAAAAACGAATTTTCCTGAAATCTGATAAATAGTTACTTTACTATTCCATCCGTACCTGGATGGGTGACCGCCTAGTGGTATTTCAAATCGAGCGTTTCCGTGCTTCGGAAGGCACGTAAAGCCGTTGGTCCCGGGTTTCCCGTTAATCTAGTTGGAGGCCTTCTAGGCGGCTTGAAAACTGCAACAGTAGGTTGACCACTAGCCTACCTCCACCGATCCGCAATGGGCAGTGCTCATCTGCCCATTCCCTTTCACCCTGATTTGTGAAAGGCGGCCTGTGCTCAGCAGTAGGACATTATGGGCTGATGATGATGATGATGATGAAGCTAAATAAAATGATTTATTAAATTATGCAATAAACATGTTACCTTAAGAGGAAAATCATATCTTCAAACACAAATAGCGGGAATAAAATTAAATTAACTGCTACTAATTATTATATTTTATATGTACCTTGCTTTGGAAAATACGCACCAATTAATGTGATTTGTATGAATAGTTTGTAAAAGGAATTATTTATTTGTAAGAACAGGTAAATTATTACACTGATTATATTATAATAAAAGGCCTGAAGCTCTGAATAGAGGTAACAAGCACACTACCTTCGATCTCGGGATTTTACGTTAAATATGTTTCTTTCTTGGAATTAAAAGTAGACAACGTTTTTTATTTATTTTTTCTCTTTATTTTGGCAACAAACAGTCATTACAAAGAATTTTTTACATAAGCTTACTTATTACACAGAATATAGACAACGAGTGCCGAAAAATTAAAATGTAGGTTAATGAACATTATAAAGCATTGGTTTACAATACGATAGGAAGAAAAATAGATATATCATAACATAGAATTTAAAATACAGAAATAAACTATATTTACAAAAAAATATTTACAAAAAATATACAAAATACTTGTATTTTATTTTATTTTTATTTTTATTTTTATTAAACGGCACAGTAACAGATAACAGATTACACTTACACAAAAACATAAAGAAGAAAAATATTACTTAAACCTGCTATCCAATAACAACTGCACACAACTTAAACAATTAACAATTCACAGCTAGGTACCAAGTCTACATACTACGAAAACTATACAAAATAATAAAGACACAAGTACAAATGAAAATTTAACAAACAAAATAAAATATAAAGAAATAAGAACAAAATATATTATTAGCAACTTTTTAAACAATTTTCAATATAGTCCTGCTTAAACCGCCTATACAGAGTTATTGGTAAAACACTAACCACTTCTCAGAGCTATATTACTAAAATCATAAAATAGAACTTATGTTCTATCAGACTTTCATACAAAATTAATATATTTTCAATACACTCGCTCGTAAAGTGTCAATTATTGCAAAATTGAAGTCTGTTTTTTTCCTCGCAAGTTTGTTGTGTTGAAATATGTCGTATGACACTCGTGTGCATTGATTTATTACACTCTCGGCTCCCTTATCCTTAATACCGCCTCGAGTGTTAATAATCAAATTTGCACACATGTATCATTATGTAACTATTAAATTCATCGCTCTATATGTTACGAACTCTACCAGTAGCAAAAGACTGTGCATGGGAGGCGTAGGCACAGAGGTAGTAGGTAGTACTAGTACTCTATGGCTTAGGTACAACAAAACACATAATTTAAATGTGTTTGATAAAACAACGAAATCTAAATTAGTCTGTTTTTAGTAAATGTATTATGTTTGTAAAAAGTCATATAGAACAAAAGTTTTTGTTTATGATGTTAGTAATACAGTCTTGCGAGTAATAGAGTCCTTAGTGTTTTAACAATAACCCTGTACTTATATAAAAATAAATTAAAATATGGAGAATCTCCACGAGGCAGCCGCTGATCATTGGGCAGGTTTCCAGCAAGCTGTTAGCTTTTCTTCTTATAGTTGGCCTAGCTAGTGTAAAAAGCTCCCCGTCCGCCGTTCTCCGAGACCTAGATGAAAGTAGAAAGATCTAGATATTTAATTATTTGACGGGTTGTGGGTTCGATTCCCACACAAGACATGCATTTGTGTGCATGAACCGATCTGTACTAAAAAAATATACTACATTTTGGTTTCCATAGCATAAGCTCTGCTTAGCTTGGGATCAGATGACCGTGTGTCAGGACCCAGGATATTTATTTATTCCAGGGTATGGAACTGGGTGTACATTAATGCCAACTTTCATCCAACCCATGGTTGAGTAATAAACATCCATCTATCTTGTGTGCCCCACAATCAAGCAATGGAGACACGATGAACACCAGTCCATCAGTTCACAAATTACATAAACAAAACAAAATCACACACTGTCACACAATTGGCACTGTGTGTGTCAACTTGTCGGTTGCCACTGCAAGGGTTATCACCGGGTCACCGTTTGCTATAATTAGTCGAGTTACTTGCACTCAGCTGCATTCATTGATAATAATGAATCAGCTAGCCACATTGTTGTTGGGCAACTTTGTGCTCCTTCGACAGGAATGCTTTTGTTCGCCGATAAGGCATGACGTGATATGTCAATGGGGACTCGCCTTGATGTCCCTATCATATTTTTTGCCTTCAACATGCTGGACTGTTTGGGTAAAATTATTTATCATTTTTAAAAGCTTTTTTAATATTTAATCCTGATTGGTGGCGTATAAGTGCTGTAAGTTTTACCTGACTGCCCTTGAAAAGATAGTAAAGTATACAGGTGTATTTTTTTCAGCCAGTTAGAGCAACTTCTGAACTACGGGTTCTAGAGAAAAACGCTGAATTTTGAAGAAAAGAAAAGTGCCATTAAAATTAGTACATCCATTGCATACTATAATAAGCAAGTCTTACATATACATTAGTGCTAAGTCAATGAAACATACCTTGACTCATCGAAGTTCAAGGTTAAGTATTCATGCAACTAATATGGAAAGCGTGCGTAACGTATGTTGTAGTTCGTTTTCCCTACAGTTTCCTTATAAGCCTAGCAGAAGGAATTAGCAGTATAAGAACATCATTAAACCAAGATAGATTTTTTATTATTATACTAAATCTCTTACCCGTTACTCATAAAGCGCTATTTAACTAATATACTGTTTAAATGGTCACGTAAATAATGTCACATTATTTGTCAATGACAATAGAGTGACGTTATTTACCTTATGTTTACGTTTATTTTATGGGTTAGAAGATATGCAGATATGATACCTTCTCTACAAGGGATATTTTTTTTTAAATATGAGTTTTAACTCATTACATAGTGTAATACAAAATTCGTAGTACTATTATATACAGAAATGTAAAACCATAGAGTAGAGTAATAAAGTTAACAACATTACCTAACAGTTTGCATATAAAAGTCATAGATACGAGTATATCATACACTTGTGATTTACTATTCATATTCTGTCTCTATGGGTGAAACAATATTGAAGAATTAATTGTATGGAATGGGACAGACAAGACTATTATACTATACTATCGTGTTACGATCTATACGTTAGCCAAAAGTGCACCCGCGACGGAAGACAAACGAAGGATCGAACATGATTTCATGTTATTTTTCTCTCTAAGGGTGGATATCCATCAGATATGTGTGTGTAGCGAAGAATGTGTCTTAGCTGACAAATCATGAGTTATAACTTGAAAATGAAGCGGTCGGATTGGTCAGCTAAAACACATTCATCGCTACAAATCTGAAATGAAATGAAAATAATTATGACATACTGACTCTGTGAGTCTATTCGGACAAGTTTACCCCGTAGGGTACATCTGAATGACCGCCAACTAAAGACCAGCTTGGCGAAACTGGCTTCCCTTGACACTACTGACCCCTATCCATCTCTGGTGGATGATGGAGCCCCTAATTGTTGTGTTTCCAGCCCATTTGGCTATTCTCTGGCTGTGTAATAACACATAACCTATATGCTCTGAAAATATTTGTTGTTAGTTAGGTACATACTGTAGTGACAATGTTGCTGATGTTCTTGCCAGATCTGATTGCGGAGCTGGCTTGAGTAGTCGTGTCCTAGGGCCAGCTGCGGTCAACCAAGGCCTAGTTACGTAACTGCATGGTTAATTCATGTCCAATACGTTAAGGAATGTAGTACCTACGTGGCGTCGTAGTAACACTATATAGTCGAGGAGCTACAGTGTGGAATTGTTGACATTATCTTGTATAAACAGTCTCTGGTTCCAAAAAACTAACGTTATCGTAGCTATAGGCCTACCTCCTTTTTTAATTGAATGATACTAGTGGATATTCACTCCGCGGACTGTTCAGTTTCAGATTGTATAACTCGATCAATGCGTTTCCCGGCGTAGTTAGTGATATCCGAATTTAAATTTAAAAATCATTAAGAAGTACACCCTCAAAGATTTGGTGGTTTCCCCAATGGAGTACAGCATGGGGTTCTTCAAAAAGGGTGTGAAGAGATTTCTGCAGGGTCGGCAACGCGCGCGTGATACCCCTCGTGTTGCAAGCGTCCATAGGCTACGGTAACCGCTTACCATCAGGCGGGCCGTATGCTTGTTTGCCACCTAAGCGGCATAAAAAAAAAAAAAAAAAAAAGATGGAGAATGCGAGAATGGGCTTACTAATCGGAACATCAAGCATTATTAATAAGCATTTAGTACTACCTATGTTTGTATTGCTGATTAAGAGCAATGACAAAGCCAAATGGAACATTCATGCCCAAAGAAGCCTAACTTTTTTTTTTTACACAGTCATCTGATTCCTATCATATATAATCTAAGCAGAGCTTTGGAAACCAGAGAACTGATATCATACATATACTAGGTAGTTATGGATCCCCCTACCCCCTCTGTTTTAGACTAAATGCTGGCTCAGCATCGCCAGCCGTGTGTGGTCCATTGGCGTGGGCAATTTCTCTATAATTGTTATTGCAAGTCAGCAGTCGTTGCATCGGCTGGTGGCCACTGCCTTTGTTAGTTTTAAGACACAATAAATTCACCTTAGCATCGGTGTAGACGTTGTCATAGTTTTAATTTAGTTTTTAAAAAACCTTTTGAACGTTCCCAAAATTTGACTGGCGCAGCCGGTAGGATTTGCTCAGGCTGCGTAGTTTTGTTATATATTTCGGGTGTCCAAATTCGCCCGAATTAGTAGAACGCGCGATAGCTGAACGAGTGAATCCTCGAACCAAATAAATAAGTCAATTCGGGTAAAAAAGGAAAGTGAGTGAAAATGGGAGTAGCGGTCGGTTGGTGAGTAAAACTTTTCGCCAATCCTTGTTCCAAAATCCTCCTATAATTCATTTACATTATTTAATTTTGTTATTATTGAGATCGGAATTCTCTCATGATAACGTGTCTGGTTTCTTAGTATGAATTTCTGCTAGTGCCTACTATTGATAAGAATACGCATAGAGTAGTTTGAGAATAGGGAATACACTTTTTCCTTATTTAATTAATTAATTAAATCGTTATAATTTGATCTCAGCATTGATCACTTTATTGCATTGTAATTTTAAGTAAACTAGAATATCCAAATCTGTTCAGTTTTATTTTACATATTTTTACAAATTATACAACTTTTACATTTTTATAAAAACTTTAATCCTTTATATCCTAATATTAACTGTGCTTTTATAACTGTTATATTTTTGTGTGTCATATTTTATTGATTGTGTTTTATTGTGTTACGTTTACTCTGATCCTACATTACCCTGTTAAAAATGGCTCAACCACAACTTATAACCGTACCTAGCGAAATGTTAAAATTGATCCCATTATACAATGGTGAAAAGAAACAGTTAAATTTATTTATCCGTAAAGCTGAATACATTATTAGTAAGTACAGAGGTAATGAGGAACAGAACTTATATTTGTACCATGCTATTACAAGCAGATTAACCGAAAAAGCAGCTTCACTGCTATCAGAACGAGAAGATGTCGAGACTTGGACCGAATTAAAGGTATTACTTCAGCAACATTTTGGAGATCCGCGTAGTGAGGAGTGCATAGCGATTGAATTAGAGTCGATAAAAATTAAATCAGGTGAAAATTATTTAGATTTCTGCAATCGTATTCAGGGCATTCGTTCCCTTCTGATGTCCAAGGTAAACATGATCGAGGATGCCGAATTAAAACTGGCCAAAAAGGCAATTTATGATCATACCTCATTGAACGTATTTTTGTATAACCTTCCTGAAAATATGGTACGCGTAGTAAGATTGAACACCCCCGCATCTTTAGAAGCCGCCTTAAGTGTTGTTTTGGAAGAAGTAAATTTCCACGATCAGTATACAATGCGAAATCGAATTCACGGCACGCTATCATCGCGACCGCCTTTACCATCAGGTGCGCCGAGCACGCCCATTAGTAAATTCGGTAGTTCACCTCAACCAACTGGTTTTAGGCCTTTCGTACCTCAAGGCCAACCCCAAATTACTCCAAAATTTAACTTTGGGATTCCGCCACAATTTAGGACACCCCAAATTGTTCAAGGTCAACCCCAACCTTTAGGTTATCGACCTCAGCTAGGTTACCGACCACCTCAATTCGGATACCGCCCTCAATTCGGTGCCCAACCGTTACAACAATTTGGCTATAAACCACCACAACAATTTGGCTATAAACCAACTCAGAATTTCGGCTATAGGCCCCCTCAACAATTCGGATATAAGTTACCTCAATTAGGGTATACGCCGCCACAAGTACAAAAACCCCAATTGCAATCTAGTGACGTAACTATGAGAACAGCGCCTCTTGCGCAACAGCCACAGTCAGGATTTAAATTAAATGAGCTTAGCATTGACTATGAAAATGACTACAACTATAATGACGTCAAACATACGTATGACTACGCAAATAATGATTACATAATTGAAGAAAGCAATAACGTAGAACAGACCGACTTACCTAATATCCAGAATTTTCAGATAGATGCCTCAACAAGACAAGAAGTGATAGAATTAAACTGTGAACCTAACTTAAAACTTCCATATATTTACATTCCTGAAATAGACGCGAAAATGATGATTGACACAGGTAGTACTAGATCGTTTATAAGTCCCCAAAAAGCCAATGAATATTTTCCCGGATACATTCGACAGGAACCATTTCAAGTTGTTACTACTCACGCGTCTAGTAGACATAATGAGGTTATCAAAATTCCTCTTTTGCCAACATTTAAGAGTGATGACTGGCACAAATTTTATTTGTATGACATAGATTCTCTGTATGATGGACTTATAGGGAATGACCTTTTACTACAACTAGAAGCTATCATTGATTTAAAAAACGAACAACTTAAGACTAAAACGACAAACATTCATATTACAACTTTTACGGACATCAATAGAGACACACAGACAGACAAAAATACTCATAGTGACTCTTCTATTATTACCATATCAGACCCAAGTGTTACAGTCTCAATTAGCCCAATGACTATTTCAGATACAGTATCAATGTCAAGTTCTGAGAAAATATCAGAATACCCTATTAGATCAGATTCAGGTAAATCTCAAATTATTCACTCATCCGTAGGTTTAGAATCAACTGGAATACCAATTTTACGCGAGGCTATCGACACTAAGCCTAACCAAGTTTTAGTTTTCTCATGGCTTAAAAACTCATTGCATGTGAAGGATATTCCTAGAAAGAAACAAAAGGTTCTAGAAGTTTTCCTACCAATAGACAACCCAGAATTGGTAAAACAATTTCTTAAAACACATGTAAAGCCTAAATTAAAGTATTTCATTTATTTCAAAGAGAATGAACACCGTAAATTATTCAGAAGTATTGTTATACAGCTATTTAAGAAAGATATGGTTCAGTTTTATGAATGCACAGAGCGTGTAGTGTTTGTTAAAGATGAGAAAGAACAGGAAGCGATTGTTTTAAAACATCATGAAGGAAAAACATGCCATCATGATATCAAGACAACGTTAGTAAGGATTCGTAGGAACTATTATTGGGATAGAATGCAGGAAACAGTTTCAGCCATCATTAATGCTTGTGAAGCCTGCCGTAAAATAAAGTATGACCGTAAATCCGTAAAGCCCGTCATACAATTAACTCAGACCCAAGATGCCCCATTTCAAGAGATTTTTATAGATCTATTTAACATTGAAGGAAAGTACTATCTAACACTTATAGATGCGTTCAGTAAGTTAGGTCAGGCTATAGAAATTTCAAACAAATCAACTCCTGAAGTAGTCCGAGCCCTGATGACATATTTCTCTTTTTACGGTATTCCTAAAAAGATTAGTTCAGATCCAGGAACCGAGTTCAATAGTGAATTATTGAAGGAATTTTTAAATTTACATAAAATAGAATCACACATTGGTACACCGAACAACCCCAACTCGACAGGACTCATTAAACGTTTTCATTCCACTATTATAGATATATATAAATTAGCTAAGTACGAAAGAAAGTGTACAGACACAGCGACATTTATGACATATTCAGTTATGGCGTACAATCATGCTATTCATTCGGTTACTAATCTTACTCCTTTTGAGTTTGTTTTCGGACACACAGATACAGGAAACTCTTATGACATTGAATTAGAAAAACAGTATTTACAAAAAAGGATTAGGGAAATAAAAGGTGGAGAAAATGAAATAGAATTTACACCAGATAGGACTATTTTCGCTGAAGACATTAATAAGCGAAAAAGTAAAGATAAAGCACGGTACGTGAAAGCTAAAGTTATAGGTAAAGCCAAAAGAAATATAGTGCCCATACAAATAGGTGACAGACAGACAAAGGTCCCTATTGAAAACATCAAACGTCCTCCACAGGTGGAACATCTTCGTGATAGTGACGCCGGTGCTGGGCCTTCAGCTGCAATCCCTTAAAGGAAATCCTGGAATTATCCCTATAAAAGAAGGTCAAGCTTATGTTCAAACTGACCGTTGGACAATTGTTAAAGTTTTAAATTTAGATAAAATCCATGATGACCTTAATTCTATTGTTAAAAACTTTAAAGATTTCAGTAATTTAGTTAAAAGTGATAAACCATATTCCCGTGAATTTGACAGTATTCAGTTGCATACTGAATTCATTCGCGACATAACTATACAGAAATATCAGCAACTGGTACCGCAACGCTTTAAGAGAGGTATCATCAATCCATTAGGTTCTTTGATAAAACTCATCACAGGAAACCTTGATCATGACGATGCCTTGAAATATGATAAAATTACCTCCGAATTAGAAAACAATCAAATTATAATTTCAAAAAAACTTACCCTGGTTTCCAAAATGTTAGATAGTTTTATAAATGTAACTGAAACTATAAATAATAATTCTATAATTTTGAAATCACGTTTGATAAAAGTAGAGACAATGGTTAAAGAATTAGCTGCTAAAGAAAATAACTGGGTATTCTCAACATACATATCCGGATTATATAACATTTTTATAAGTAGTTTCCGCACTATCTTTATTAAATTAAGCGAAATTGAAACAGCTCTAGCATTAAGTAAAGTATCTATCTTACATCAGTCTATTGTTAACTCTACTGAATTACTGTATCATTTAAAGATCATTTCAAAAACTGAAAATTTAGTTTATCCACCTAATGAAATTAATTTAGTACAACTAGAAGAAACAATTAACATAAAATCGTACCTTAAGAAAAACCAGATCACGTTCATAATGGAAATTCCACTTATTGATAATTGTACTTATAATTATTATAAAATTTATTCCATACCAATTTTCCACCAACCTGAAAATAAAACCTTATCTATTTTCCCTAAATATCCCTACCTTCTGGCGAAGGGAATGAAATACTTACCGATCGTGAAACCGTGCCGCCCGCTTGCTGCCGGCGACCAGTTCCTGTGTGATGACCACACCAGATCTCTCTTCACCGAGCCGACGTGTATCGAGCAACTTATGAAATTTGAGAACAATCTTACCCTCTGCGAACAGCATCTTATTATGATCGAAGATGTTAAATTGCAACAAGTTAATTCCGACAATTGGATCTTATATAGCAGATTACACACTACCATAACTAAAGTGTGTGATACTGAAGTTAGCAAACACCCTGTCTTCGGGACCTTCATCATGACCATCGACGAGCCATGTGATCTGGATATACATGGTATACGTATAAGGCACCATCGTGCCTATACTGAAACAGACTTAGCCGAGCAAGTTCCGGTAATCAATCTACCGCGATTACCGACGAACGAGAATTTGTTCAGTGCACGCGCACTGAACATTAAAGGTGTTAATTTGGACGAACTTAAATCTATGTCATATGCTATAAAGCACAGTGAAGTGATAGAAAGTGTTTACAGAGAGCAAGCCTCTAAATTCGGTGTTTTAGGCTATTTTACATTAAGTTTGTTAATTTTAACTATCCTTGTTTTTATCATTTATTTTATGAACCTTAAAATTATAAAATGTTTTCCTTTTTTTAGACGAAATCATCGGAATCATATTGAAAACGATAATTCCGGTAATTTCGCTCTTAGGGAGGGAGGAGTTATGGATCCCCCTACCCCCTCTGTTTTAGACTAAATGCTGGCTCAGCATCGCCAGCCGTGTGTGGTCCATTGGCGTGGGCAATTTCTCTATAATTGTTATTGCAAGTCAGCAGTCGTTGCATCGGCTGGTGGCCACTGCCTTTGTTAGTTTTAAGACACAATAAATTCACCTTAGCATCGGTGTAGACGTTGTCATAGTTTTAATTTAGTTTTTAAAAAACCTTTTGAACGTTCCCAAAATTTGACTAGGTACTTTTTGTTTGTAAATACATACTTAATAAACATAATTACACCCAGAATCAGGACATACAGACATATTCATGCACACAAATGCATGTCCTGTATGGGAATTGGGAATCGTATCCACGACCTGCAGCGCGATAGGTGGAATCTTATCTTAACCAGCTGACCCGTCAACCGTTGTAGCATTCCAAAAGACATTCATAAATATAATCTATCTCTCAGACTAAATGAGAACTGCGTCGCCCCAAGCATACTATTATCTCGTTGACAGAACGGACGCGAACTATTTGCCATCGCATACATCTCCGTGATTGTTTATTGTGACTATATTGAATACGATATTAGCTCATAGTTATTCACATGATGTCCCTACAAGCCTTTACTGTGGTATGCAGGAAATAAAACGAATGTTTTACATCATATATAGGGTATTTATTTAATGTTGACTGGCGCAATAAGGATGTTTTAAGTTTTGATAAGTATAAGTTAATTTGGTATTATAGATATTCATATACCCCCTTATTAATAAATAAGGTGTAAGTCAAGTATAGTAATACCTAGATTTTAAATATATCCATCACTTTCTAATGTCATATAACAAAAAGGGATATCTTAATATCTGGGTACACCTTTAAGGGGGATATGGTATAAGGCTAGCTTACCGCGATTCTTTTTTACCCACTTTGCGGTGTTATTTTGAAGAACCTTTCCCTCGTAGATCCTTACGTTATAGGTAAGGAACCTTTACACACAATTTCAAGTTTCTGCAGAACCTACTTACCATACTTGCAGGTGGGAAACTACACACAATACACCATAAGGTAATCGGGAAAAAGTTGGGAATAACTCAAATAAAAACGAAATGGGACATACCGGGTAATGCCGCACGAAAAGAAAAATAAAAGAAAGTGGGAGATACCATGCCACGTTGAATATTGCATACACATAAGTGAATCACTAAGCAGACTAACCGCTCCCATCGCCACATTGTCGGGGAAGGAAATCCTAAGTAATAATGGATTTTCCTTATATAAATTGTTACCATTTACCGCTGGCCACGTTGCGGCGAGTTTTGTCTGATCACTTATAATGACTGTAATAATAAACACGTGTTTATTGCAAAGTAAACATGTTTTCAAAAACTAATTATTACTTCATCATCATCTTGTTCTCAATTATTTGGGGTCGGTGTAATGTAGGTGTAAACATTACAAACCGTCATATTAACATTTCTAACCGTCATATCAGAATTCACTCCTTTCTTACTCATATCATCTTTCACACAATCCATCCATCTCTTTTTCGGTCTTCTTCTTCCCGTACATCAACCCACTTTCATATTCATAACTCATTTAGTCACGTCATATTGACCTATTACTTTTCAATCAATAAAACATGTTGTGACGCGATCGTCAATCCGCCTTATGTTATGTGGTTTCGTGCAGGATCTAAATTATCTGCTATACCTTTAATTTCTTAAAATAGCACAGCGACATTAAAAAGGGATAGGTAGGACATTCAACTCGTTACAGTTAATAAAAGCTATAGTTTGTCAGCCGCCTTCACCTGCACTTGTCCTGGAACTATTTCAGACACTTTTCAGGTACGGTTAATGCCATAAAGATCCTAGTCTATTTATTTAAGGTATTTTTAAGTCCTTCAATAAGGCAATAACGTAGCTAATTCTGGATTGTCCATCTCTATATTGATGACGATGATTAATTTATAAGGCAGGTGAAGATTGAAGGTCCAGCTGGCTGCCTGCCATGGCTAGGTCACTGAAAAAAAGGATCTACAAAACTAGTTATGTAAATTGTCATTTATGTTGTCGGGAAACAAACGTTAATTACATGTAATCAAATTATTTAGTTATTGATCCAAAACTAGTTATGTAGATTTTTTTTCGATAAGCAGTAAACGAATTATCAGTTACTATTTACTGAGACAACGTAGACTAACTAGTGTGGTTGCAGCAACAAAACCAATTTCTCATTTATTAACAAAAAATAGTTTTACTTCTTAACCTATTTGTTTGGCATAAAAACTATACCAACCAATTTACTAAATTCAACTAAACTTTTGTTATATTTAACCTAAAGACTTTTGAACTAGTATACACATTTTTGTTGACAATTACAATAACTATTGTGTATATGTAAACGAACCTTCAAGGTTTTCGGGGCGTGGGGGAAGACGTGACGCGATGCCTAACACGTTCATTCTTGTCTTTCGCGCGTTGTTTTTTGGTTTGTTACTTGTGAAGTTGTGAGCTAAACGGCACTGAATGGTTTGTTTTCTTTATTTTATTGAATAAATGGTGTTTGTCAAGAAATGATTTGGTCATGCAGGACATATTTGTCCTCCTAATATGAGCGAATTCGATCGGGTGGCGGCAGCAGAGCCAGCAAGTGACATGGAGAACTATCTTAAGTCCTGGGGACTGGCCATATACGTTGATAAGTTTAAAGGTATGTAATTATTTTTGCTTGATAATATTTCTAAGCGCTTAACGCAATGAATTGTAAAAGTTCACGCGGACCTTGGCAAACCATCGATGCGGAGTGGCATTGCCAAACCAGACTCCAGCATCACTGTCGTAGATAGGTAAACTTATTAACTACCCATTTACAGCTAAATCATTGAACCGATTTTGATGAATAAACATGATAAAATCCTTGACCCCAAAAGTGCACTCCAACCCTCTCCACCTATTAATATCAATATTTTTTAAATTTCAGAACAAACTTGGATACTTTGCAAATGTCAGCTGAAGACTTAAAGGAATTGGTGCCTATAATTGATCACAGGGTCAAGTAAACAAAACAAATAGCTATGTTCAAAGATATTTTATCTGACTGACGCATTTTCTGATACAGTACACAGTAAGTATATTACTCACACACCCATTTTGTTTTGTTATACTGCACAGTATGTTTTTGACCCGAAAAACGGCCATCATCGTTTTATTCTCTTATAATAATATTTTTCTATACTTTCCAAAAACTCATAGCAAATAAGCGAATAAAACGATGATAGCCGTTTTTCAGGTCAAAAAAACATACCTAATGTGTACTGTTGACTGTTTCATAGTGGTATAACGTTAATGCATTATTTTTTAGGCTGATGACAACAACCAATAATACAAATTGTGTGCTAAATTATACACTATTGGTGCTGGATTGCGCGCCCGTAGATGAACAAAGAACCAGGAGTCCATCAATTGAATCAGAAATAATACCTAATAAAAATTGTGTGAGTACTATTTTACTTATGTCACTAATAAGCGGATTCCACTTAAGTTCAAAAACATACACATAAAAAACATTGCCCACCGTTCTAACCTCCGTGCCTCTAACCTCATTTTTTGTTTCTCAGGAGCTGTATCAAAATTAAGTCATGAAATGAAGGAAGAGGCCTCCTTATTCAGTACCAAGAGCATGATTATTGGACAATGCATCTAGGATGCGCATGTTTAATATCCTTATAAATATAATAATGAGATATCTATAGATTAAGTGTTTGTAACATAATATTCATTGTGGGATACTGAGGTAGGTAGGTACAGAGTGTTAATTTATTTAGTAAATATTTTGATCACTTAACATTTTCAGTATGACTTTTTCTGTGAATTCAATGCTATAATGTTTGAAATAATCGAAATAAAGCTATATTGAATCAATATTTCATTTTGAATTTAATTGATAACACCCAACATATTTCAATACATATTAGTTAGTAAGTATTTTTTCTACCTATGCATTTTATAACCAGAATAATTTTTCTATTGGTATTATTTTTCTGTTGGGCTTATTTTAACTGCAAACTGCTGAATTATAATAATTTGGTTCAAATTGTACACTGCTTAGGTTGGTATACAGGATGTAACACAAGGGTGAATGAATGGTTAACGAAAATAGAAGGCAAATTAAACTGAACCACTTTCCAAAAGAAACTAAGTCAAAATATTGAAAAAAAAAAAGCTAAGGTTCAGTTTAATTTGCCTTCTAATTTCCTTAAATATTCATTCACACACCATTTTGCTACACCAACCTAAGCAGTGTACTAATTGAACCAAATTATAATAATTAAGCAGTTTGCAGTTAAAATAAGCCCAACAGAAAAATAATACCAATAGAAACATTATTCTGGTTACCAATGACTAAAGTGAGATTGGCTCCTGATGACGAAACAGTTTTGTTACTGGTAACAATCGTTACTATTAACAAATAAACAAAGAGTTTGGTTACCCGTAGCAAAATTTAGTCCTAAAATCAATCAAACAGGATAAATACAGGTAACAAATCAGATTTTCACACTCTGTTTAGGTTGTTGTTAGACAAATTTTGTGTTACAGTTAAATCAATATTTTTTTCAGTGTGTTCTGAGGCGGGTATGGCGTTATTTCTTGGTAGGTGACATAACAACACTGCACTCTACGGTGATTGTACTCTATAAAACATAAAGACTTACCTAATCTTATCTTCCCTTAATCGGGTACCTAACTGTAATAAAAATTATGTAATAGTGAGCTCTAATATGTATTTCATAGTTCTGTTCGAATAAAACCCTATCAGAGCCTACTCTCCCCTGCGGTTTCACCTGCGGTTGCTGGGCTAAAAGTACCCTTTATCTCTCTCCAAACGTCCACCACGTCCGTTTCAATTACGTACATTCGGTGTGTTCAAATTGCGTCTTTATTTCCGTGCGTTTTGTACGAAATTTGAATGGAATGGAAAGACGCCCGTGCCAAAGTTTAACCATTACATATAATAATAATAATAAATATCCTGGGACATTCCTCACACACGGTAAATACTCATATGGTAAAACTATGGTTGTAAAACTGTGCCCGTGCAATGACTGCGCCCGCGCCAGCTCCTATATGGCTTGCACCTTAGCTGCAAGCTTTCATTCTATGTCAAAAAACTCCATAAGATGGATTCGCGAGCAAAATTTCATGGTTATTGTTTCATAGGCTCTTTTGTGAAACGATAACAAGCACACAAACAAATGATAAGAAATCATTGTGTTAGCTATTAATTAATTGTACGGTGTTGACTGGCAATTAATCCATTAGTAAACAAAAGGCTGTAAATTCCCATAAGGATTTACGTGCGTTCTGTCACATTATATTACCTACTTTATTCAAAGTTAGTTCAATTGTAGACTATAACTGTACAAGTTAGAGTTCATAATTGTATGATATCACGTCTTGTAGCTTATCAAATATTGTGGCGGGTATTGAAAGCGATGGATGGTCAGTGTTGTTTATCCATTCTGGCAAGGACTAGGTACCTTTGTTCATCAGTGACCATGTTTGCTCTCAAAATAAAGCGCCATGAAGTATTTGTTAAAATAGTGGATTGGTTTGTATTGTACTGCTTGAAACAATAGATTGTGTTTGCCGATTTAGGTATAGTTTATTTTTTACCTTGGACTATTTTAAATTTTAATATTGAAGGTTGTTATGAAGTATTGACAATTAAATAAAAAATAAAATAAATTCGGTAAGGAATGCAGACTGCACAGTAACAATATTGTGAAGGACATATATTTAGGTACATAATTTATTTATACCATCTTATTCAAGCAAATAATAAGACGTAATACAAAACTAATAAAAAAAAAAAAACTAATTATTTTTACGGATATTTTTTGCGTATTAGTTGATTAGGTTATTAGTTAGTTAGGTTATTATTAGATTACCTACATCAATTTTAATGTAATTTTCTTATTCGAATATAGACTTACCCCCTTATTCATAATGAAGTTATCAAACGTTGATTAGCTAAAATTCTGACGTCTTTATCTGACACCAGGCCTGTCCCACTCCCATGTTTAGGTACGATCGCGCGCACGTGGACTACCGGAACAACGCTAGTCGGTTGCAACGCGCACGCAGCGCAAGACGCGTGTGGGTATAAATACCTACGTTAAAGTGTTTACTGTTCTTTTTTTAACACTATCTTGTGTAGATATCGTTGTTTTTATAGTTCTAGATATTTTGTTGTTGTTTCATTGTATTGTCCTAAAGTCCTTATTATAATAATAGGCCCGTTTTGATAACATACCAGTGTGTTAAAAAGAGACAAAGATAGAGCGACCAGAAGAGACCCTCTTGTATAAACGGGCCTCTTAGACCTCGAATACTCATGTGAATGATTTTTAACCCACTTCAAAAAAAGGAGGAGGTTTCTCAATTCGACCGTATATTTTTTAACCGACTTCAAAAAAAGGAGGAGGTTCTCAATTCGGTCCCATTGTCATCAGATCAGGATTTGATTACTTCTTAGTGTACTTTGAAGTCGGTTTAAGTTTTTTGTAAAACAGTCCAATTATTTTTATGTGTGTTCGCGGATAACTTCGTCGTTTATGAACCGATTTTGACGTTTTTTTTTTTAGAAACTGTTAGTCGTTCCAGAATAGAGAGAGTTCCCTCTTTAAATATACAGTAATTCTACCTTACAACTCTTAGAATAACTAAGATTTAACATACCACTATTTCAAAAATCAGTAGAACAATATTCAGAAAAATTTAACAATTCTTATTGTTATATAGATAAGTAACTCAATATATCCTTTTTTTGGTTAATTCTTTATTAATTTTTATATAACAAACTTCTTTAATCAACATGAAGATTATTAAGAACAAATATTGTGAATTTCGGCTGACGGCTACTGGACTAGGTAATCGTGCCGTTTCTTGTCGCGTCGTCAGTCATTCCAGATTTGATAAGCATGTATGTTACTAAAACCCTTCCCCAAAATAGTTGTATTCAGTTTCGTAGACAGAATACACATTCAGTATACAAAGTACGTATAGGTCTAACAACTTAGATTAAAGTATGTAGACATTTTAAAATAACTTTAAGATCTAATACTAGTTAGCTAGGATATTTTAAATGTCATTGTTCACGAAAGGAGAATAGCATAGAAATAAAATAAACACAGAGAATAGTAATAGGACATACATAGGCGAAAAGGAAATATTGAAAATTCATAATACGTCATTAGACAACCCTACCGTAACACGTGCCGCGTCATACAGGATAGAGTTATACGATAGAAAGAGAGGGAAGTTGTAGGTGAATATAATTTTAGGCGCGCAGCGCTGCGCGAACTGGATTGCGCTTTATTCTGTCGTTCCAAGAGTCGATTTTTGTTTAAATGTCGTTTTCGAAGTGGGTTTTCTGTACGTAGTACTATTAAATATTCTGTGCTGACACGTGACATTTGGTGATCGAAAGAGTGAGACGGAGGACACTATTACACTGATTTAGTTAAAAAGCCATTATGAATAAGGGGGTTAATGTTAAATATAAACTAAATAACGAGGACGATGTTATTTTTAACTAATTTAATAATAATATAGCAAATTTTACAATGGTCCAAACGAAAACGTCAAATAACCAAATACTTTCTACATTTGAAATAGGAATATTAAATATTGCCGCAGAGAGAATGCGTTTCAAAAACAGGCATCCTATTCTTTTTCCCCTCACTAATTGAGAATATATTATTTTGAATGTATCTTGAACTTTATTTCAAGCAGGCAGCCAATATGTTTAGCACGTTTATTAATACTCTACATTTTTTTTTCTCGTAGTCACAATAATGGGTAGATAGAGTAGAGCTTTCGCCCGCAACTTACCCAAGGAGATTTTTCAGCCCAGAAAAGTGGGTGAGACCGCGTAGAATTGCAAATATTAACTTTAACTCATGATCAAAACTCAGTAAACGGTGCATTATCTCGGGTATTAAACTGGTTTACTGTAAATAATCTAGTTTTAAATGCAAAGAAAACTAAATGTATTAAATTTGCACTACCTAATGTTAAAAAAGTAGGCTGTAATTTAATGATAAATAATGAACCTTTAGGTCTTGTTGAATCATCAGTATTCTTAGGGATTACTTTAGACTCGAAACTTCAATGGGGCAACCAAATATCATGTCTTTCGGGAAAGCTCAGTTCAGCTGCTTATGCAGTTCGAAAAATTAGACAGCTAACAGACGTAGACACAGCTCGATTAGTTTATTTTAGTTATTTCCATAGTGTTATGTCTTATGGCATTTTACTTTGGGGTAAAGCTGCTGATATAGAAACCATTTTTATTTTGCAAAAAAAAGCAGTGCGAGCTATTTATAATATGAGTTCTCGAGCTTCCCTCAGAGATAAGTTTAAACATATAGGTATCCTCACAGTAGCATCGCAGTATATTTATGCAAATATATTATTTGTACATCAGAATATTAATATTTTTGTAAAAAAAAGTGACGTGCACTCTTTTAATACTAGAAATAAGCATAAACTTGTGACCTCTGCTTATAGACTCCAAAAAGTGCAAGGTTCATTTTTAGGACTGAGTATACAATTTTATAATAAAATCCCTAATAAAATTTTGAATTTACCGTCACATAAGTTTAAGGAATGTATTAAGGCCGCTTTAGTACAGAAGGCTTACTACAATATTACCGAATATTTAAATGATAAAAATGCTTGGGTGTAGCGCTCGCTCTACAGGAAACATCTGATGTAATAAATTTAAGTTTGATTTTGAAAAGAGTAATTGCTGAGTTTATTGCCGGCTCTTCTTAGCAAAAGCAACCTTCCGAACCGTGCATTAGAGTATTAGAGTTTGACTATTCATAAGTGCCTGTGAAGGCCTATTTGAATGAATAAATTATTTCATTTCATTTCATTTCATTTCATCAAGGAAAACATACCTATTATAATACTATTACGCCACAATATTGTTATTGCAGTTAGGGAGTAGCTGTGAGTGAATATTTCATAATTTCTTGCATTCAATGTTTACTCGTTAAATGTGAGGTGTGAAAGATTGCTTGTGAAATTCTTAATGATGTGACTTTGTACTGGGGGCGTTAAAATAGGCGTGTAACTTTTCACTTCGTTGGTACATTCACCTACTTACCTTTAGGAGAAGCCTCATTTCATATCATGTACAGTTGGCAACATAAGTAGCTCAACACTATGGCTCTCCGCCCGTGAATATAGGTAGCTCTTTAGAAAGGTGTGACTTGTATGCTCTATGGGTGTAAGGCGGGCCATACGATTGTTTGCGACTTTATAGTGGTACATATAAAAATACAATCTAACCATGATCTCGAAATTTATAGCATTATCTTTTCTATAATTATGGTAAATTGTATTGTACAGGTATTTTTGTATAAGATCTGTTCAGCTACTTATGTTGCTGACTGTACCTAATCTGCAACCAACAGAAATTCTCTATAGTAGTTTTTTTTTTATACAACTAAGTCGGTAAACAAGCATACGGCCCGCCTGATGGTAAGCGGTTACCGTAGCCATATGGACGCTTGCAACACACGAAGCATCGCTCACGCGTTACCGACCTTTCCCCCCTCCCCAATGAGCTCTGGCGACCTTACTCACACGCAGGAACACAACTTTACATAACATAAAGTTATTTGGCTGCGGTATTCTGTAAGGTGGAGGTACTTCCCCAGTCGAGCTGCTCTTTGAGCGAATAAACACTATGCTCTACCTCTCTTAAAAAGCTAGTAGTATGTCTTATTACCTTTTTTATGTACTAAAACAACAATTATTTTTTTATTTCTCCATAGTTTTATTTATGTATGTCTGTCTAGTTTTAAGTTATTAATATTGTTTAAATACATAATAGGATAAATGTTTTGCATGCTGTGTATACCTTTAATTGATTGTGCATTTATTATTAATTTAAGTATAAGTTTGTTATAGTTCATATTAATTCAACGAGTTGGTAAGCCTAATGAATAAAATAAAAGAATTAGATAAATAATCATTTTATCATTTTTATATAAGTATTACTATTATATTATTGTAAATGTATATTGTTACTTGGGATTATACAAGTTTATAAAAACAATTCACAGGTCACAGCCCACAAACTAAATTATTACAAATTACAAATTTTATTTACTTATTCTTAATAATAAATTGATTCACGCCTCAGTAAAAATTCCTTGTTGATTCAATGTTCTGTTCAACGCATATTTTTTTGTTTCCAATTCTTTTGTGTTAAGTGTTGATTGACAAGAAGTCAGTCAAACAGTCTAAAACATTTCCTGTGTTACATGTATTATAATATAGCATTTAATTTTGTATTAACACGGTGAATTTATTCCTTGCAAATTCGTCAAAACAATTACCACACTTCAAGGTTAAATAATTGTGTAACTGTGTAACTTAAGTAAATTAACCCGTTAACCCAGTTAAACGAATGGAATGCATTGTGTATCGTGGCCTTAAAACCAAAATAATGTAAAATTTGCGGTATTTTTTGTGTGCAAACCGAAAATAACTTCTCTTTAATTATTTTTGATAATTTTACGATTCTGAAAAAAAAAGTTTTAAAATTAGATCAATCTTCATAGTCTTTTTTTTACGTTTTTTTTACGCCCCGGGATAAAAAGTAGACTGCAGAAAAATCACAGACATCATCAGCTGTAGCTCGCGTTGCCGGGATAGATCGTAGCTCATAGCCTGTGTTCCTCCAAGGAAGATATAATTCTACATGCCAAAAGCTACTTGCATGCCAAATTTCATGACGATTGCTGTTGAGGCATATAGAGGTAACAAATAAACAAACTGACTATAGCATTTATAATTTTAGTAGATTATATCTAGGTCAGCTGAAACCTGCTGAAAACTTATTTGCTTAACAAATTAAATGAGGCCTAGGTTATAACTTTTTCAGCAAAACATCTGCTTCACCTTGCTATCACAAATATGCGTCATTCAACAGCTATCTGATAAAACGAGCCAAAAGTAAATATCCTACATGACATTAAAAGGCGTAATATCCCTTGATTAATTGAACTGATCTAATGAAATAAGCTCGCAAGTTCCATAAAGGCTGTGAACACTTTTCACCATGCTAAAATGTTTCATTAACGACCTCACGTCTATTTTTATTTTTTAACCGACTTCAAAAAAATGAGGAGGTACTTAATTCGGTTGTATTTTTTTTTTAATGTTTGTTACCTCATAACTCCGTCATTTATAAACCGATTTGGAAAATTATTTTTTTGTCTGGAAGGGTACACTTCCCGTTTGGTCCCATTGTCATCAGATCAGGATTTGATTACTTCTTAGTGTACTTTGAAGTCGGTTTAAGTTTTTTGTAAAACAGTCCAATTATTTTTTTTAAATTTAAAAGGTTGGTTATCATCATTCCGAATTAAGAGGAAGTGTTATCCACTCTATATTACATACTTCGTCGATGTTTTAGGTAAACTGTACCTATTCCGATCTCTGAATATAAAGTGAGAAACTAATGTAGAGTACCTCTAACGTTTAGAGTGCAAAATTAATGCTCATATCACGAAATGAAGTTATAAAAAAATATGCGTAAAAAATTCAAAAGTGAGAACATCATATTTCGAACATCTTTTCCTATTTTTCTTTTTTTTTATTAACTTAATACCGCCTCGTGTGTAATGACCAACTTTGCACACTTGTATCATAATGTACTAATATACCTATTTACAAACCCAAATAAATAAGATGCCCTCTATTTTCCCTTGATTGGTGGCTCTTTTCCTATACATTTTTCCAAGCATGGGGTTCTTCAAAAAGGGTGTGAAGATGTTTCTTCAGGGTCGGCAACGCGCGAGTGATTCCCCTGGTTTTGCTAGCGTCCATAGGCTACGGTAACTGCTTACCATCAGGTGGGCCGTATGCTAGTTTGCCACCTCAGTGTTATAAAAAAAATAAACTTATTGCTAAAATTATTAGCAATTCAGTTTTATCATTTACAGTTCATACTAGATTCCACCAAGCAATCATCGCATACATTTTGTCAATTGTTATTTTTAGGGTTCCGTAACGGGTCCCTAAATAATGAATTTTGTAGAGCTATAATTGTAAGGTTGTTTTGTTATTTACTTTGGTCTGAAATTTGGTAAGTAGTAGGCTAATGCTTATCTTGTGTCCAGCAACTTCTGTTGCTGACTGTACGTTGTGACAAAGTCGCGAATTAATTAACTATCAAAACACTTTGATTACTTTTCCAATAAAACTCGCATCGTACCGACATTGAGGCGAGGACCTTCACATGAATACGTATCGGAAGTGTGCTCTCAATTTACGTACCAATTTAATATCTAATGTAAACATCCTGTCAAACTCAAGACGATATACATATACAATCAACTTTCTTTATAAACAATTCAAACGATAGCGCGTACCTATCTAGAAGGCATTCCTGATCGAAGGACATAATGTGGTTCTGATTGATTTATATTTATATAGGGATTAATGGTATCAAAAAAGTAAAACAATTCCACTAAAAGTCTGATGGTAATATATGTTATTTTTCTTTTTACTCGACTAAGTCGGTAAACAAGCATACGGCCCGCTTGATGGTAAGCGGTTACCGTAGCTATATGGACGCTTGTAACACACATAGCATCGCACACGCGTTACCGGCCTTTCTCCCCTCCCCTACCTACCTTACTCACGCGCAGGAACACAACTTTACACAACTTAAAGTTATTTGGCTGCCGTATTCTGTAAGGTGGAGGTCGAGCTAATTTTATGTTTTCTTTTTTTATTAATATGTTCATCAGCTTTCGAGGGTTATCATTTGGACCAATTACAGGACAATCAGTTTATGTAAGGAATTGAAACGTAAAAGGAGAGATAAGTCTCTCAAATGATGATATCTCAGTGGTAGAGACATCGAATGTCTTGACTGTAGATCGTGGGTTGAATCCAAATAAAAGAGAACATAATTAGGAAACTACAGCACGGTGGTAAAGTACTTTGTTATACCCACCTGGCTGGGTCTTCCTGGTAAGTCGAAAATCTATGGTGTTCAAAATGTTATATGCCTGTGAGCTAGTAGTCAAATGGAGGCCTATAGGCCTTAATCTTGTAGAAATGAAAGTACTCATCAATGTGATTATGGTACAAACTTAAAAACCGCGAAAATGCAATGAAAATAATTCACTTTGATAGAGCGATGAATGACTTTTTGGCAGGAACTTGCGGAGTGACGTTGCGTTTTCATTTTTATTTTCATAAATTCATGTATTCTGAGTTTTATTGCATATTATCGGTGGTATTTTATCCAATAAAGATCAATCCATGTGAACCAGTGAAGTGAAATGAAATGAATTACTTATGTGGATCCTGACTTTACAAGTTGTCTCAAAAAGTCCGTGAAAAGATTTAATACAATGACCACCATTTATTAAAACATGACTGGAAGGTAACTGATTATGCGGACTATGTGAAAGTTAATGTGCGGACTATATGAAAGTGATTATGACTGAAGGACTTTGTATCCTTGGTCATGAACAAATTTAAAAAAAAAGAGAGATGAATGAAAGATTTGTTTTTATTTGAGTTTACGAAACATCTAAGTAGGTATTAAGCATTACTTCTCAATATTTACTTGACAAATATATTGTCTGGGTCCCATTTAGCAACGAATACATTGCACAAAACAAAGACATGTCTGCACGATAAGTCATATTCATACCCAGTAGGGTTACCAAACTGTCATGTAAATATGTAGAGTCCTGATTTCCTTGGAAAAGTTATGGTTTTTCAAGGTCCGTACGGGCCGCGGTAATGGCGGCTCGAATTTCACTTAATGCATAGAAACATGTTTTTTTTTGTTCCGTGAACAGGAGCCTGTGTGAAAATAGCATACATAGCATATTAACTCATCCATGTTACATAAGGCTACGATAGCAGAAGTAGAATTCTAAAACAATAAGAAGACCGCTTTTGCTTCTCCACTATTCATATTAGTTATATACATTATTGAGGATACATGTTTTTTTTATCAGTCACTTCACTCATTGCAGTGAAGTGACTGATAAAAAATCACACTTACATAATACACGTGAAAAGGTATTTTTTATCAATGTTTTGGCACTATGTGAGGATTAGATTGGAAGAGATTACACACCCATAATTTTATCTTTATCGAAAGGCATGGTAAAGTGTGTGGTGTTATGATATTTTGGGCATTTGATACTATTCTTATGTTAGTCCGAAACTTAAAACAAACTAGGTAATGTATCAGCCGTAAAGGTTTTCTGAATGCTTACTAAACAATGAACATTCATCAGCATCATCATCATCATCAGCGTATAATGTCCCACTGCTGAGCATAGGCCTCCTTTCACAAACTAGAGTGAAAGATAATGAGCAGATACTCCCCTATGCGTGCCCACTGCGGATCGATGGAGGTAGGCTAGTGGTCAATATACTGATGGAGTTTTCAAGCCGCCTAGTAGGCCTCGAACTAGCTTAACGACTTCACAATTAAGTGATAACCGGGACCAACGGCTTTACGTGCCTTCCGAAGCACAGAAACGCTCGATTTTAAATACCACTAGGCGGTAACCCATCCAGGAACCGACAATGACGGTGGTAGCTTAACTTTGCCGATCGATTAAGAACGGCTAATGATACACCACGTTTCAGCCTAAACTTACTATATGTAAGTACATACAGTAAGTTCTAGATGTGTTCTAGAACTGGGATAAAACAAAACTTACTGTTTATTCCGAGAAACATTAAAACAATTGGGAAGCGCTTGGATAGTAGTTAGTAATACGAAAAAGTCAATAACATATCAATTTGTTATTGAGAACACACAATAATGTAATGCTCGTGATATTGAAACAAGATCGACAAATATCACAAACGTGATTCGCATATTACCAGTAACATGTACGATATTTTTTACAAGTGATAGACAAACATACAGTCACGAGTTGATTTATAAATGTAAAGTCATGATGTCTAGACCATTTTAACATATTTTTCAACACACTTGCTCGTAAAGTGTCATTTATTGCACCGTTTTTAGTATCTTAATGCAGCTTATTACGCACAAGTGCTTTTTACTTGACATTACCGCACAATTTTATGATAGGTATAATCCCGATTATGATAATTTTGTACCTCACTCCAAGTGATATGTGTGTAGACCAAGCATTCTAAAATAATTTGACAGCTCACCGCTGTCAAAAAAAAAATTGCGCACCATTTTTGTTAAAAAATACAAGTCTGTTTTTTTCCTCGCAAGTGTGTTGAATAACGTCGTATGACACGTCATTACACTCTAGCTCCCTAATCGCGTTCGACTACGGCTCACGCGCTTAATACCGCCTCGTCTGTAATTACCAACTTTGCACATATGTATCATAATGTCCTATTATCTACACTTTAGATGTTTTGCATGTAGAAGTTAATCGCCGGAATTATTGATCTAATTCAAAAAGTTTATTCACTAATAGGGAGCTACATTATACCCGAGTTTTAAAGGCCTATTTTCATCCCGGGTACGTGGAGGCAGGTAGTTTTATAATAAACACAACTTGGGCCCCTGGTGTTGTCAATCATGTTCTTTTAAGGCACGGCTTACTGTCAGCAGAGAGCTATAAGTACTACGTACTAGAGAAGCTCGTTTATTTTTTATTTGCGACCTGTATTTATAAAGCAGGTGACATGGTCTACAAACAGACAATGCTTGACAACATGCTTATATCACAGTCTATAAAACCATACAGTCGTTCGACGAAGCCGTCTAGACAGGGCAATCGTGCGGGGTGTGAGGGGCGAGACGTGGCCCCACCTGCGGACAAAACGATGTTAGTAGCTCGGGAAACAGCATACTTTATATGGCCGTCGCGATACTGCCTAGACGTTGACGGCATTTTCCACGAGATCAAAGTCGTTGGACTGTATAGTTTTATAGACTGTGCTTATACCTAGTTTTATTGTATAGCGGGTGACATTCAATTTCAAATGGTAAAGTATCTAGAAGCAGGTACTAACTTAGTTATTTAATGCCGGTTTTTTCAGCCAAATCAAATCTGTAAAGAAAGCGTTTAGAGTTCACCCAAGTTTATTAACAACTAAAGTTGGCAAGATTTAATAGGCCCGTTCTAACATCACATATACATCAATGTGTCAAAAAGAGACAAACATAGTGCGAGAAGAAGAGATACCCTCTCGTCAAAACGGACCCCTTAGATCTCGACGACTTTTACTGTGCCTGGCGGCATCTCACACCTTAGCTTGAAGATATTTTTTTGAATCGGACTTTCATGGGATTTGAGTGTTCAAACAAACAAACTCCCCAGCTTTATTACATTCATATCTAGATCAGTATTTCAGTGGTTGATACACTAAGGACGATACAAAGAAACTTGTTCAAAAGAGTAGGAAAATTCTTAAAGCTACGATTTGCCTGAACTTAATAATAAAAAGTAGCGTTACGAATAACTGCACGAATTTCCCTTGACACTTAATATTTACTAACAAAAGCAAATAAGCGATTCAACAATTCACTGTTGGAGGTCAGACAGTGTGAGTACATCGAACTGTGCCCATTGACGTATTGGAGCTGACAATCACTACACTAGTGGCATGGAATGATGGCATGGTGTTTTTACTGAAGTAGCAAGAAAGCATACGGCCCGTCATGGTAAGCGGTTACCTATGCCTATGAAGGCTTGCAGCACGAAGCCGCGCAAATCGCGCGTTGCCGTCCCTGCAAAAAATCCTCCACATATTTTCTCATCGTTACGTTAATGTATTACCCCTCCCTATTTAATCTTCAATTTAAAGAGCACATAATTATATAATATTGTAGTATTTATTATTAAAACCGCTGGGCAGTCTTAAGTTAGTCTCACTTTTTGCAAATTCAAGTGGGCATGGATGGTCAAATCCTAAAGTATAGGGAACTAGCTGTCCCCCGCGGCATTCCCGGGTTAAAAAGTAGCCTATTTCCTTCGCCATACCATGGGCTATCTGCTTGCCAAATTTCATGATGATCCTTTGAGTAGATGAGCCGTGAAGGCGTTACAAACAAACAAACAAACTCACTGTCGCATTTTTAATATTAGTTAGAATAAGGATAGCGAAAAATGCTCAAAGTAGTCTCACTTTTTCCGCGTTTGGGTGTAAAAGCCATCTGATACGGACATCTTCTACTTCATAAAAATACTTCATTCGAGACAAGATGTGAAATAGAATGTAAAATCGTGAGTTAACAGTGATATCCTGGAGAAATAATTAGTAAATAAAACGTTATTAAATTTAATCGGTGTAATTGCCGATGTTACGAGAGATGCAAATGGTTCTAGTAATTTCTTCGAAATGTTTATGTAACAATGAACCAAAGAACACACCTTATAAATCACACACTATCTAATGAAATGAATCTTCAAAGTAATTAGCGGTCATAATAAGAAGTATTTTGACGAATACTTTCACATTTAAAATGAGCTACAAAAAACAATTCTAACGTTATCTACATCTCTGTCAAACCAGTATTACTAAGTCAGATATAAGCAAGATGGATGCACTTACATTTGTCTGTCAAGATATGTCAAAATTTTGACCGTGACCTTCGGTTGATTGATAAGATAGGTACTCAAGATTAAGAAGTGGAGTCCAACCTTAGCCTTTACGGTTCAAAACCTTCAATTCTATTGTTCCTAGATCTTCATATTTCTAGCCGAGATTCCAGTTCATCATAAACGGTAGAAATAAAAAGTATAAGTATTCCTTACTGGTGATAAAGAATGTATGTAGGTATGTTTGTTTGTTACGCTTTCACGCCCAAACCGCTGAAAAGATTGCGATGAAGAACCTTGCTGAGTTTCTTGCCTGTTCTTCTCAGTTGAAGGCCGACTTACGAACTGGCGGTAACTTCAGTAGCTTTGACCTTCATAGGTGCCCTTCTAGGGCCTAAATTGAATAAATGGCTTTGACTTTGACTTTGACTTTGATGGGCATGTAGACAGCCTATGGTATGAAGAAGGACATAGGTTACTTTTTAACCCGGGAACGCGGGTAAAACCGCGGGGACAGTTACTTTATAATAAAATTTACTAATTGGTTAGTGCAATAATAGATGATGTAATATTGTAGAACTTTTTTATATTGCAAAACTTAATATAGGATTTACGTACTGTAGGTATAACGGTATATTATATGTTGAGTTTAATTATTAATAAAACAAATAACAATGCTGTGAGTGAATAAGGTAATTATTACAAATATCCAGGCGCCATAGAAAAAAAACATTGAATTAGTCAAGCGGTTATACTCACAGCTCGAAGACAACCATTGAAAACCCCTTTCATTTAGAAAAGGTTACATAATTTTCTTTTAGGTTTAACGTAGTCAAATTATTCTGGGGTAAAACCTTGTCACGTGCGTAGGCTTTGGCTATCAGCTAACTATCAGCCTACGACCGGAGCATTCAAAATAGTAGATGTTGAAGAAAATTAAACTTATCAACTGTCTTCCATACAGTTTATTGAGTAAAATAAAGAACCCAGCTGGGTTCTAGTAGTATGTTAATTATTTATACTATAAGTGCACTGATAATGTCACATTGTACAAACTGCTATACATAAGTATTTGTACACACTGGTAACTTATTTCTCTTTATTCAATAAATATATTCTGATCAAAGATTTTCATAGGGCATCGGTGCCTCTACCCAGATGGATAATCCGCCTTACTAAAGCATGACATTTAATTTCACTCCGCTTGAGGGGCTCCCTGAGCAAATCGCTCTCAGTTCGTACTGCGCACGGCTGTCAAATACTGTCAATTCTGGCTTGTTTATTTCATGTTGCCATAGAGGCGACTATCCTTCTGGACGTTTTAAATTCTTTGATTCTGATTTGTTTTATTTCACTTGTAAAAACATGACCGCACAATTTAAGTTGTGTCAGAACTGATCGAATAGACTGAATGTCTGATGGACATTCTTCATATGAGATTTCAAAAATTTTAAAAATAGAATTCGAAAATTTGACCATTTAAAAATTTAAAAATTAGAATAAATATTTGTGACCAGAAGCAATAATTGAAATGGGAGAGGTCGCATCGTTACAACCTGTCTATGAAAATACAGAGCTAGAGACTTTTAAATTATGAAATAGTACAAGTAAAGAATAGGGATGCGGCCTGGGTAATAGGGTATATGCGTGTGATCCAAATAGGGTTCATATATTTTTTTTCATAAACTTTATTGCTGTAGAATTATTCCTGTATCAATATTTTTTGATATTATTTCTTTGTAATTATGAAATTAATTATTAAAATGTCCAAAAAACAGCGGGAAATTCAAAGTAGTTGAAACGCAACGTCAGAGAATTGTGACGTCAAAGTCTACAATAGGGATGTCAGAAATACAAATAAGTGTCGATATATATCGGTAAAAAAAAACAATATTCGCGCTTTAAATTAGTGTATATCTTTTAACAAACCATAATCATAAGTTACGAGGAAACTAAAGTAAATAATAAATACAAACATATATAGACTGTTAAAAATATAATAATAAATAAATAACTCTGCCGAAGTCGGGTTATAAACTAATAATCAAACCAATATTTATCTGACACTGCGAGAAGAAAAACTCTGATTTATGTGCTATGCTGCAAGCCGACTTCTGTTATTGGTTGGGTACTGTGAGATTTACAACTGATGCCAAACTTTACGATGAAACTTTATTTGAATGAGCTATAAAAAATTAGGTAATTTTTCGGTCGTATTTTTTTTTAATTTGCATACCTTTTTGATAATTGGAATTTTATATGGATACATCAATATATCAAAAATTAAATAAACCTCAAAAAGTTCTCGTTGAACAAATAATATCGATGTATCGATATTTTTTCGACAAGCCCAGGCTACACTACAATATTTTAATGTCAAATAGTGTCAACAAGTGCATTGTTTACTTTACGGTTAGTTTTATTGTGAGTTCTTCGCATATTTAGAAGTGATATTACATGTCTCGTTACAAAACCTCGAACGAAAATGACTGATAGCGGTTATGTAAAGGCGCAATCAGATAATATCCCCAAAATGTATGTTTTCATGATGACAACGTTTTTTGCGTCATGTTCGGATTTTACATCTGAAATCAAAGGAGTGCAAGCTGCAAGGTAATTACATATTAGATATAATGTTAATAAATTATTGAACACATTTTTTGGAAAATTATACAATAGGTACGCAAGAAAATGTAGCATGTAACATTAGCATAACCTAAAATATCAATGAGAGAACATAGCTTAGAATATATCGAAACTTTAAATTTTATTGTAGAATTCAGTCAAGTAACTATCAATCAAAGGATATTGAGAACATTAATAAATGATGCGTTTTCCTTGTATTAACATTCAGTGTTTTTTTTTATAGATCTGAATGGGAATCATATGGTGATTCAGCAGTTGGATATGTCCAAGTTAAACAGGAGGGTGATATAATGTACTGTAAAGGCTTGCATAACAACTGAACATAATGCCCACCAGAAGTGTTACACTGTAACAGCTACCTGTAATGAGACCTAAGAAAATGTCTTGTCAGTGCAATGTGCAGACTGTGCAACACATAAATGTACACACTAAAGCATGTGAAGAAGCTGCCCTTTCAACTTTAGACCAATGTAACTGCTCTTTACGCAAGGATCACTGCTTCAAAAGCGTATGAAGCTGCACACTGCAAAGTATTTGATGGATCTTTAAACAAAGCCTTCATGGGAGTATCAAAACTGAGCCACAGATGCCATAAAAAGAGGGAGATTGTTAGAGAGTTAAGTGATTAAGGTTGTGAAAAAAATTAATAAAATAAAAATAAACAAATGTGGAATTTTATTAAACCCATTACATCCCGTTATGGGTGCATCACCTGATGTTGAAACTACTGATTTTAGTATTGAAATAAAATGCCCTTCATCGGAGAAAACTGTGATTCAGTTCATTAGAAACAATAACAGTTCAGTTCGGTTCAGTTACAGATGCATTTTTCAAATAAAAATATAGCACTATTTTGTGTAGCTCATAGTGCTTTTGAAGAATAAAAAAACATATAATAGAAGTGGAGACCATATATAAGAAGCTTTGTGAAGATCTTATAGAAAAATGTACTTTATTTAGGTTTAATGCAATATTTCCTGTTATTTTTTTATACCACTAAGGTGGCAAACAAGCATACAGCTCGCCTGTGTTATTTAAATAGGACAAACAGAAATAAAATCAATATTTTAATAATCTTATTTCTTTATTAACACATCCTGCATATTGATTAACCCGCAAGTGACTACTATAAATTCATCTATTACAGGGATTAAGATTATGGTGAACACATGCATGTAGTAGTAACATGTGAAATTCTCTTAATCTACTTATAACACGTTTCATGTGAATCCTTAATGCTGCTATTCTTTTCGCCTGCTTTACTATTAACTTGAACACCCTTCTCAACATACATAATGATTTTATTACATTAGACTAAGAAGTGCTGCAACTAGGTTCACCAATGTTTATGTTTCAAGTATCTTCTGTGTATATGTGTGACGAAGATGTACTGTGACCTGCTTCTAAATAGCCATAGCCAGTTATTTATAGGCCACCAACACTGTTTACCAGGAGAGGCAGAGGCAGAGAGAGTGCCTTCAATTATTTCTAGATGTTTTCTCTAAGAAACCTTTTCGCTCTGGTGGTAGATGCAACTGAGTATCTTTTTGACACTCTTAATGAGGAAGGATAAAGTCATGATATTATACTCAATAAAATTGTCTGTATCCTCTTCTATCTGAAAATATAAATATTATTGATTAAAACATAATAATGTGAATGTTTTAGTAGGAAAGTCTGGGCCACCGGGCTTCAAACTAGGTTATATTGACAGGTTGTTAAATGGAGCATAAAAACAAAACTCAAGTTGAAATTGTTTAAATGTTTAAGATATACTTACGTTGAAGTGATCTTCACAATAATATAAACAAGTTGATGGAGATACCATGTCTCTTCATGATTTTAGACCACTTTCTCCTTACGTCCATAATTACCTCTCGGAACAAGAAAAAACACTATCGGTTGGATTTTCTTCTTATGGTATTTTTACACCTTGGTACAATACAGTACTTATACTTCGGTTTTTGTGTTGTACCATATAATAGTCGTTAAATACAAGATAATACACGCACATAATTCTACATTGTTCTACATTAGTTCATTTGATTGTTGTTGACATTGACAGTTAATTGTTGTTATAGACTGTGACGTCACGCCAAGCGCGCGGGATGTTTAAAAGTGGCCTTATCAGTTAATAATTTTAAATATTTTTTTGTCCTATTAATTGTAGTTTTTTTGCGCGGAATATTTTTTTACAGTTATATATCGATGTAAGCTATCGTATAAAAATATAAAAAAAAAACATGCATATTCCCTATTCCAATTAGTCTGTCAGTGAGATAATCAAAAAATATAATACACGTGTTTTTTGCATTATCAAATCAAATTTACAAAGATAAAGCTCGTCTATAATCCGGGGTAGGGGCTCGTGCGTGACGTCACTTGTTTGTGAAAAGTGTACCATGGTGTGACGTCACGCGGCTCGTCAACACACAACACACCATACCTTCGTAAGTTTGTATTTATAAGCCATATTTCTATTTTTTGTAAACATAAAAATCGCTTACCTTATTAAAACATTAGTTAAGTATCTTGAGTAAACATTTTATAACAATTTTTTTTTAAATGTATGGCAAATCCTTAAAATAATAACTGAGCCAATAAATGACAGCAATAGCGTACTAATAGGTATACATACTATATATTATACGGTATACTAATATGTACATACCAAACAATACATTAAAGCCTATCTGCTCACTTGCACGTAAAACAAGGAGGAGGACAAATTTTATTAAAACCACAGTCATTCAGACCTTACTTTAACGCGGTTACTTCACAAGTCTGGACTATAATCCTTATGAATTGTAACATAACATGACTATTATGAACACGTCACGTATAATCATTGAATTTAGGCGAGGAAAACAATAGAAATCAATTGTTATTTTTTAACCGCAAGCCAAGGGATTGGGATAGTATTGCACAGCATACACACACTTGAAATTGTGAAGTGGGAACAACTGCCGACAAACCGTTTTACAGTTTGGCAGTTTAATGTAAAACTTGTGAATTTAGAAAATTTATATAAATAAAAAACATAATCCGGAACATAAAGGATACGTTATACCCCAGAAAAATAATGCCTCGGGTAAACGAGTGAAACTGCGGGGGGGAGACAGTTTATAATCATACACTAATTAATTTAATTTCTTTCAGAAGTCTCTGTACCGTCTGCTACATTATACTACAGCAGCGCATGATACTACAAATAAAGTAAAAGGATTACTAAGTAATAGTTGCACCACGGTAAAATAATTAAAACATTTACTACCAGTCATATTTCAAAGAATTACTTTCTATTTAATATAATATAAGAAGTCAATCAGACGTATTATTATCAAACAAAGCAGCAATAAGTAAATATACTGTGCTGTGGTGTAATCATATACCTAATGTTTATATGCTAAAGGTTCCGTATGAGTGAAAAATATTCATATCAGCAGCAAGGTTCTTCAATTATTTCAATTACCGGGGAAATACATATTCTATTCAATAAAACTATGAATCAAAACCATGCTTGTTTATGGCGCTTAGTGGGGAAATGATGTTGGTGACGCTGGGGCTTTTACGAGCCGCTTCCAGAACTTTGACCTTTTGTAGATTCTCACAAAATCGAATACAATGAATATATATTTTATGGCCTGTAATTGGGGGAAAAAGTTACGGTAAAATCGTCTGCTCTTCACACTCCATACCAGACCCAAAAATAAAGGATGCCGCCATATACATTGGAGATACAGATGTCTGGATGTAGGCGATGTAGCTCTACTGTGCACAAGTGTTCGTTGTTCATTTGTTCACGAAAGCTAGTAGTTTCTCTATAATGTTGAACTTGTTTAGAGCAATCACTACGTTTTAGTTTAGAGTTTAGGTTATTATTATTTTTTAATTTTCTTACCGGTTTTTTGTGTTTATGCTCAGGTAATAAATTAAAAAATATTGGAATTAAAAATCCAATATAATAATGATGTCAAATACACACACAATAAAATACACTATCGTTTTTCATTTAACCAAAATGATCCCTATAAAGTGAAAGTTAACGGAAGCTAATTGGCTACAAAAACAGGGAACAAAGTTTTACTGGTTTTACGAACGCACAATAAAGACATCAAATGTTCATGACTTATTACCGTCCGTACACTTAATTAAAATGTCCGACATCTTATATTATTTACTAACGTAAATAAAATAATAAAATGAAATAATGCACACTTAAATAGCTCGGTGTAATACTTAATGGAAGGTTGCCTAATGAAAGACGGTTGAAACTGCAACATAACTTTCTTCCTAAAAGCTTTCTTCTTATAATTAACATTTGTAGTTTCAATCTGCCAAGTCTCGTACTACCTAATGTCTATATATTTAATGTAATTATTTTCTAAATAATATGATGATAACCTAAGAATACAGATCCGTTTGACGGGCCAGTTGGTTAAGATTCCACCTATTGCGGCGCAGGTAGTGGGTTCGATTCCCATACAGGAAATGAATTTGTGTGCATGAACATGTCTGTATGTTCTGAGTTTGGATGTAATTATGTATATTATATATATATGCATTTACAAACAAAAAGTGTGGATATGTTGACCACAATATCTGTGATGTGATAAGTGAGATGGTGTGGCCGAAGATGGCACACAAAACCAAGAAGGGGACAGGATCTCAAGTAAATAGTAATTCGCAACAATTTTTTAACAAGATGGGGTTTGATCTTTTCCACGGCATTTGAAGTCATTACTACTAACTATAAACTGTCATCGTCTTACAGTGATCACATGTATTAAACAGAAAATAGTAATGATTTCTCATCATAGTCAAATCTTGGAATCTCAAAATGCTGTTCTTGGTAGTTGACCTTTTGATGGCCTAAATACTGAATGTGTAACTTGAAGCAGAAAGAGGTAATGGGCTTTTGAAGCAGTGCAATTGGCTGCCAATTCAATAAGCTTGAATAAAAAATCTTTTTCAGTATTTGCGCCTGATAATATCAGTGACTTTAATATTGCAAACACTTTATCAAACTGATCCAATTCCTTCAGCAAACTTCTTTATCAATTTCCTAACAAACTGTACTATGCAATCCACTTATGGTGCAGCGCAGACGACAGACCGCACCGCGCCGAACTTTTGTGTCCGTGAAAATATAACCTGTAAATAGAAATAAAAACCTATACAATATTCTAAGGAGTAACGCCCAAGACGCGCAAAATTCCGGCGCACAACCCTTTGTTTTCTAACAGACTTTTGTGTGCCGTAAACTAAAGTCCTTCGTCTGTGCTGCACCTAAGGCGAAGGGAAACAGCCTATAGGACCATAACCGGTCATTATCGACGGGTATTGGCCAATCGGACTTGTTGCGATGGCCCACTTGCGCACACGCAGGTGCGGCGCCGCGCCGTCTGCGCCACACAAGATGGGCTTCACGCAATTTCACTGTTACGTAAACGATTTAAAAATAACGTTTTTTGATGCTTAATATAGAATTAATTAGCCAATATAATTTGTTTGTTTTGAGCTAAGGCTTGTGAAATAGTTAAGAAATATATCGGAAAAATACTCACGAATTTGGTTGATAGGGTCATGTTATTCATAAAGAAGAAGAAGAAGTTCTTTGGATTTTTGGCGATTGTATGAATGTTGCAGATTACATCATAGTAATGCCACTAACAATAAATAAGTTTACATCATAAATTAATATAGCAATTTTAACATGATAAATGTATGACTCCTTATGCAGAACTTGCTTATAACATCTTCAGTTATGATCATGAATACAAACGTAATTGTTTAATGATTAATGCTGATTCAAAACCCACGCTAACAATGTTTAGCTGCGAAGATCCTACTCAATTATATTGTTAGTTACTTCATTGGTTATCTTAACAATTGTAAATAACTCGTAAAGATTATCTAACTTAGCAATCGAAGCGTAGGTAACAATCATTCAGCTCACCGACTATTTTATTCATAGCACATCGATGAAGTTGTAAGTCAACTATACAAGATGCTCCTTTTAATGAAAGTACAACTTCTAATAATATAACTTTCGAGTAACACTACTATTCAATTGTATAGGTAATAAAACTATTGCCCAAAACAGAAGCAGTTTTAAGAGAGGTAGACCGTAGCGTTTATTCGCTCAAAGAGCAGCTCGACTGGGGAAGTACCTCCACCTTACAGAATACCGCAGCCAAATAACTTTATGTTGTGTAAAGTTGTGTTCCTGCGCTTGAGTAAGGTCGCCAGAGCTCATTGGGGAGGGGGGAAAGGTCGGTAACGCGTGAGCGATGCTTCGTGTGTTGCAGCGTCCATATGGCTACGGTAACCGCTTACCATCAGGTGGGCCATATGCTTGTTTGCCGACTAAGTCGTATAAAAAAAAAAAAAAAAACGGGTGGACTCAATAGTCTCTAGGAGAAAAGACCACAGGCATAAAATGTTGTAATCTGTTAATATAGTAATTACCACCAAAATTATTGGGAAACCAGAATAGTAATGATTCTATCTGATACATTCGTTGTGGTAAATAGCAAATAATAAAGAGTAAGTATGGTAGAGTACACATTACAAACAAACACAACATACTCGAGCGGCTTGGGTCCCGAAGTTCATCGCACCCGATCGGTTCTGTGTGTCAGATCAATTTAATTGGTTATCATTATTGATTAACAACGCACCAATAGTTCCGCTATAGCGCCCAGTGCCAATGCCCAGTGTTACCATCTCTTCTTTCTATTTATAATTTAAGTGCAATTTCTGTTTTTGGTAGTTCTACGTCAAAAGGAAAATCCTAAAAATATTTATTTTTATTTTCGGTAAAGGAAATAAGGCGATTATAGCTCAGTGGTAGTGATGTCGGATACCGAAGCGAAGGTCCCGGGTTCGAATCCTACAATGAGCTTGAGCTTTCGGTGAAGGAAAACATCGTGAGGAAACCACAACACGGTGGTAGGGTACTTTGTCACGTTGAAAGCTACGTACGCCTTACTGGCTACCACTCTCAAGTTAAAATTGTGTCACTAGACAGTCAGTTGCTTTTCAGATGTTGTGTGCTTACGATCTTCAGCCATATCATCACTTACCTTCATACATACCTAGAAAGTAAAATTATAATCTAACAAAAAGTTCTCCAGAAAGTATAAGAGTGATAGAGCATAGCATTTTTAGTCCCAAAGAGCAGCTCGTCTGGACAAGTACCTCCACCTTACAGAATACCGCAGCCGAATAACAATGTTGTGTTCCTACGTGTGAGTAAGGTCACCAGAGCTCATTGGGGAGGTGAGGAAGGGTCGGTAACGCGTGAGAGATGCCCTGGGTGTTGGAAGCGTATCTTGTGCTGCAACACCCGTGGCGTCACAAACGTCCATAGGGCTTCGGCAACCGCTTACAACCAGGCGGACCTATGTCGTATAAAAAAATGTGTTGCTCACCCTCAATCATCTCATCAAAGCTCGGGATCGTAGGAAACTTCGCAAGATAAAATCAGCAAGGACGAATTATATTAAAGCTGGTAATAAAAATAAACCAACTGCGATATACGATGATAAATTCATCAATTGGTATTTTCCATCATGAGGTGACCCTAGGCTAGACAGTGATATCGGTATCCAATTAGTGATCAATGCTTCATGTTAGTGACGCATTACGTCGGCCCGCCTACAAAGGACCGATACTGCAGTTTTGATTATAAATTGTTCGAGATGTATGCACCGACCTTACAGCCCACTATGGTATAAGTATGAAGATGGTATTGAGTAGGCGGGACTCCTCAAATTTGGTAGTATATGACTCAATTGCCAAGGTGGTGAAGTGGTGGATTCCATTTGATATTTCCTCCTTACTAGGCAATGTCGCTATTGACTTGTTGACGCAAAGATTATTATTAGGAAGAATATTGTCATGATGAAAATGTAACCTTGCCTAGTTTCTTACTGATTCTTCTCAATTGAAAGCCGACTTCCGAACTGGTGGTAACTTCAGTAGTTTTGACTTTCATACTTATGGATTTATGAATTCAATAAATGACTTTGACTTTGAATATGTTTAATATCAGAACTAGGAACTAATGGTGGTAAGATTGTTGAAATACTTTTAATTTGCCCATGTTATGACTTTAAATCCGACGTGGTGGAATCCGGTAATGATCCCTTCATAAGACGTTAGGACTTAAGCGAAACATAGGACAGGTTTTGCTTATTTTCATTGCCGACGATATCCACCATTTGCCTGCTTGTTTTCGTTCGTTGATCTATAAAATATGACAAAGCAACTCATACTCCATATTAAGGATATATTACTTAAGTTATATAAAGCTTGCATGCTAAGTTAGCTTTAGGTTTTGCAACCAGACACTGCTTATGTAACAATATGTAACGTCAGTAAAGGTATCTGATTTCTGACGTGACATTATTCTTGTTGAAAAATTGCTTGACGATTTAGAATATGTACATAAATTACACCTTATTACTTATATGAAATTGAGGTTCCTGCGTTGCTAAAATTGTTTAACTATACGTTATAAAAATCTAAACAGTTATCTATTGAAAGATTTTTTGAGAAAATTCTGCTTGTTGATTCCCAATTTAATTATTAAAGCAATTGCACTTTATTGTATAATTATACAATAAAGTGGACTCACACAACCACAAAATAAGGTTGATTTTATATTGGCTACGACTAACAGTTGGCTGTTTTATATCGAATGGCTTTTGTTTGCTTGGTAGCAGCTTGAAACATCTTTTTCAAGTACTAAATCATATTTCTGCCACGTGTCCGCAGGTGATCATACTAATAAACCACTCAGTTAATAACAAATGTATACTGAACTGAGTCACGGTACAAGCGGAATGTAGAACAATTGCAAATACCTACATGATTACAAGCAAGCGAGCTGTTGTACTGAGCCACGCAATTACCAGAGTATATAAATACTACTTAGTTAAGTTGGCCGAGCTGAATTCCTTATGTGCTGCCAGTTAGCTTGCCGTTGTAAAGGTAATTGTTTTATCTTGATAAGTTTGTTGGTTAGTCGTTGAGGGTTGTAGGGTCGCCTTTCGTCCGGGTTTCTTCAGAATTATCCTCGTTTGAAAAGATATCTGGGGGGACTGTCAAAAAGTGATCTAGTTTGTTTATTAGACAAATTATATTATTATTATTTTCAGCCTATAGTTTCATAGGTTCTACTCCCCGGTTTTATGGCATTTCTATGGTCATAGCGACGCAATAAACTGTCAAAAGGGATCCCATTGATGGGCTAAAGTTCATCCCTGGCTACGCACCCCTGGTAGATAACCACCTTATTTTTTATTAAACTTTTTATGATACCTAAACCTACCTGAAGGTAAAAGAAAAATCTATCAGCCTTACTTTGGCTTCACTCGACCACAACGTCTCTCAATTTCAATCAAACCACTGAGCCTTCAACCGAGACGTCAAAATATATTAAGTACTAACTTAACAAGTCACCAGCCTAATTCGTTTTTTGTATCGACTGTACCTTTTATATCATTAACAATAACGATTGTACTATTCCGCATAGTCACGTAAACAAGTGAATTTTAATCTAAAAGCATGTTAAGGAAATTAAAAGCCAATTCTTTTTTTCAGTGCTCTTTTGCGAGTGGATCTTCCGGCTTAGTGATATTTCATTGACCTTCGTTGAAGCTGTCACACAGCAGCAAATAATTTGTAGACAAAGACCGAGGTCAAAAATCTTCCGATAAATGAAGATGAGTGTTGGCGGGAGTACAGCAATGAAGTGGTTTCCACTGTTACCGACATGTGACGATGGGGCAGCGTTAAAACCGTCCGTGGAGTTTTATTAGTTTATCAGAGATACAATCAATCAGCAAAAATAAAAACTTGCTGAGTTTCTTGCTGGAGTCTTCTCAGTTCAAGTTGTATTTGGAACCGGTGTAGAGTCATTTGTTAAAGTTCACAAGTTTTTTTTTTTTTTTTTATACAACTAAGTCGGTAAACAAGCATACGGCCCGCCTGATGGTAAGCGGTTACCGTAGCCATATGGACGCTTGCAACACAAGAAGCATCGCTCACGCGTTACCGACCTTTCCCCCCTCCCCAATGAGCTCTGGCGACCTTACTCACGCGCAGGAACACAACTTTACACAACATAAAGTTATTTGGCTGCGGTATTCTGTAAGGTGGAGGTACTTCCCCAGCCGAGCTGCTCTTTGAGCGAATAAACGCTATGCTCTACCTCTCTAAAAAGTGCCTTATCAGGGCCTAAATTGAATAAATAATTTTTGAATTTGAATTTTGAATTGAGCAAATGTTCCATTAATCAATGAATGACACGATGCACTTCAATTGATTAATGAGTGAGTCCCATCGGACCCGGTGCCTCTGCCCCGTTAACGGGTCCGTTGGGAAAAAAAGTGCCATCGGACCCGATACACGCACACATTGAAGCTACCGGGTCCGATGGCACTCTTTTTCCCATCGACCCCGTTAACGGGACAGAGTCATCGAGGCCGATGGAAAAAAGAGTGCCATCGGACCCGGTACACGCACACACTGAAGCTGCCGGGGCCGATGGCACTATTTTTCCCATCTACCCCGTTAAAGGGGCAGAGGCACTGAGGTCGATTGGAAAAAGAGTGCCATCGGCCCCGGTAGTTCCGGTCAACGGGGTAGATACAAAACATAAAATAAACCCGCGTCGCTGATTTAAAAGGAAGGAAGGAACGGATCAAGTTTCAATTGCCAGTTTGTTTATATACACAAACGTCACAGAGCTGGTTACCGGGATAATAGAAGTTCTTAAGAGATAAGCTTAAGAAAATCAAGTAAATTTAGTATAGAACTCACACATACTGGCTTAGTCAAGTTATAAATATTATTATTTTATTTACTAAAATTACTAATACGTAAATTGATACGTGTCTAAGGTAAGCATAATATAAAAGCAATAGGTGTTTGAAAATATGCCACAGCCGCGAGGAGTAACGAAGAAAAAACAATAAATACAAAGCGATTTCAACCCTTCCTTATCTATCATTTAAACAATAGGAAGTCTCGTATACCTGAAAGTGCAACAAGTTGAAAATATGTCAGCATCATTGCATGGTATCCGTTTAAATGAGTCTATACTTTGGGACGACTTAATTCGAGATAATGTGCGCAAAGGCGATGAAAGTCTGGAAAAACTGATCATAGTTGGGAACACGGAAGGCAAACGACTACGTGGTCGTTCGCCAACTAAATGGTCCGATCAAGAAAAAGACTCATCGTCCTCCAAATTTTACACGGTCGTAAGGGAGGCGTTGGACAGAAACCGGTGGAGGCAGATCATCCGCTCTAGAAGCAAACCCGATGCTGACCACGATCCTCAGACATGAGGGAACGACCATAGAGAGAGAATTCGAGAGAAAACAATGGAACTTTTAAATGGACAAATAACAATTGGACATTTCCTAGAAGCACTGCGTTAGTTAGTAGTGTTAGTACCAAATTGAGGCATAAAATTAAGTAATTAATCAATGAAGACGATCAATGATAACAGATCAATGTACGAAACTGATTATAGGAAACATAGTAATTATATTGTTGGATAAAGGTACTATTTTGTAATGATTTGTAACGTTGTTTTTTTTGCCAGAATGTTTTTTTTAATAGTTTTTATTATGAAAATATTGTATTTTTTTTAAATATACAATACAAGTAAATTAAAAACACTAAGATAATAAGTAGTTAGGAGATTAGATATTAATGTGATTATAACTGATCAATGCAACGTATCTGTGATTATAGTAATTAAGTAAATAGTATATTTTTGCTAAAAAAAAACTATTTTGTTATGTTTTTGTTTTGCGAAGTTGATTTTATGCTAGGTAGATACTGTTTTTTCTTTATTGTTGATTATTAAAATAATATTTGGTTTCAAAGTTTAGGAACACTACTATAAAAATAGTAAGTAGTTCAGGTATTAATGCGATTATTGGAGACTGATAACAATGAACGTATCTGTGATTATAGAAATTAAGTAAGTGATTAAATTGTTTGCTAATGAGACTTTTTTGTAATTTTCTTGTCTTGCGACGTTTATTTTTTTGAATCGTTGATTATTAAAATATTAGTTTTTCATATAATAAATACTGATTAATATTTATAATTATTTTATTTATACGCATTACTTTCTCCAGTTGAAACGATTTTCATTATATTCCGTTTTCGTCAAGGTCGCAATAATACCAGGATAACAGAAGTTTGAAAGAACTATCTTATGTAATTTCAAGTTATGACAGACAAAATATTTATGGCTGTAGGTACAAGAATATTAAAAGTTTGGAAGTGTATTACCACCACCATAAGATTTTTATAAATTGTTATTTTTTAAAGATATCTAAAAAGCATTTGGATTTTACTTGTGTACTCTTCATCTTTTAGAATCAAGCCAGTGTGTGTGAGCTCTATACACAATTGTGTTTGATTTTCTCGAGCTAATCACTTAAGAACTTCTGTTATCCTGGTAACCAGCTCAGCTACGTCGATTTAGGTTTTTTTTATATAATAAAACTGGCATATGAAACTTGATCCGTGCCATCCTTCACGGCGGTTAAAACAGCGACGCCGGCTAATTTTATTTTTTGTATCTGTCCCGATGATGGGAGATATCGGGGCCAATGGCACTCTTGAGGCGGATCGAAAAATGAGTGCCATCGGACCCGGTACACGCACACATTGAAGCAACCGGGTCCGATGGCACTCTTTTTCCCATCGACCCCGTTAACGGGACAGAGTCATTTAGGCCGTTGGAAAAAAGAGTGCCATCGGACCCGGTGCACGCACACACTGAAGCTACCGGGTCCGATGGCACTTTTTTTCCCATCGGACCCGTTAACGGGACAGAGGCACCTGGTCCGATGGGACTCACTCTGATTAGGGTTGGGTTTCTTCCCGGGAATAAACCCAACTTCGAGTAAATTTCCAATTTAGTGGGAAAGAACCCGGGAATTTTCCCATTGGGTGGGAAAATACTCAAATGGTCATATTTAGTATATTTTGCGTATATAGCGAGAAATACCTTTACCAAATCGTTTGAATAACATTTAACATGATTTCTATTAGGGTCATACTTACTCATATCATACAATAAAAAAACAATAACATTTTTTTTTTGCGTTGTTTTTAAAAAAAACGACGTTTTGGGGTGTAAGGGTTGTGTTGGACAGTCGGTGGACAGTCGGACAGACGGTCTCGTGCAGAAAGAGCACGTGCACATGTACGACGCTTATATAGCCCGTCCCGGGTCCCGAGGGAGGTGTTGCAAGCGTCCATAGGATACGGTAACCGCTTACCAACAGGCGGGCCGTATGCTTGTTTGCTACCTCGGTAGTATAAAAAAAATGTGTGATAACTTCCTCCAAGGTCCGCGTAGGTCCGCGCGTAGGTGATGTAGGTACATACAACAGCGAGTATGATTAAAATAACAATCAAAAGCATCAACAAATATGTTTTTTGAGGAACATAAAGCCATTTGAGTATTTTCCCGCCGTTTGGGAATTTTCCCGTATTTTTCTTTTCTTCCCAATATTTTTCTTTCCCTGCCCATCCCTAACTCTGATGAATGTATGTGGTACGAGGTTCATCCTTTAAATTGTTGGATGGAAGATTACACACTAGTAAATCTGTAATAAAATACTTTCGACTTTAAATACAATTCCAATATTAACAGGTACCTTAATTAAATGATATTTTATAACAATAATTTCTAGTTCCTGGACTTAATTTTTTCTTGTCACCTAATACAGCCACAGACCCGTAAACAATAAAAATAAACATACTGGCAATTCATGGCATTCATGGGGAAACGGGGAGACCTTTTATTTGGGAATTAATATTTTCAGCAAGAATATAGATTGTGAACTTTACATAAAACAATATTTTAATTTTCGGTTACAATGGAGAACGCGCCAACATCTACTCCGGGAGTATTGTTTGTTAGATCGTGTGAGTGACATGCGCGTGCGACGGCATCCACAGAGCCGTGTGAACCACAGATCACGTGTATCAAGGCTGTATGTTGAGATAAATCGATTTGCGTACTTACTATTTACAAACACATTGTATAGTTATTCTTTGACATGGTAGTGAGTATATTTTGTTTAACCATTTTTAGAATTAGGTAGGAATTACAAAATTTGCTAACTATAATTTACATACTCTACATTCTAGCAGCAAAGAGTACCTCTTCCGCCGGGACCATACCGAAAATATAGACTCAGCGTTATGCATCCTCATTTAGAACCTACATTATAGGATCACCTTTATACTAACCCACTTATTCATAATCGCTTTTTAACAAAATCAGTGTAATAGTGTGCCCCGTCTCACTCTTTCGATCACCAAATGTCAGGTGTCAGATAAAGACTTCGGAGTTTTAGCTAATCAACGTTTTTATAAATACGGGATAAATGTTTCACGCCCTATAAGCGAACAAAGCATCATTTTCCCCCGGCAATCATCGCAATTCACCGAAGTTTGATCGCTATCGGTGTGTAACACATGTTTTCGAATCTTTCATTCCAAGAATTAATTGTATAAACAACATACTTAATTATAAAGGAAACAAAGTACATTTAAGCTTATGCACCGATGCATCCTGTCCGATTGTAAGTTTCCACCATTAATATGACAGGCTTCTGTGCAATTCCCATGATATCAGGAAAACAACATGTGCCGGTGAAACAAGCAAACCCAGAGTAATAACGCCATTACAATAAAAAAAAATACAGGAGCCATATAAGTAACATATGGCTCGGTTGAAAATGTGTCAAAAGGACTTATTTAGTTGGTAGCCTATAAATGCACATGTTTTTTTTTTTTTTTTTTTTTAATATTTATAAATCCCAACCATCACCAAAATTTACATAATTAAAACAACGCCAAACTGCTAATGCGGTTTGTAGGCGTAACGCTCTTGACACATCAAACATACGTATATCAGCATGTCCTTGCAACACAATCAATACAATGACATGATCATACACATAAGTAGGTACATTTGCTCACTACCTTTCTCTTATCTTAACTGTAACACTGTTTAACCTTTATTTTACACATGAATTCTAACACTTCAACAAATACATATTTAGAAATTTTTTGACAAAAACAATTCCCTTACTTTACTTTTCAAAACATGTTTACTTTTAATATTCGCATCTCTCAATACACGGTACTTATTGTATAATCTTGGAACTACATATTGACGGGTTCTCTCCCCATAATAATTACTTGCTCTTGTTTGTAATAGCATCCCTTTCTTTAGCGATCTCACACTATATATTTTTTTTTTTGGTGGCTATTGGCAAAAAAAATGGGTTCAAACCTCTAGTCTATTTTTTATTACAGACGAGTGTTGCTTTACTGTTTTAACTTTACTGTGAGCAAATCCTATAGTTAGCATATAAAAGCGCGTGTTATGCTATTTGTCACGGTCGACACCTGAGCAGCCTCGCACTCCACAAGGCTACTGGACACAGGATTATTGTTACATCTCATCGAACAATTAACCCAAAGAAGCGCAATGACGTTCATTTTGGTTGAAATATATTCCGCCAATTTCACACCATCGACAACGCGCTCTGATTGGCTAAGTCAAGCACGCATGCACTCTGATTGGCCAAGTCAAAAACACTCGATGCAGTGATTGGTGCTTACTGTTCAAATTCAGTGACAAATCACTGACGAGTTTCGGAATTTGATTGTTCATTATTACTACTCTAAAGGGATCTTTCCTCGATGTTACATCTATATCCATCTAATGGTGCGCGACCATGCTACGCGAACCGAGCACGAGCCGAGCCTCGAACGAGCACAAGATTCGCGTAGCGTGGACGGGCTTGCGAGCCTCGAACGAGCGCGATTGTCAGTTCTTTCACGAACAAATTGATTCACATCGTGCTCGTTGTAGGCTCGTTCGTGGCTCGGCTCGTGCTCGTTTCGCCAAGCATGGACGCACCATAACATTCAAAGTATTGCTGTATGTTGTTATGATATTCCGCCTTTCGTAGTAAAGGCACATTAACTGAGCCGAAAATATATAAGTATTGGCTTCTTTATATTTTCTACTTAGTCGACCTAGAGCAGTTACTACTTTTTCGCTTTTATTATAATTAAATACTGACATACAACCAAAATTTGACTTTACCTCATTTGTTTTTCTGACACTTTTTCCTTGCCGTCTGGCGTCTTTTGACACAAAATTGATTCAGTCTAGGCGTGTTTAATCACATATTATCAGTACCTATACAGTACCTCAGTCATTAGAATCTGCTGAGCCCAAGGCTGTTATGGAAATCTTTGGAGGAAGCGTTCAGCAGAGGATATCACTGGCCTAAAATGATGAAGATGACGAGACCAGCCGTCAGTAAACTATCCCGCTTCAAAATTTACCTATTGACGTTACAATTTATTGTTACTATTTTCCCTAAATAATATCAACGGACAAAAACCTCAAGGTCTTCTTGTTGATACACGCGCCTTTGGTTTTGCTTGTCAGCCTAAATGATACTATAGAAGTAGGTACCGCGCTTAGTACCTGAATTCTATGAAATATGGAATTTTAATTATTATGCTATCAAAAATGTATGCTAGTTAAGGACGTCTCTTTCGCCTGTCTTTTGCAACCTTCGTACTAATTTGTATCATCGCCGCTAAGTCGCTAGTCACATAGGTACAATACTTTTCAGTAATCCAACACGGACACCAAAATAATGTAGACAATATATAACACTGCTGTATTGACTGACTAAACTTTAAATTTTAAAAGAGACAATAACTTTCTTTTCAGTGACATTTAGTGACCCACATGGTGAAGGGGACAAAAAAATTGGCGCCGCGACGTAGGAGGCGTCTGCCGGTATTTAAGCAAGGATTTTTTTCTGCTTAGGCAATATAATGGGGTTTCAGTCCATTTGGTAGTATCTAAAACAAAAGGGTATTTATCTGACTGTGGCGCCAGGCGGACATGTGCGTATGCGCATGTTGTCGGCCGCGAGAATTTATCGCAACTTTGGAGGTCGCTTCAGCACCATTTCCGCTGTGTGCATTGTGATTTATATCCTTTTTTAGGTTGAAGTGCATAATTTAAAGTTTAAATTTGACAGTTTTCCTGTCCTTAATAAAGATGGTACCATCACGGAGGTCATAAATATGTCCTCCGTGGGTACGATCAATGGGTCATTCCTTCATCTTCAGTTCGGGTCTGCTTCAGTTTTTATCTATTATAAAAGCTAAATGTAGAAATTAGAGAAATTAAAAAAAATCAAACATTTGTCTTTTTAATTAAGTATTGTAACCATAGTTATATTTCTAGTTACTAACAGATTATTAGAATCTGTACTCAAGATTCCAAAATATAAATTATTCAAGCATAAAAGTTAATCTATAATTAATAAGATTATTCCTCATCGAAGTCTCTATGTTACCAAAATTGCAAGTTTACATAGAAAAGTTATTTCTTGTCTGAATTTGTACAAAAGACGTAACAACACTAACAACAAAATCTCAAGACATTATTAGAATGTACATTACAATCAATAGACCCATTACAAGAAATATTTTATACATGAAATACTTAAAAGTCTTAAACACATTTTGGCAAACATCTGCAGAAGGGTCTTGTCATTAAATCTATAGACAAGGCCTAGAATTTCTAACGGGTGGCAACATTTTACGATGAATTTAATGACCTCCTTCAGTTTGAAATCGTAAAATGTTTACGACTCAAAACGATGTTTATTGCTGACCATATTTTATCCTATTATGATGATAATGCGTCGCTAACTGACGAAATTTATTTAACGGAAAGTAAAATTTTACTCAATTGCTTTAAGTGAGGTTAGGGTGAATATAATTACAGTAAATAACTTTCAGAAGTGACGGGCAATGGTAATGTTATTACGATTATTTATGGCTATAATGGTTGGCCATCTGAGATAATCGACCAAGTAGCAGACAGCCTGCATGCTCAAAGACAAAATTACTTGTTGTCACATTTCAGTTTTTAGATAAACTATAACGATAATCTTCTTCGACGAAAAGTGTATGATAAATCTTTAAAAAAAAGATGGGCTGATGTTGACATTTGAAACAGGCTTCCAACTCCACCCGGTTTCTAAAAAAGAAAGAAAACAAATCATAAATCATCTATAGATGATAAAAAATGGGCAAGAAACACGAGGAGCTTTGGGGAAGCTAATCGCTTTGATGGATTTCTGACGCTACCTGTTTTCTTTTGATACCTTTTTATTCATGGTTTCATTTAATCATCCATTCTCACTATGTTACGTAATGTACGAGAATCATCTCTGATGTTATTAATAATTTTTCCATATACATACCGCTTCATGATTTTAAATGCTTAACCAGTGTTTTCCCAAATTCCTGAAGCTCTAGTCAAAATAACTATTCCGAATCGATTACATGATTAATCATCTTTATCGTATGTAAAATGTTATTTAACAACAGCTGTAAGTAATAAAATAAATAAGATAGCAAACAAACATTACTTCACACAGTTTCAAGTTGCGTAGTTGCTCCATATGTTTCCACTACCGTTTGTTAAAACAACATTGAAGTGTGAAAAACTACCTACATATTAATATAAGTCTTGTTACAAGCTGTGCTTTTGAAAAAGGTCTTGATATTTGTGGCTATGATGCTCTAGAAACTCTAGATATTGAATGTAGTGATCAGAGCCTAGTCAAGAGTTATCTATCTATACTATAATATAATAAAGCGGAAGAGTCTTTTTGTTTGTTTAAACGGGCTAATCTCTGGATCTACCAGTCGGATTCAAAAAATTCTTTCACTAATAGGAAGCTACATTATCCCCGAGTATTATTTATTTTTTGTAGCTACTTTTTATCACGGGATCGCGGTTAAAACCGCGCGAGGCTGCTAGTGTAATAGAAAACTTCCTAAACAAAAAATTTCTCCGTGTTTCTTATAGTAACGGTTATTATCAAGATGAAATCAGCTCTTTTTCATAATTTTGTAAATGTCAACTTGTAAAGTAGACAAATAGAACAATCATTAATATTTCTAAGAACATAAACCCTTAACGACCTTTAATGACTTCACACCTCCGGCGACATCCATCTTATTTTTTTTACTTTATAATAACGTAAGATTTGGGTGGTTTCTTCTGGTTTCTTAGAAAGATTTGCCGTCTTCTACGCTTGACAGTTTGATGTTTGGATAAGCCAGTCGGGTAATATTAACATCTATCGTTCTAACTTTAAGATTGGAAGTTCTTCGATTTTTTTTGATAATAGTGCATCATGCGTACCTGATTTGTCGCCTATATAAACCGAGGTCTACGTATAAATACAAAATTATGCCCCTGGGAACGGAGTCCCCTTACATTCGTCGAGTTAAACACAATAAACATGTTTTAAAAATTTTGGAATAGTATTTTTTTGGCTAATAAAATGTTCCGTCTTACAAACGTTAATGGCCCGATAAGATGAACACTAACAATGTATTATATTAGTTTGGGTTTATCCTGAACTATTTAAAATGAAGAGCTATGAAATCTGAACTTGACAAAGAATACACATGACATTTATTACGTGGATATTGGGTTCAAATTTATTAAGAAGTGCGTGCTTATGAATTTGCGTTCCAATGTTTTTTTTAATTTTATTAAATTCAATTTGACTTTTGTTATTTGGCCTTGTCAAACTTTCTGATTTCAAAACTACAATTTAGCTCAATTCAATTCTTGACAAAATATAAAAATAGCCCATCTCGGTGTTTCTCAGAGACATATTAATCATGCACACAATGTGTCGAATGTTACGGCAAGGGTTACTTGTATAGCCACCGCAGCGTCTTATTTCAACACTGATGAATAACTTTTACCATTCACAAATATACCCCAACATACATTTACAACTGTATTATACTTCCAAGCTTCTTAAATTAATGGCAGTAGAGTTCCTTTTTAAATAAAATTTAGTTTTAATACAGAAGGTGCACCTTGTCATTTTCATCCTTCACAATACTAATTCCAGTTGCTTATTCAGATGTCCCCCTATGTTCATAAATTAAGATTATAGCAGATTTAAGTGTTAGCTTTGAAAGGCATATATGTATTTATTAATGCGCATTCGAGACGGCTGGTATATTTTTACCATTACTTTTCAAATGAAGGTGAAATCAGCTCCAGACCATACGAGTGTAATTGAAAGTGTAGGCTTAGCGATAGTTTGGTCGGTAATAGGTTTAGGTAAAGAAATTAGTAGGTAAGCAATAAAGATCCAATACGTATAAGTACATTATAAAAGTATGGTTGAATAGTTGAAGATTGTGGACATCCATGGAATAAATAAAAAACCGGCCAAGTGCGAGTCAGACTCGCGCACCGAGGGTTCCGTACAAACCTGTAGGTATATAAGTGAATGGTAGTATAGACCTGAGTATTTGATATGAATTTCAATTTAAGACGTATTAAAAAAAAACTACTTACTAGATCTCGTTCAAACCAATTTTCGGTGGAAGTTTGCATCGTAATGTACATCATATATTTTTTATACATTTATCATTCTCTTATTTTAGAAGTTACAGGGGGGGGACACACATTTTACCACTTTGGAAGATTCTCTCGCGCAAAATATTCAGTTTAGAAAAAAATTATATTAGAAACCTCAACATCATTTTTGAAGAACTATCCATAGAAACCCCACACATATAGGTTTTATTAAAAAAAAAAATTGAGTTTCAGTTCTAAGTATGGGTACCCCCAAAATTTATTGTTTTTTTTCCTATTTTTGTGTGAAAATCTTAATGCGGTTCACAGAATACATCTACTTACCAAGTTTCAACATTATAGTTCTTATAGATTCGGAAAAAAGTGGCTGTGACATACGGACAGACAGACAGACAGACATGACGAATCTATAAGGGTTCCGTTTTTTGCCATTTGGCTACGGAACCCTAAAAAGGAACTCAAGATACAATGAAGGAAACTGGTAGGTTAATAATAAAGGTCCAGTAGATATAAGTACATTACAAAATGATGGTTGAATAGTTGAAGATATTGTGACACAACCATGGAAGAGGCAAAAAAGAAACTGAAGATACAATGCTGCGATACAATACAGCATATTTAATCAAATTGTAACCACAATGATTTTAAATTGCCTCATTCTTACATTGCTCAATTGACTAAAATAAACATACATATTATGATTTTTCCTTATCGCTCTGTAGTCTGTACCTACTCAGCAAAATGATTATTCTATATGCAAACGTAATAATGTATTGATTGATTTTGATAGGAACCTTAGCTGGGATAAGCTTTTGATTAAATTGGGTTCGAGTAACCCAACTGTTCAATTTGGGTTAACAATGACTTCTACAGACTCAATGAAAATTTTGTTTTTTTTAATACTTTTTAATTTAACATTATTATAATATAATATACCAAATTATTACAAACGTTTATAAATCCCCAGCTATTTAAACTTTATAATAATGAAAGTTCTATTACAGTTTTTCATCGATCCTTTGAGGTCAACAATCTGGAGCACATTAATGTTTTGAATTATGTCCTAAATAACGAAACAGCCTGAAACCGGAGGTGTGGCATAACTAGGTTAACGTAACGATGATATAATGTGACCATTAGTTATAGAATATGATGGACATTATCATCGTCTGATTGTTATAGATAGGCGTTATAATTGGTACCTGTATTGATCGATTTATCAACTGAAGCAATAATTTTAATATCCGAAATTTTTGTGTTGTGACTGTTTATAATAAATATTCTTGTAAAAAAAGTAATTTTAAGTTTATACGTTGTGGCCCTTAGCTCTGAATTACGATGAAGTGTAACTTCCAGACCAGAGATACTGATATGAGATAGCACTGAAATGGAGATTGACCAATACAGATAAATACAAAACATTTAATTGATTTTAATACATGGAAGCAATAGCTTACTTACTACAAACCATTTTCATGTATAACAATCACTATAACATATTTTACTTACACGCACCTTTTAATACTTAAACGCTACTTACGATTTGAGAGCATCTATCTTTACAATTTGAGAAGTCTCACATACAATAAAGCTGACAAATTTCAACTTAATCATGACAGATGTAACTATGACTGATGAATTTTTGAGGCGTTTCAGTATTGTGTCTATATATATACAACGACAACACAAAATAGCACTTTTCTACGATTGTAAAAGCGACGTGGTAACCCAGAAACCGCTGTTTTTGCTCCAATATGATCGCATGAAAGGTCACAGGTGGGTGCGTACTCTGTTCGACAAACCCGATATTACGTTGTTGCCCATTCATCCGCTTACTTTCGACATTGCGACTGGTACGGATACAATCCAACAGAAGAAAGTCGGGAAAACCTTATTTTCGATTCTGACTTGCGTGTGATTATTGAAGATTGATATGAAATCCATCATAGATTGGTCACAAATACTAATAAACATTATAGGTAAAGCAGGATTTTTTTTACGAGTCTTGGTATTTGGGAGAAACCCACGCAATTTAAAATTGAAGCGTTGAAATTTTACCGTAATTTCAAAGTAAATCCATAACTGTCCGTTACTTTGATTTCTTTTTCTACTTATCTGAAATGATAAATGGCCAATAGGATACCCGTAGGGAAAGACCTAGATTTAGCAGTAGCCGGAAGTAAAGCTGATTGTGATAAAGAGTTTGAACAATTTGACTCATTGTATGATGTAGTAGTATAAGTAGTTTATCACACAGAAGTAGGACATGGACCAAGAAATAGAAGTGATTTCTAAAAAAAAACGGGGTTATACATCCTCCTTATGGAGAAACTGGTACAATATGGTGTGGCAATATTTTTTCGTGACAGCAAAATAAATAAATGTCGTATTCGTGTAGTGTAGACTCACTTCCTAATTACTTGTCTGCATTGTTTTTGCTTGATAACATAATAGCTACACATTTTGATATTGTTGGAGGCTCGTTTGAGGTGTATGAACTGCAAGGCAGGTAAACCACGACAATTTTTAATACAATCATTCGATGATAATATTATATTTATATTATATATTGACATTTGTTAGATATATTGTTAGTGAAGTCCACGCCACGCGAACCAAGCTCGAGCTGAACCACGAACGAACAGAATTCGTTGCTCGCGATGTCAAGTGTGGACGTACAACGTGACTACAACACGAGCGCGATATGAATCGAAAAAAATTACAATTTTAGCTTAGATGCACCATCAATTAGATCCCGGTAAAAGCAATGAACTTTCTTTTTCATGATCGATATGATATGTACCATAAATATCAGATAAATATGCAATAACTTAAATATTCTTTTTTTTTTTAACTGTTCAAAGTGTAACATACTTTACGATAATCACTTCGACGATTGAAAATTAAATTTCAAATCACCCTATCCCATCTACAGGATCGTTAACCGTAAAGTAAAATATCCTTTCCCGGTTCATTAAATTTTATTATCTACAAAGTGTATAATTAGTGAAGATTACCATCATACCAATATGAGTTTTTTATACAGGATCTATACAATAGGAAGCTCGTTTAAAATTTAAAATATATTCAATGCCGAGATTAATTCAAATGATAACAAAAAATGTTTGATGCGTAACGGGATTTTGTTTTCGTTACTTTTTTTCTGATACTTTCATGATATTAAAACCATATCTTTGACATTGTATGCAATGATCCCATCTATATTCAAGAAGATAAGATTGGCTTGGCTTATCAAAATGTCTGATAACAACGTGTCAGGACAAGTCCAGTGAGAAACATTCTTGGTTGAAATTTTATCCTTTTTTCAAGAGTGCTGTTTTGTATTTCAGGTTACATTTTTATAAATTGTCTTTCAATTAGTAGAAGGGTCATATAAGGTTAATTTTATTAAGAAAAACCTGATCACCTGATATCAGGTTGCCCTCAATTTCTTTTAAAATAATCGAAATTTATGTTTCAAGTAAGTATGTGTTACAGGATGTTTAGCACACTCAGAATTCTCATTGAATTTGTATTTAGAAATCGTCTGCTTCGATTGGTGATATCAGATCTCCGTTTAGGCCTGTGAAAGTTCTGTTGTCAATTGCAATTTATGAAAATCCTATTCGGCCATCCCAACATCCCACCAGTTGGCGCCTGACTCAGCGAGTGACACATTTAGGGCACCGATTTATTCCTGTACCAAAACACATATAAAAATACCCGTTGGTCATTATTATTGCATAGCTATACATTGCGCAGCAATTGACAAAGTTATTAGCAGATTTGTTAAGTGAATCGGTAATGAAATAGTGAGTGAAGCTTGCACAAGCTGCAAAGTCCATCGCTGCTGGGGAGGACAGACTGGGACGTACCACGCGAAGACATATTTTTAGACTATCTCTTATTAGTCATTATTCTGTACTGCCCCAGTCGCATTTGCTAACGTTTTATCTAAACCATACACATTTATTGCAGTTTCAGTTTCAGTGCGTATAAAGTCCATTTCATTGTAGATTGTATATTAGTCATTTATAACATACTTATTGGAAGCATATTGTCTCATAGCTTTGTTCAAATTATCAGGGTCATTCAAACTATTATCTCCTTCTTTCTTTTTGCTCGATCTTTCAAATCCACTCGACTTCAACGTCATCTCAACTTTGAACAGCCTTTTAATAAGGACTAAGGTCAGGGTTAAACAATCTAGTTATGGTTGAGTCACTTCAATTTGAGTCATTTCAAACCTACTCAATATTATTCAATAAGGTCAGTACTTAATTTTCTTCCTGAACTTTTCTTTGAATATAAATACATTCACTGCAAAAAACCCGACGGCGTATCTGAATAAAGAATCTTGTAACTGTGAAGTTAACACTTCTTTTATTAATTTTGTGTTAAATCTTTTTGATTTTCCTAAAATACTTAAAATAAATTTATTCATTATGAAATTGATAGGCATCAAGGCGCATATTCACGAATTGTCTATTAGGTACATTTCGTCGACAAAGTTTCGGAAACCATACTGTAATCAACCCGCAAGAAACCCAGCAATTATAACTCAATGCGGGTTTTAAATAGATTGGCCCCTACATCAGTAATTAATCATCGAGACGCACTCGTTGACGGTTGTTCTTATTGTGTCTGCCATGTGCCTTGTTTGTTCTTCTGTCTGTCACTGCAATTATACACTAACGTACAGTTAACCCCTTTAAAATGTCAAGTTAAGTAAGCAATTGACTCGGTTAAGATCCGTCTAGTCTTTGGTGCTTGTAGTTTTATTTGGAAGTTTTTGTGTAACGGTCTTTAGACATTGGCAATCAATCGTCACATATCGAAAGTAGGACCGTCTTACAAGGAAGCTGGGTTATAAAAAGTGTGACAATACCAAAAAAAAGCTCTTCTTCAGAAGTGGTCAAAAATAAGTTATAGACTCTTGATTTGACTGACACGGTTAAAGAATATTGTAAGCCGCAAGGTCCTAACAAAAAATCCAAAATAAAATCGATAACATATTCTCGACATATCACCATACGATATTACGGACGAAAATATGTGCATAACAAATAAGCTTATCACAAAGGTGCCACTAATCATCAAGACACGTCCATGTCCTTGAACACACACGCCGGCGGCATCTGATACGTGATCTTGATCACAATGAGTCGTAATCGGACGGTTTTTTTTTTCAGAACCGTTGGAGATGGAATGCGAGGCAAAAACAGGCAAAAACATGCGTACCACACGTGGCTGAGATGTACCACATGGTTTGGTTTTATTCTCTGCAGGGAGTTCTTAATTTCGCAAATGTTCTAATGCTGTGGATGTCCTATTATTTTTGGTAACGATTGTAAGTACTCGCAGTACGTTGGTCGTATAATTTGTTATCTAGAAGTAACAAAAAAATCGTTTTATACAAAATGAATAATTTAACAATTTGTATCTTACAAATAGTGGAAGTTTCAAATTAACGTGACAAACTTTTGGCAAAATGTTTTATTTCGACCCATACAATATTAATTTCTAACATGCTTGCTATCTTATCTAATTCAAAAAGGAAGGCAGACAAGAGTTTGCCTGATATTAAATTGTTAGTAAGGGTTTAGATGAATAAATCTACTTTTTGGTTGTTATGGTAGCCCATGAATCATTTATTTATGATAATATTGACGATGCAGTGTTTCTGCTGTATAAAAAAGGTAATCCGGCCAATATAAGTAACTATAGACCCATTAGCTTACAACCAGCCATGTATAAATTATTCGCCTCGTGTCTTGAAGAACGTCTTGTGAAGTATACTGAAAATCATCAACCACCTGAACAAGCGGGCTTCAGAAAAAACTTCTCGACTACAGATCACATCCACTCGTTAGAGCTAATCATAGAGAAATATGAAGAATACAGAAAACCACTCTATCTAGCTTTTATAGACTATGCCAAAGCGTTCGACTCGATATCCCATAATAGTATGTGGAGAGCTCTACACGAGTGCGATGTACCAACAGAAACAATAGAGCTTATTAAAGACATATACAGTAAAAGCATATCTCGCGTAAAAATGGAAACAAAAGGCTCTGAAATAAAAATCTGCAGGGGAGTTAGACAGGGAGACCCGCTCTCGCCTAGAATTTTCATCACTGTTCTGGAAAGCATCATGAAAAAACTAAACTGGAAAAGAAAAGGCATAAACATAAAAGGAGATTTCCTAAGCAACCTTCGCTTTGCCGATGACATCATTCTTTTCTCAGAATCATCATCTCAATTAGAAAAAATGGTGTGCGAACTTCATTCTGCCAGTTATGAAATCGGCTTGGAATTAAATACAACAAAAACAAAAATCATGACAAATGCTGAAAAGAGACCTGTTAAAATCAACAACACCCCATTAGAATATGTACATGATTATATATATTTAGGCAAGCAAATATCTTTTTCCAAAACAAGACATCAAGATGAAATAGATAGACGGATAAACATTACATGGAATAAATATTGGAGCTACAAAGAAGTGCTGAAATCAAACGTCCCTTTAAAACTTAAGAAGAAAGTTTTAGATTCCTGCATACTTCCGTGTCTCTCATACGGCAGCCAAACGTGGATATATAATAATAACACAAAAAACAAAATACAAACCTGTCAAAGAGCGATAGAACGAAGTATACTAAACTTAAAAAGACAAGACCGGAAACGTAATATTGATATAAGGCAAAAAACTAACGTAATAGATGCCTTAGAACATTGCAAGAAACTAAAATGGAAATGGGCTGGTCACGTGGCGCGTATGAATAAAAATAAATGGACATATAAAATAACAACATGGGCAGGCCCGCTTAGTAAGAGAAATAAAGGAAGACCGAGGGAGAGGTGGATAGATGAGTTAAATAGAATGGTCGGCAAAGACTGGATTAAAAAAGCAAGAGATAGAGACGCATGGAATGAAATGGAGGAGGCCTTTACTCATAGAGAGGTCCTTAATAAATAAGAATAATACTATATTTTTTAAATTTAAGAATAATAATTTTATCTGAAAAAAAATAACTTGCATGATTTTTAAAAATTTACATACCTTTAATAATAATAAATGGATACTAAATTAAAATACTATTTTATAAAGTGGAATTATATAAATGCATGCTAAAGAATAAAATATAATTTTAATGAAATGTAATTATTTATTAAGGAAATAAAGAGGCTATAATATAATATAATATTGACGATGATGTCCCCTAGCCAATTCCGGCTATGGCGACTGCGGAGGTCCCGTAACGTACGTCCCTACATAATCATACTAAAAGTGTGACATAATTCAAACTTTTTACTTTCCCCTTAAAGTGAATTGCCCATTAAAGCCATTTGTACAAGGATTAAGAATAAGAATAAGAATAAGAATAAGAATAAATTTATTGTCAAACCCATTACATACAAGAACATAAAGATGCAAAAAATAAATAAAAAACATGTCTGACAAATGGTAGCAAACTCAGCTTTATGCTAGGGTGCACTGTTGTCCACCCCAGCGCTGATTTTCAGTTTGCCCCAATATATAAATAAAATAAATGAAATATAAAACTAAATTATACCATGCTCCGTGCCCATTTCAATAATATTTCCATAAAAAACGAGGAAAATAAAAATGATGATAAATAAAAAAAAATAGAACAATAATAAGCTAAATGTAAAAAAAAAAAAAAAAAAACTAAACTTAAAATAAAAAGAAATAAATTTAAAATATATATCAACACAATGCAATGCGAGAATGATTGGCAGCTAAAAACTGTGTTACTGTCGGTACATGTACTTCGCCGCTTCAAGCTGTATGGACATAAGAATCTGCTTGATTTTATTAACCGACGAAAAAACGGAGGAGGTTTACAAGTCGACACGTATATTTTTTTTTTTTTTTTTTTTTTTTTTATGTATGATCACGCATAACTTTTGACAGAGTAGTCCGATTTTGATAATTCTTTTTTTATTGGATAGGGTATACCTCGAAGGTGGTCCCATATAAATAATAAATAAATAAAATAAAATAAAAAGCCTTATATTTCGTTGCAGATAACAAAAAGAGAAGAAAAAAAAACAATAATAATTAAATTCTATGTTAGTATTATAAATTTTTGTTAGTAATAAAGTTTAGTTCTTAATTTTAGATTGTTAGTTTAGGTTTTACATAATTTTGTAATTAATCGTAGGTTTAAGTTAGTTATCTGCAAGAACCCCTCTGCAGGTAAAGGCCTCCTCCAAAGATAGCCAGTCCTCTCTAGATTGTCCCATATAAATATGGATAAAAAATACCTACCCTAAGGGTGGGAAAATAGGGATGATTTATTGTTCACTCACAGATTTTAATGCTGAGTTGTGTTTTACATCAAAAGAAATCAAAAATTAAGCATGTAGTAATTAGTAGACGGGTTTATTGACGGGCCTGTTGGCGCAGTTGTTTAAGACGTGGAGTCTTAACCTATAGCGCCGCAGGTCGTGGGTTCGATTCCCACACAGGACATACATTTGTGTGCATGAACATGTCTGTATGTCCTGAGTCTGGGTGTAATTATGTTTATTAAGTATGTATTTACAAACAAGTAGTATATGTATTATATCAGTTATCAGGTTTCCATAGTACAAGCTCTGCTTAGTTTGGGATCAGATGACCGTGTGCGAGGAATGTCCCAGGATATTTATTTTATTTTATTTATTTTATTTAGTAGAGTATAGCCACAAAAAATTATAAAATAAAAACTTTTTAACACAAAAATAAACCACCGAAAAAACTGAAAAGCAAAAAATAATTTTGAATATAACTTGAATTTTATAAGGTTTTGCAGTCGGGGACAAACCAATAACGTAAGCTATTACGACAATACGACATTAAATGAAACCACGTAAAGTACTCATGTATACGATTAACTTTTACTATGGGACCGGGGGCTCTACCGCGTAAATTTGGTGTTAATCGTAACGAATACCATTAATGAATTACTTCCAATCAGGGCCCACGAATGGTCATCGTCGCGACATACCGCGTGCGTTACATTGGATAAAATAATTAATGGTGTTCATTACGATTACCACCAAAGTTACGCGGTAGAGCCCTAGCTTTAAATTCGAAAAAATGAATTGCGTTAGCAATATTGCTTAGCTTCCTTTTTAGACAAACATTAAATTTAACAAATATTACAAAAAAAATACATATCTACGTAGGTAATATTGGTTTGTCCCCGACTGCAAAACCTTATAAAATTCAAGTTATATTCAAAATTATTTTTTGCTTTTCAGTTTTTTCGGTGGTTTATTTTTGTGTTAAAAAGTTTTTTGTTTTAAAACATTGTGACACATGTTCTTTCGTACTGGTGGTGGTAAGTCATTCCATATTTTTGCTGCAGCGAATCTAAAACTGCCCCTAAAGCCTGATGTTTTGTGTTTAGGTATTGATAATTTTTGTTGAATTTTGGCTCGTGTATGTGCATTGTTTATCCAGAACAGCTTTCTAAATAGGTATTTAGGTCGTTTTTTATGTACGATTTTGTGAACCGTTATAGCCAAATGCAATTTTCTTCTAGCAGCCATCTTAAGCATGTTTTTTTAAGTGAACGACCGACAAATAAACTTTATTATTAAGAGATCATTTAGAAGCAGTGAGTTACACTCGAAACTTTCTCCAACAGTTTAAATACACTTTCGTTTAATAAAGTACACATAATCCCAATAAAGAGAAAATCCCATCGGCAATGCAACTTAAACATTAATAAAGTAAGGTAAGATATGATATGAGTGAAACTATGAAGTGAACTAGTGATTACCATAAAACAGTTAATAACTTACCAGATAGAAGAGACACTCCCAAAAAACCTACAAAACATGCATTGTAATCTTCCTAGACACTATACTGAATGGCTTGGAAATGCGGATGAAGCCACCTCTGTGAAGGGCTTTCGGCACTTTCGGGCTGTATACCGATATCAGCGCAAATACAAAAGGAGTATTTAATTTAGGTACTACTTACTCAAAGCTTGGTGCTGCCAAAAATAAATGTTTTTCACTAATTTTTTTTCGATGTTCTAGAGGACGCATAAAACAAATAGATTTACCTGAAAATGAAGACAGAAATGCAATTGAACAAGCATTCAACTAAATATAAGGATCTCTTTTTGCGTGACAATGACTTCCAATTACTTAACTTTTGAATTACATAGACTTGCATAAAGTATATGTTCTCAGAGAATTAACAAATTCTTTTATCTATTGTTTAGTGGATTTCTTAGCCTAGAAATAAAATTAATTAGATAAGTGTCTATGTTGAATTATTAATAACTACTGGCCTCGCGCGTGTTCACTCGCGTTCCCGAGATAAAGCCTATAATACTCGGGGTTAATGTAGCTTCCTATTAGTGAAAGAATTTTTAGAATCCGACTGGTAGTTCCAGAGATTAGCCCGCTTAAACAAACAAACAAATAAACAAAAAAACTCTTCCGATTTATTATATTAGTATAGTATAGATCATGAAATAACTGTCAGAGGATTTCAGTAAATGAAAGGAATATCTATGCATCTATATGGTAAGTGTTACCTGTTTTCTTATAGATATTTTAGTATTAAAAACAATAGATACTGTCGTGGGTTCGACTCCTACAGCTGAGATTTCGGTGACGGAAGTACCTATAGCAGACTAACACCTTCAACCTTCAAGTTTTGAAACCTGTTGCCAAACACCTTCTCTTTTGCTCCGGCAGCTGCACTTGAGAGCCAGGCCCTTGTAAGGCTTTGTCCTTACTCATTTCGGCAACATCTCAACATTGTGTCATAGCGGTAAAAAAAACGCTATAAATTGTAGACAAAATCCGAGCTTTATTTTTATTACTAAGACTCCGCTGTCCGTCCTCATGAACGGTAATAGGTAGACAGCTGAAATTTTCAGAGAATATGTATTTTCTATTGCCACTATAACAACAAATAAAAAAAAAATTTATTAAGGAGGGCGCCCATACAAAACTAATTTTTTGGCGTTTCTTTTTTCATAGCTAAGTTGTGTTAGTTAATATTGTACGGAACCCTCCGTGTGCGAGTCCGACTCGCACTTGGCCGGTTTTTTTATTTGTAACACTTTATCGTTTTATTACATGGTAACGATGGGAAAAGATTATCCGATAATATATCCACACCAGTAACAGTTTTATTCAACTGATGATATAACTACATGTCCTCACATATCCTAGTTCTCACAGCACAATAGAACACTGGCATGTGGAAGGCAACCTGGTCGAATTAAACAAAATTACGGTCTCGTCGGGCCGCTCCGTCCCCAAATCATCACGCGAAATGGCGATGTGTAATTAACTGAGGATCGCAGAATGTTTGGATGGGCAATAAGTTTTTATAAGATTCACGATGTAAAGCTGTCAAAAAAGTTTTTCAATTGACTTTATATTATAATTGAGTTGCGTTAGTTTTTTTAACTTAGGGACGACCTAGTGACAAACTAGGACATTCTAAACAAAATTGACATTACTTTAGGTTATACCAGTAGCAATATTGAAAGTAAGAAAGCAAACGAAACTTTTATTTCACTTTGTAGAGATCTTCAAGTTCGGCGACATATTGGTAATCCCTCCCCCTATAACTGAACAATCTAGAGGCAACGGTGATTGCCCCTCTGCTTGTTAAACAGTTGGCATAAAAAGTGGATGATCACACGAGCCTCGACCATCTAAGAAAGGTTGCTTGTCTATCAGTTTTCTATAGGATATATTTTGGAAGATTGATTATTAGGTTGAACAATTCTACCATCCCCATTCTTACACCGAACCACAACACGCCGGGAAAAGATTCACCCGTACGTTGTTGACATACCGAAAATACGGACACAGCGTTTTGCATCCTCATTTATAATGCGGATAGCAAGGGAGTGGAACTTGCTACCGGCGTCTGTTTCCTGCCTCATACAATCTAGGGACTTTCAAGGCCAGAGTGAATAGGTTCCGTCTGGGTAAGCGTGTTCCATTTTAAGCTTGGTCTTCGTCAGTGGGGGTCAGTGGCTAAACGCAAGCCCATTTAATAAAAAAATTACTAAAATTAAGAAAAATATATATTTCAGTCTATGACTATTCCAAAAATTTACGAATCCGTCTTCACTCCGTGGCACACCCGACTTAAGGCAATTACACACGCGACGGCCGGTACGTCCACTATTATTATATCATTAAGGCCCGTTACACGCGCGCGTTCAAAAGTGGGACTTGAAATATCATTTATTGTGGTTTCCTTAACACTAGACGAGTGGAATTCTTGGTATATCGGACGGATTTGATTGCCTGGGTGGGTTAACTGTTGTTATATAGTTGCACAAATTGTACGTAGATCAAGTTAATGTTATGAATGCTTTGTAGTTGACTTTGACCGATCGGATCTGGGTTATGATCTCCTTTATTTGAACTACTTTTACTCGTGGATTTACCCGTGTTTCTGAGGGGTAATCTAATATTTTCCTGGTATTACCATGGTATTGCGTAGGTTAAGTAACACTATTGTTTTGTTTTCATCATCGTCATTATTATCATCATATCAGCCTAGGGATGTCCACTGCTGAACATAGGCCTCTCCCATTAACTTCCACTTCGAACGGTTTTGGGCCGCTTGAATCCAGCGGGCGGCGCCCAGCGATTTTGGCCAGATTGTCGGTCCACCTGGTGGGAGGTCGTCCCGCACGGCGCTTTCCAGTACGTGTTCTACACTCGAGAACCTTCCTTCCCCATCGGCTATCGATTCTTCGAGCGATGTGGCCTGCCCATTGCCACTTCAGCTTACTAAATCTACGAGCTACGTCCGACGTTTTCGTTCTCCTATGAATGTCCTCAATTTGCACCCTGTCACGTAGAGAAATTCCGAGTATGGCTCGTTCCATAGCTCGCTGCGCGACTGAGCTTATTTATCTGACCAGCAGTAAAATACCACGTCTCTGTATGCCCAATTTCATACAAATCCATTTAGTAGTTTTGGCATCTTCACATGCTCACATCCAATCATTACAATCTTTCCAAATAATATTATAGTAGGAAGTAGGATAGGTAGGATTAGTTCCTGCGGTTTCAACCCATGTTCCCGTGATAAAAAGTAGCTTATGTCCCTCTCTATACGGCTATCTGCGAGCCCTCATCGCGATTGGTTCAGAGGTTTCGACACAATAAAAAGCCAGAGACTTTCGCATCGAATACCTCTATATTTGATTGCATTTGTTACGAAATCCTAAATGAAAGGTATTTATAACAAGTTGATATTGCTAAAGAACAAGGCTGGTACGGTTTTGATGGGTCTATCTATAACACCTGTCAGATTAACGAATCAATTAATTTAATGTCGTTACAACAATATAAATCATCACCTACAAGGTTGCTTTAATATTCATAATAATCGCATTTACATACCACAACAACGAAACGATACGTCGACGAAGCGTTTACGATTTATTTACTAAATAAAATATCACATTGCGTATGCATAAAGCTTAATTACAAAGCGGGCCTAATGAAATACAAATGAAAAGAATAATTTGCAGGTTCCGTTTTTAATTATTTTTATTAATAAACTTTTTTATTGCACCCTATCTATCTATTCACACGGTAACAATCTTTGGTAACAATGGTTCGTAACTACCCGTAGAAACTGTTTTTCCAACTGTGTTACTTAAGTTAGTAGTCTCAGGTGTATTACAATAGCTGTTTGTTTTTAAATAATAAATAAAACCTGGAGTAAGGTACCAAGCAATTTATCTATAGTTGGACTTCAAGATCAAGAAGTATCGTGACATGTAAAAGGTATTTAAAGTACAATGCATACATAAGTAAGCAGCCTAAAACTATTTAGCAATAACTGCGTAGCTCTCCTAATGGATTTATACTGAGACGACATTGTTTTGATTCTCCACGATAATACATTAATTCTGCGAAATGGATTGGATTACCATTATTTTAGGTAGAATATAAACACCCGCCCACTCTTCGTACGTAGGTAGGTAGATACTTCTTAGGCAAACAGAAGACTTATTGTAAGGTTTCGGTCGGCGACGAACGAGGCTAATTTGGAAGACAGACATGCAAATGACGGACGTGAATCTTTTACGGCTTTCAAAATATTTTCTTACAAAGTTATGTTTACTTGTACAATAAACTCAAACTCTTTTACACAATTTAGGCCCTGATAAGGCACTTTTTTTATTGCTTTGTCATTTGGTACTGCGCTGGTCCACACTGACAGCACAACGCCACCTCACGGAACTGTGGCGACCTTACTAACCGCAGGAATACATCACATGCAAGTAATGTTACTTGCTTCGATCTAACAATTGACTATACCAACTCTATCAAAACAGGGGCTCTACCACGTAACTTTGGTGGTAATCGTAACGAACACCATTAATGCATTTCATCCAATCAGGGCCCACGAATGGTCAACGTCGCATCGTAACGCGTGCGCGTCGTTGGTTGAAATAATGAATGGTGTTCGTTACGATTACCACCACAAGTTACGCAGTAGAGCCCCAGGTGAAGGTTAGTTAATTTAAAACTACTATTGAGATATTATATTATATTATATCTATAAAACTCAGTGCATCACCGACCCTTCTTAACATCATTCAAATTTATGCTCCCACGAGTTCCACCAGGGATGAAGAAATAGAAGATTTTTACAACAAACTTGAATCTACTATGACAGAAATACCCAAAAGAGAGCTCTTAATCATCATTGGTGACTTCAATGCCAAAGTGGGAACTACAATTATGGACACAGGTATCCGAAATATTGTGGGAAACTATGGTCTTGGCGTCCGCAACCCTAGGGGAGATCGCCTAATAGAATTCGCGGCGAATAACAACCTGACCATAATGAATACAATATTTAAACATCATTCGAGACGCCTTTACACCTGGACATCCCCTGATGGAAAATACCGCAACCAAATCGACTATATCCTTATTAGATCCAGATGGAGAAGTTCTATCACCAATACTCACACCTTACCTGGAGCCGATTGCCACTCAGATCACCAACTGCTGATAGGTAACTTCCGGCTGAAGCTTCAAAAGGCAAGGCAAATTAACACAACCAGAAGAATGGAAGTCACGGATCGAGATTTCTTCACTAAATCGATTGAGGGGAAGCATTCTACCTGGCAATCACAAGTTGAGAACAAGGATTCTAATTCCCTGTGGCAAGCTGCCAAGAAATACATCATAGACGCAGTAGAATCCCAGCCTCGATGTCCTCCAGTTAAAAGACAGCACTGGATGTCAATGGACACATGGAACTTAGTAGAAGAGCGAAGAAATCTTAAAGCCACTGGTGCGAGTATTGACAAACTAAATTCCAAAAACGCCATCATACAGGCTGCATGTCGACGAGACCGCAACGACGCCTTAGGTAAAATATGTGAAGAACTTGAACGACATTCGGATAAGTACCAAACTAAGGATCTCCATGACAAGGTGCGATATTTGACACGCCAGTTTAAACCTAAAACGTGGGCAATAGAAAACGCTGCCGGTATGACTATTACGGAAGTAAGGGACATCGTGAATGTTTGGAAGGACTACTGTAAACTACTCTTTGCTAAAAATCATTCGACAACAAACTTCAGATGTACCCCAGGCTATTACAATGAGCGGGAACCTAACATCTTGCGGGACGAGGTACGTGCTGCTGTAAATCACCTCAAAAGAAACAAGGCCATAGGAGTTGATGAGATCCCTATTGAAATTATCCAAGCTATGGGAGAACCTGGTGTTGATATCATGTTCACAATTTGTTGCCAAATATGGAATACCGGGCTATGGCCTGAAGATTGGTCTCAATCTGTATTTATACCTCTACACAAGAAAGGGTCAACAAAAAAATGCAACAATTACAGGCTGATATCTCTCATATCTCATGCAAGTAAGGTGATGCTACATATCCTTAACAAGCGACTGCAAGCCTATGTCTCGCCACAAATTGCACCTGAACAAGCAGGGTTTGTAAAGGGGAGGGGCACTCGTGAACAAATCTTCATACTACGACAGATCATCGAAAAGGCCAGGGAATTTAATACACCTCTGTTCATTTGCTTTGTGGACTTTCGCAAAGCATTTGACACAGTGATATGGGAACGGCTCTGGGAAATTCTTATGGAAATGGGCGTACCCCAGCATCTTACATTCCTCATTCGGCATTTATATGAAGATGGTGTAGCGGCGGTTCGTGTTGATGACTTCCTCTCAGACAAATTTAAAACCGAGGCTGGAGTTCGACAAGGGTGTATTTTGTCTCCGCTATTATTTAATTGTTATACCGAATACATCATGCGGATTGTCCTAGAGGGATGGACAAAGGGTGTATCAATTGGTGGTCGGCTGATAAATAATTTGCGCTACGCTGATGATACTACTCTTCTTACTCAAACTCAAGAAGATATGGAGGACCTCTTGGCACGTCTAGAAACCACTAGTCTCCAATTCGGACTTGCAATCAACAGAGACAAGACGAAAATGTTAATAGTGGACCGGGTCGAACTTAATAGAATGGATGTACTTAATGTAGCAAACTGTGAAGTTGTTCAAAGCTACATCTACCTCGGCTCTACTATTTCCAATACAGGAGGCTGTGAAAATGAGATCAGAAGACGATGTGCAATTACAAGATCGGCAGTAGAAAAACTGGGAAAGATCTGGAAAGATAGAAGGATAACCAAGAAAACAAAGGTTCGACTAATGCGATGCCTTGTCTTTCCGATTTTTCTCTATGGCGCTGAGACTTGGTCCTTGAGACTGCAAGATCGCCGGAAAATCGACGCACTGGAGATGTGGTGTTGGAGACGCCTCCTGAAAATTCCATGGACGGCCTTTCGTACCAATAACTCGATCCTCAAGGAGCTTCGAATAACAGATAGGCTTTCGTCGACTGTGCAGCTTCGAATTCTCAAGTTCTTTGGTCACATCTCCAGAAACGAACACTCGATGGAGAGACTTGTTGTCCAAGGTCAGGTTGAAGGCAAACGATCTCGTGGCCGATCACCCACTCGTTGGACGGATCTTATCAAGACTGTAACCCAATCAACCATGGTACAGTGTACTCGCAGCGCTACGAACCGCCAAAAGTGGAGAAGCATTGCAAAAGCAGTAACCCTAGTCAGGGAGAACATTGGCGTTGAAGACCCTCCATGTACACCATCTTTTGCAACCACGACCACTCTGACAAGAGTGCCCGACTGAGAAGAAGATTGAGATATTAATAAAAATAAGAATGAAAAGAGTAATTGCTGAGTTTATTGCCGGCTCTTCTCAGCAAAAGCAACCTTCTAAACCGTGCCTCTAATGCACGGTTTGGTATTAGAGTTTGACTATTCATAAGTGCCTGTGAAGGCCTATTTGAATGAATAAATTATTTCATTTCATTTCAATACTACTACTGCGGAGATCTTTTACTGGTAGAACGTACCCAAAGAAAATTCTACTGATGTCACAATATTTCCGTTTTCCCCTATATTGTTTGCTTCAATTGAGATACAATTGTTTGAATATTATTGTGTCTAGCCAGACCAAAAGTGCGTCATTTCGGTCTCCCGATTTCATTCACGATTTGTCTCTGACGCACTTCCCTATCTTGTTTACGCGTTTACACACTCCCATTCATTCAATTATAACGTAACAAACACAATAATTAAGTCGAATGTTGTATCAATTTGCTTTGCAGAGAGGAATGGGTGCCACCTACGCTACGGGAGACATTCCAAACATTTGGCCAAATTTGGAGGACCAAATTTTAAAATTGGTGCTATTTTCGTGTTTTTACTAACATTGGTCACGTTATTCACTTACCGCGCTTAGATTTTGCTCAAACATAAGCTAATTTATAGTGATAAAAGCTCAACAAACTCAGCCCATGGTTCGACTGTGCTTTAATGTGATCCTCAGCCCAAAGTTTGAAAATTCTACCGTAAGTAGGTATCTTATCAACCCAATCTACTTATGTTGTAATCGATCTTCTTTAATAAGTTTCTTCTATAGCTGAACTCAAAAGATGTAAGTAAAGAAGAAACATATACACTGTTCAAAGTTAAGGAACAGATAAAGAAAGGAAGGGATAAAAAGTAGCCTCGATTACTCTATGTAAAGTTGACATGACTTTGAAATTTCCTTCCAAATCAGTTAAGCCATTTCGGATATTAGACGGACAAAGACAGACTAAAGTTTTAATAACTTGTAAAAATAACCATCACTTATATACACTTATATCATTTATATACGGATCTAGTAAAACATTTATATACCAAACCAACATCAACGCTAATAAGCATGTAGAGTGGCGAATTTACCAGCAAAATTCCGTAGCAACTGGAATACCTCGCTACTTAGTACCCATCTGATGGCCTTTTAGCGCTATTATCTCCACCGATTCATTTTTTACTTTACAACCTCAATGCAGGCCTTCGAGGCGGACCTTGAAGGTCGTAGAGACACGTGTCCACTCGTAAATAAACATACGAGGCCTAAAGACCCCACAAGACCGGTCTCGGTACACTCGCATGCAACTGCAGTTTTTACTAGTATCAGATAAGAACTCGTATTTATGGTATCTTTTAACTGCCTGCAAATTGTGCACTGCCACGATAAATTCTATAATAAACGTGTTCTACTATATTTAAGATCGTTATTTATTCTTTGCTTATTTCACCGGCGATCTAGTTCGCATGCAATTTATGGTTTTAAATTCGTTATTGAGCCACTTAATAATATACTCGGTTTGATAAAAGTAAAAGCCTCCTTTAAATGTGTAATTTACATTACATGGAACAAGTATCTACCCACTATTATCTCTGCATCTCTTCTATTTATGTCATTGCTTATCACATATTGATCTAGAAAAGTCAAATAGCAGACCATAGAATAGATGTATACATACATAGGCCCATCCTCAATCCTCAATTATAAATCTAACATAATATTTTGAAACAAGCATGTGAGAAAAAAAGTAAATAACGTTATTGAATGTTGTTATTAGCGATAAACCGATAACCATCTGAGTAGTCGGTATCTCGGCCAGAAGCCATGTTAGATAAACATTAGTTAAACTCGATCTCATGGATCAACGACGAAATAGAAGAATGACTTCTTTAGAAAAGGTAGAGATTTTAGAAAGAAAAGAAGAAGGAAAAAATGTTAGAAGATATATACAACTAACCTACATTTGATAATACAGTAACATAACAGTCATAACATGACATAAATATACTTTATTTGTACACCACATAAACAATACACAAAAAGAAGGAATAACAAATACAAGAGGAAGTGATACAAAACAGGCGGTCTTATCGCTTAAGCGATCTCTTCCAGACAACCTTTGGGTCACAGGATATATAACAATATTTTCAGGTGTACAGTATGTCTCGTTGTCTCACTTTGTTTCTTTTTGATACACGAATCAAGCTCACGCACGCAGAACACCTCAATCCGGCAAGGTTCCTAAGGCAAGGTTTTTCAAAAAACAACTCCTGAGAAATGCGGGTGAAACCGCGGGATGGAAAGCTAGTTTGTCTATATCAGTATATGAGGATAATGTGAGATGAACGAACGCTACGCTCGAGTGTACATAAATGGGCGAGTAAGATTGTCGGTGTTCGTCGGTAGAATACAAATAAGATGTTTAATAAATCTACGCAAAAATATCTCTCAAGGATGGAACAAAATATTTATTTTCTTTTCAAGTAGGTACCTATCTCGCGATTTTATCTACTATACATTGGTATTCTTCTTCCATCTGCTTATGATAGGTAGTTTATATATCACATATTTACAGCGTCCACCGAGTAAATGAATACCTGACACCTGTAAATAAAATAGGCTAATCATTGGAAATCCGATTTTGATGAGACTTTCAGCAAATGATGCCTAAGAAAATACTGTATCTTTCCTTGTTTATCATATTCATCGTTATTCAATTTGATGAAAATGGATATGCTCAATATCGAGTAGAGTCCCCTCTAGCTTGGAGCTTGAACAAACTCCTGAGCCTGCTTGGAACACTCTTGACTAAGTGGGTTATGTTTTTTTCAGGTATCTCCCCAAAAGTCTTTGGGTCCCTGTTGTTCAGTTCTGTAAAAAGCTCCTTTCTAATTGATCCCATAAATACTCAATAGGGTTCTGTTCGTGACTCAACGCTGGTCATGACAATACCAAAATATTAGCTTCTGAGAGTGCGACTTACGTGTCGCCCACTCTTTGCGAACATTTATCACTGGCTCAAGTGCCAGTAGCTCGCCGTTGTTGAGTTTGTAGAGTCCGGGCGTCGACAGTGCGATCTCTACGTTCAACTAACAGATGTACCGGTATTCCTAGACAGTAGTAGTTCGAATTCCTCCTGATCTCCGTCTCCTAGATACAATACCTTTTTCTTGGAAGCGTTCTCATTGGTTTCGGATAGCTCGTAGCGACACACCAATACTTATTGCTACGGGCCTACGGATCTCTGAGAATTTCCCTACTGAAGTAAAACAACCGCTCTTTTGGTCGTTTCCATATCCATATGATGGCGAGATCCAGACATTGTAATCAACAAACAAATTGCAACAGCAGTGACACTGAGGTCGGGAACATAAGTGACAAAAACTCGAATACTTCAGTTTTTTTGTCCACCCACTTCAGAAAGACACTAATGTTGTCACCCAAAACATTGTAAGTGACTCGTAAACATGTCTATTTTATGTTTAAATACTTCATTCTACTAATGATGAGCTAACAAGTTATTTATAAACGAGAGCAAATCGAAGCGGGCCCTATTTTGTTTTGAGTAGTTTATTTGGCAAGATTATTTTGAAGCGCTTGGGTCCTGGTGTAGCATAAATAGCCGTTCTTCTTAATCGATCGTCAAAGTTAAGCTACCACTGTCGTGGTCGCGGTACCTGCATGGGTGACCGCCTAGCGATATTTAAAATCGAGCGTTTCCGTGCTTCGGAAGTTCGGTGATCACGTCGGTAGTATATCAGTTATACGGTTTCCATAATACAAAGCTCTGCTTAGTTTGGAATCAGATAACCGTGTTTGAGGAATGTTCCAGGATATTTAATGATATGCCTAGTTACATACATATATTTATGGCAAAGGTTGTCCTTACTTAAAAAAATATTTATTAAGCTGAACATACGAGTATTAAACACTCCTTGAACTAAAGCTCGGATAGTATGCCTGTAAGCCTATGTCAACAGGTATTTCTCAATATGTAAGTAAGTATTCAAAGCCGTTAAATGCTTAACCGACCAGCTTAGAATTACGTAAACCGACGTATTCCGGATTGCAACAGATTGAAAACTGTTTGAGTAAATGTATGAGTCCGACTTAACATGTGCAATGAAGCAACCATGTGTTGCACTTAAGACTACATACACTTTGAACTTTGTACTTTCAATTATAGTTTATCAACAAAACTGAATATTGACTAGCTTAGAGTATTCTTTGCACGCACACCCGAAGAGTTTATTTTTAAAGTGGTATAATGCATTGGACATACATTAAAAAAAAATAGAGCATCTGAAACGCAACGCTATCAAACTATAATCTTTACTAATAATATTATAGGCTACTGTTTATCCCGGGAACGCGGGTGAAACCGCGGAGAACAGCTAGTAAAATATAATTGGGCAAAGTGCTATATTTTGTTATCAAGACGTAGAAGTCTAAATCCGAACAAAATCAGTAAGATTGAGTAACAGAAGTACGATACACTTTTAACCATGTATGCTATAAATTGTCTCACGGTCAAGTCCACAGTTTTTGTATCATTAAAACTGCATGGTGGGTGACAAAATGTCAGTAGTTTGTTCTATTGCAATCCAATGTGCCGGCAAATGTCCCATGATTTAAAACGCCGGATGTTACCCGACTATTGGCGTATTATTGACAGAGACACTTCCTAGAAAGGTATTGTTTGACGAACGTGCCAAGCAATATGATTTCTACTATAATTTTATTTGTCTTTAATGGGGTGTGTTACTGTAATAACATTAAAGGAATTTACCTATAGAAAAATTACTTTATGTTTTTCTTTAAATAGATATACAAAGTGTTGTTATCACTCGAAACCTCAGACACCCTAACTAATAAACACGTAGACAAGCTTAAAAAAATAGGGAAAGACATTAATAAGGCAAATACATAATATTTCCCTTTTAAGTTTTAAGGTCATCTTGATAACTTTAAAGCTACCACGGATAATGAAATGGTATATAAAAACCGGCCAAGTAAAAGTCAGACTCGCGCACCGAGGGCGAGGGTTCCGTATAAAACGTATGATGTAACTATATTTACGGTTTTCGGGTTTTCCCTTTACTTTTGCTATAAGACATTGCTTCTTGTAAAATTTCATGATTGTAGGTCAACGGGAAGTACCCAAGTTTTGATTTCTTTGCGAGCGTCAAAATATGCAGCAAAACGGCCGTATCTTTTGATTGCGTTGACTTATGGCCGTTTCCAATAATTTACGGACCGTTATCGTTTAAAATTAAGACTCTTATATCTTTACTAATAATGAAGCAAATACCTCAAAGCTTTGCATAGCAGACCCTCCCATATGGAAGTAGCAAATTTTTTTTTTTTTTTTTTTTATACCACTTAGGTGGCAAACAAGCATACGGCCCGCCTGATGGTAAGCGGTTACCGTAGCCTATGGACGCTTGCAACACCAGGGGTATCAGGCGCGCGTTGCCGACCCTGCAGAAATCTCTTCACACCCCTTTTGAAGAACCCCATGCTGTACTCCATTGGGAAAACCACGGCGGGGAGCTCATTCCACAGTCTGAGCGTCCGCGGAAGGAAGCTCCTTTGAGCCCGCATAGTACGAAACAATTCAGGCTTCAATATGTGAGGATGGACTCCCCGTCGATGGCGAGAGTTGCGATGGTAGAAAGTAGCCGTGGGCATCATCTTAAACAATTCTTCAGAACACCGTCCGTTGTACAAGCGGTAGAACACACATAAGGAGGCAAAGTCTCTCCTCAGACTGAGGGGCTCTAAACCGCTTGTGAGCTCGAGATCGTCAACAATTCTGATGGCACGTCGTTGAACCGAGTCTAAAGGATCAAGCTGGTATCCAGGTGCCCCTGCCCATAGATGACAGCAGTACTCCATATGAGGCCGGACTTGCGACTTATAAAGTTGCAGCCTTTGCCGCGATGTGAAGTACTGCCTCGCTCTGTTGAGCACTCCGAGCTTTTTGGATGCCAGCTTAACCTTGTCTTCTAAGTGACTTCGGAACAAAACGTCGCTAGAAATGTCGACGCCAAGGATCCCGATGCTTTTGCTGATGTTCAGGGACGTGTTCTGGAACTTTGGAGCCACAGCAAATGGGGTTTTCTTAGCGGTGAACGCGCAGGCTTGAGTCTTAGTGGGGTTGAAATGGACTAGGTTTAGTCTGCCCCAATCGGAGACACTAGTTAGTGTACTCTCGATTTCAGACAACAGCCGTCCGCGGCTTTCCTCCACCTCGGAACGAGGGATATTAGCACGGCCCGTGTAATAAGCGTCCCCTGTACTGTCGTCCGCATAACAATGAACGCCGTCAATAGACAGCATATCATTGATATGCAGTAGGAACAGTGTTGGGGACAGCACAGAGCCTTGCGGGACGCCGGCATTTATGTCCATGCTGTCGGAGCAGCTACCGTCTACGACGGCTCTTATGCATCTGCTGGACAGAAAGCTGGCAACCCATTTGCATAATCCCTCGGGAAGCCCGTATGCTGGTAACTTCGTTAGAAGACCCCGGTGCCAGACCCGATCGAACGCCTTCGCCACATCTAGGCTCACTGCCAATGCCTCACCTTGACTCTCGATGGCGAGTGACCAACGGTGCGTGAGATACACAAGGAGGTCACCAGCTGAGCGACTGTGGCGAAAGCCATACTGTCGGTCGCTCAACAAATCGTGACCCTCCAGGTATCTCAAAAGCTGCGTGTTGATCACTCGCTCCATGACTTTGGAGAGAAGGGAGGTGATGGCGATAGGCCTGTAATTCGTCGGGTCTGATCTGTCACCCTTTTTGGGCACTGGGTGCACATGGGCAGTCTTCCACGAAGACGGGACTTCCTTTTTGGTGTAGGAAAGCGCGAAAAGACGCGTCAGTACTGGACACAATTCAGGAGCACACCGCTTCAGCACCACTGCCGGTATGCCGTCTGGCCCACTCGACTTATGGATGTCCAGAGAAAGCAATTCCCGCCGGACCTCCCGTTGGGTAATGCTTATCTCCGGCATGGAGCTGTCACACCGCGGAATGGTAGGCGGTGTGGCGCCACCATCATCCAAAGTTGAGTTCGAGGCAAAGAGAGAGCCTAATAGGTCAGCCTTCTCTTTAGCACTATGAAATACAATAAAATAAATAAATAATAATACAGGTAAAATTTGCTTACCAAAAGATCTATATGCCCAGTTTGGCAATAAAAAAACCTACCATTGGTAAGCAAAACGATTCGATTTTGTTTATAGGAACCGCGCATTAGAAGTTTATTTGTATCTGCTCTAAGGGGGTCTTGACAGGCGGACAGATGGACGGACAACAAAATGAATTGGTACGGTATCCTAAAAAGATTAAATCAACACAATAACATCATATAACTTGACGTAAACATTACAATTACGTAAATAAAAACTTGATGGTTATTCAGCAATGGCTATCGGTATTACGGACGGACACGTAATGGATGCTTGCCAGTCAAACAACGGCTAATTTGTCTCTATTACATTTGGTAATTTGAACTTTTTGCTCTGATTTCCATAATACTTCATGCAAGGTTTAATAACACTTAATCATTACTGTTTTAATACACAATAGAACCTTTATAACCACTAAAACAATGAATTAGATTGAATACAAACTAATAAGAATTCAACTACAAGTAATTTATAGTAATATGATGATATAAGGGAGTTCTATATAATTATTTATAAATTTAAAGTAAAGAGTGTTTAGCTTTTTATATAGCTCACGTTGTTCAGTTTTCTAACCAATTCTATATTATGTGTTCATACTATAAGTCTAGGAAGCGCTCGTGGCGTAGCATGATTAGCCGTTCTTAATCGATCGGCAAAGTTAAGCTACGTCTGTCGTGGTCGGTACCTGGATGGGTGACCGCCTAGTGGTATTTCAAATCGAGCGTTTCCGTGCTTCGGAAGGCACGTAAAGCCGTTGGTCCCGGTTATCACTTAATTGTGATAGTCGTTAAGCTAGTTGGATGCCTCCTAGGCGGCTTGAAAAATTCCAACAGTAGGTTGACCACTAGCCTACCTCCACCAATCCGCAGTGGGCACGCGTGGTGGAGTATCGCCCAGTCCCTTTCACCCTCATTTGTGAAAGGAGGCCTGTGCTCAGCAGTGGGACATTATAGGCTGATGATGATGATGATGACTATAAGTCTTATTTTACAAGGTCAGATTTAAAGATAAATTCACACCTATAAATCTAAGTATATTATGTGACAATAGAACAAGCCAAACGAAATGACAAAAGGTTTCTAATATATCCTCTACTTATTATAGAAAGGATGTCACATTTATAATATTAATTGAAACTAAGTAGCTGAAGAGAAAGTGCAAATAGGGGCCAACTACCATTGATTAATACCATTAATATATCAAACCTACGGGTTTTGGAATAATTTGCTTCGATAAATTAGGAGAAACCGTATCCTTCACAAAAGAATCAATGGAAAGTTGGATCTCAAGTATCAATTATGATTATGTTGCGTTGTGTTCATTAGTGAATCATTTATTTTATATCTTAATTTAAGGCTCTACACATATCTTAATACTTGGACCACCAAAGGGAACTCTCAACTCTCTCACCAAAGGTCCATTTTGACGGCTCTCAATTGGGTAGATTATGCTGAGCAAGTCGCCTGAAGATGTTCCAGGTGGGTTCGAAGATGAGAGCGTTGTTGGAGAGGTGGTAGGTGCATATTTGTGGCCGTTTTACATATGGGACGAGCATGGATGGGGATGAATATAGCTTTAAATCTCTGGCTTTACTTGTAAAAAAAGTAAATCATTAATTTTATTATATTTGCTATAAAATATTTAAATGATTACAAAGCATTAGAGAGGACACAATTAAAAGGTGTTGCGTTACCGTACTCAGTCACTCATTACGAAAGCCATACGAAAGCGTACGCCATGTGAAATACTTTTGAAACCTAAGAGTATCATAGCATGAGATTAATGATGCTCAGTTGATTGAGAAGTAGCACATGAGTTGGTAATAGGCTCATCAGACATGTTTGAGACATTTTATCATATTTGTACCTATAATAGAGTTAGTTATCCGGGCGGTTTTTTTATGACACCGGGGCACTTCTAGACTTACTACCAGTTTTTTTTTTTTTTTTTTTTTTTTTTTATTATGTATAGGCCTGTGTTTGACCACAATCTCACCATGGTAAGTGATGATGTGGCCGAAGGTGGTAAGCACACAAAGCCTAGAAGGAACTGGCTCTCAAGTGCAGCTGTCGGAACACACCGATAGGTGCTTGGCGACAGATTTTCAACTTGAGGGTGGTAGCCAGCCAGACGGGTACTACGAAGTACCCTACCACCGTGCTATGGTTTCCTCACGATGCTTTCCTTCACCGAAAGCTCAAGCTCATTGTAGGATTCGAACCCGGGACCTTCGTCTCGGTATCCGACGTCACTACCACTGAGCTATCATCGCCTTAAAAATGAAAGAAATGCCAATAATATTTTATCGCAACTTAATTACAAATCTAATAATAATTTTATTACACAGTACAAACTTGGTATCATCCACTGATCACACAAAGAATTGAGACAAATGAAAAAGAAAAAAAGTTTTAAATAGATTAAAGAATCTATCATCCGAAGTAGAAAAGGAAGCATTAAGAAAGTATGCCGTCACTAATGAGGCAGGCAAACGGCTTATTTAGTACAATGCCACTTACCGCCTATACGGTTGACTTGACCGGGTGAAAGGTGCAAGTACGAGTACTCGTTCAAACGTAGCATTAATTTAATGGATGATCTACTTTTTATTAGATGTTTTTTGTTGCCTTGAAATTGCAAAATCGCATCAGGACTAGCCTAAAACTTAGAACAACGTAATCCTCACATGCAGTCGCTAGAATAGACTTCTAGAATTGTTTTCATCTAAGACCTATCTGTCAGACATCCAGTTAAAAACGAAACCTAATGGTGCGTCCATGCTTAGCGAACCGAGCACGAGCCGAGCCTCGAACGAGCACACTGCGAGCACGATTCGCGTAGCGTGGACGGGCTCGCGAGCCTCGAACAAGCGCGATTGTCAGTTTTTTCACGTACAAAGGGATTCGCATCGTGCTCGTTGTAGGCTCGTTCGTGGCTGGGCTCGTGCTCGGTTCGCCAAGCATGGACGCACCATTATAAAATTCGATTTTCAAACTCAAATTTCACATTTTTATAACGATTCGTTTTAAGCCATGTATTCACTGAGAAACAATTGATTATAAACACTGTTTCAGAAACAAAATCTACGTGTTTCTGTTTTTTTTTTTTTTTTCTGTAACATGTGAAATTGTTGCGGTAGACACTACGTGTTTCTAGCATGTTTCTGTGCTCCCCGATGGAATTGGCGAGCACCGAAACAAATCAGTTTCGCAACAGCTGTATACAAGTGTGGACGTGTGTTTCAGTTGTTTATAAACATGGCGTTAGAGTGGGACGACAGTAGCATTTTAAATTTAGAATGACTTCAATCGAACGACATATTTGAAACAACTGAGATGTGGACGGCCAAGACCCGGAAACATTGTTTCTGTAAACATCTTCGTGTTGTTCCAGAAACTTTGTATCTGAAACATGTTTTTCATTGAATACATGGCTTTAAACTAGCCAGCTGTGTGAAACATTGCTTTATGATTCAAAAAAAACAACGTATTTTTTTATTATAAAAAAATTATGCCCTAGTTTAATTTAGTTTTAATAACAAAAAATAAATGATTATTTGGTGTCAATCTGTTATGAAAATTAAATTATCGTTTGGCAATACAGAGTTTATTTATTTACAAGTTATAAGTAGGTGTGTAGGTACATGACCGGACGTTACCTAAGTAAAACCATATGTGTAACTTACCTTGTGCAACAAATGTACAAAAAGTAATGACATACATATTAAGTAAGAACTAGGTGAACTGGCTATCAATAGGAAAATATATGCAGTATTGCATTACTGGTTATTATTACGTTGAACTGTCAACGTAAGTTCTACCCTAATTAATTGTAGATTGATGTTTCAAAATCAAATTACGATGGCTTTCATCGATTAAAATAATGTAATAGTCATACTAAAATAGTCATTGAAACTAGGGGAATAAGGTCAGATTTCGCAGATTCAGATGCAGTTTGGTAGACAAATCATTGAGGATCAATGAAAAAGACCATATTGCTCAATTTTTGATAACATCTAATATTGTTTGTATTCTAAGAAAATATATTTAACCCTTATTTCAAATTGCAGACATCGTCCAATCATTTATTTTGCCTATTGACGTGACAACTTTAGGCCCAGGAATTATTTACTTATTACGTATCTACATATAATCAAATCTCGATAATATTAAAGGAGCTATTCAAGATAAAAATCATTGAAATCATACCTATTCACGATCTTGACAAATAATGTAGACATAAAATATAAAATCGAAAATCAATATTTATCACGACCGCACCAAACAAAAGATCTGTCGCAATTTCAGTGTGTCAGTGAAAGTACTGATAAGCCAGTATTACGCGTAAAGCCCGCATAGCCGTACGTACCAGCCGTACAGCCGGTTGGGTAACCAGTTTGTCATTATTATAACTTAATTGAGATTAAGATACCTACGCATCCTGTAAAGTGATTACGCTTCGCCTGGATGTCCATTCGCCAGTTTTGATCACTACCGTTTCTTTTTTTTACAGTGGTGGAAGATTGATTTTCTTTGATGATGATGAAACTGATTGCATAAATCATCGTCATCATATCAGCCTATGGATGTCCACTGCTGAACATAGGCCTTCCCCATTGTCTTCCTTTTCGAACGGTTTTGGGCCCCTTGCATCCACCGGTGCCCAGCGACTCTGACCAGGGGCTCTACCGCGTAACTTTGGTGGTAATCGTAACGAACACCATTAATTATTTCATCCAATGACGCGCACGCGGTATGATGCGACGATGACCATTCGTGGGGCCTGATTGGATGAAATTTATTCAAAATTCAAAATCATTTATTCAAATAGACCTTCGCAGGCACTTATGAAAATACTTACTACTACTAATACTCTAATACCGGTTCGGAAGGTTGCATTTGCTGAGAAGAGCAGGCAATAAACTCAGCAATTACTCTTTTCAAAACAAGCTTAGATTCATTACATAATATTTACATTCTAATCGCACTGAAAACAATTGCGTGCCCCGGCGCGGCGGCAGAATTACAAAGTAGACTGAATAAATATTTAATAAGTAAATAAATTTTACTTATTAAATACATTAATGGTGGTCGTTACGATTACCACCAAAGTTACGAGGTAGAGCCCCAGGTCGTCGGTCCACCTGGTGCGAGGGCGTCCTGCTCGGCGCTTTCCAGTACGTGGTCGCCACTCGAGAACCTTTCTTCCCCAGCGATTATCAGCTCTTCGATCGATGTGGCCCGCCCATTGCCACTTCAGCTTACTAACTCTACGAGCTATGTCCGTCGTTTTCGTTCTCCTACGAATGCCGTAATTTCGGGCCCTGGGGGCCTACCACAAGCTCTTAAAACAAGGTTAAAATAACCTTATTTGTCTTTTGTCCCTCTTTGACATCCGGCGTCAAAACAAGACAAAACACAAATAAGGTTATTTTAACCTTGTTTTAAGAGCTTGTGGTAGGCCCCCTGTTACGTAGAGAAATTCTGAGCATAGCTCGTTCCATAGGTCGCTGAGTGACTCTGAGCTTATTTATGCGGCCAGTAGTAAAAGACAACGTCTGTCCCATATTTACTGACACTGGTAATTGATGTTGAGTTGGTGGTGGATTGTATACTTCAATACTATAAAATGAAATTGCATTCCTAAATAAACATTCATAAAGTTTTTTTAGAATTTACGTGGGTACCTTATACTTTTCAGTGTATTAAAATAGTGTTTTTTTAAAGATAGACACATACATGACACGCTTTATTTACAACAAATATGTACAAATTACAATCTATGTATAGAAAAAATCCTCAAGTCTGTTGTTTTTATAATTAGTTTTCACAATTTTACGAACATGTTTTCAAAAACTCTTAAATAATTCACAATAGACTGAGCACATAATATAAAAATCAAAAATCCCAAACCATTAATAAAGTTCACTATCATCAACTCAATCTGGTGGCAACCGGAGCAGGAAGCTGCGCGTGCGATTAGCGCTCACGCTCCATGAAGGTCACGAATAAACGCTTCCCTGACCACGTGCGTTGACACGGGCCCGTGACCGATACCACACATGGTCAGTCAGTGGTCACTATAACATGCAATCATAACAAATATACCTCCTGATGACAAAGTGGAATAACATTATGTTGACACTCTCAAGTGTTTATGAAGTCATAGTGATTGAAATGTATAGTAGGTATATAGAATTAGCTGAACTGAGAAGGTGACTAATGAAGTGTAGTGTCAAGTAAAAGAGAAAAGATTGGCCATCTTATATGACACGACGAAAAACGTAGGTAGAAGGAAAGATAGAGGGCAAGCGAGGAAGGGGAAGACCAAGGATAAGTTATTAGACAAAGTGAAGGTAAAAATGGATGTCGTGTTGTATAAGGAGTTGCAAAATTTTGCTGATAGAGCAGAATAGAAAAACTTACACCGGCAAGCGCGTAGCTCTTAAATATAGAAGAAGAAGTTTTATCCTAACTTCTTTCCCCACGGATCTAGACAAAAATGCGCATATCGAAATCATCAATCAAAAGGAGCTATAACCACTGGTCAAAATGTTGATAGTGCAAAATTGCACTCACATGATGGTTAGTAGTCACCGCCGATGCCGCCTATGGATATGTGATAGGTATACCAGGGTAAGGGTACTTGTTTTATTAGTAAAGCTGGTAAAGCACCTATTTTTTGGTCATGACTGACTGTTGATAACTATAACATAACTAATGTGGTTGTTAAAGGGTAAACAATAATGCAATAATTTTGCAAAATACCGCTCTCATAATACGACCACACGCATATGTTTATTTTATTAAAATAAAACGCCACATTTGTTGAGGCATTCTATTTCACAAGGTTCACCGACTTAACCCAAACACGTGACAAACCATTGGCGAACTATTAAAAACATTGGTCCCATCCAAAGAATAACAAAACATTATTTTGACCTTTTGAAATATGACGCTCGTTTATCATCTGCATAACGATGTAACTTGTAAGCTTAACGATTTGTCAAGTATCGTGTTACTGAAGTGACCAATTCCAAGAAGATCATTATCTTCATAATTACAAGAAAACACTGTCGTTCAATACTACATATAGTACCTTTCACATAATCGCTATAATTTCCAACAATTTGACAAATTGCAAGGAAATGAATATTTAACAAATTCAGTTATAATTTTGAGGATATTACTCGTAATTTCCATGATATTTGCCATAATTCTGAGTTCAACAACATCGTTTTTTTCCCAGTCCGGCAATTTTAAGCTGGCTTCTTTGTTCTCAATTCTTTGATTCAGCATTTCCTCTTCCCAGGAATAAATTACCATTGAAATTTTACGTTTTAGTTTAGAGGCTTATTACGTTATACCGTTCAACATGATATGACATTCTTATTTGTGTCATCTAATTAATTCTTCTATTTTTATTTTGTTTAATATTCTTAGTGCAAATAAATTTGTAGGTAGCTTTAAGGCCAAGTAACTTTTTATATGAATTTTCAATACCTCTATTATCTTAGGTATATTTTGCGAGTCTAAACAAATAACTTAACTTATACCGTCCTTCTCTTATGTGCATCTTCAGACCATCATATCTACCTGACCAATTCCCAACCTTCCTACCTGTCATCATGGCTTTTCCTTCTCTCCTAATCAGGTCCTACACAGGTCCTAGTTAGGTGGTTTCTTTTTCCATCATGTTCATCATCTCAACATTAATCACCTTCATCCCTTCTCTGAAATGCATCTTCAGGAACTTCATACAAAATGGGTATTAGCTTAGGTTCCAAAATGTCAAATCAAAGAGGGCGTCAAACCTCGTTAATTTGATTCCTATTTATTTAGGAATACTGTAAACTAGTGAACTCGAGAATAGCAAATACCCGATTGCGTTCTGTGATCTCAAACAGCAATTGGCATACGGAAGAGTGTTGTGTAAATATTTTCAACCGTGTATTATACAGTTACATCCTACCGTGTTTGTCGGTTGCCGACCGTTGCCTGTTGCTATTGTGCGTACCGCTTTATTATGTAAACTGTAATTAAAGCTTTTGTTGGCCTGGCTAAAAGTTAGGACATATACAATATGTCATTGTTTAAAAATCGAAGTCTAAAAATTACACTTAATTTAACCCGGATGTAGTCGCGGGAATTTTAGTATTTTTATTTCTGACGCCTTGCACAAACACATTTTGTTGTCGATAATTATGTACAACGTGACGTTGCCGCATTGGTTGTGTACAACATACAAAAGTAATTTTTGTTGCGATGTCAGATTCTCATGTAATATCCTCCATGAGTTATCTGCACCATACGCAGTTCTATAATTTATAGTAACACCAGATACTGGGACTAGAATAAAATGTCTCTTTCCTTGAAAATCAACATAATTATTGCTATTCTGTTTACGCCACGTTACAGAGGGATAAAGTCCTACCAAAAAAGGCTACAAAAATACAATTTACCTCTTCACAGGGTCTTTATGGTCTCCAAACAAGCATAAGGCAGGGACATGTCAAGACCTGGGGTCATCGCACCCGTGGGCTGACAATGAAACACTAATTGTATGCAGCATTATCATGTGCTAAGCAGACTCGTGGGCAGATGAAGCGGGATCTACAAGTATGGAAGGCTAAATGTAATTAATCATATATTGTTTTTCGTTTTGTCGTGTCTCTTTGCGATTGTGATGACTTTGACGTTTTGGTGATACGGAGAGTATTTTATTTATTTATTTTTATTTATTAAAGAAACAAACGGCTATTATTATACATTTCAAACTTAAACATTTTAATAACACAATTGCCAAAACAGTTTCTACGGCTAGATATTAACATTGTTTTTTATCTTATGAATAGACAGGTGCAAACTTAATGAATTGAAAACAATCAAACTAAGTAACTCTCAAACAAATTATGAAAATTAATCCTTTGGATCACAGTAAAAAATAATAATAATAAAACAATAGTGGACGCACGTCCCCTGCGAGAACCAGCAGGAATATACAGGTTTTTTTTTTCGCAGTTTTCAAAATCAATCTTACTTTAAACGGCTGCGGAAGGCATAATAAACATATATGAAGTATACTGTATTATTTGATATAATTTTGGCCAGCAGCTAATTTATGCGGTGTCAGCTATACCGTTATTGCCACCGCCAGACACTGGAGTCTGTAGATAGTGATATTTGTACCCATTAACTTTTCACGGCTAGCGCAAACAAAAAGTTGTTCGCTACCAACAACGGCAAGGAATGAAATTTCTGACGAATTCTTCAGGAGCAGGTATATAAAGAGAGCTATTGTTACGATAACGGGATAAAAAAGGGCATATCCATGGATTGTTAAACCTTTTTTATAGAAGGTTTTAATGAAATGAAAAACTGTTTTGATAGGTAACTATCAATACTTTTATTAGTAGGTACAATCAGCAACATCAGTAGCTGACACCTGTACATTTATCCATAATATGGGAAGATAAAGTTAACATGTGCTTTGTAAATGTGTGTCCACAAAAACCTACACAGTTCTACACATTTCCACATGTAATGTAGAATATCGTACATGACTGTACATGATGGATAGTCATATCACTGAGGTACAGGTGTTTTTTAACTGCATTTGTTTATCTACTTATGTTGCTGACCGTATCAAATAACATGCCAAGCATGTTCAGTTCGTTAGGTAGGGACCTAGTTGCCAATTTCAACATCCTGTATTAAAAGGGGGAGTGAAATCTAGAGCACAACACTCACAGGCAGATTATTACTTATCTAGTGGTTGGTATTGGCAACTTTGCCTTAGTTAAATCTGAAGCTGTCTTTACAGGTATGTTTATAAGTATGTGTTTTATTATGTAGTTACTAACGACATATTTTCTGTGTCATATTTTAATGATCACCTTTCTGACATTGTTAATTAATGTAACGTTATTTACGTTAGATACTAGCTGTCCCCCGCGGTTTCACCTGTCTTCCCGGGATGAAAAGCCTATAATAATCGAGAATAATGTAGCTTCCTTTTAGTGAAAGAATTTTCAGAATCGGATAAGTAGATCCGGAGAAGATCTTACAAACTTTACCTGTTTATTATGTGTTTGTTTATATTTATTAGAAATGGCGAAATTTTATGGTGGTATCTTAAACGGAGCATAAAATATGTTATTCAAAAATCATAATCATTTATTCAAATATACCTTCATAGAATTGAATTAAGAAAGCTGTCAGATTCAATTATCCTTTCGCAAGTTTACGTAACGTCAAAACTTCTGAGGAATCGTTACGTACCTATCGCGTGACCCGAAGTTGATTTATTCACATCATATTTGCATTTATCATATGAACTTAATTACTTTTTCTATGATATAACTAATTAAATAACCTTCAAATGAACATAACCAATGATTGATCGATCGACTTGACCGCAGTCTACTTACTCTTGTTTTTTTTTATGAATACTATCTCGATCGAATTTAAATAGGTACTCAAATGCCTAATTAAGTAAATGGTTCAATGACACTGTGATTTCTTAATTTAATGATTAATTTACCCGGAAATGGCTATTATATTAGTATTGTAAACTCAGAACCATAATTTTTTCTCTATAGCTTCTGTCTAGTATAGATCCTATTCGAGCCGCGCCAGTCAGTCTGGCAGCCATCCAGCAAGTTAAACGCTCTATATTGCGCCAACTTTGCCAAGTCTGAGTGCTGGTTATTGAACCCACATGCTTTAACTATTTGGCTACGTTTTCTTTGTTTGAGGTTTATCGCTGGACGGAAAATTTCCGATAATTACAGCTTTTGGTAGGAATATAATATCTACTTAGCTTTATGTAGTTTTGGTACAAAGAAGAGTATAATATTTAATTTGACTTCATAAATGAGCTTGGTTCCCGTAGAAATAACATAACTATTTCTCTGTTGGTTACAGTTAGGGAGAAGAGTAACATGTGCGGCCGCCAAGTGTTGCGTTTTTGGAAATTGCCAAAAATTGGGGTAAACTCAGAAATGGCTAAATAAGATATTTTATAGTAGGTATTTAAAAGTCAGCTTCAGTAGTAGGTATAGTAGGTTCAGTAGTAGCTTGCCTATAGAATCTGTGGCCTATAGTTATTAAATAAATAACATTATCTACCTATCTACATAACTGTTATTATACGCGGGTAATTCACAGTCCATTCATTTATAATAATGTAACGCATACCGAAATAATAGTTATTATTCATCGAATGCTTTAAAAGCTTTTATGATAATAATCTTTGTAAGTGAATGGAAATGTCAATAATGACACAGCAAGTAAGGTACCTACAACGCCCGCAGGTTTATGCAATCGCTATGTTATTTTATGGCATTTTTAATTCTCCACTTTTACCTATCAAAAACACCGTTACAATATCTAGATAGATATAAAATGACGAGTCAAAATTCAAAATTCATAATCATTTATTCAAATAGACCTTCGCAGGCCCTTATGAAAAGTCTGACTCTAATACTCTAATACCGGTTCGGAAGGTTGCATTTGCTGAGAAGAGCCGGCAATAAACTCAGCAATTACTCTTTTCAAAACAAGCTTAGATTCATTACATAATATTTACATTCTAATCGCACTGGGCAAAATTACAAAGTAGACTGAATAAATATTTAATAAGTAAATAAATGGCAAACTTAAGCAGACCAGCCCCCACAAGCAGCACCTATAGATAGATAGAAGACCTATAGATACCTATTTGTATATTTTTTTTTTTTTTTTTTGCTTTCCTTACATAGGTATACAATGTTACATAGGCACCTTAAGGTAAATAAATAACACTATACACTAAGGACCCTGTTGGGCACTAAGCAATGTAGGAGAGAGGAGGAAAAATTATATAAAATTTAATCATTAACTTAACTTATCGCTTAGGTATTCATTTATAGTATAGTAAGATTTTGTTATTAATAGTTGTTTTAATTTATTTATAAATACTTTATTATTTGTTTCTTGTTTTAATAATTCTGGTAGTTTATTGTATATTTTTATGGGACCATTAATCTACTTTTATATCGCAGTTGTTTGGAATGTACGTCTTCTCTTTTTTTATAAATATCTGTATTTTGCCTAACGAATTTACATATTTCTAAAATGTAGATGCTTGTTAATGTGAGAATTTTATGCTTCTGGAAATGCGGTCTGCAACTGTCTGTATCTTTTATATTGGTTATAATACGTATTAGTTTTTTTTGGAGTGTAAAGATGGTGTGTGAATCGGTACTGTTTCCCCATAAGATAATTCCATAGCTAATCCATGCATGAGCATAGGCGTAATAGGTAACAAGTGCAGTAGGAAGATCAGTAGTTTTTTTAATTTATTTAGTTATTGGATAATCATTTCATAATGAGTTTCTTGCCGGATTCTTCTCAGGTGAAGGCTGAGTTCCGTCCCGGCGGTAACTTCAGTAAATGTGACCTTCATAAGTGCCCTTCTGGGCCTAAATTGAATAAATGGCTTTGACTTTAATAATGTACAACAATTGGGGCTGAAAAAATGTAATATTTATCAATTTCAACTTTATGCTTATCAATAGGGAAAATAATACAATTTCCGTTTCAGAATTTTCCTAAGCGGAACATAATTATGTATCTCAATCAATCAAGTTTTCTGTTATTAAGTCCTTCTCTACCTAGTACCTTCTCTACTTACAATATTTTACCTAACCACAGTACAACGAATAAACAGAAGATTAATCAGACATTAGTGTTATGCTGCGTCCATGCTATGCGAATCGAGCACGAGCCGAGCCACGAACGAACCTACAACGAGCACGATGCGAATCCCTATGTTCGTGAAAAAACTGACAATCGCGCTCGTTCGAGGCTCGCAAGCCCGTCCATGCTACGCGAATCGTGCTCGCAGTGTGCTCGTTCGAGGCTCGGCTCGTGCTCGGTTCGCCAAGCATGGACGCACCATTATAATGCCGTGATCGATAGATAAAAGCAATGTGTAGATATTCCAATGACAGAGAGAGGTTGTATCGATCAGCTGTCAGTAAAACTTGACTTATCTGATACATGTATCCATCCTATAGGGATAAGATAACTTATCGTTGCATTTCATGGAAAAACATATTCCTTTACGTCTTACATCTTATGATAATATGAAATTGTTGCATTTGTTTTGTATCTATTTAAAATTCTAATGTTTTTAGGGTTCCGTAGCCAAATGGCAAAAAACGGAACCCTTATAGATTCGTCATGTCTGTCTGTCCGTGTATGTCACAGCCATTTATTTCCGAAACTATAAGAACTATAATGTTGAAACTTGGTAAGTAGATGTATTCTGTGAACCGCATTAAGATTTTTACACAAAAATAGAAAAAAAACAATAAATTTTGGGGGTTCCCCATACTTAGAACTGAAACTCATTTTTTTTTTTTTCATCAAACCCATAAGTGTGGGGTGTCTATGGATAGGTCTTCAAAAATGATATTGAGGTTTCTAATATCATTTTTTTCTAAACTGAATAGTTTGCGCGAGAGACACTTCCAAAGTGGTAAAATGTGTGTCCCCCCCCCTGTAACTTCTAAAATAAGAGAATGATAAATCTATAAAAAATATATGATGTACATTACGGTGCAAACTTCCACTGAAAATTGGTTTGAACGAGATCTAGTAAGTAGTTTTTTTTTAATAGGTCATAAATTGAAATTAATATCAAATACTCAGGTCTATACTACCATTTACTTATATACCTACAGGTTTGTACGGAACCCTCGGTGCGCGAGTCTGACTCGCACTTGGCCGGTTTTATTTTAGTTCTAAAAAAAGGTTTCATTCTACAAAAGTTAATTTTATTTTGTAGTTTTAAAAGCAAGTTAGCACAACTTTTTTAGCAATTAATATGAATGAATGAATGAATGTAATTGTCATGAACAGTTAGTGGCGTGGCGACACATTTTGAGGTGAGTCACCGACTATAATTAATTTATTAAATTATAAGTAAAAACAAAGGAGATTGCTATCAACATGTTTCGCGAGCTTCGGCACTGGCCATTTAGATGTAATGACTCCTCGTTAACTACCATAAAACAAATTGCCTTTTAACTGCAGCATAATAAGAGCCATTATCCAATGTGCACAATGCATGGGGCTAATTATCACTTCCTAATACCGAAACAAAGGTTTCGATGGGATTAAGCATAGTTTTTTACTGCTTCGTGTGATTCTTTACATTTAAATTAATTTGTCATATCCTTATTAGATTTGGATTAAATACACCATCCTTATTTTAGTGCTCTACGAAAAGTCGACAAAAAGATATAGCTTCAATTATTATTAATCTACGAAATAAGCTTCGACAATCATATGGAGATAAACTTTACACTTGTTCTGTGATTTTACTTTTTAATGACTACTTGACATACTGAGAACACGGACAAAACTGCGTGGCACTGCTAGTCAATATAAAGGTAAGGCTTTTAGGTACGTTGATTCGTTCCAATTATAAAAACGTGTTAAACTATCGTAATAACAAATGGCCGTGTATTGCAACATTAAAGTAAGATCTCGCACGGTATCGATTTAATGTAATTTTCATTGAGTATAAACACATAAATACCATATCGGATATTATATGATCACGTAAACGTGTGGGCCGCTCATGAATGCAAATGGAGAATGTTAAACTTAGTTTATTGGTTTTACAGTTTAGTAACTTCCGCGAATCTATACTATATTATATAAAGGGTGGATTTTTTTTACAGGTTAGTAATTTCTATCGATATATATGCTACCTTCCATCATCGCAACTCTCGCCATCGACGGGAAGTCTATCCTCACACTTTGAAACCAGAATTGTTTCGAAAAACTGTGCGGGCTAAAAGGAGTTTTCTTCCGCGGACGCTCGGTCTGTGGAATGAGCTCCCCGCCGTCGTTTTCCCAATGGAGTACAGCATGGAGTTCTTCAAAAAGGGTGTGAAGAGATTTCTGTAGGGTCGGCAACGCGCGATTGATACCCCTGGTGTTGCAAGCGTCCATAAGCTACGGTAACCGCTTACCATCAGGCGGGCCGTATACTTGTTTGCCAAATTAATGGTATAAAAAAAACTCAGTTTATTTACCTACCTTTCGTTGTACTTGTGGTAATAGTAGAACCCACCAAAAACATAAATGTGAAAATGGGTGCCAAGTTCAATATTATGATAATTATGATGTAGTTGAAGATTCCACCATTACATACATACACAGATGATATGATACAATATGATTCTGACTGTCACTGAAGATAAATGATCGCAAACGACTTTGAAAACGAATTTTGCTGAAAACCGTGCTTCAAGAAAGTCTAAATAGCGTTAGAATCACTATGAAAGTAGATCGTTTAAAATAAAAAAACGATCGTAAGCATATGCTTACAAAAAATATTGCAAAATATATCGATATCGATTATAATTATCGACTTACTGCCCGTTTCTGAAATTATACCTGTCATTTTCATTGAAGTCTGAAATGACAAAGATGGTAGCAGTTTTGATTTTAGATTAATTTTGATTTGGCTTTCAGAAAATGGCAGTTAAACACTCTTCTTTTTACTCGACTGACCCGAAAGGAGAGTAATGTTTTTCATATTTTTTTCCATTTTTAATTTGATTACCCAGACTATGAATACTTAAAAAGTGGAATCTTTGCAACATTCACCTGATGAATTCTTCTACTTCACGTCCATTGATTTTCTCTATTCATGTTATTGTATAACAGAACTATCTAATTGATTATTTTTAAAAACACAGAATTAAATAGAGAAAAGATAGTAACCACGAAAAAAAGGTAAACAAAAAAAAAGTATCGTAATGATTTCCAACTTTTCTGTTTTGTTTTTTGTATTAACATATCAATGCACAAGTGAACCCAACCACCTGCCAGTATTGTGGTAAATGGGCCTACTTACCTACTGTAGGTACTATAAATTAGTAGGATACTGTGTCAACCGCAACCCAATCACGTGATGGACGTATAAATTAACACTCCTTAGACCTCGTTCCCTTCGGACATTGTTTTCATTATGTTATAGAAAAGGGACTTCGATAAAATTAGTTCAGCTAATAAATAAGATTATTTCATGAAAGCTTTCAGTAGCGTTTGGTAAGCGGCCAAGTGCGATTCGGACTTTAGTAGAGACGTTTCTTGAATGGGGCACAAGAAATGTATTTACGGAACCCTTCGTGTACGAGTAGAACCCTTTAATTTTATTTCATTTTTATTATTTGTTGTTATAGCGGCAAAAGAAATTCATTTTTTTTTTAAATGTGAACTGTCTATCTATTATGTTCCATACCTATAGCCAACTGACAGACAAACGGGCAGACGTACAAACAGACAACAGAGGCTTAGGGGAAGGGTCCTGAACGGTCTTGGACGTCTTCCAAAGGTCTGTGTTCTTGTCTCGTCGTCGTTACACACCAGGGTCTGGTTTCCGTCTGTCAAGTCACCTTTGTTTTTCTTCAATGTCAGTCTTATTCAAATTCGAGTTTCTGTATGTTTCGTCTAATCAACCAGTCAGTCAGTCATGTCACGGCCATAGAGGTTGGACAGCCCCAACAGGTCCCGTTGGCACCCTTTGGCCTGGGTAGTACCCTAAAAATAACTTACTTTCAAACAATCTTCTTGCCTATAACCCAAGATTTTAAATATATAATCGATCATCGATATCGATATAATCAGATCTCTCGATCAATAATCGCATCTAAAGCAACAATGCTACACTTTCCAAGGAAACTAATGTGCGTACGTGATTACGTCTATGCATTGAAGCGCACGCGCCGATAATATCAACCGCTCCGTGACATACACTGGAAAGTAAAGGAATTCTGTAAACAAAACACGAGGATAAACCATAATGGGTCAAATTATGTCACTGTTCTTCTTTTTTATTACTCACCTTGTGTCTATTGTTTCAGATTGTTAGTCAACTGAAGTTTAGTTATTGGGTAAAGTACCTATACATTAATGAGTACCTACCTACCGATATCATGTTTTGAAAAGAGTCAGTCATTTGCTGAGAAGCTGAGTTCTTCTCAGCAAATGCAACCTTCCGAACCGGTATTAGAGTCAGACTTTTCATAAGTGCCTGCGAAGGTCTATTTGAATAAATGATTTGGAATTTTTGTTTTTTTTTTAATTTTTATCACTGACGCTGCCTGACTGAAAAGCAGCGGGGTCACTGTGCACAGCATTAGGGAATTCACCCACGAGCGACAATCGCTGAGCAAATATTTTGTCGAATATAGAACATTCAGAGTTCAATACTGAAATGCCTGCATGCTACAAAAAGTCGCTCATAAACTACATACTATTTTTTGTAGCTGCAAAATGTAGTACGTGGTCGAGCTCCCGAAAGTACCGGAAACGCAGGTGAAAACGCGGTGCACAGCTAGTTTACTACAAAATCCTCATCATAATGTCTATGTAAACAAATATATGTTTTGTAAAAATAAACAAACGTCCTTAACGTCCTTTGCAAACATTGGTAGACATCCAAAAAGCTTTCAATAAAATGGCGCCATTATACTTAGCGATACCAATATTTTTATCTATTACTTAGACATTTATCTATTGTGTATTTACACTTTTAAGGTACCAAGCGAAATTCTAAGGATCTCTAAATGGCTTGAGACAATAGTTGTCCAATAACTATAAAGTGCAGGGAACCAAAGGCATGTTAGGATTTTAATTAAGTTCCCTATTCGATCCTTACATGCTCCTGTGGAGTTTCCATCTTGAATTATCGTGCAGTTGTGGAGTCAAGTGTTTTGCTATTTAATTTCCCATGTACTTTTTGTGGTAATTTTTACGGAACATACATAAAATCTTGGAGATAGATTATTAGTAAAGTGATTGTACTAGAGTATCTGCCGTGCGTAACACAAGTACGGTCAACGCAATAGCGGCACTAACTGTTTCGACTTCAAGAACCAAAATTTACTTCAGGAACCTGAGGCAGGGGACTATAGTAAGTCACTAGTGTACGATATATCTATGACTATGAATGCATCTATATGCAAACTGCTCACGCTCAGCACAATGTGGTGCATCCATGCTACGCGAATCGAGAATGAGCCGAGCCACGAATACATTCGTTGCTCGCGATGTCAAGTATGGACGTTACAACCGCATATTCAATTTCTTTGGTTACAACCGAGCCTACAACGACCGCGAGGCGAATCCGTGTTCGTGATTTTAGATAAAGAATTAGGGTTCCAATCAATAAAGAAATCGTACGCAGATGAATCGCTTGGATTAGCTAGCGGAAAATAAACTAAGTTATTGCCCACCCAGTAGCTATCATTAGGAAACAATACACAGTGAGGAAGCTCACATCCAATTCAAAATGAATTCAGCGTACGAATACAATTTTATTCAATAATTTTCAGAACCGTCAAACGATGCATCTCTACATTTATGCGCTCGTCACGGATCAAGAAAGGACGTACGAGTGCACTGATCGCATGACAATCATTTATTTTATTATCGATCACTGGCGAATACGTGTTATTGGAATCTCATTAATAATTTTATTGCACAATGTTGATGAATGCGAATTTATTGGATCGTCGCGATCGTAGGCTTTATGAAATCACAGTAACTAATGTCGAATTAACAAATAGGCATCTGCAGGGCTATTTTAAAACACTCAGATTCGATATCGGAAACGGATTCAAAAACTACTGAGGCGATTTTCCGCAATTGCTATTTTAATTTCCGAATTCGAATATTTTTGATGTTTCTTTAAGGAAATATCAATTCGATTCATCGAAAAGGTTTCGGAATTTAAAATAGCAATAGCTGAAATTCGCCTTGGGTATTTTTGAATCCGTTTCCGATATCAAATCCCACGTTTTAAAATAGCTCTGCTGATATTTTAAAATCGATGGATTGCATTGAGCTAAGTATTGTAGCCTCCTAGGCGGCTTGAAAAATTCCAACAGTAGGTTGACCACTAGCCTACCTCCACCAATCCGCAGTGGGCACGCGTGGTGGAGTATCGCCCAGTCCCTTTCACCCTCATTTGTGAAAGGAGGCCTGTTCTCAGCAGTGGGACATTATAGGCTGATGATGATGATGATGAAGTATTGTAGTAATAATAGCTCAATGATGGATTGCAATTTTGAAATTAGAACCTTTTTGCTATTGATTTACCCCTACCTACTTACTTGTGTAAGGCTTATAATGAGTCTACAAAAAATCGACAATACGTTAATGCTGTCCAGCCTTTTCATAAATGAGATTGCTGTAGTACTACATTATTTATACATTCTACACTTTTGTACATGACTGCACTGTTTACGTTTAGTAAGCGGTCTCTAATGCAAGTTTTACGAGCTATCTCTATACGCTTTTGTTTTTATGTCTGTCCGCCTGTCTTCCCTTAACAGAGGCGTTGTAAAGTTTATGTTCTCAGATTTTTACTGCCAGCACCGTACTGCATATAAACAGTAGTGTTTAGAACTTAAAAGGTATTTGTGAGAACTATACTATTATTGTGTTTTAGAATTTTATTAGCTTTTAATACGATATATAACTGAGGAATACAAATACATTTAGGGGAAGTAGGTACCTATCCTAATTTATTTACATATCCAGTGCAAAGATATGAGAACTCTGCAGGGGAGGCAACGCGTTAGTGATACCCCTGGTGATGCAAGTGTCCATAGGCTATGGTAATCGCTTACCATCAGGCGGGCCGTATGCTTGTTTGCCTTACCTTACCTTAGTGGTATACACAAGCGGTTTAGAGCCCCTCAGTCTGAGGAGAGACTTTGCCTCCTTATGTGTGTTCTACCGCTTGTACAACGGAGAGTGTTCTAAGGAATTGTTCGACTTGTTGCCCACGGCTACCTTCTACCATCGCAACTCTCGCCATCGACGGGGAGTCCATCCTCACACATTGAAACCAGATTTATTTCGAACTGTACGGGCTAAAAGGAGTTTTCTTCCACGGACGCTCGGACTGTGGAATGAGCTCCCTGCCGTGGTATTCCCAATGGAGTACAGCATGGGGTTCTTTAAAAAGGGTGAAAAAAAAAAGAAAAAAAACGAACCTAGCAATGTAGCAAATAACGCCTAAAGTAAATCTGTGAATTTGGTGAATTTAATATATATTTCATATACCTAATGGTCTAAGTTGCCCGATTGAGAGCCAGTTCTTTTCTAGGCTTTGACTTCAGCAACATCATTACGGTCTTCGTATTAGTTATAGGTATTTTACGAATAAACATAATCACAATGGGTAATTTCATATAATAATCATATTATTATTATGGTCAGCGTAAAGTAATGCGAATTCTAACAATGTAAGCTGAGCATGTAGCATGACGTCACAGCTACGTCACGTTGACCCATTATACTTATGGTCAACAGAATTCCTTTGCATAGACTAGGGATACCAAATACTACTTAAAATAAAGAAAGAAAGACAATTGTTAATTGTCTTGGAAACAGACAACTAAAAGATTAAAAAAAAATTAAGATCTCCATCTACCATCATATATCATCCAGGATACGCCAAAATTGCACGTTGCCCCAGGATATTAACCCTAACTTTGCCGGCACGGTGGTAAAGTCCGGACGGCCTTTAGTTTGGTAGTTACTTTTCTGAGCACTTACTTACATAGGCAAGTGCACAGAAAAAGATAAGACGACACGACTTAAAAAAACTTAATTTAATAAATTAATACTGTACCAATCGTGAATAAAAACAATTCTTTTCAGGTACATTTACTGTAAAAACTCTTGTTAAGACGAACTTTTTATCACAATAATTGATTGTGTCTTATTACGATTAGACCGTAAGCTGTGAAGGCCAGACGGGGCTTCCTGGCTGGTTGTGACTTTGGAGAAACTGTCCAAATAATTCTACTGGGTACAATTAACTAAAAAAGTCGTTTAGCTGGCTTTTGTTACTGTAAAATGTGAATCATTGAACAAAAAGATGCTCGAGATACGAAACATTGAATATTTTCAATGTAGGTACCTACCATAAGTAGATACAAAAGATAGACATTTATAAATATATAAATAAATATAAATATCCTGGACATTCCTCACACACGGTCATCTGATCCCAAACTAAGCAGAGCTTGTACGATGGAAACCAGATAACTGATATAATACATATACTACTTTTTGTTTGTAAATACATAATTACACCCAGACTCAGGACATACAGACATGTTCATGCACACAAATGCATGTCCTGTGCGGGAATCGAACCCACGACTTGTGGCGCAATAGGTGGACTCTTTAACAGACTCTTAACCAACTGCGCCAACTGGCCCGATTTGATTAGTCATTTGTTTTTTTTTATTAATACATTGATAATTTTAGTGTAAGTAGGTACTAGGTACACACTTCAAATTTCATTATGATTGTAAAAATAGATTTTTTAATTGTTTTTTTTCTTATGTTGATGCGTTAACTTTTGACAAGCTTTTTGGTGGGTATAAATCGACTTGGCTATTAGTTGCTATTCGAATTCGAACTTGATATAGATGTAGGTGTACATTATTACCATCATCACTAAACTATATCATTGTGTGGTTGAACGTACACCTACAAAAAAAGCAAACAATTTAATTACTCTATCCATTTATAATTTACGAAAAGTGTGTATAAAACTGATCTATTTATTAAAATCTTACCATACAGTCGTCCGACGCCTTTGATCTCGTGGAAAATGCCGACAACGTCTAGACAGTATCGCGACGGCCATAATAGTATGCTGTGTCCCGAGCTACTAACATCGTTTTGTTCGCAGGTCGGGCTCGGCTTTTCCGCGTCTCGCCCCGCACGATTGCCCTGTCTAGCTATATGGTTTTATAGGCTGTGATCTTACTATAAGCACAGTCTATTAAATATGGTTTAATAGACTGTGCTATAAGTACGTACATTGTTTAAACTGAGACTATCTACCATACAGGCTATGAAACACCTGACGTTATATGATAGCGACACGTGTCTATATTTAGCTCGAGCTGAACCATGGCACTGTCATGACGACTCTTTCAGCTTTCCTACAAGTTACCATATTTGACCTTTTCATCTAAGTTCGGTGGCTTGATCCCCACGAGTTTTCTAGGAAAGTGAGAGGTAGGTACGTAAGCTGGATAGTTTAACTAAACTTAGAATGTAAATTTGATTCAATAGAAGAAATTCATGTTAATTACGTTAGCTACATACTCCGGAAATTAAAGAAAATAGGTTTCCGTACGTTTGAGAAAAAATAAAATATCAATTGAATTAGATGCTTGTAATGGTAAAATGCCACTTAATTGTATTTTTCATATATTTTTTGAAGAGTATCGTATCAAGCATTATGATTTTAATGTAATAAATAACAAAGAAGAATACTTCTAGCGCCATCTATTATCGAGTAGATATATAACGCAAGCAGCGCCATCTATTGTTGACTAGTAAAAGCGTTTGAAACCAATGCTACACCAAAATAATAAATACGTTGTGCTGCTCCAGAAGATGGTACTGTATTTAATATGAATGTACCAAAAACCAAAAAGTGATTAACTTTTCACTCTAATGAGAATTAAAATTAACAGTTTGCTTAAAAGTTTGCGAACTTTCATTCGCTTTTTGTTGTAAGTGGATTTATTTCCTAGAACGTCTGAACCTGCAAAAACGTCTATCGTCGAACAAAACAACAATAGCTATTGTTTGATTTTCCGTAAATAATCGCGGCCCGAATCTTTGGACGGCCAAAAAAAGTTGTCGTCGAAGCATTAAATATTGACTTGTTTGTCAAAGCTATCCTACTTTTTAAGTAACATTTTTTGCCATTAAGAAAATCTAGGAATTACTAGGAACTTTATAAAATAAAAATTTTTTTTTTGCTGTAATTCAGTGTTTCTCAAAGTGTCTCTCTTAAAAAAATGGAAGGTGAATAACGTTAAAATATCGCTGTTATAGCAAGACCCTATTCCAGAAATTAGTTTACTTAGTATCACTACTATAATCGTTCCCCGGTTTATCTATTTTGTGAATAAACACCAATTAAAAGAAATTAAAAAAACATGTTTTCATTAAATCTTGTTATATGCATCGGCATATTCCTTAATATTTGGTATCGGTTCTTTGGTATACTAAAAATAAGCGAAGGTATCACTTTGAATACCATTTAAAAGCACTGCTTGATCCACTATAAGCCTGCGTGTGCCCATCCCTTTTACTTTCGACTTTTGTAAGCTGTTTCAAAACATATTGATCTATTCGGTTGCTATCAAAACATTGATCCACATAAATTATCTTCTAATTTATAGATTAGTTGTATATCTTTCGTTATTTCAATATCATCTCTACCGGCTGCGGTGTCCGAGTGGTTAAGGAGATGGACTTGAAATCCATTGGGTTCTACCCGCACAGGTTCGAATCCTGTCCGCAGCGTTTTTTTTACTCAATGATTTAATAGTTGTACAATAAAAAAAATTAAAAAAATCTATTATTACATAACATTGTACTGTACTTGAATGTTATAACTTTGACAGCAGTGTCATTAAATATTATTTCGACTATTACACGATAGATGTCACTACCTTACTGAAACCACTTTGTTTTAATAAAGTCACACTAAAGTTAATTAGTTTTTATTGCGCCTAATAATTATGTCGAGGCCTTACGCATGTAATTTTTTTTTTTTTTTACTGTGTATAGGCCTGTGTTTGACCACAATCTCACTATGGTAAGTGATGATGTGGTCGAAGGTGGTAAGCACACAAAGCCTAGAAGGAACTGGCTCTCAAGTGCAGCTGACAGAACACACCGATAGGTGCTTGGCGACAGATTTTCAACTTGAGGGTGGTAGCCAGCCAGACGGGTACTACAAAGTACCCTACCACCGTGCTATGGTTTCCTCACGATGTTTTCCTTCACCGAAAGCTCAAGCTCATTGTAGGATTCGAACCCGGGATCTTCGTCTCGGCATCCGACGTCACTACCACTGAGCTATCATCGCCTTATAAAAAAAAATTACTTTATTCTTTGATTTTTTTTAATTTATACTGTAATACGATAATAATTTATTGCTACTCTGTGTAGTGGTATTACATTATTTGACTGCTATTCGAATTGGAGCATGTTTCTATTAAAAAAATATGATAACGAAACATACAATTACAAAAAGTAATTCCTTCGAGCCGGATTTGAACCAGCGACCTATGGATATCCACAATTTTATACACTACAGTCCACCGCTCTACCAACTGAGCTATCGAAGGTTGATAAATAAAGGTAAAATTATACATCAGTTTCTTTTTTCTTAGTCATACTATATTTGTGACAATAATTCCTTCGGAAGTTGAATTTCGAAATATATTCAAGTATTTATTCAATCCCGAGCTATAAACCATCCAGCAAAAAGAATTTAGTCTCAAGGATTTCACAAGATTCATAATGTCCCAGATTATATCTGATATCTAATATTTCGATAATCAGTGTGCCAAAAGTGCAACCAATATGTCCTTATTCACACTAGCTCTCGCGTTTCTAATATCAATAAGATTGTTTGACAATTATAACCCTTATTTCTAAACATTTAGCAAACAAAGTTAATATAACTAAATCCATTATTTTATTAAGGAAAATACGTGTAGGTAAGTAGCGTAAACGTAATAATGTGGCATTAGAAACTGATAAAAATATGTTAGCAACTTTGTTATTAACTCTACCGTTTCCTATCAGAGATATCGGCTTAGGGCGGGTATTACAATGCCTGACATTATGTATATTCTTTATGTAGAAGGTGTAGTGTTACAGAAAACGACTTAAGAGGAAATGCTGGTGGCGTTTGTTCCATATAAACGTAATCCTCTGTTTCCTCTCTGACCAGTGTATGTCCCTCGGTTGTGTTTTTCTTTACTATAAGAAATAGGAGCCTTCTAAAATCACAAAAACTTACCATTTTTAACGCCCTTATCAGACTTTCAGCGAACAAATTTGACAAAGATAAAAAAAACAAAGGAAAACCGACAGACATAGCCAAAGCCCTTCTCATTATGATTCTTGTTTTTTTTTATTTATCCATTTTTGGAGGAGAAAACCGGGGATTACGAAATAGCGATTTTGTCTAATTTAAATAGGTATAATCGGTCCAAGCTGTAGTTGTCTTTATCTAACTGGGTTAGTACTATATTAATAAAATTAATATCATCATCATCATCATCATCAGCCTATAATGTCCCACTGCTGAGAACAGGCCTCCTTTCACAAATGAGGGTGAAAGGGACTGGGCGATACTCCAACACGCGTGCCCACTGCGGATTGGTGGAGGTAGGCTAGTGGTCAACCTACTGTTGGATTTTTTCAAGCCGCCTAGGAGGCATCCAACTAGCTTAACGACTATCACAATTAAGTGATAACCGGGACCAACGACTTTACGTGCCTTCCGAAGCACGGAAACGCTCGATTTGAAATACCACTAGGCGGTCACCCATCCAGGTACCGACCACGACAGACTTAGCTTAACTTTGCCGATCGATTAAGAACGGCTAATCATGCTACACCACGAGCGCTTCAAATTAATAAACCCTAGAAATAAGGCATTTTATTAACCCATGGATCTGTGAAATCTGAATAAATAAATTATTATTTTTAGTTTTTTTAGATTTTCTCAAAATTTTAACAATTTTGGTATTTCTGCGAACATTCACGGGTCTAGGACCAAGTGAATTTCCGGGGTAATTTTAGTAGTTAATGGTTATTCTTGCAAAAACTTTCGCACTATACGACATGTGTTTAAGATAGCGGCTTTTTGTATGGTGATAAAAGAATTAATAGGAAGATCTAATGTATGAAGCGACTGTTTTAATTGTTTCGGTATTACACCACCAGTTTCTGCGAATAATCTGCGTAAGGGTTGTAAGTCATCCGGGCGATATAACCATGATCAAAATTACCATTTAACTATACAAAAAAAGATAAATTGATTATCAGTAGTTTTTCTAATTTCATTTTATTTAAAAGTAGCGTCAAATACCTACCTCCTGTTCATATTGCTATTGATTTTGAGTAGGAGCTTCATTAAAAAATACTCAGTATTAGGTACCTATCATCATCAGCCTATAATGTCCCACTGCTGAGCATAGGCCTCCTTTCACAAATGAGGGGAAAGGGAATGGGCGATATTCCACCACGCGTGCCCACTGCGGATCGGTGGACGTAGGCTAGTGGTCAACCTACTGTTGGAATTTTTCAAGCCGCCTAGGAGGCATCCAACTAGCTTAACGACGATCACAATTAAGTGATAACCGGGACCAACGGCTGGTGCTAACTTCAGTAGCTTCATGAGTGCATAAATAAATGACTTTGACTTTGTCAAAACATGCTGTCACTTACTTCTGTATTCATATACCAACTTGTACGCCTAGGTACCTTCTTACGTCCCTAAAAACGAAAGGGATTTTTTTAAGAAGAAGTTTCTTTTATACTTTGTACAGGGGCTCTACCGCGTAATTTTGGTGGTAATCGTAACGAACACCATTCATTATATCATCCAATGACGCGCACGCGGTATGACGTGACGATGACCATTCGTGGGCCCTGATTGGATGAAATTCATGCGGTAGAACCCCTGATCGGCAACATGAGCTACTACTTTACCATCAGCTACTTATCAGTCTTCGGATTAAATACATCATCAGTTATCTTAATTAGCTTTTTATTTATTAAAATATCCACAAAACTAATAGATGTAGAGCAATATCTGTGGATAGAGCATAGCCTTTGTCGCTGTCAAAGAGCAGCTCGACTGGGAAAGTATCTCCACCTTACAGAATAACTTTTCAAGTTTAATGTTCCTACAAATATTTTTTTTTAAATATGTTATTGTGTATGTATCTATTGTCTATTGTGTGCCTTATTATGTGTGTAGAATTTTTAATAAAAAAAACCGGCCAAGTGCGAGTCAGACTCGCGCACCGAGGGTTCCGTACAAACCTGTAGGTATATAAGTAAATGGTAGTATAGACCTGAGTATTTGATATTAATTTCAATTTATGACCTATTAAAAAAAACTACTTACTAGATCTCGTTCAAACCAATTTTCAGTGGAAGTTTGCACCGTAATGTACATCATATATTTTTTATAGATTTATCATTCTCTTATTTTAGAAGTTACAGGGGGGGGACACACATTTTACCAATTTGGAAGTGTCTCTCGCGCAAACTATTCAGTTTAGAAAAAAATGATATTAGAAACCTCAATATCATTTTTGAAGACCTATCCATAGACACCCCACACTTATGGGTTTGATGAAAAAAAAAATTTGAGTTTCAGTTCTAAGTATGGGGAACCCCCAAAATTTATTGTTTTTTTTCTATTTTTGTGTAAAAATCTTAATGCGGTTCACAGAATACATCTACTTACCAAGTTTCAACATTATAGTTCTTATAGTTTCGGAAATAAATGGCTGTGACATACACGGACAGACAGACAGACAGACAGACAGACAGACAGACAGACAGACAGACAGACATGACGAATCTATAAGGGTTCCGTTTTTTGCCATTTGGCTACGGAACCCTAAAAAATAAAAAAAACTTTATGTTGTGGTCCTGCGCGTGACTTGCCTCACTTGACCACTTGACGTCATTGCGAAGGGGGGAACGTGAAAGTGATGCCTCGTGTGTTGCAAACGTCCATATGACTACGGTAACCGTTTACCATCAGATAGGCCGTACGATTATTCACCGATGTCATCGTATTAAAAAAAACTAGCTCACCAAAAAAGATACGTGAAAATAAAGTTTTCCTCAAATTCGTTAGTAAACAAATATTGGTTTCGAGCGCCAATTCAGTTCCAACGTTACCGTCGCTCCAGTGTATTTCCATTCCATCCAAGATTGGGATGGAAACAGCTCGGTTCAAGAGCAGTGACCGCGTGTATGCAAACAATGGAACCAAAATAGCCTGGAGGAAATATTTTAGTAGTCGCGTAACTTTTTACAGATCGCAGTTTAACGGTAGAAGAAAACATCGGGAGTATGTTACAGAGACGGGAAAGGTTCTTTGCAACTAAATACATGATTATATTAATTGTCTTTTTAACCACATCGTCATCATCAGCTAACGCCAAGTTCAAGTTCTTCAGTATTTTTTTAGGAACTTTGCATTTGACTGCATTTGTGGTAAGCGCCAAGCGGTTACCTAAACCATAACCCCCTTATTAATAAATAAGTATAGTAATACCTAGGTTTTAAATATATCCGTCACTTTCTAATGTCTTATAAACAAAAAGGGCTGGGGCTATCTTAATACCTGGGTATTACAAGACTTACTTACACCTTATTTATTAATAAGGGAGTAAGAGCTTGCAACTTAATACTAACTATTTTTTTATGTTAGTTACCCAATTGTTATACCTAATTTATTTTAGAATGTAAACCTATTTATCTACTTTTCTTATATAGTGCTCGTCAATCTTTCTGCTGTGTTTGTAAACTTGTAAACTTATAATAATATCTGTGAAAACTTATAATTAGCCTTCTTTTTGTTTTATGTGTATCTATACTTTATGTACCTAGCTGTTAGTTTTCCTTTGATCTTAAAATAAAATAAAATAAAACTCCAGTGGTGCCTATCACTCACGCATTACAGACCCAATGATATATTGATGCACCCACCAACACAATTTCAACGGAGTAGTGCCTACAATGGTGCGGCATATTGTCTCCACATAAAAGTTTATATTATTTTTTGTACTACAATTTCGGTAAACAAGCATACGTCCTATGGTAAGTGGTTAACGTAGCCATATGGACGCTTGCAACACACGATTCTTCGTTACCGACTGTTCCACCTTCCCAATGAGCTCTGGCGACTTTCTTTCTTTCTTTCTTTCTTTCTATACTGAAAATGTCTACGTAAGAGCACGACGAAATTATCTAGATAATCCAATTCTACCCGCAAGTATAATGGTACCGCAGATTTTTCCACAGACTTCAAAACAGATATGAGTTCATACGTCGTTGTTTTACACATGGAAGGCGTGGTTGTTTTTTTTTTTCCATTAATCAAAAATTTTGGTCGTACCTACTCCTCTATTTCCTGAGCAAGCAACAAATCATTTCATAACAACTGAATAAAATACCGTAGGCAATGGAATATCGGAAAAGTTGCCTTTTAATTGTCATTCAAACGAACAAAGCCCCCGCAGAAACCAAAATTTTTAATCGAAAAGCTTTATAGAAATTTCGAGCACAGAATTGCAAATTGCTTTTAAATTTCGCTCTCGTTCACCTTTTGGCCTAAATTCGACTGCAACAGTTCCCAAATGAACGCGATCATTTCGCTGCTCGGTACATTGACGTCATCAGGAGAGCACAGCCGCTGGAGTCTCAATACTATTGTCAAACACATATTTAATTACCATCGTGTGCAGTGCGGCACACGAAATTTTACCCGAAAAATAGCACAACGAAACATCTTTCGGCAAACAAATTTGATGCCTTTCTATGACGATTTAGGGTTTGGTTTTCCGCTTCGTAAAAAAGGAGGTTCTGCCGTTTGCAGAAGGGGTTTCTAAGGGTGAATTTCGGCCGATCCTGCTTTATACCACGCCTGCGCAAAAAACGCTCTACAAGCGCGTATTTCAGTCAAAGTAAGGCGGCGCGCCGGCTTGCGCGCTCGCCTGCCGGTCGGCATCAAGCCATCAGCGGTCGTCGAGAACCCTATTCATCAATAAAAAGATGCCCAGATTGTGTTAAAAAAATATATGTGTCGTACTAACATGTCAATTTAGCCAGTTTAACGTTAATTTGTGCGAAGACGTGAAACTCTTGGCTGCCCGTAGTGTCTTCCTATTAGGTATACCGTGATTGACTGTTCGAACAGTGCAGTTGTTTTGAAAAGGTGAGTTGCAATAGCCGGTTTAAGGTCAGAGGTTGCCCTTGGTAAATGCCAAGTTGAGCACATACGTATGTGCTTTTCATGTGGCCAATTGTTCGCGTGCCAAGCACCGGTGGAATCATTCAGCAAATTGCTAGTCGCTAACGTTGAGTCATTAACTTGTGCAGCGATTTACCGTAATAAAAGGCCACGTTGAAGACTAGCGAGGGAAAATAATAGACGCGATCGTATAACAGAGCGGAAAACTTCATAAAAGGCAAAAAACCCTATAGAACATAATTGCTTTACTTATGAGTATGAACTTAAAGTTCACAATTGCATGGATTTCAATCAGAGTCCCCTAGACTGCGACATAATTGAACCTAGACCGGTCTAACAGCAGTTCCGCTCAATGTAATAAATACAAAACAAAGAACGGCTATTGTTGGCATGGCATGACCACATTGATCAATTAAAACATGCTTTGTCAATTACATTAATCGGTTGCTATTAATGTTATCTATATCACAGAGTTGATAATATACTACGTACAATTATTTCCATCAGCTAATTAACTTCAGGAACTATATCTATTCTATTTCCGATTAAATTTGCATTTGCTTTATCCTCCATCTTCTCTACTAAAACAGTTATCTGGTTTTGATAGCACAAACTCAAAGGCAGATTTATTTATTTATTTATCAAAAGGACAGCCAACCACTACATCCATCTACCATCTTAATTATATACTAAACAATTTGATTGTATGCTTACAAACGAATTATAGGCTATCACAACATAAATCTCAGATATGAAGATTATCCCAGCATTTTCTATCATTATATTATTGAATGGCCTTGTTTTGGTACCTAATAGCAAGTTAATGTTTATCACATTGTTCCTTTTGTAAGAGTTCTTAGTAAGATGGAGATCTAAGTAAACATTTTCATCAACATCACAAACATCAAGCTTGTTCTGCGAAGACACATGACTAAAGATGAACAGGAGAGACCGTGGAATGTCTTCCTTCAATCTTTACGATAATTGTATTCAAAACAAGAGAGAAGAGCTAACTAAAGAGAAGATAAAAAATACAATTTAAACAGATAGCATAGCGTTTATTCGCTCAAAGAGCAGCTCGACTGGGGAAGTACCTTACAGAATACCGCAGCCAAATAACTTTATGTTGTGTAAAGTTGTGTTCCTGCGCGTGAGTAGGGTCGGCAACTCCAAATTAAAACCTAATGGTAATAATGAACAACGTTACATCATGCAAGGTGCGAAACATGCTACAACTACGAAAGCTATGTAATTATATAGCAGTTGACGAGGTTCTTGAATATAATGCTATTGTAGGTACATCGGGTTATGAGTATGGAGTAGGGTTTCGTTTTTCCCGACCTTTTTCTAAATTTTAAAAAGTTGTTAGTTTTGTTATTTTAACGTATATAAAGAAAACGTAATTTAATTAAATTAGCAATTTATTTGTCTCAGAAGTAAATAATATAGTGCATTATGAGACGTGTGCAAAGTTGGTAATCACACACGAGACGGTACCTATTAAGCAAAGGAACCCGAGAGTGTAATGATCAATGCACACGCGTGTCATACGACGTTTTTCAACACACTTGTGGGGAAAAAATAACTTGTATTTTTTAACTAGATTTTTTGATAATAGTCAATGAGAACGTCAACAAATATGGTGCGCAAGTTCTTTTTTGACAGCAAAACTGTTTTAACCGTTTAAATTAAGAATACTTCGTCTACGCACAATAGCATTGAGTTACAAACTTAACATAATCGGGATTATACCTATCATAAAACTGCGGTAATGTAAATTAAAAAGCACTAGTACGTCATAAGCTACATCATGATACTAAAACCGGCCAAGTGCGAGTCAGACTCGCGCACCGAGGGTTCCGTACAAACCTGTAGGTATATAAGTAAATGGTAGTATAGACCTGAGTATTTGATATTAATTTCAATTTATGACCTATTAAAAAAAAACTACTTACTAGATCTCGTTCAAACCAATTTTCAGTGGAAGTTTGCACCGTAATGTACATCATATATTTTTTATAGATTTATCATTCTCTTATTTTAGAAGTTACAGGGCGGGGGACACACATTTTACCACTTTGGAAGTGTCTCTCGCGCAAACTATTCAGTTTAGAAAAAAATGATATAAGAAACCTCAATATCATTTTTTAAGACCTATCCATAGACACCCCACACTTATGGGTTTGATGAAAAAAAAAAAATTGAGTTTCAGTTCTAAGTATGGGGAACCCCCAAAATTTATTGTTTTTTTTCTATTTTTGTGTAAAAATCTTAATGCGGTTCACAGAATACATCTACTTACCAAGTTTCAACATTATAGTTCTTATAGTTTCGGAAATAAATGGCTGTGACATACACGGACAGACAGACAGACAGACAGACAGACAGACAGACAGACAGACATGACGAATCTATAAGGGTTCCGTTTTTTGCCATTTGGCTACGGAACCCTAAAAACGGTGCAATAAATGTCAAATTACGAGCATGTGTTGAAAAATGAATTTACTAATTCACAAGAAGCGAACTATGCTCGGAATTTCTCTACGAGACAGGGAAACGACGACATTCGTAGGAGAACAAAAATTACCGATATAGTTCGTAGTGATAGTAAGCTGATGTGATAGCAATGGGCAGGCCACATCGCTCGAAGACGACGCGAGTGGCGACCACGTACAGGAAAGCGCCGTTAGGGACGACCTCCCACCAGACGGATCGACGACCAAGCCAGAGTTGCTGGGCGACGCTGGATGCAAGCGGCCCAAAATCGTTCGAAGTGGAAGTTAATAGGGGAGGTCTTTGTTCAGCAGCGGACATCCTTATGCTGATATGATGATGATGATGTGTTTTACTTGACTTTTGGTCGCTAAAAATAAAAATAATTATTATTTAAAAAAGTATGCATTTTCGGCAATATAGATTTTTTTTAATACAAAAACGCTGATAAGCTTTATCTCCAAAAATATATATTTAAAAAAAATATTAATGTAACTTTCCTTTTCTTCAAAATTACGCGCTTTCAGAGATTTTTCTCTACAATCGGCAGTTTAGAAACTACCCATAGTAACTATGTATGACCTGTAGTCTGATATGATTATTTTTAATTTTCTACTTTTGTTTGTGTGTGAGACACAAATAGGTAATTAAATTAAATTACGTATTTTACTTGCCTTTTGATAGGTTACAAACAAAAATGTTTTTTCTGAGAACTTGAAATTTTCTAACAAAAAAACGTTGTGTCCACAAATACACACTTCCTACAGTTCCTTTCAGCGATTTCTCATAAGCTTGTAGTTCAGTTTGTTCGATTTCGGTGGATATCGACATTTGTTTTAAGAACGTATGCAACATCTTTGTGTTTCAAAGGTTTTTCGTTCATTTTGACCAATATTTGCAGTGTTTTAGAGCATTCAATCTCATAAAGAAATTCCCGGGAATTCCCGGGAAATCGCAAAAAAAAAACCGACTTCGGGAACGACGTATTTCCCGGGAAATCCCGATTCCCGGGACCCGGGAACGAAACCCTAGTATGGAGTAAAGTTCAACTATAAAGATGGAGATTACCAGATGGCAATCTCAATTGAGAATTCTATGGTGATCCCATAGTAAATGTTGTTCAGCATGACTAACTCAACATAGGTTTCGAAAATATGCCATCTCGAAATCTCTACCCGGTATATGTATGTGGGAAGTGCAACCTGAATAGGGACGTACCTCCAACTTACAGCAGATAGCAGCCAAATAATAATTTTATGTGTGTATGAGTAAGGTCGCCACGACAGAGCTCCATGAGGAGACGCTGTGCTGGCAGTGTGTGGGAATGAGCGCTGCGGTACTATACTTCCATATTGACACCGCGCTATGTACCCAGTGATGCCAACTTAGCTACTTTATAGCTAGATTTAGCTATTTTTTGGTGTTAGGCAGCTACAATTTAATGAAACTTGTAGCTAAATTTATTTAGCTACTTTTTCTAGCTACTTTTCAATACTTTCGAAAGTTCGTAATAGGGCACTGGGTCTCGATAGAAAAAGACTAAACGCGACGCTATTGGCCTAGATGTGGGTATAGGTCGGTGGCCGGAAATAAGGAGTTTTCTTATGATACCTATGTCTGAAAATACCTGTCAAAATGTTGATATTTGGATCCAATTTGAACCTTAAGTACACGATTTGACAGGTATTTTGACCATAGAGGTATCATAAGAAATCGCGTCATTTAAAACTAATGCTCGCTGTTTAATATATTGTGAAAATTAATTACCCTTGAAAAAAAACGTATTAAATATACTGGTTTTTAATTCTCTTTAACAATGTTAATTGTTATCTACCTACTTAGAAACATTTAGCTACTTCTAGCAACTTTTTTGGGTATCAAAATCTGGAAATCTAGCTACTTTTTGCAAGATGTCTAGCTACTTAGTAAAGCTAGCAGTTGGCAACACTGTATGTACCTTTCACTGCCCTCCAGAGCGACTACTCAACCCTTATATTACTTTAAATTTCGGAATCACAGGGCTAGTTCTTTTTTTTCGTTTTTTTGTACAACTTAGTCGGTAAACAAGCACACGGCCCACGATGATGGTAAGCGGTTACCGTAGCCATATGGACGCTTGCAACACAAGAAGCATCGCTCGCGCGTTACCGACCTTTCTCCCCTCCCCTATGAGCTCTGGCGATTTCTTACTCACGCGCAGGAAAACAACTTTACACAATATAAAGTTATTTGGCTGCGGTATTCTGTAAGGAGGTACTTCCCCAGTCGAGCTGCTCTTTGAGCGAATAAACGCTAAGCTCTACCTCTCTCTCAGTTCACGATTTACAATCAATTAAGGAAGACATGCAAACTTTCCGAGTATTTTTTCCAAGTAAACTGAAATGAAGTAGATAATGATAACAACGTATTCAAAAGAACTCGACCTTGCAGAACCTAAGCCGACGTACCTAACAACAGCAACACTTAATAACACCGCCATACAAATGTTCACATTTAGGTCTGCATTGTAAGCCGCTTATTCCAATTCACCTCAGTTATGAAGGGTCGGGCTAAAGGGATTTGCGAAAAGGGCTTGATTAATGAGACAACTGACGTTGGTATTTTGGTATTCCCTTTCTGTTGACGTTTTATAAACGGGTCAAATGTTTTCAGTTTTTTTGATAAAGCTTCTAATCCAGATCAAAATGTTTGTAGTGTATATGTTTTTTTCATATATAAACATCCTACTTTTCTTAATATATAACTTTCACATGACTGTATTTTATTAGGTAATCTTTTTTACAATTAGTTTTAGCATAATATACTTTTTATTCTTCCTTATTATAAATGTGCAGGTTAAATTGTTTGTTTTTTCCTTCTTAACGCCTCACAAAACACACAAAACAATTAATCGTGATGAATTTAGCACCCGAAAGCCTGTAGCGAATGATAGATCGAGCTTTAGAGATCATGCCGAAGACCAAACCGCGGGCCATAACAAGTCAATTCATAATTAAATCTATAAAATAACTACTGGTAAATCTCTTCAGGAATACTTAATTGGGTCGAATAACTTGAATACTTGAGGACACGATCTGTTTCGTTGGTGGTCGGAGGTGGAATTCTTTTCGAGGGCCCATACATTGATTTGGCCTTAACTAAACTATGAATCGCTCGTGGTGTAGCATGATTTGCCGTTCTTAATCGGTCGGCAAGTTAAGCTACCACCATCATGGTCGGTACCTGGATGGATGACCGCCTAGTGGCATTTCAAATCGAGCGTTTCCGTGCTTCGGAAGGCACGTAAAGCCGTTGGTCCCGGTTATCACTTAATTGTGATAGTCGTTAAGCTAGTTGGAGGCCTTCTAGGCTTGAAAACTCCAACAGTAGGTTGACCACTAGCCTACCTCCACCGATCCGCAGTGGGCACTCGTGGTGGAGTATCTGCCCATTCCCTTTCACCCTCATTTGTGAAAGGAGGCCTGTGCACAGCAGTAGGACATTATAGGCTGATGATGATGATGATGATGAAACTATGAATACCATACGTAAAAATTCCGTACCGTTACAGAACCTGCTCACAAAATTTCACGAGAATTGGTTGAGAAATGCAACCTGTAGAGGAGAACAGCCGGACATCCGGAAAGACGAAATAATTTTTGTCCAAGCTGAAACGGAGACGCTTCGCTCGCTCGGTCAACTATATCTCTTTCTAACAAAATACAGAAGTAAAGGATATATGGAGGTGTAAGGTAGATGACAAAGGAAAAATCTTCCACCAGGCTGGGTCATCGTGCCTGGGGACCGTGGTCCAACTGTATATGTAGGACAGTAGTATAAATGTCGATCGCGGAATTAATTTTGTCAGCGCGATGCAGGATAATGTAGCGCCATCTATCTTTCTGCGTGTAAAGTATCTTAGTACATGGCTACAGATGTAAGAAATTTAGTCCTGTCAATTAAGTCCACTTGCTTTTTATACGTGAATTTAGTTGCCAATGTCTTTTCAATAATGTTTGTAAGAAAATATGGGATGTGATTAAAACTAGACTAGAGCGATTTGTCACTGAATCAACGCCATTGTTGGCCTAGGTCAGGTATTTAATTAAGGGGCATAAGTGCCCCATGGAGAACGATTGGTCGAAGTGGTCTTGATTCATCGTGCGATAGCATTACGATTCTGAAGCGAGGTATTGCCAGATAAAAACTCCCCTCGGTAGGGAATGTCATATGCAACGATTATACTTATTATGTTGGAATTGGAACTGATTCCTGAAACAGCTTCTGAGATTTCGTTAAAAAGAACTAGAATGTATGTAATGTATACTGTTCTGTACAACAAAGTCATACATTAATCATTTCAACTTTACCTATAGATACATAAATTGCTGATGATCGATCGCGCGAACGTATCTAAATAAACCAAAACATATTTTAGTTATACGCCTACATGATTCTTGTTATACAACAATTTTAAAAACTTGTACCCAAATATCGCTTAACAGGAAATGCTGATGGCTTTTGTTCCATACAAACGTAATCCTCAGTTTCCTCTCTGGATAATGACACTAGAGCAATGTTTATTCTACCATGCAATCTGTAGGTACCAATGTATGTCCCTCGGTTGGGTTTTTCTCCATATATTAAATAAAGAAATAAAGAAAGAAAAATTTTATTATAAGAATTAGGAGCCTTCAAAATCACAAAAACATACAATTTTGAATGCCCTTATCAAACGTCCAGTGAACAAATATAAAACAACAAAGGAAAACGGACAGACATAGCCAAAGCCCTTCTCATTATGATTCTTGTTTTTTTTTTATCGATCCAGTTTTGGTGGTGAAAACCGGGGATTACGAAATAGCGATTTCGTCTAATTTAAATAGGTATAATTGGTCCAAGCTGTAGTTGTCTCTATCGCCCTTGGGCGGGATAGCTAGGGCACAGTGCGAGAGCAATTTAAAAAAAAAACTATTGTTCCAAATTTCTTGCAGCCTTTCTTCCTTTCCTCTTAAGAGTGAACACACCATCGTCCAACTTTATTGTTTGATCAACTGTTTTGCCATGAATAGAAGTCAATCTCGAGCAAACAGACGCGTGGTTAATTAGACTTAGTTAAATGTTTCTATTCAGTTTCCACTTGTTTCCACTCCGTGCCGAACGCTATTTGCGAATCTATTCAAGCCGGTTTATTTAGGCCTACGGAGCTCGATTTATAAACAACAACATTTGAGACTTTATAACTCCAAGTTACGGGTGAAAATTGAATGCACTGATAAGATACAGTGGTCAACAGCGGGTTTAATCTCAAAGTTGGTTCAGTGTTCAAACTCAGTTGGTCCGCAGTTGAGTTTTTTTCTTGTAAGTTGGTTTGTTATTTCCGGGATGCGGGAACTTGGTCGGTTGCTATTGATTCTGGCACACGATATCGGATAGTTTTTTTTCTCTATATTCTTCAGTAAATTAGTGAGCAGTTTGCATCAATAGGAACGAGTGGAAAGGAATTGAGGAGGCCTTTACCCAAAGAGGTGCTCTACCTGAGAAAAAATATGTTAAATTTTAAGCATGTAACTATTATAATATTCTATTTTTACTAGATAAGGATAAAGGCTTTTATTATTTTACTTGCAGTATATTACCTATACGACCCGAGATCATTTATTTATGCATCCATTAGCAACATAGAAAGAAGAAGAATGTTTATCATCACTCTATATTATGTAAGTTTTCCTAAATACGTCAGAATGGTACCTGTTAATTGAGAAATCACCCCATTTTGTCAAGTAAAATTACAATAAGACCTCGATCTATTTACTATCACTAACTAGAACGTACGAGCGACATCATTCATTCAGTAAGCCTATCATTAACCGATAAACCTATTCTTGATACACAGAGGTTTTTCAGTCGTGTGAAGTAGTATGACGTGTCATGGATCAAATATTCAACAACTATCGAGCCTCCAAGTGAGGGAGTCAGCGATGACACACTGTCCACATATCGTGACGTGAATATGACGTCATAATGCCTTGTCATAACCACAGGTCATAACTCTTCCTGATTTCTTTTTTTAGGCAAACGTCATTTGGTGTATGAAATTTTGATGAGCAAGCGTTGCAATAAAATTAGTCAAAATACCACATCTATGTATGTAAAACTTTATGATAAATACTCCACCTACGTCATAAGTGCCCCTCCTGGAGCCTAAAATGAATAAATTTCGTTGAGTTTGAGCTTCATCATCATCATTTGTTTTTTGGCTGTGATAGGCTTATGTTAGACATCAGTCTCACCATGGGAAGTGATGATGTGGCCGAATGTGGTAAGCACACAAAGCCTTGAAGGAACTGGCTCTCAAGTGCAGCTGTCGGAACACACCGATGGGGAGCTTGGCGACAGATTTTCAACTTGAGGGTAGCCAGCCAGATGGGCATTACAAAGTACTCTACCATCTTAGATGATTTCGACGGGCCAGTTGGCGCAGTTGGTTAAGAGTCTGGTAAAGATTCTACCTATTGCGGCGCAGGTCGTGGGTTCGATTCCCACACAGGACATGCATTTGTGTGCATGAACATGTCTGTATGTCCTGTGTCTGGGTGTAATTATGTATATTAAGTATGTATTTACAAACAAAAAGTAGTATATGTATTATATCAGTTATCTGGTTTCCAAAGGACAAGCTCTGCTTAGTTTGGGATCAGATGACCGTGTATGAGGAATGTTCCAGGATATTTATTTATTTATTTAGCGTTTTAGAGATATTGTTTTCAAAACTTAAGTAAAGAAAATTTGTTACAAATACTTAGTTCCTAAGAATTTTGTTCCTTATATATCAAAATAAACATCCAAAAACATCTAAAACAAACCAACATCTCCCATCAGACAAATGCATGACAATGGCCAGCTTACAGAACACAAAGGAATGGGAGAAATGTCAGCGCTAGTTCGCTCCGGGAAGCTTTGGCTTTTTGCGCAATTAAGTATAAAATCGTCACACAAACATGTCGTATTGTGCTGACAATGTGGACACGTTTAGTCACGATGCACGAAATAGTGAGATACAACGTGCTGTCGCATAAATAAGATGCAAGATACGAAAGAAAATTAGATTCTGCGCCACTAGTACAAGTACGTATGAGGACCTAGTCTTGTTGCAGCCATATTTCATTCTACTATACCTCTTGCTTCGCGGTTTTATCCACGTCCCAGAAGGATCTAATGATTTTCCGGAATTTAAAGAAAAAGAGAAAGAAATATGTTTAATAGAAAGCGAAAATAAAGAAATCCTGGGATTTTTCAAAAGGACGGAATTTATTAAATAACTAGCTATTCCCCGCGGTTTCACCCGCGTTCCCGGGAATAAAAGTAGCCTATGGCCTTCTCCATACCGTAGGCTATCTGTATGCCAAATTTCATGATGATCCGTTGAGTAATTGAGGCGTGAAAGCGTAACAAACAAACAAACTCACTTTCGCATGGTTAGGATATAAGGAAAGCTATAGGGATTCCCATTCGCCATAGGGACGAAATCATAATCCCCGCCCAACAGAAAACAGAGTGAGAATATGCAGTAAACCAGCACTCAGCACAAATACATTACCCACCTCTTTCCTATTTCATTATTTATTCACAAAAGGCCAGGTGCTCCATAAAATAATCCCAGTTGCGCCAAAGGCAATGATATTAAAACGACTATCAACACTAGAGGGCACATAAAACACCACTGACCAGTATGAAACTAGTCAGTTGTGCGTTTGACATTGCCATAATTTGCGGCCGGAATGTACGGTGTATTCTCTTTTCCGTGGTACGGCCAGTTCGTTATGTCCGCGGGTGTTTGGCGCGCTGCGGCATCGTCCGGATGCGGACGTGACGTCATTACTTCGCCCCCAGCCTGCGGACGGCCTCTGGGACATGGCTAAAGACTGGTTTTTATAATAATACTAAATTAGGTATGTTATTGCCAGTGCTAAGAACACCATTACATTATGTATGCTATGGGAATACGCATCTTCACGTTTTCTTAGGACTTTTGTGCGGTTTTCTCGCGTAGATATAGGATATTACTCATATACCTACTTACATCAAATGAAGATTATCTCTGTGATATAGAAGTCGTTCTAAAGTAAATCCTTCCTGTTTTTAAGGGTTGAATAAAGGAAATTCTTTTAGTTCGTCGGCGACAGCGCGGCGCGGGGACAAGACAAAAACAAGAGAACTCGTTACCCCCCGGGCTAAAAGATAAAAAAATACACTGGAAACGTGCTGAGCTGTGGAACACTTTTATTTGCGTGGGCGTGGAAATTTTTGATAAACTGAAGTAATTATTTTTATATTCCATTTTTGAAAAGTTGGACAGTCAGGTGACAGTAAGTTAAATTATAAAAGTTATGCCCAGAATACACGGGGCAAACCAACTGCAACGAAACTCGTTTCAGACCCGTTAGAAACTGTGATTCACACACGGAGCATTCATTTTGCAATGAAACTCTCTCACAATAGTTAATACATAACTATGTAACCATACGAAATTCGATCAAACTGGTTTCAAGTTCTTATCTCAAGACAGTTTCAATGTAACTAATCAGTGGTGGGTTTCTAACTAGTTGCGACATGTGTGGTTGCATATAGGACAACATAGGCTTGAACTCAGATTACAGAACAAAAGGCAGATAGAGCGCGCCGCGGGAGTGAGGCAAAAAAAGCAAATACAAATTGAAAAATAAATACCTGGTTTTTTAAATTTGTAATTGCTATGTTTAAACATTTATAAATAAGAAAGTGTTTTTCATTAAATAAAGTTTTATAAACAAAGAAAATACAAATTATAATAGGTTTCTTACTTATTTCAAAAGTGTAAACGACGTTGCTAGTCCAATCACAAATCTTATTCGAGCCAGCGACTAAAAAATAACTTTCTACGTCATTCAGCATCATATTGCCTTAATTTAAACTATCTCTTTCTTTCCTCAAATCTCTCAAAGGTCCCAAGATAAGAAAGAAACAGCGGCATTTAAATAACAAAAGAAACAAAGAAAGCTTACAAAAGCCAAGAATATTAAAGTTTTTGGAGCGATGGAAGTAGTTGCACTAGACCGTCATTTTCTGCTTGAGAGAGCCTTAAGGAATTGCAATGCTGCGGATATCGCGTAGTCTTTGTCATTCTTATAATTTTTAAAATTATGGAGAACAATGACGTTTTATGTAATTGGTATGTAATGCTCTAACACTTTTTGTGTATTTTGATGCTTTGTTTTTAGAGTTCCTTAACCAAAGGGTGCCAACGGGACTTACGGGACCCTATAGTTTGTCCGTCCATCCGTGCGTGTCTGTCTATGGGCTGTAACTCATGAACCGTAATAGGTAGATAACCGTAATAGTCGGTATAACAACAAATAATAAAAATTAAATTAAAGAGAGCCGCCATACAAGAAACGTCTTTACGGAATCCTTCGTGTGCAAGTCCGACTCGCACTTGGTCGATTTTTTATACTCTAACCCCCTTATTAATAAATAAGGTGTAAGTCAGTCTTTTTGTTTATATGACATTAGAAAGTGACGGATATATTTTAATCCTAGGTATTACTATACTTGACTTACACCTTATTTATTAATAAGGGGGTAATAGTGTAATGAATAGAATTTCTTGCATTCTCATTCATAATGCGGACAGCAAGGGAGTGGATCTAGCTTCCAGTGCCCGACTCTTACAATCTAAGGACATTCAAGGCCAAGTGAAAAGATTAATTCCGGCCAGCGTGCTCCATCTATGTCGGTGGCCAAACGCGAGCCAATTTAATAAAACAGAAACTGCACATCCTTTTTCAATACTTCAACCACTTCAACTGAATTTTTCGTAACATTCTTATAATGCGAGAAAAGGAAAACAGCCAGTCAAAGAAAAATAAATATGACTATTGATATTTCATCATCGCAACGTTGTACTTATTTACACTACCTACCCGAAATTTTACAAAAAGCGCTTTACATATTTTTTAATGGAAATATGAATGTAACATACAGATGGTGCCTTATTACTGTAATGTCATTTGGCTTCTATTCAGATCTGCATTCAAAGGTTGCGGGGCTTTTTAGCTGATTAGCCTTTTGAACTTCACTTTAGTTCATTTCCAGAGAAGCCACATTACTCTTTCATCTATGGGGAGGAAAAAAATGTTCATGTCTATATAGATATACCCATTTTGTTTCACTAAAGGAACGTGAAAAAAAGGGAGTTGTCAAATTATGGTGATTAGGTAAGGATTTTAATAAACGGTCAGCAAGTACATGCTGCCCACCACACACATCCCCTCACACACTCTCCCCACACTCATACACATAACTGCGCACTGTGGTAATTACCTACATAAGTAATTTGCTGTATGTCGGTAAACAAGCATACGGTCCGCCTGATGGTAAGCGGTTACCGTAGCCATATGGACGCTTGCAACACAAGAAGCATCGCTCACGCGCTACCGACCTTTTCCCCCTCCCCTATGAGCTCTGGCGACCTTACTCACGCGCAGGAACACAACTTTACACAACATAAAGTTATTTGGCTGCGGTATTCTGTAAGGTGGAGGTACTTCCCCAGTCGAGCTGCTCTTTGAGCGAATAAACGCTATGTTCTACCTCTCTCAATCTTATATTATTTTAAGACCCTCATATCATTCCACCACAGATACGCCTGTGCAGAATAGCCTTCCGTGGTAAGCCATTCAGTCAGTCACCAGATTATGGAATCGCGCCTATAACCTACGCTCTCATCACCACTTAAGTCTCCCCTCTCCTAAAAAGCTTGAATTCCTTCTGTTCCAATTTTCCAAAATAACGCTTTTATTTACGCCCCTTCACCTTTTATTACACATTTAAATAAGTTATTAAATAAATAATATTATCTTTATTACAAATCTGTTCAGCTAGTGTCGATAACCCGCAGGTTATTGTTGGTTGTTGACACAAATACATACATTTCATCATAATGGGGTTCACCTACGAATATTGAAGCGTGTTTCTTGTTACTTCAGTTTCATACCTCTGTAAGCAATTTGGAATACTAAGACTGAAGCAATTTTCCGCTAAACTGTGCAGAAATTAAGCATAGAATGTAGGTTCTTTGATTTTGATGATTTAGGTATTCAAAGGAGAGAATTTACGGAATGCTTATATTTTTAATCTGTTTTATTATCATAATCAAAACAGGACTTTAGAGAATGTAAAAAAATAGAGACACCAAAAGTAATAAAATTTGGTACGTAGGAGGAATAACTACATGGTTATACGGAAAAGATGATGATGATGAATCTTAAAATCATCAAAACATATTTTCATACATTTGTATCTAACATTTATTTATCTTTGGTATCCTAACTTCCTTATCCTTACTAATATTATAAACGCGTAAGTTTGTATGTATGGATGTTTGTTACTCTTCACGCAAAAACTACTGAATAGATTTGTATGAAATTTGGCACGCTGATCTGGGGGCACGGGAGTGCCAAGACAGCCAAGCGAAGCGCAAGTGCACTACCTACCTTTTCTCGAAGCGTTTCGTCGTTTTTTTTAACCCTCATAACTTGGGTTTGGATTATACCAGATAAACAAAATTCTCGGGGTATGATGCCAGTAGTTTAAAACGGCCAGCCACATATTTTGACTACGGTTTCTAGAGTTTGTTAAGTTAGGGCTTGTAAAGTAAGGGCATGTAGAGCTATAAGCTTGGCTCTACATGAGATCTGATAAAATTTTGACAGTGCGAGCCATATGTCTTGGCAACATTTTACATAAAAATGTTTTTGGTGAGATAGAATATGTTATGGATTTACAAAGCAATATCTCAAAACCAAACAAGGAGCGCAACTACTTATGAAACATATATAAAGTAGACATGATCATCGTCTACGTCATAACCTTACCTTGTACTAACAGATGCATTTCACACCTTTTTTTACACCCACTGAGGTGTAATGCCGCACTCTCTCATATCCTCATTTACACAGTCATACTATACTTTTATAGAGCTAATATAGAGCGAATGAATTTGCACTTTAACACACAAAAACCAGGTTTATTTCGGTCCTCTGGGAGGGTAAATCGTAAATGTAGGCAGAGGGGTGGTTTCCTAATGTCAAACGTTGACATGACCGTCTGGCATTTCGAAAATCCAGCGCTGCGGTATTTTTATGGCTCTTTCATGCATACCCTTATAAAAGCGTTGGTTTGACATATTAATGAATAAATATCCTGGGACAATATTCACATATGGGTATCTAATCCCATATTTAGCAGAGCTTGTGCTATAGAAACAAGTTTTTTTTTATATAACTTAGTCGGTAAACAAGATAGATAGATAGATAGATAATACTTTATTGTTACACCAAAAAACAAAAAGAAACAATTAACAAACAAAACATAAAAATAATAAAGTGTTGCAATGGGCGGCCTTATCACTAAAAGTGATCTCTACCAGGCAACCTTTGGATGGAGAGGAGTTAAAACAAACTGTAACGACGGGGGTGTACAATAAAACCAAAACTAAGAATAAATAAATTATAATAAAAATTAAGACAATATTTTATACTAAATAAAGTAAATATACAGATAGATACATATGAATGAATATACACTAAGAGTATACGATGCAAATACAAACAAATATATATATATATATATAGATACATAACAAGCATACGGCCCACCGAGTACGGTAAGCGGTTACCGTAGCCATATGGACGCTTGCAACACACGAAGCATCGGTCACGCGTTACCTACCTTTCCCCCCTCCCCTATGAGCTCTGGCGACCTTACTCACGCGCAGGAACACAACTTTACACAACATAAAGTTATTTGGCTGCGGTATTCTGTAAGGTGGAGGTACTTCCCCAGTCGAGCTGCTCTTTCAGCGAATAAACGCTATGCTCTACCCCTCTTAAAAAGTTATCAGGAATAAGTACATTATACAACTTAAAAAAAAATGCATAATATAGATAAATCAGTTATAGAATACCTCGGATGTCATTATGATTTATACCATCCCTTTGAGCTCTTACCCAAGTCTACAGCAGAAGTTACATCGAACTAACCCTTATTCTTTTCAGAATAGTGTGTCCATGCTTGGCGAACCGAGCACGAGCCGAGCCACGAACGAGCCTACAACGAGCACGATGCTAATCAATTTGTTCGTGAAAAAACTGACAATCGCGCTCGTTCGAGGCTCGCAAGCCCGTCCACGCTACGCGAATCGTGCTCGCAGTGTGCTCGTTCGAGGCTCGGCTCGTGCTCGACACGCTCGCTCGTGCGTGTTCGCCAAGCATGGACGCACCATACATCTAGAAAAATAAGACCAAATGTCAATTATTACATCAATTTTATCATTGCATCAAAGATAAGTCATACACAGTGGAATCGTTACATTTTTTACCAAAACTCCCTAATACGAGGAAACTAAAGCCATTTCACACGCTGTTATAAATAAGTCTACTCTGTGCATAAACCTGTCGGATGGAGTATTAACCTTAAGCTTGTTATACGCTTGTTCCGTCGAAGCAATCAAGTGAAAAACATCGTCTCCTCGCTTCGTCGTGTCTTCGTACCTCATTTGAGGGGCACACTGAAGAACTTTGGGAGAATGGAACCTGTACGTAGGTTCTATAACTTTATTGTGATCAGTTACATTTTGAATCTAGGTTTGGAAAATGGTCACAAATTGTTTCTATTCTAGGTTTTGCGTTCGCGTCGCGTCATCGCTAATCATGCTAAAATTATGATCAAACACAAGTCTATACATTGTAAAAAACACTACTCTCTCAAGTTTCCTCTCTCACTCAATTGCTTTGCAATTTTAGCTATCAGAAAAATAATAGGTTAAACTGCTAAGTATATGATTATTATTTTTAACCGACTTCAAAAAAAGGAGGAGATTCACAATTCGGTTGTATATTTTTTTGTTATCTCATTACTCCGTCATTTATTAACCGATTTGGAAAATTGGTTGGATTTGTTTGGAAGGGTACACTTCTCGTTTGGTCCCATTGTCATCAGATCAGGATTTGATTACTTCTTAGTGTACTTTGAAGTCGGTTTAAGTTTTTTGTAAAACAGTTCAATTATGTTATTATCAATATACTTACATCTCTGAAACTATCTGTCAGGTTCGAAAAATTGTATCACTGATAGGAAGCTAAATTATCTCCGAGTATAATAGGCTACTTTTTATCATGGGAACGTGGGGGCCAGCTAGTTAAAACATAAAATCATACTTAGAGATTAGTAAAATTACACAAGGCGACACACGCTATAACATGGAATTACAGTCCTTAACTAAACTAGAATATAGGTAGATGATAGATAGCTGAACCGGCTAATATAATTTAACCGTTTCAATTGAATTGAAATTACGTAATATACCCGCTGTTTTCAAACGGAATTAATAATGTTAATGGTAAAGTTCACAGCTAATTTAAAACTATCTCCAATTCAATGCAGAGTGTATTAAGTTAAAAGCTGTAGTAAGACTTGCAGTCGCCTTACGTAAGTTTTTAATTAATTAAGATTTAAACTAGTTGCGAGGTAGGAGAGTGGTAACGTGACTTCAAGATTGTTAATCAATCAAAGGGACTATAAACTAAATATGAAACTATAGATTTTATTATACTAGTGCCTCTGTGAGCTGTATATATTTATTTATTTATTTATATTAAGGAAAAATAACAGAAATAGATTACAACTAGAAATTAGAAAAAAAGACATTGACAAATATTTAAATCTACTCCCTTAAACATTTTTCACGGGGAACTAAATATGTAGCAAAAACATGGTGACATAAAATAGCATTTTATAAGCTGACACTTATAATTTAATACATCATACAAGAGGATAAACACATTCAGATAAGTAATATACATACATACCATACCATATAATACATACATATATATACATAACATACCATATTATACATACAATATAATGCATAGATACATATACACATAAACACACATACATATATATCTTGTACACGTATACATACAGATACATACATATTCTTCACTATACTTAAGCACTATTATCATTTATATTATTGTTAAAAATATATTACAATGTAGGTATACGTTAGAGCATATACATAATAAAGCCTTGGGATCTATTTATTTTCATAATCATCCAGTATCTGTCTTACTTGTTTTTTAAATACAAACTTACTTGAATTAAATAAATCTGCTGATAGGAGGATTTCGTTATACGATTCACAGATTCGTCTAAGGGGGGCTCGGCGGCCAGAGTTTTTTTTAGTAGCAGACACCGAGAATAAAGCCTGAGATCGTGATGAGCGCGAAGGTGCTCTAATATTGATTTGTTCCAATATGGTTGGGCAGTCATATTGGTTGTTAAAAATGTTGTGGAGAATCGTAGCATCGAGTAGGGTTCGTCTGTCACTGAGGCGCTGTAGGGTGTACAGTTGAAGTAGATCGGAATAATGCCCTGTGGATCGTGTTAATCTAAAGTGTAATGCTTTTAGAAATCTTTTCTGAATCATCTCTATTTTATTTGAATACACCGCATAATAAGGATTCCATATGACAGAGGCAAAATCTAGCTGTGAGCGTATAAGTGACTGATACAAAGTTATGTAAGTGGATGCACGTTTGAAGGGTTTGGTAATTCGTAGAACAAAACCAAGTAGTTGATAAGCTTTCGTACAGATTCGGTCGACGTGTTGATCAAAGATGAGTTTTTCGTCAAAGGTCACTCCAAGATCACGGACGCTAGCTACTTTGGCTACAATTTCACCCCCTATATTATACACGTGGTTAATTTTGGTACGATTTTTCGTAAATGAGATTTGTTGGCATTTATCGTACGCTAATTGTAGTTTATATTGTTTACAGTAGTCGTTGAACCTATTCAAGTCCTCTTGTATGAGAGCGCAGTCCTTTATGTTTTTGACAGTCTTGTAAATCTTTAAATCATCAGCAAACATGAGGATGTGACAATTATGAAAACACTTTTCGATTTCATTGACAAATAGCAGATACTGTAAAGGACCTAAGATAGAACCCTGGATAACGCCCGAAGAAACAAGCGTCTTTTCAGAGCAATATCCATTTATGATAACAACTTGAAACCTGTTTTCAATATAGTAGGCGAACCACTTAAGTAAGTTGCCTTTTATTCCATTGTAGGCTAGTCTTTCAAGTAACATCGTATGATCCACCTTATCGAATGCTTTGCGGAAATCAGTATAGACCGCATCTACTTGTGTGCCTGCATCTAAAGCGTCAAACAGGTAATTGGAATATAGCAAGAGGTTAGTGGTGATAGATTTTTTCTTCATAAAACCGTGTTGGTGTCGACTTATCTGTGACTGAACTATTGGATAGAGCTCATTGTGGACTAGAGATTCAAACAATTTTGGGAGATTTGACATATTGGATATGGGTCTGTAATTCGCAATTTTGGCTTTCGATCCAGATTTATAGATAGGAGTGACGTGAGCCATTTTCCATCTATCGGGAAACGTACCCTCGTCCAAGCATTTGTTAAATAATATGTAGAGAGGGTGAGCTAACTCCATATAAACATTCTTTAAGAAAGAGGCGCCTATCCTGTCTGGCCCAGGACCTTTAGTGCCATCCAGATTTTTCAAGGCTTGTTCTATCTGTTTTTGTTCTAGATGTATTGACACTGCATGACCTGCTAGTGAGCTAGTTGGGTGGTTAGCTAGAGCCCTGAAGTTATTAGAATTCGTTGGTTCGAATACAGATGAAAAATAGGTACTAAACATCTCTGCTATTTCTTTGGGGTCGCTAGACACGTTGTCACTTAGCGACATAGAACTGGGATATCCTGAATCAGTTTTTTTCAGAGAAGAGACATATTGCCAGAAGTTTTTAATATTTTTAGGTATGGCCGTTTCAGTGCCTGAAATATAATTACGGAAACATTCGGTCATGAGAAGTTTGCAGCGAGTGCGGAGTAAGGAGTATTCTGCATAATCAGAAAGAGACTTATAAGTTTTCCACCTGTGCCATATTTTCAATTTTCGATTCATAGAGCTCTTCAGTGCAGGAGAGAACCATACCGGAAGCTTAATTGATTTTTTCCTTTTAAGTGGTATATTTATGTTTATTATGTCGTAAAGAATATCATAAAATCTATCCACCGAAGTTGATGCGTCAACATTATTTAGCTCTTCGTCCCATTTTGACTTCTGAAGCATACTTCGTATTGTCTGATAATCGGCTTTATTGAAATTATACTTAGGAACGGACTTGGGTGGGATAGATTTTTGAAAAGATTGCTCAATACTAAATTCAATAGGTGGATGATGAATTCCAGAACGAGAGATGTCTGTGTGTGATCGGGTACATATACATGATGTGTTACACAGTAGTAAGTCTAAAATACGGTTATTTTCATTTTTACAAAAGTTGTACTGTGATAGTTTCATGAAGTTTATTGTATTTATTAGAATATTGTGAATGTTATTAGTAGGTTGTGACGGCATAAGTACTCTATTATCATCGCATAGATTCCATTCGAGGTCTGGAATGTTAAAATCTCCAATGATACAATAGGTGAATTCGGTGTGAGTTGAGTAAATTCGCTGTAGGTTACCGAGAAGTGTATTATAAATATTTGAATTTGATTTTGGTGGTATATAATTGACAGATAATAAAAGAATGGAGTTTTGATATGTTGGTATGGTAATAATAATATTTTCGTAAAGTGCATCTTCCAAGTCGAAACGCCTAGTCGCAAGTATGGTTTTTTTTATAGCAACAAAAATACCGACTCCGTCCAATTTGATAGTTCTTGATAAATCTCGGTCTCTACGAAAAATTGTGTACCTATCATCCGCCAACTCAGAGTCGTATATCCCTGGCCTAAGCCAGGATTCTGTGATTACAATAATATCGTAGTCTGTATTTAAAATCTGAAATCTTAGATCAGCCAATTTTGACCGCAAACCACCACAGTTTTGGTAGTAAATATTTAAATTATTTAAGCTATTGAATTTTGTATATTTGATAATATTTATTTAATAATTTAATCATTATAGCTTTGGTGTATTCGCGATCCAATGGGCTTTTAGTAGACGAAGAGCATGACAGGCTGAATAAGGTATATGCGTTGAACATGAATATAGATAAATACTTTAAAATACATACATTTAATAAATAGGTTATTGTACAGACTGGAATATATATAAATTGTGTAATTAAGTTATTACATTCTGGTATAAAAACCATTAAAGGTAAAATTATATAATAATATAAAATCATAAGAACGCGTAAAAGACGTAATTGCATGCTCCCACCCAAATCTAGTCACAGTCCTCAGATTTTCGGATCGCTATGACGCGTGAATCATCGCTAATTCGCATGAGAACAGTGGAGTTTTTAATCCAAGTGAATTTATAGTTCTTTTCTTTTTTTTACTTTACGAGCCTCGGAATAAAGAATTTTATTCTTCAATGTAAGATGTTCATTGATGTATATGTATACGTGGTGGAAATGCGAAATGAAAGCTCATCAGGATATCTACTTAGGATTTAAGAAAGGATTGTGTGGAGGTAATGCGGAGCAAACGAAACAGCACTGCAAAAAACTATAGTAAACTATTCAAAGTATCATTATCGACCTCCCAGAATAATAGCAAACCACAAGAATAGGCCGCCATGGACCGAAAACACCATACGCTCTTTCAACTGCATTCCCGGGCTTTGAACGTAGAGCCTAGGCATTTCTTGGAGTGTTGTAGACGGTCGGAAATTCGCCGGACATCTAGACAGATATACGAAATCATTTTTGCCCAAGCTAAAACGGATTCGCGCTTCGCGCTCGCTCGGTCAACAAGGGGCCCTAGCAACAACTCTATGTGAAATTCACTGAACTGTTTTTCTATCGTTTTAGGGGTTGGTTAGTTGTTTTGGAAAATCCACTGGAAAAGTCTGCCACGAACAGCTAGTTAGTAAATATCAGTATTTGCACACGAGATTTCCCGGAAATTGAAGTACTCACTCGTACGTATAGATTTTCAATTCGCATACAAGAACTAATGAAACTCGACATTTTATCGTTTTGTTTACAAACGGCGAAACTTGCACCCGCTTCTCATCAATCGTATTTGCTTTTCACCTCAATCTTCCCATTAATTCGAAAAACTCGCCCAAAAACGTTTATTCACAATGTTTAATTTCGCGTGCTGTTTATACAAAAGCAATAATACTATGACATTAACAGCGAGGAAATTTCACGAACGAAATAGCATAAATTATGTGAACACCAAAGCACTACAATAAAGGATAAATGAGGGCACGATAGCATTTACCAATCATCACAATATAAGCCTTTTGCAGTCCTCTGGCTGGACATAGGACACCTTTCCCGGACTCGTTTTCCTTCTGAGTCTCTTAAAACTGCTTTATTGGGGTCCATCTCTCACAGGGCTTGCAAAGATGCGATCTCTAATAGTTAACTAATTTGCTTCAACACCAATACCTAATGGAATAATTAATATTCTTTTCTTACTAGTAGCAAGCAGGCCTACGGCCCGTATAGTAAGCGATTACCGTAACCTATAGATGCTTGCAATCTAACCAGCCAGGAGTAACGAACGCGCGTGTAGTCGAAATAAAAAAAAACACAGATTTGAGCTCAATTATAAAACTGAGCGAACGTGTTTGGAACCGCACAGTGCGTAGTCCTGTATGCAAAATGCAGTTCTACAAAATTACATATTTAGCTGTGAAACGTCATCATCAGATCTCCACCAATGTATTGCATTATCCTAAAGTAAAAAGAGAATAATTGATGTTGATTTTCAGTAATTTTAAGTACCTAAATTTTGATAAAAACAGTGTAGAAGTATGTCCAAAGGTAAAGGTCTTTAAAGATGTCGTGGTTGTCGATCAAACTGCCAATACTGTCGCGGGGCGATCGTATCGCTGCAATATTGTTTGACTGTAGCTGGCACGGCCTTATACCGATGTGGGCATGAATCTCAGCCCCACTCGATACTATCTGTGTTTGTGACGTAACGTTGCTGATCAATGGTGTTATACTATGCTTGTAAGACTGAAAGGACTACAGATAGTGCTGACTTCATTCTAGTCTTAAAAAGTGGTTAGTCCTCAAGGTAGATTATTAGAGCCACTTTTGTTCTACGACTTGATTATCTCAATTTATTTTTTCTTCACCAAATTGATCAGCCACGCATTGCCAACCCTTCCCTCCTCGCCGATAAACTTTGGTTACATTTCTCACGTTATTTGGCTTCAGTTTTCTGTAAGGTGAAGGCACTGTCCCATTCGCTGCTTTTTCATAATTTTCATAATGAAAATGTTTTAATCCTCTGGTAAATTTATTAACAACAAATATGTACAAAATACAATCTATATTTACAAAATATAATCTATATATAGAAAATTTCCTCGAGCCTGCCGCTGCTTCCGATTAACGGCAAGGTTCCCTGAAGGCTGGCAGCGTTTCCTCTTTGGATAGCCAAGCTGACGCGTTGGCGGAAAAAGCTCCCCGCCCGCTGGTCCCCGGAGGTCTCGATCAATTTTGAAGACAAGGTGCGAGCAAAACACCGAGCTTCTGACCCCCATGGTCCCAAGGTCTCGACCGCAAAAGGCATAAAAATATAATTGGGTCCAATCAATGCATATTTTTTGAATTTTGAATTTTCCGCACTGGCCGCCGCTGCCCCTGCAGCTTTACAAGTCGCCGGTAAGTGAGATGGCGCGAGTGTATCGACACATGTGGCATCCCACACCAGCGACTTGCCGACACTCCAAGGGATCAAAGACATACCATCCGGTCTCTTGCCATCGCCCCGCGCAATACCGACTGGTTCCAGTACGGAAGGCACGTTAGCGACAAGAAGAGCCCTGCGGATAATGTCATTAATAGAAATGACAATCTATATACAAAAATGCCATCGTTACCCGGCACGCCAATACGTAGTATGAAGCAACAACATACCTACCTCAAGTAAGCTGGTAAAACCGATACCTCCTGTAGTAAAGTAAGTACCTTCTTGGATGCCATATCACGGTGTTCCGAAATATGGATATGGATGCACTTATAACTTACTAGCTTCCCGCCCCGCAGTTGCCATCCCCTATTTTATACCTAGGGGTAGGATTATGGAAACTTTCTTCCTTAATGGATGCCTACGTTATATAAGGAAGCTGTGTGCAAAATTTCAAGTTATTAGACCCTGCGGTTTAAGCTGTGCGTGCATCTGTCAATCACTCAGTTACACTTTTATACTTTCAAACTTGGATTTCTGAGCCGGGTTCGACTCGGCTCAAACGTTCGGCCCGCGCTCGACTGCGCTCTGCCGATTGATAGTTTTTTTACGAACACAGGGATTCGCATCGCGCTCGTGTTGTAGTCTCGTGGTATGCTCGTTGTAGTCCACACTTGTCATCGCGAGCAACGAACAAATAGAGGCTCGGCTCGTGCTCGGTTCGCGAAGCATAGATGTATCATTATGAATGCCAATGTGAATTTGTTTCTTGGTTTCGCTTACCGATAACGATGAAATTTGCCATGCAGATAGCCTATGATATAGAGAAGAACATACGATTTTTTATACCGGGAACGCGGGTGAAACCGCGGGGGACAGCTAGTAATATATAGATTAGGTAAGAAGAAAATCAAAACCAAAATAGCCTCAAGGCTGTTAGTTCCAAGAATAGCGTTCATCAATTTCTTTATACATAAATAAAAATAAATGTACAGGAAAATAACCTATTACGTGTGTCCACATTGCTCCCGGGAGGAAGCTATCAATCAACTCATTTATTAGCGCTATTTTGGTGTTCGCCAAAATTGCTGTTGCCGCCAATATTGACTTTGTTATCGCCTAATTTACGGCACTAAATAATTGATGTGTCAGCAGCAAAGCTGAGCTGGTGGGCTGTTTTATATTATTCTTCCCCCAGCCCGTTTACCCGTGTACTAATCAATATAGTCAAATTACGTCAGTTCTCATCTGCTTATGTATTTTTCTTGATTTTTATACAACTTCAAAGTGGCATTTATAAAAAAGTTCAAAAGAAAAGTTAAACAAGCCTTCCAAGTCGCTAATTCTTATATTATGTCATTTTCTTTATCGTATTTTTAATGTCTTTATAAAACTTTCTGAACTTTATTTGTTTGAAGTGCTAAATTGGCCTCAGCTACAGTTCTGAATCAATGAACTCGATGTTTACCTATAAACCTACTTTGCTTCAATTGAATTGTTAAAACTAACTGTGACTGGCGGCACTGCCTGATATGTTATTACTCTAGTTTTCTTTTTATTCAGTTTTGAACTAAACGATTAGGATTTCGAGGTCAGATTGGTTTCCCGAGTTTAAACACGGACAAAGGCCATATAGAATGAGCATCAATAGTGTCGATCAAGTCCTAATCCTTACTTCTTAACTAATATTATAAATGTGAAATTGAGATTATTTGTATATTTCTTTGTTACGCCTTTACGCCTCAACTACTCAACGGATCATCATAAAATTTGGCATGCAGATAGCCTATGGAATTGAAAAGGACATAGGCTTTTTATCCAGCAAACGCGGGTGAAACCGCGGGAACAGCTAGCCGATAACAAATCGTATGTTATTAGTGCAGGTTCCAAATTCAATTGTTTTAATCTCGAAAACTACATGAGCATATGACGTTCTAGAATTCGGCCCTTATAAGACTAATACAATTTTAGAAACTTATTACGTATATAATTATGGAAATGTTGAAGGAATGGCAGTTGACGAATTGTTTTGTGTTGTTTCAGGGTCGACATTATGAAGAATTACTCCTGAAGAAAGCACCGTGTAAATAAAAAGGGTCTATTAAAAAAGCAATAACCCACAAAATAGAAACCCCATAGTTAAGTGACGCTATAAAAAGTGCTAAAACTTAGATCTAGATTATATTTTGTTACTAACAAATCTTCCATACGAATAAGTGTGAACTGACAGTGCAAAATGATCTCTATTAATACAGCTGTAGGAGTTCAATTAAAATGTGATCGGCATGTACAGTCAGCTACGAAAGCGTCGAGTTAATTTGAATAAATAAATAATGTTAATAAGAAGATGCCGCAGCGTGCGCCGCCTTCGTCAAGCTTGATGCGACCGTTCGTGGTGTTGGCCCTGCCCGGAATGTATTTGCTGTATAAGTACAACCAGTACAGACAACAGCAAATGGAGACCGCGCGGCGCCGCGTCACCGAGCGGGAACTTATGCACCTCAACACTAAAATTGTGAGTATTACCATTTACGCTAATTTCTTCTGTATGCAAAGCTTTCAGGATCGTCTATTCACGTTGATTGGACATATGATTGAAGCTACCTACATATTAATTGATAAGCGGGAAGCTGAACAGGCGATGCAAATATCCAACTGATATCTTGTCGTGAGCAAAACTTTAATCAAGAATTTTAACGATAATAATTCTGTAGGCGTAATCTGGACCAATGGAAGTTTTTTTTTTTTACCTAACCTCATATTTCATAAAACATTTAAAGGTTAAATATTGCATTGTTACCTTTAAATATTTAATGAAATATGGCCTGTCTGATATAAGGAAACTCCCGCTCTTTTGTTATAAAATAATAAATAAAAACATTTATTTCTCTTCACAAATATGTAGATACAAAAAAAGTGCTTACGCATTATGCGAACCTGATTTGTGAGAGACTGGTGCTTGTTGTAGGTTTAAAAAAACCTGTAGTACAAGTCACCAGGACCCCACTCCACGGATTGATAATACAGTAATAATTCTGTTATATAATCTTTGTTATATAATGACGACGTTTGAAAATGACGGAAATATTTAAAACCGAGGTTTTAATAGACTTGCCTTAAACCATCTCATGAGGGAGAGTGTGTCCAATTACATCTGCGGCGTATACCTAGTATGTACAATACTATTTACAGCTTTTGTTTTAACTTTACATATACATGGTTTAATTTAATTTAATTCCATAATTATGCAGAATGTTTCTTACAAAACCTCGAATGCCATTAATTACGTGAAAATTTTAACAGGCTTATCTTGATCAATGTTGCCCTTATGAATTAATGTGGTCAGACGCTTACGAAGCCAAAATTAATAGGTATTAAGAAGAATTGTAGCTGAACTAGTTTTTAACTATTGATTTTGTTTAAAAAATACTATGACTGACTATGAAAACAGCCAAAAACTTCTTTCAGCTAGAATTCCACCTATAAAGTGGCGAAAAGTTGTTCTAACTACAATACAATTCTAGGTTTTCTTGTGGTGAAACCTTTACGTATCAAAGATCCTCATCCGTAAAGCTCTCTGTCTATACTATGCCTGTACCAGTAGCCTGTACGAATAATATGCAATAAGCTACGATAATCATACATTCACACGTAGCGTTATGTTATAAACTACGCTTGCTACGACATTCAACGATATGCTACGAAATAAACACGCCTACGATACTACGAAATTAGTGTAAAACATTACAATATTTCTATACATAAAAAAGCTATTCACATGCAATAAAAACTCATGTGCGTGAGTTGTGAAAGTGCTGGTTTATTGGATCCATGGTAAGAAGAAAACGTTCAGAGATACTTGATAGTAAACATTGCGCCATCTAGCTCAACATAAAGTCTTCTTCTTCCTTCTCGACCTGGTCCCATTTACTTGGGGTCGGCCCTCCTTATCCTCATCTTCCATTTAGCACGATTTTGCGCCATGTCTTCGTTCAATTGAGCATCTTTTAGGTCTTTTTCAACCGTCGTCAGCCAAGTGGCGGGTGGTCTTCCGCGCGAGCGTTTCGTCACTGGCAGGTCGAGGGCAAGCTTCACCATATGGTCGTCTGGGCGTCTTTGTATATGGCCATACCATCGCAATCTCCTCTCTCTAACCTTTTCGTTTATCGGGGCAACCTTGAAACTTCCTCTTATGTACTCATTTCGGATTTTGTCTAATAGTGTGACACCCGCTGCTAGCTCAACATAAAGTGTTCCTTGAAAAATCATCAATCACTCATATCCTTCAATATTGTTTCAAATTTTTGTTACACCACCTTTACTACCGAAAAATAAGGATAAAACCATATCATCAATGTTTCCATAGAAATCTAGTCAATTAAATGGCGAAACTAAACTACAGCTACTATAGAAACGTAGAGCAAGCGAAAGAAGGTCGGTCGAGGAGGTTAAAGAAAGCCATCAATCTACCCGTGAAGGCATTATTCACCTAACGTACATGTATTTACGGGGAATGGTCAGGTCATATCTACGTGTTCTCGTGAATTTTGTACGAATTGCCGGTTTTATTTCGCAACTACTTGATTTTATATTCGAAACATGTCCATTTTTAGTTACTCTTGTCATACAAAAATGTTGTGTACAGAATGTGATTATTATTAGTGCAATAGTGCTATGAAGTTTCCCCCCACAAGTTCACCCGGGGATTGAACCGGGTAGGTGTTGAATTTTGACAAATCTTTTAATGCGTGAGCTACCAACTTTATATAAGGAAAAATCTAGCTAGACCATCGATCAATTAACCCAAAGAAGTGCTATGACGTTCAATTCGTTTGAAATCTTTTCCGCTTATTCCCACCACCGACAATGCGCTCTGATTGGCTAAGTCAAGGACACACTAAACATTTAGATACAGTGGTTGATCCTTATTGCTTAAAATCAGTGCAAACTGACTGGTAGCGGAAATCGATTGCTTGGTACTAGTCTAAAGGGATTTTCCTCAATTTCCATACCCACACGTTTTGTCTGTGCATTGTCTATGAGTCAGCCAGTGTTAGAGTGTTACTAAAGGCCAATTTTCCACATTCCGATTCCTTTATCCGTGGAATAAAATTGACTGGTGATGGAAAAATCGGCCAAAGATTATTTCGACAGAACAAAGCGAACCGATGTTATTTACATACATTATAGAATCTTGTATTTGACAACAAACTGACCGCGATAAGGTTAACGTGTACGAAGGTGGTAAGCGTACATCGCCGAGAACAGAGAAACTACTGAAAATAAGCCATATATAAAAAAATACGTTCTGTTTGTGCAAAACAAGATGTCCAATATCAAGATAATCAATAATACCAGCCCCCACATAAAGTGTCGTTATATCATCAAGGTCCTTTGTACAAAACGTGCAAAATCCATTTCTGCGTAGGCCAATGGACTGGGTGTGGACTGGGCACGCTATGTGAGCAGCCTATAGTGTGGCCTTCCCCATGACTCAGTCGATTCACTGGAATTTCTTTCTTTGCGACTGAATAAAAAGGCTACTATAGTAATACATTATGACTTGAAATGGAATCACGCGAACCGCAAAGTGCTGTAACATCAATACAATTTATTTAAAAAAATACCGTACAATGATATAATTATGGAGCTGTCATTTTATCTTAACTTCTAAGACTCGAGTAATTTGACGGGCTGGCTGGCGGACTCGGGTCAAGATTCCACGCGCCGCTGGTCGTGGGTTCGATTCCCACACAGGACATGCATTTGTGTGCATGAACATGTCTGTATGTCCTGAGTCTGGGTGTAATTATGTATATTAAGTATGTATTTACAAAAAAAAAAAAGTTGTATATGTATTATATCAGTTATCTGGTTTCCATAGTACAAGCTCTGCTTAGTTTGGGATGGGCCTACCACAAGCTCTTAAAACAAGGTTAAAATAACCTTATTTTGCGTTTTCGTACCATGACATCCTTAAAAATAAGCTTATTATAGGCATAAAACAATATTGTTTTGTTAACAGGTTTGATGACGTCACCTCTAATCGTTCATTCAAATCGTACCATGATGTGTCTTTTGACAACTAGCATTATGGTTTTTATGTCAATTGCATATATCAATCAAAATATAACATCATATACGCGACGAATTATCCAAATTTATGATAAAAATATCTATTATTATAGTGATATAAAGTCAGTAGATCGTATTTATTTAACTTATCGAATTAATTGTGTATCTCTAGCCTTCTAGCTTTTGCCATCTGAAGGGCACAGGAAAAGAAGGAGCTCATTAACATTTTCATTGTTTCAAGTAATCATAGAATTAAATCTAAAATTTCAGTTTCTACACTTACACCTCAACTGGAATTTGATTTGTACCTATCTAATAAAGGAACAGTGTATATTTAACATAATAGATAGCAATTTTATGACATAGGGTTGGTAAGTAAATAATAATTTTAACTTTAACTTTCTAACTCCAAAATGTAATTGAAAAGAAGGTGCTCATTGTCACAATGAGCTCCTTTTTACATTTTACAACTGAAATGGTGATGATAAACAATGTTTATGTTACATAGCTGTTTTTCCTGTTTATTCAGTTATGAAATAAAATACATATTATTTAGCACAATATTTTATTTATGAGGTAAATTTGTGTAATATGTTATACTTTCCGGGGAACAAAACTTTTTTAAGTCCTGAAGGTCACTATATTTTTCAGCAGAAATTGGCAAGATGTCTGTATACGACCTTCCAGGCAAAGTGAACTCATTGTTTTGTACAGTATTCACCTCACTGGTTTAAACAACCAAAAATATAGCGCACAATGTACCACGACGTAAAATTTCTGCAAGGACGCGTAACTGACAGCTGACACTTGTATGACACAATAATTAAGATGGCGGACTATGAGCGCGTTCTTTGTTACAAACGTTGCGATCAGCCCGTTCTAGCGTGGTTTCATAGACAATGGGCACCTTTTTACTAAGTATGGAATGCAATGGGCTCGTTTTATTCTAAACTTGGATTTTTTTAAATGAACTTTTATGTATAATGAGCCCCTTTTATCATGTTTAAAATAAAGTGCTCTGATTGGCCATAGAATTATGAAGTAAATGGTACAGTTCATTCAAAAAAGGTAAAAATGTTAATGAGCTCCTTTTTTTCCTGTGCCCTTCATCTAGCATTTCAAGATGGCAAATGAATATGAACTATTTGTGTTTTTGGAAGCAAATACCAAAGAAGCCAATAATAGATACACGAAAGCGACGTGGTATGCATCTATGCTACGTGAGGAATCAACACTTTCGCATGCAATGGACCAAAATGCCATTTGCTATCGAAACCATACGACCGTATGGGTTTGAAGCTCACCGAGTGGCTCGCATATTGTCACCAAAATAATCGAGGCCTCGGGCGGGGAGCTTTTTCGCGCATTAGCTTGGCTAGCCTGTTGGGAACCTTGCCGATAATCTACGGCAGCAGGAAAATTTATATACGAGTGCTAGATTGTATTTCATTTATTTGTTGTAAATATTGAATATCGTATAGATTAAGCTTTACTGTGATTGTACTGTATTCACGTTTTTATACCTAAATACACATAATGTTTCATTGTATGACCTGCAACTACAGTAGCATTCCTGACAAAAGGTAATAAATAAAAATATGTGTTGATTCCTGTGGTAAATTCTTTATTTATATAATTTAAAGACAATAGGTACCTGCCTAGACTATAGGTATTAAAACTGAAGTGCCATACATAAATATAAACCTACCTAGGTATATATTTATGTATGAACTTTGTCTCAGTTTTTGTAATGACCAAGAAGTGCTCCATTGCTTTGCTAGTTGAGGATTAGGTACCTATTTCTCTCCAGCACATTTCTTAGAGTAGTTACTTTGAATTCCGGCGAATTCTTCACTGCAAAATGAATAAAATAATACTTGAATTACTTCTGTTTGTAACCATGCCATATTAAATTTCATTCACTGAATATCACTATTGAACGGCGGCCCCTTGCCTTGTTTTCATATTGACCTAAGTAATATTAATTCAAGTAATATAAAAGTCGATATACATAAAATAAATATTTGTATTATTTCAAAATATGTAGTGCAACAGGGCACATTGAGTTTCAAAATTCGTGCGTCACAATTGACAAGTATTTTTTTTGTCCCGTTCCATCCTATAGGGCCATCATCTTCTCTCACAAAATAACCTTATTGCCAGACTGTTTTGTTTTCACCTTATAATAATATTACTTTGATTCGTACCATGAGCTCAATCGTTCAACATTGATATAACATTGCTAAGTGCCGAGAAAGAATGAATGATTTGTAAGAATTTGTCTATGGCTTGCTACAACCTGATAAAAGATAAAAAGAAATAACGATATATTAACTGTATAGTGCCATTTCTTTCACACGTTGGACCGAAATGATTTGAGGTTCTTCATCTTTTAGCAAAGTATTAAATTAAACTAATTGTAAAGTATAAGTAACTAAAAGAATAAAATATTTTCGAGTAATTTCTATAAAATGCATACAAATATTTTAAAATGTTATTATGAAGAGTAAGGAAATTAATTGAAAATATATATAGACTGCCGACTCTAGATTATCAAATGAAATGAATCGGAACAAAATATTTACCTGTCATTCTTGTCATACTCAAATGTCTTATAAAGATATCCAAGATATTTAGTTATTATTTTATTAATACATTTGTTTATGTAATTTAATAACAAACAAAGTGCAATCAATATGGAAACATCTTAATAGTATATTCGACAGTAATATTCAGTGCATGAAATTTAAGATGTCATGGTTATAAACATTTGTAAGTTGCACAAATGTTGCAATTCATTTTGTAGAGTTGTAGCCGAAGAGTTCGCCAGAGATCCAGTCAGCAGGTAGAAATGGTTAAATACAAACAGACCAAAAATACCGCCTTCAATCGATATCTACAAGCGAAGGAGTACTCTCAAAAAAGTGTACGTAGATATGGAGAGGCTGGTCTAAAGTGAAGTCTAAGAACCTATAAATGCTGAAATAAAGTTTGAATCTGTATCTGCAAGATTGTTTAATGCCATACTTATATTGTGTATAATTATCTTACTCTCATTAAACTTATGTGAATAAAGAATGTAGGTACATAATACTTTCGTGTTTTTATTCATTGTGTTATTGACGGGAATCCTACTAGTTGCAGGTCTTGGAATTAAACATATTATGTGTATGTAGGTATATAAATATTTGCCGCTGTTGTCGATCATCGACAAGGTTCCAGGTTCAAGCTCGTTATTGGCAGTGTTTCCTCTTTGGATAGCCAAGCTAATGCGTTGTCACAAAAAGCTCCCCACCAACCGGTTTGCCGAGGTTTTGATGATAATGTGTGAGCAAATCAGCGAGCTTCAGACCCCCACGGTTCTATCCACAGCCACAAAGGCTACAGAAAGTTAGGTCCAATGGATGTGTATTTTAGAATTTCCCGCACGGTTACATCTGCTCTGCAACAGTATAGCAGATTGTTGTGAGTTGAGTTTTCAATACTTAATTAATATTTTACTACATTAGATGGTTAAAATGATTATCTTTATAGATTATTATAAGTCTGTCGTCTGTCCGTCTGTTGACAATAATATATTCCATCCAGGCTAATGTAGGTTACGACCAATTTTAGAAAATTTGCCAGAGAATCTAGGTAGTTTGGATTCCAGGAACACAGGGACTACTCTGTGTACTAACACTGCAGGAAAGTTAACTTTATGGATTAATCTGGGGTTATTCGATGTACGTTGGTTATAATGAAAACAGGATATTAATAGTGGGTGGTACCTAAATGAAAAGTCACTAAATATATAAACACGCTATTTAAAGCTCCGCTTTATTTAAATAAATCTTAAGGCTAAGGGTCGAGGGATCGATATTACTAACGTAGATGCATAGTTGTGTAGTGAACGACAAGTGCAATTAAAAACTTTATAAAAAATCGGTTATATTATTTTGGGATGATACCTAATCTCGCAATCCCGATATATTCATTCTATAAGTAAATAAATTCGATATAATTACTTTATATGACACTATAATAGATTTTTATAACATAAATTTGGAAAACAATGTTATTTTCAGCTTGTAAATACAACGTATATAAGATTGCTAAATTTGACATTAAAACAATAATGTTAATTGTCAAAAGCTTATAAAAAATAGCTCATGGTACGAATTGAATGAACCATTATGGTAAATAAACAAGGTTGTTTTCATGCATAAAATAAGCTTGTTTTAGGGACATCATGGTACGAAAAGAAGAATAAGGTTATTTGAAAGAGCGAGAGAGTATGGATGAGTGACAGAGATGAGAATTGTTAAGAGAGAGAAAGTTGCTTAGGCACATAGCTTTATTTCTTTTCATCTTTAATGAGCCCATAGACAAATTCTCAAAAATCATTCGTTCTTAGCAGGAATATAACAATCATATAACAATAGTGTTTGGTAGAGGTCATGGTACGAATATAAATAAGGTTATTATATGCTGGAAACAAAACAGTATTGCAATAAGGTTGTTTTGTAAAAGATGGGGGTAGGCCCCCAGATGACCGTGTGTGAGGAATATTTATTTTATATTAAAAAAAATGCTAGTTCAAAAATATATAGAGTCTTAATTGGTTTCAGGACTACTTATCTAATCGTTGCCAAACTGTGCGAGTAGACAATTATGAGAGTGGTAGTGAAGTGTGCAGCTTTGGAGTCCCTCAAGGAAGTACGCTAGCACCTAGTCTGTTTCTGATCTACCTAAACGAGATATGCAAGCTTAATCTTGAAAAAGCGGACTTGATAGCTTTCGCAGATGACACGGCTGTTCTATTCCACGCATCCGACTGGGCACAAGCTTGTAAGCTAGCAGAAAAGGGTCTTTCAACCATCATGAAATGTCTGGAAAATAGCCTTCTGACGCTGAATACCTCCAAAACTAATTTCATGTGTTTCAGTATAACGAACTCTTCAAAACCTGATCATAACTTTCAATTAAAGCTGCACTCCTTTCCATGTAATCTTACGCCACCAAACCAAAGCTGTACGTGTGAACACCTCACCAGAATCAGTACTACGAAGTATCTAGGGGTTTTAATAGATGACCGGCTGAAATGGGATGCTCAGACCACCGCACTTGCAGGAAGAGTAAGAAAAATGATATATATATTTAAGAATCTACGTCAAGTTGCAAATCCTGAACTTCTTCTGCAGGTGTACAAAGCGCTCTGTGAATCTGTACTTAGCTACTGCATCTGCGCTTGGGGAGGAGTAGCTAAAACCTACCTCATTGATGTGGAACGCGCTCAACGCGCAGTTTTGAAAGTTCTAATGCATCGCCCTTTTATGTATCCTACGTATATTTTATACCAAGAAACGAAAGTCTTGTCAGTCAGAAAGATATTTGTATACGAATGTCTGAGGAAATATCATCGAAAGGTCGTTCCCTATCTACCAATATCTAATACAAGACTCGATCGCTGTCCTGTTCCATGCACAAAAACTTTTTTTGCCCAAAAACAGTATTATGTCCTTGCCCCACGCTTGTATAATATGATTAATAAATTATATAAAATGAAATCGCTTAGCAACCAAGAGATCAAACATAAAATAAAACATTGGCTTAATAATTTTGACTATGACAGTACAGAACAACTGTTACTGCAGCCGTTCTAAGATTGAATATACCTATCTATTCTAAAGATAATAAAGTTAAATACAAAAATAAATATAAATAAAAGTACTTTACATGCACCGCAATTTACTCCTAGTATGAATTTTCACTACACACACTCACACACACATGCACACCCCACACAAAAACACACACCCCAACACACCCCCACAAACACAAACACATACGTATTTGTAAGCAGCATTAAATTAACTTAATATCCTAAATTAAATGTTTAAATTAGTATTCTATTGTAAATTTAATAACTTGTAAAGGGGAAAGAGGCTGGCTCCTGAGATACAGGCAACCCCTAGTTTAGGAGTCAGAGCTCACCATTAAAATGTAAACCTGTGTTTTGGCAATAAAATACTTATTATTATTATTATATTATTATATATCTTTGTGCATAAAGCTGGCGTCCCGCAAGGTTCTGTGCCCAACACTGTTCCTGCTGCATATCAATGATGTGCTGAATATTGACGGTATTCATTGCTATGCAGACGACAATACTGGGGACGCTCATCACACGGCCTGAGCCTGGATTCCTGGTGGTTCAACCGAGGGGTTGAAATCTCACTAAGACACAAGCGCATATGCATAAGCTTTAGTTTATAAGGCACTTGTCCTTAGAAATATTTTTATCCGAGAAAAAATTTTAGTTACTTGTTTTGGACGCGGCCATATACGGACAATTCCATTTGATTATGCTATATTAAATGCTAGGGTTCCGAAACCAAAAGGTAAAAAGGTGCCAATCCATCCGTCTGTTTGTCCATCTGTCACAGCGGTATATTTCACTAATTTTATTGATTTGAAATTCGGAAAAAGCGAAAAGTCTGAAAAGATAGACGTTATTTGTCAGACATGTTTGTCAGCATAGTTTTTTCGAAATCTCAATCTCAATCTTCAAAATTCTTTTACAAACAAACTTAGTTATGCGGTCTGGATTTTTACAACAGTTATGGCCTAAACCAAGAAATATACATCTAAGGAAGGTCAGAACCCTCGCCTCGGTGCGCGAGTCAGACTCAAACTCCTACCTTATCTTATCTTATCTTGTGCAGGGGCCGAGGAATAACTCGGACACTTCGACCCATTGGGATCTATTGTGGTCCCCTAGATACCTTACTCCTCCCCAGTCTCGTTGAAAACTCTTTTCATGAGTTTTACAACGAGGCTAGGAGATATGAGCCTGTAGTCTTCTGGTTTTGGATATCCGATCCCTAGGAGACTCATTCGCTTACCAGCCAGTGCATCGCATGTGCACAGAAGGTGCTCCATGCGTTCCGTATGCTCCCCACACAACCTGCACATGGGTGTTGCGGTTAGACCCATCTTCATGAGCATGTCGTTGGTTCCAAAGTGCCCAGTAAAGGCCCCAAGCAGGTAGCGGATTTGCCCCCTACTCATGTTCCAAATGCATTCCCGGGCTTTAAACGTAGAGCCTAGGAATTTCTTGGAGTGTTGTAGACCGGTGTTAGACAGCCAATGTGTTCGTTGGCTGTGATCTACGAACTCCCTAAATGTGGCCTTTACGAGACACGTCGAAATGCCTACACATGGTTCTGGACCCACAAAGTCATTTGCTGAGCCCTCTCTTGCCAGTTCATCAGCCATTTCGTTACCATGGATTCCTTTGTGCCCAGGGACCCACATCAGTCTTACCCTGTTATGCTTCCCAAGCCTGTTTAGGGTTCGGACAGCATCCAGAACAAGTCCGGAGTCCACTTTGTAGGATGCCATGGCTTTGATTGCAGCCTGACTGTCACTAAGAATATAGATGGATTTACCTTTGGTTCCTCTATCTATATTCTCCTGAGCACAGGTTATAATGGCATATGATTCTGCTTGGAATACAGTTGCCATCTTCCCTAAGCTTTTGCTACATTTGTAACCTTTTGCGTATATTCCCGCTCCTGTACCTGATTCCATTTTCGATCCATCAGTGTACCAAACCAGACTTCCTGGTTCTGGTGGATCAAGTCCCTTCGTCCAGTCCTCTATTGTAGGGATTTGGACCTTGAAAGACCTTTCGAACACAAACGTAGTTTGAATTTTATCGGATATCATGCTTGTTACCCGATCCAGACCTTCATTTTCATCGAATTTTGTATGGTTAGTCTTTGGCTTGGAGGCATCCCATAGTCCAGCAACAGCAAGACGATGTAATGCCTTCCTTGCCTCCAATTCAACCGTCATATGCAGTGGAGTGATATTGAGGTATCTCTCAATCGCTGCCGTAGGTGTTGTCCTGAAAGCACCCGTGATTCCAAGACACACTGTTCTTTGTAACCTTGTGAGTGACGCTTTGCACGAGGCAAGCTTTGTTCTTGGCCACCACACTATGCTGCCGTATGTGATAATAGGTATTATCATTGTCCGGTACAGCCATCGTATCACTTTGGGCTTTAGCCCCCAAGTTTTACCGTACGTGGAGCGACACATGCCGAACACCCGTAGGGCCTTTGTCGTAATATTTTCCACATGAGTTTTCCACCTGAGTTCTTTATCAAGCGGTACACCCAGATATTTAACTTCGGTAGACCAGGGCAGCTTTATTCCATTGAGGGAGGGCTCTCCTAGGTTTCCTAGTTGTCTCTTCCTCGTGAATGGAATAATGACTGCTTTGCTTGGGTTGATAGAGAGGTGGTTCTTTGAACACCATTCTTCTGTCATCCTCAACGCCTGTTGTAACAATCCAGAGACTATGTTCGGGAATTTACCATTAACCATTATAGCTATATCATCTGCATAGCCTACTGTGTAGAATGGTCCGGTATTGAGTTTGGTGAGTAGCGAGTCTACTACCAAGCACCACAATAATGGTGACAGCACTCCGCCTTGCGGACAACCTCTTGTTGTTTTTGCGCTAAGTCTGTCTCCCATCAGTTCCGATCTGACTATCCTGCTTCTCAGCATATAGTCAATCCAGTTGCACATGGTGTCATTGATGCCATGTTCCTTTGCAGCGATGCGTATGGACTCAAATGTTGTCTTATCGAAGGCTCCCTCTATGTCGAGGAAAGCTCCGACGTAGATCTCTTGTCCCTCTAGCGCAACCTCGGCTCGACTCGCAACATAGTGCAATGCCGTTTCCGTAGATTTGCCAGGGCTGTAGGCGCACTGTAGTTTATGTAGAGGGAATACTTTAAGTGGTCCCTCTCTTAGGTACCTGTCTACCAGTTTCTCCAGAGCTTTTAAGAGAAAAGATGATAGACTGATGGGCCTGTAAGCTTTAGCTTCTTCGTAAGTCGGTCTACCCACCTTCGGTATAAAGGTGACTTTGACCTCCCGCCATGCCTTGGGTACGTACCTAAAGGCTATGCAGGCTCTGTAGAGCTTGCTCAAATGGGGTATCAAAATAGACGCCCCTTCTTGCAATAGTATTGGGTAGATGCCATCTGGACCAGGGGATTTGAGAGGCTGGAAGCCCGCTATGGCAAGCTTCAGTTTATTTTCATCTACCACTTTCTTTGCCGTGAGCCAGTTATCTTTTGACGTGTGCCTTGTGAGCTCGTCACTTGTGACTGGTTCCTCTTCATCGCTGTCGCGCAGTATACATTCTGGGAAGTGAGTCCTAAACATCACGCCCAGAGTGTCCTGTCCAGTTTCCGTTAAATGCCCACTTTCATCCTTTACAGATGATAGTGGGTTTGTCTTAGTCATGGACATTGCTTTGCACAACCTCATTCCACTCGGCAGAGCTTCGATGGACGTGCAATGCTGCCGCCAATTGGTTCTTTTGGCCTTGCGTACCGCCGTGCTATACCTCGTCAGCATGCTAGAATAGCCAGAGAAATCTTCCCTGGATTTTGCATCATTGAAGGCCTGTCGTGTCTCCTGACGTATTTTAGATAGTTCAGGAGTCCACCATGGTACCTTTTTGCAAAAGGCCTTTTTCTCTGGGCAATTATCTATCCATGCACCAATGGTGCCCGCCCTGATTCTGTCCGCTTCAAATTCTATGTCTAGTATGGAATTAAGCTTACCTTTAGGGCTCCCTAGATTTACTTTAAGGTCCCTCCTGTACGAGTCCCAATTTGTGTGCCTTGGGTTTCTCCTTCGTCTAGTTTCGGCTTCTCCCGCCGTCCTAAACCTAAAGCATATATAATTATGGTCAGACAGAGAGATTTCGTCCGATACATGCCAATTTTCAATATGAGCGCTGGCCCTGTTCGAGGCCAGTGTCAGGTCAATAACTTCAGTTCTTGCAGATGTCCTGAAAGTGGGTTTATTGCCTGCGTTCAGGATTTGTAAAGAAGAGCTTACCACAAAGTCCAGCAAATCCTCCCCTCGTTTGTTGACATCTGAGCTGCCCCAAACGACGTGGTGTGCATTCGCATCGCAGCCAAGTATCAGGTCAAGGTTTCCTTGGGTGCCGTAGTCAACCAGTCTTCTAATTAGTGGTGTTACTGGTTCCTTTTGTTCATATGGGAGATAGGCAGAGGCAAGGATGATTTTCCTTTTCTCTGTTCCCGTCCCCACTTGGATCAAAGTTGTTGTGAGATCCCTGTAACAGAAAGTACGTAAGGGCATTGCCTCTATACCGCCCCTGATATAGATGCAAGTCCTCGCGTCATTAGTTGGACAGTCATAGAGCACCATGCCCCCTGTCCCACCTAAGCCTTTTATAGTCCCTTTGTGCAAGTAAGGTTCCTGTATCAAGGCAACGTCGTATGTATTAAGCTTCAATTGCCGAGCCAGAAGGGCAGTAGCGGCTCTGCAATGATGCAAATTAATTTGTACGCACCTTAGTCCCGCCATCTTGAATGAATTGATGGGTCTGTGGTGTTATAGAGGGGCCTCAGTTTTGAGGCTCCCCCTCGAGCGCCTGGCTCTCCTCGAGAGCAGTTGGCGACGCAATCCCCAGGGTATCGAGGCCCTCGAGGATGTCAACCTCGAAGTCCGCCTCTGACGCCCCAGTCTGGACCGCTGCCTCCTGCGCTCCGTCTTGAGCATGGGCTTCGTCCATGGCCTCCTCACCCTGCGGTGGCCCATCTTTGGAGGGCTCCACTCCTGCTTCCGCAGTGGGTGCCTCTCCCGTGTTGTCTTCCAGGAGCTTGAACGAGTATCGCTCAATTCCTCCTGGAAGACAGTAGCCCGCGGCCTTGATGACTCCAGCGGACACCCCGTCCATGAGGACGATACGACGGATGCCGGTCTGCTCGGTGAGAGTATTCACGACCTTCCAGTCGTCTGTCCTCAAGGCAGGGTTAAGCCGCTGGAGCAACCGAATGGCCCGGTCAGAATCTTGCAACGCCAAGTTGCGACACTTCCATACCATTTTGACTGGCTTTGGAAGGTCCTTGGCGTTGACAACCTTTAGTTTCAGGGAGCCAAGTTCCACGTTGTGGATGGCACCCCGAAACCAGTTCGCTGCGTCAGAGTTGTCGCAGGAAACATGCAATGCACCTGCGACAACTCCGGGCGCAACTGTGATGACAGGTAGAGGATCCGGTGCCTCTTCCAGTTTCTCAATTATGAGTTCCTGAATAGGCATCAGATCCTCCGCCTTCAAGTACTCCTCCGGGTACTTGACTGTGACGACAGCCAGTTTCACAGCCGCCACCGCATCCCTAAAGGATCCGGTCGAGGACGATTGACCTTGGGTCCTCATCCTCTTGGCCGCCATGTCCCCGCTGTCGCTACTTAGAGCAGCACGCGGCCTCTTCGATGGTCCTCCCGTAGGAGTCCCTTCTAAAGCCGCCTGCTGTCTCAGCCTTTGGCGCTTCTTCTTTTGCGCCCCCGATAGTCGAGCCCGGCGCCCGCCTGACTCGTGCCGGCCCCCGGGTGACGAAGAGGTGCCGCCTCTGCCGGTCGCGTCTGAGGCCCCAAGGTCCGAGGTCGTTTGACCTCTGACACAAGGTTCCCCTGTCGCGCCAGCTTTGGCAGTACCCTTATGCCCGGTGGGCTTGGTTGCAGTACCTCCCAGTGGTGGTCCCGCAGCAGTGCCGACCCTCGGCAGTGCCGCAGCAGTCCCGTCTTTTGACGGTCCCGCCGCAGTCCCGCTTCGAGACGATCCCGCTGCAGTCCCGCCCCTGGGAGGTCCCGCTGAAGGTGATGCAGTCCCGGCTTGCGCCGGTCCCGCCGTCTGTTGTGCAGTCCCAGCTCTCGCCGGTCCCGCCTTTTGGAGCGCAGTCCCAGCTTTCGCCGGTCTCGCCTTGTGGTTATTTTTATTCTTTAAATCCATAAAAATCCCGGTAAAACTATTTCGTCCCTCAACTATCCCCACCCGCCATGGAGTGCTCAAGTGGCGATGCTACGGTAGCACCAGGGCTTAGTCGAGGGATATAGTCCTCCCCCCATTGGTTACTCACGAGACTGCACAGCACCAACTCACATCGCTACCACTAGCGATGTAAGCGAGCGCCGCCGTCTGCAAGCCCCCAATGGGAGTGAACTCGCCTGGGGGCCGTCTGACCGGACCCCGCAGCCGATTGACCGCAGCTGGCTAAGCTGCGGCCTCCCGTGTGAGAAGAAATCCGGGCCAAAGTGGAGTGTTGCCTCAGAGACGTTAAACCGCCTACGCTCGTCGGCTCAGCCACCAGGATCCCATCATCCTCCCGTACGGGTCCCCGCGCACGGCACGAACACGCGGGAGGTCATTGCTATCCAGCATCTGATTTTCTTCGATGGTGGACACCCAGGGGCATGACCTCGCCACCCCTGTGTTAAGTAGCCCGGTGATTTTTGTTACGTCTAATTCATAAGGAATTAGACCAATAACGGGGCGGCAACCTCGAGAAGGAAACATCACCGCACTTGCCTTGAGGATCTACACGACTGTAGCGCTCTCCCTCAAGACCACGCCACCTTGCCAGCTCAGAAGGAGTAAGGCAAGGTAGGCCTGCATCTATACTACCAAGCAAAGCATGTTACAAAATTTAAAAGCATAGACCCAGCCCCGCCCCAAACCTACCTTAACTCCTACCTTACCGGCTTTTGTTTATGAAGAGCTTGGGTGCTGTCATAGATCTTAATTCTAATTAACAATATCGAAACACCTTCGGTTTAATTTCTAAATTCGTTCAGGGACCACATTTTATCAATAAGCATTACACCAGACACACACATAAACTTACTACGAGCGATACCCGCCCTAAAGAGACCTAACATAATATAACCTACATTACCACGGTACCTAATGGCCAATAAAAGTAGGGTTACCATCTCTCCTGGTATATTCGGACATATCTGGCTTAGGTATTGACCTTCCATAGGTATTCCCATGCGTACAATATTCGGAAATAAATTGATAAAAATAGTTTGATGAGAAAATATAGAGACAGTTTCAGTGAGGTAGAGCATACCGTTTATTCGCTCAAAGAGCAGCTCGACTGGAGAAGTACCTCCACCTTACAGAATACCGCAGCCAAATAACTTTATGTTGTGTTCCTGCGCGTGAGTAAGGTCGCCAGAGCTCATAGGGGAGGGGGGAAAGATCGGTAACGCGTGAGCGATGCTTCGTGTGTTGCAAGCGTCCATATGGCTACGGCAACCGCTTACCATCAGGCGGGCCGAATGCTTGTTTACCGACTTAGTCGTACAAAAAAATAAAAAATAAAAGATTTACAATTTCATTTTTTTTTTACTAAAATATTCAATCTTTTTTTACAGGGCTTTTCAAACTTCTTAGGTTAAATGGGAAATAGAGGGCAGTAGCACGAACACCTCACAATTTTGGTCGAGTTGTTCGGTGACCACGAAACTCGGTGTTAGTCACGCAATTTCCTGCGATGGGCATCATGACGGATCGGCTTTGAATGGCTTCGATTTGTACTTTGATTAACTTCTTTTTATAACTAGTTGTTAAGCAGAGAGTTAATACAATTTGAACTTTAAAAAATAGCTTTCGTCACTTCCTCGTATTAGACTAACAGTATACACAACGCCTAAGAAACAAATTCGCTCTCAAGTGCAGCTGCGCAAACAAGGGTTATGCCAAAATATATTTTAAAGGTTTATTCGGAGACTCTACCAAACTCTAACAAAGTAGGTACGGGTTTTACATGTTTAATTTTATGTCAAAGATGATCTTTCTGAGAGATATAATAAAATCAGGAAATGTACGCACGGCTACAGATCAAGCTATACATTTCCAATATAAGCTCCTTTTTCCATTGACCTCTCATTGTACGGAAATCCTACACAATGTGGTAGGTACACACACCTACCACAATATAATCAACTACATTTATTAAACAAAATGTTATCAACCTATTATTAAGTTGGCCATAAATAATTCTTACCAAATATATTTGGGTCATTACATTCATTAAAGCCTACTAAAACTTACCTGAAAATACAAAACAAACATAACTTTCCTAATTAAATTAATAAGCCTTATTATAAACTAGCAGACCCCCGCGGTTTCACCTGCGAACGGTTAGTGTTTTTTTGCGCGGAACTCAGTAGCTAAGTTACTCCTTATAACATCAGCTATGAACCGGAACAGACAGACAAAAATATTTAAAAACTCAATCCGATTTTATAAAATAGTTGAAATCTATGTGAGTTGATTTGGTTGAAAGCTTGGTGCAATGTGTAGATAGAGAATTGTAGGTAGATAGGCTGTCAGCGTATAGCGAAGAAGATAGCGATAGTTCGACATAATTACATATATATTTGGATTTTTATCGAATTTAGACGAATCTATCTATACAATTTGCATGATATTGACAGCAAATACACTTGAGTATAGTAATCCTTTGATTTACTTACTGTATCAGTTTAAAAAAACGACGACGTCTGGCAACGCTGATACAAAGTCACAAATAACATACAATTAGGGTTTCACAGTTTCACTGCTCTCATCAACAAATATCGACACTGAGGTCAAACAATAAAAACCTATACCTACGCGAGATAGGGACATAAAAATACGCTTCGTCCTGCTCGTCATACACGTTTTGACATATGCGTATCTTGGCTTGTCTAACTATAATTCTCCGTCTACGGTGCAATGCAATACTTGTGGCAATACTCATTTAAAATTGGAATGTCAAATACTTATCAAAGAATATTTAAATCAAAAGCACTAAGGAGTATTGATATCAATTTCGATGCAAATCATCCCTAAAATAACTTTCTACCCCTTTTTAACCAGTTGGGCGATGAGTTTCAATAAAATATGAAACACGTCTTCCATAAATCATGTTAAAGAATGTTTATGCAAAATTTGAAGTAGATCGGACCAATCACGTTGTCCCATACAAACTTTGCCCCCGTTTTTCACCCCCTTAGGGGTAGAATTTCAGAAAATCCTTCTTTATCGGATGTCTGTAAAGAACACACCCTCCAAGTTTCAGGTCTCTACGATCAGCGGTTTAGGCTGTGCGTTGATTCTCAGTCATTCAGGACAAAGCATTTTATATGTATAGATTACGGTTTTCGATTGAATAATTAGAAATAGGTACTAAACCTTATTCTACTGCTGGTTGACCAATGAAAATGTAATCTTTTTTCGTCCATCACGGGTTCAGATTGTCAGTTGCCTGATATATCATCACACAACCGCTACATCGATCCTCACTTTTGCATCAGAAATGATTGGTCAGAGACGCGATTTTTATCATCAATATCACCAGCCCAAGGATGACAGTACCGTGACTGACCACATGATTATTTTTTCGCATTTGCTTCTTTTACCTAATTAAGTAGGTACTTAGTTTATGCTTCAAATTATTTGACAAGCTGGTTGGTGTGTTTGGTAACTTTTTAAATTCTAAGTTAAGGTAGCATATTGAAACTGCAAATGTGGCGAAATAAACTTCTCAAGCCCACCTGGCGGTCTTACTACTCGGCGGTTTCCAGTTTGTGGTCACCACATAACAAACATTCTTCCTTTTAAAAGAAAGTCTTTTGCGGACATCGAAAGAAAGAAAAAATATCTGTCTTCCAATAAGTAGTTAGTGAAGATCTGACAGTCGATGGAAAAGAATGGTTCTCAGGTGGCATTCACGTATCGGAAAACAAAGATAAATTTCGATTAAAAGCAGCCGCGAAATAAGATATCATGACATAAAATAACACAAAAACTATCATGAGGTTGGTTGGTAGTTCCATCACTCTAATGCTTTACTTACAATCACTCCTATACAGAACTCTTGACGGCAACGCAAACTCCAAGTTATTGGATTACATAGAACCGGGTTTTGCTAGTGATGTGGAGCATCTTTCTTCTTGAGATACTTTTGTACGTTACTTCTACTGATTGAGAAATGCAACTTTAGACTTTAAACAATATTTATCAACAGAAAAATGTTATATGTACTTTAATAACAAAAAATATACGAATTCCATTCATAATTCGAAACAATGCGTCGTTTTCCTACACAATGTCGTTCGCCCTCATCGAAAAATATTTAAGACCTGTCGCTCAAAAACCTGTCGCTCATAAACCTGTCGATATTAGTGACAACTCTTTTTCCATTGTTGTACACACCCACATTGCACAAGCCTCGAATGCAGCTCGAGCATTGAAATTCGAACTCGAGTATACTCAATTCATGAACAATTATGATGAAGCTACTTCCCCCATCACAAGGTCGAGCGTCCGCGGTTCTGATGCCTACTCAGCCGTATTCAGTAATTGGTTTTCTCGTTACGAACGGTAACTGAAAACGTGGCTGGCTTTTTCGAGAGGTCATCTAAAATACGTTTTTTATTCCGTTATGGAATTTTACCCTTCATAACCTATTTTTTATATTTATTAGTTTTTGCTAACGCAGAAATTTGTACCACTGCAGTGCTCTATATTGATTATTAACGTAAGGTTCACGTTTATTTGTAGATCATTGTTTGGCATATTTATATCAAACTAGCTGCCCGGCGCGACTTCGTTCGCGTGGTGCTACCCTATCCTATGGTGCTATTCTACCCTATCCTACCCTACCCTACCCTACCCTACCCTACCCTACCCTACCCTACCCTACCTTACCCTACCCTACCCTACCATACCCTGACAGCAAAATCCCCATTAACAAAATGATCCGCCATTTATTGAATTCATTTGTTACAAAAAATGTGATAAATAGGCATGGAAATTATTGCTACTTTAAAGGAATTCTCATTTGATGATATTATTATTTTTTATAGCATGATTTCACTTGCGATATATGATTTGCAATGATTTATAACCTACGTCATCGATGCTGATAGACGGTATTTTTCACAAAATCATGTGCGAGTATCGCACGCAAGTGTCAAATTATCACTGATGCAAATTATATATACTTTCGTAGCAAAAAAATATTTTTCTATCCTGCTACATAACATGTTAAAGAAGTAAACACTTTATGTCACTTGATTTAAGGTTTATTTTTGAATACTCTTAAAAGCTAATCAATGATAAAGTTTTTTTATTTTTAAATTTGTTCATGACCATGGATACAAAGTCCTTCAGTCGCATACATTTTATTTATATTCTTAAATATTCTTTATAACATGTAACAGGCTATGTCATGGACGGTAACAGATGTGACATATGAAAACAGAATCATATTCTTTATCACCTGCTACTTGTGATTTATGCCATGCCTAGTGATAAATGAAGAACCGCTCGTCCGATTTTGTGCAAACTTCACATAAACCATCTACTAAATAGTCCGAACAAAGCCTAAACATTTGGTTTGGATAGGTGAGCCCGTTCTTGAGTTATAAAATTACAACGAAAAGTGGCATTGATTTTTATATATATAGACTAGCAGACCCCGGCGGTTTCACCCGCGTACGGTTTGAATTTTCTCCTTCGAAAACCAATGCACGCCACTGATTATTAGACACAACAAATAAAACAAAAACAATTATTTTTACAATTAAAAATAAAATCCTGTATTATACCTTCACAAAAAAATCTAACTCAAAGAATCTTATTTAATTATCATAAAAACAAATGAGAAAGAAATTAAATTAACTACACTCAAAATATTCTAATGAAATAGAGATTTTTTTCATGGGCGTCACACGTGTGTGTGTTTGCCAATTTCCAGTTATATTATATAAGTTCTAGTCACAATAAATCACTTTCACATAGTCCTCATGCAGTCAGTCACCGTCCATAAAAGTCATGTTATACTACAGTGGTGGTCATGTACTAAAACTCTTCACGGACTTTTAAAAAGACACGATACACATAATTCATTTAATTTCACTTCACTGGTGCACATAGATTGATCTTTATTGGATAAAATACCACCGATAATATGCAATAAAACTCAAAATACACGAATTTATGAAAATATAAATGAAAACGCAACGTCACTCTGCAAGTTTCCACCTAAAAGTCCGAAAAATAGAACTTCCAAACAAATTTAGAATTCTAATCCGATTTAAATATTCTTTTATATTTGACATTCCAATTTTAAAGAACATTTCAGCATATTTGCTATTTCAGTTTCCAGAACAAAAGGCAGATAGAGCGCGCGAAACACGGGAGTGAGGCCAAAAAAGCAATTAGGTACAAATTGAAAAACACATACCTGGTATTCGCTTTTGAATTTGTATTTGCTTATTCTGTAATCTATGAAAACCGAATTGAGATTTCAAACTAAAATGTGTCAAAATAAAAAATGTTTATTAAATCAAAAGCACTAAGGAGTATTGATATCAAATTCGATGCAAATCACCCCTAAAATAACTTTCTACCCCTTTTTGACCCCGTTAGGCGATGATTTTCAATAAAATACGAAACATGTCTTCTATCAATTCTGTTAAAGAATGTTTATGCAAAATTTGAAGTAGATCGGACCAAGGAATCACGTTGTCCCATACAAACTTTGCCCCCATTTTTCACCCCCTTAGGGGTAGAATTTCGAAAAATCTTTTCTTATCGGATGCCTACGTCATACAAAGAACACATACTCCAAGTTTCAGGTCTCTACGATCAGCGGTTTAGGCTGTGCGTTGATTCTCAGTCATTCAGGACAAAGCATTTTATATGTATAGATAGATTATTGGACTCCCGTTGACCGGCGTATGGGACGCGTGTCCTATAACTACATATATGTCACAAATAGAATTCAGCATTTCGAATGGTTAATATTTGATAACGATGATCGGCCTAACGTGTATCGTTTTTCGTAGTAGACCCTCAGGAACTACGAGTCAACTGATAAACGGCATATTTATAAAACCCAAAAGATCTTTATGTCATGGAATATATAAGCTGTAAATCCCATAAATTAATATCGAGAAGCCTAATATAAATGGAATTCTCTTCCATGAATGAATAATTAATTCCAAGGTATTACAAGAGAGATTATAATTATTATTAGAAATAATTTGGAGTAAATTTTAATTCTATTGATTTTTTTCTATGGTAATCATCATCCCTAATAGCCAAGTGTGGACAATCCAAACCCATTGTGGAAAACATATCTAATATAAATTAAAACCAATATGGAAATATGATTGAAAAATGTTAAACCAGAACAAAATAGACTAGATCCCCCGATCGAATCCTAGAGATTCACATGTTGATTAAACATGGACGTTTATAGATACACTAGGTAGGAAATAGGCCAATAACAGTAGAGAGTGCAATGGGCTATTAATACAGCGGAGTCAAGGCAGATCGTTGCCATCTAAAGCTTTCACTCTCACCCTTTTCACTCTGTTTATAAAGGCTATTAATGTTTCGCGTCGCATCAAACGGCTATTTTAATAAATATTATTAAAAGAAGTTAGTGCTGGTATGTTGTTTAAAAACTAAACTAATTTAGTCTAACGTTCTTCTTCTAAAAAAGAAAATTTAAGAAATGCTTGTTTTCAACGTGAATTTTCATACGCATCCAATATGGAAGATTTTTTTTAAAACCCTAGGTGAGTGAAATTGCGGGGTATACCCAGCTACTTAACAGTAAAGTATTCAATAATTTGATAATAATTATATAAAAATTCAACACTATCAAGGTGCGTAGTATACCTATACGTAGAGTATACAATAATGTTCGCCACATTCCACTCAAATATAGTGAAGGCTCAAACTTTTCACAATTTAATCAGCGTTACAGATCCAACATACGATTAAAACATTGAACAGGACATGTTCCGTAATTAAAAAACAAAAAGAGCTGCCTACTTTCTAATTTGCATGTTAGCGAATTTATTAATACCTCCCACTAAGGAGGTTATGAAACCATTAATCTCTGTAGATTAAATTCTGGCACAAAATAATTCCTCTTCGCCGCTTTTCCCTGAAAATAATAAACAGAAACGTCAAATAATTAATTTCACAGCAGCAACAAGAAACACCCACAAATATTTTTCCTAAAAAAATGAAAATAGTATGTAACAATGTCTTCCAATAATTTTATATCAAAAACAAAGATTTTTGTGGTTAAAGCTCTAAACCATGGGGAAGGACTCATGCGCTGGTATGGGAAAAAGTCTGATGACGGTTGCAGAAGAGCGATAGTGGATATACCACCAGCTAAAGATGCAGTGTGCCCAGAACCTTGCGAAAGAAGGAAAGAGAAGAAAGGAATCCTCCACAAAATTAAACTGAAGGTCATTGAAGGTGGCGCCAACTTCGGGAGTAAGTTGAACTATGTTAAACAATCGTCATATCCTAGAACGAGGTTTAAAATAGCTGCTGTTCTGGGAGATGAAATGTAATTTTTTTAAGTATGGGAAAATCTTTTTTGTTTATACATATTTAGTCGGAACGTCTTAAGTACCTATATCTCCGCGGTAAAACACGGAGGAAGTCTTCGAGAAGAGACGTAGTCATGATAGCCTGTTATCTATAACCAATCACAGATTTTGAACATACAGTTCGTTCACTAATCACTAAATCTCAGGAACTATCTATGGTCAGCAACGCTATATCGTGGCGTCCTAGTGCTCTAGCGCTCGCGCTCTGTTTGACGGATTGTACTGCAGGTCACAACAGAATACAACTCGACATCCTAGAGCGTTGTCAGAGTACGGAGCTTAGAAGAAAGTGTAGTCTTTCGTAAATCGTATTAAAGAAAGAAAATAACGGGCCAGCTGGCGCCGTTGGTTAAGACTCTGGTTAAGATTCCAACTATCGCGTCGCAGGTCGTGGGGTCGTTCCCACACAGGACATGCATTTGTGTGCATGAACATGTCTGTATATCCTGAGTCTGGGTGTAATTATGTATATTAAGTATGTTGTCAGTTATCTGGTTGCCATAGTACAAGCTCTGCTTAGTTTGGAATCAGATGACCGTGTGTGAGGAATGTTCCAGGATATTTATTTATTTATTTATACTTCTATATAACCCAGCGCCCTTTCGTCGAGTCGAATGCAAAAAGAAGGTTGATAAGGCGAAAGTTCCTGAAACGAAGGCTCTGCCGCCACCGAAACAGAAGGTGCCTCCAGTGCCGGCGCCTCGGGCTGGTGTCCAAGTATCGGTGCTTGGTGCAGACACAGCAATAGGACAATATGTTGCTCTATTGCTCAAACAATGTCCTTGTATTAAAAAGTAAGTTTGATTGTATTTCCTACCTGACTTAAGTGACGATAAAAAAGTTTGAATGCAGGTTTAAAAAAAAGGAATATGTCCTTTGAGTAAAATTTTCATAGTAAAAAGATAATTTTACTGTCTTTTCTATTTATCCTGGGTAATTTTACGAGAATTAAGGTAACCTTGTATTAGCGCTATAAACGTAACAAAAGGTACAAATTAAACCTAATACCTACAAATAGGCCTGGCGTATAAGTGTTCCGGTTTTATTCGGGTAATGTTTTAAGCCTTTATCTAATTACATTTTATTAGGTCACTCTTCTCGTTAACCCCATTTTGGTTGCCCCACTTATTTTTACCGTTTAATTTGATTAAATATCTATTTAAAATTGTAAAAGGCATATATTGCGAGCTATTTATTTAGCTGGGTGACGTACTTACTATCCCAATCATTATCAATAATTCTTTTTTATTTAGAATCACTTGTTCCTGTTACGACTATTTTATTACGATTTGCAGAGTTATACACTTTCGTTCAGCGATAGTCTTTTCAACTAACTCAGTTTTAGTGCTTTGTCAACTTGAAATGGTTTTTCGATCATGAACCACCGATATGGTACTCCTGAAAATAAGTGTCTGCGTAGGTCTATTTAAAATAAATGATTTTGAAAGAAAGAAGGTATCCCTACCCTACTAAATAAGTATACAAGCTTAGGAAATCATGGAATTTAAAATTCCCAGGGCAATTTTCTTAATGATTTTGCAAAAAATAAACTGTTCGTTAATATAAGGTATACGTAGTACCTAAGCCACAGATTATTAAATTGTCCTAAGCTATTGGTGACGTTACTTGAGGCTCGGTTCATACCCTGTCCGTACGCCCTGGGGAATCGTTCGTCTAGTCCGCTATCACAACACAAATTTATTCGCGCCGCCCGAGCGTCCGCTTGAAAATAGTATAAATACCAAAAGAAAGCAATTTCCTAATTCCGTGGTAGGTACAATAGTAGAATACATTCAAAGTCAAAGTCAAAGCCATTCATTCAATTAAGGCCCTAGAAGGGCACCTATGAAGGTCAAAGCTACTGAAGTTACCGCCAGTTCGTAAGTCGGCCTTCAACTGAGAAGAACAGGCAAGAAACTCAGCAAGGTTACACTTTTTTTTTTTTTTTTTTAACAATCTGGCTATATATTTGCTATTTTTTCCAAAACATTAGTAGGTATACATACATACTTTTTATTTTACAAAATAATAAATTTCACTATGAAAAGAGTTTCGAAGAGTCAGCAACGCTCGAGTGATAACCTTGATGTTAGCGTCTACAGCTTACGGTAAGCACTTCCCACCAAGCCGCATGCTTAATATTAAAAAAAACGGTTTTTGACCCCGTACTTTTGAAGTCATATCCTCGAGCCGCTTTGTTCATCGGCGATTCAGCTAGACAGCGCTAAGATAATATGGACTTTAAAAAAAGGCGTAGAAAGAGCTCTTCAAAGTCGGGTCAACACATCGGCAATCCCCCTGATACTGCAAATATCCATAGATAGCGGTAACCTCTTATCATCAGGTAGACAGTCTTCTGTTGCCAACTGTAGACATAAAAAAAAAGAATTGATGCATGTTTTGTTACATTCTTTTATTTACTTGTGTACGGCCAAATCCGCCTATATCGATGCACCTTTTCTTTCACGTACTTAATAGTATGTTTAGATCGTAAAATAGACTAAAGTAGACCGTCGTAAGATACGGCCCATGAATCGAGACCGAGGTCCCATGGGGTCGGCTGTCTCGTGCTCAGAACAGCTTGACTTTTATTACCCTGCATTGACACTCAATGTAGCCGTTTAGGTTTGGAATAACACTCTTGAATTTGTGCAGTTGGGATTGCAATGAAAATAATATTGTTGGAATGGAAAATAGTCATATTGAAAAAATTATAAAGTCCGCGTTTAATAATATATTACACTAGCTTTCTCGCGCGGTTTCACCCGCGTTCTCGTGATAAAAAGTAGCCTATAATACTCGGAGATAATGTAGCTTCCTATTAGTAAACTATTTTTTAGAATCCGACTGGTAGATCCAGAGATTAGCCCGTTTAAACAAACAAAAAACTCTTCCGCTTTATTATATTAGAATAGATTATCAGATAATGACAGTATTATGTGATAATTAATCAAGCTATCTTATCGTTTTTCATTGGATCGATGTGTTACCTATGTCATGAAAATGTATTTTTTTTTTAAAACGTCGGATTCGATATCGGTTAAGGATTTAAAACATCCAAGGCGAATTTCAGCAATTGCTATTTTAATATACGTTTTTTTTTCCGTGAATCGAATTGATAAATCCGTAAAAAAACATCAAAAATATTCTAATTCGGAAATTAAAAAAGCAATTGCGGAATACCGCCTTCGGTAGTTTTTGAATCCGTTTCCGATATTGAATCCGACATTTTAAAATAGCCCTGCAGAACAGGAAGGCAGGATAATGATAATGTTTTACTATTTTGGTAATCTCTGGGACCTTTAAAACACTACATGTTTTCCCACAAACTTCATAAATCAGTGCAGCATTATGGACTTTTATGTGAATCCACATATAACAACAACAATTGATTATTTCTGCTTCTGCCATATCTTGACTATTTCTTCAATAAATAATAACAATTGCTACCCTTATTCCATTTCAATAGAAAACTTCATTTCGAAAGTCCACAAGTGCCAATAAAACCGTCTATTGTAAACACAGGCGGCCACACTCGGTAATCATTCATCCCGCTAAGCAAACACACTAAGAATGTGCCAGGCATTGAGAAAGCGCACATCAAACTTTTACTTAGGCCTTAGACATGCCGTAATATGGATCATTCATGCGCCAGTAATAAAAGGAGGAAAGATTTTACGAGCAAGCCGTGACTGCCGCACGGCTCGCAATATTATCACAACATTTTTAGTGGTAGAAAACTGGCTATTTGATTTTAACATTGTAATTGGGTGGGCTTTGATTTATTCATCTTTTTTGAGTAATTCGCTTTCACTTTCCTCTGAAATACGACAGTGAAGTCTGGATTATGCCGAATAGTTGGTACAGTAGATGTTACAACATGATTTTCATGATGTGAACATGTTATGCTAATATTATTTGATACTGTAGATTGTTCCGTTTGATTAAATAAATGAAAAATTAAAAAATAGAACATCAACTAAATAAAAGCTAATTTAAATCAGTGAATATTTTATCACGTACTTGGTACAGTAGTACTCAACTGATATGGCTTACCGATGTACCTGCGCAGAAGATACCGCCGCAGATAGCTGCCGCCATGTGTGCGGAGGGGCGTGACTTGCGAGTGAGACGGAACTAACAACACGGCATTCACATTCACAGATTCATAATACAGAATCTTATAGTAGTGATCTAAGGTTGATTATAAGTTTTAAGCATTCTTTCGTTAATCTTCGGGCCATACTTTCTTTTCTGTGCGAACGAAGATTCACGACGCGCCTTATCAGTTGAGTACTAATGTAGTTTACATGGAAAAATAAATAATGCATAAGTCAGTAATTTCATACAATCCCTTTCCAAAAAGCAAACCTATATCATGGCCCAGAAAATCTTATCTGATTCAAGATTCGGCATACAAAGCGGTCGGGCCTATTCCGACTTCGTCTCCCGAGTTCAATTTCAGATTAGGCTTTATTTCCTTATACAATTTCAGATTACGTCTATACGAGGCGAAAGACACCCAATGCTCCGATTGCAATCGGGATTTGAACAGCGTAGTCCAAGATCTTCAGCATATAAACACGAATTGTCGGGTGCAGGCGTTCAGTTGTGCGTGTTTCGAAATAGAAAGATGTTTGCAGGTGTGCTATTTTATTACTGCCTTTATTTTTGTACAATAATAATGTAATTTTTATAGCAAAACCAATGTTTATGCTTTTGGTATAGTATACTAATCGTTATAAAATGTTACTCCATTATCTATGTAGTTTATAAAATCACATTTAGGTTGTAAATACGACTAAGTTGCAATTTCACGATACAGTATGTTTTATAACATTATTGCTTCTAATCAGACAGTCAATTCGAATGGACGAATTCAAAAAAAGACCACTCTATATTTATGAGCAGTAGCAAAAGCCAAACAATAACCCTAAAACCTTCATACTAAGCTTGACGGCGAGCGAGAGAGATGTACAGACTTTTCATGATGCGCATGCAGTACGACGTCACGCCGATCGCTTATGCACAGACACTCTACACAAGCGCAACGTGTAAATGTGTTGAACGTGCCAGCTTTAGTTAACCGACCTGTACAGTATACAAGGAAAGTGCAGCAATTTAATTTAATCTTCTATTAATTTAAACTTGTCCTGACTGACTGATTAATCAACTCAGCCTAAACCGCTGGGCTGGCTATTGTAACATTTGTAACTATACTAATGTAGCCAGTTACCATAATAAAGTAAGCAGGCGTTCAAACCAAAGAAGGATTAAACTAAATTCAACCACAAAAAAATCTGTTTAATAAAACCTCGATATCTTGAGAGAGGCCGAGCTTTTTGAGGTTATTCGCTCAAAGAGCAGCTCGACTAGGGAAGTACCTCCACCTTACAGAATACCGCAGCCAAATAACTTTATGTTGTGTAAAGTTGTGTTCCTGCGCGTGAGTAAGGTCGCCAGAGCTCATAGGGGAGGGGGGAGAGGTCGGTAACGCGTGAGCGATGCTTCGTGTGTTGCAAGCGTGGTTGCAAGCGTCCATATGGCTATGTGTTTGCCGACTTAGCCGTATAAAAAAAATATCTGGTGAAACCATAATATAACATAACCATCTATTTAAAAATTATAATGCACCTATTTCACGTTATAAAATCTACTCGGCGACAAGTTGGCCTGTCAGAACATTCAGAATTAGCATATCTTGGTGTACAGCCATACCGCTGCCTGCGCTATACATTCTGTGAGCAACGTCAAACTTGCTTGGAACTGACGATGTTACGTGCCTAACTTTGTATTGACGTCGACGACTGCACTTAGTTTTGATAAATGTTGCCAGCAAATATTTTGAAATGAAAATTTTGACCTACAAGAACTTTTGTATTACAGAAAAGTAAAATACATTTTTCACCTTACGCCCATGTGACGGTAGCGAAACGGCCAAGCCATGTAGTTTGTGAAGTAAGGGTTTGAAGAGTTAGGGCGTGTAGAGTTATAAGCTTGGCTCTACATGATATCTGATAACTTTTGCATTCTTGGCAACATTTTACATGAAGATGTTTTTGGCGGGATAAATATGTACCGGCATTAGTTCGTTCTAATTCTAAACTAACCCAAACAAAAGTTCTAGTGACGACTGTTCTACAAAATGGTTATACTCGAATTGAATGAAAAGTTCTCAATCAACCTTAATACCTAAGTCATTTCCTATTGTAAAAGAAGCAATCTGTATTCATAAAAGCGCGAGTATCAACGGAATGTTCTATTTAATTTCTTTGTTCAGCCATGCATGGTATTTCCAAGCAGCCGAGGGTGGCGACGACCCCAGGTTGTGAGGTTGCCAATCAATAGGTACATCATGCACACGCTAAAATATAACCACGTCAGTCAAACAGAATGAATGTATAAAATATCGTCAACGCTCGTCATTATTGTGGAGTAAACATTTATAGAAAATAAAAATACAGACGTGTGAAAATTTGTAAAATGAATTATTTTACTCCAATAGTCAAATTCGCTTGCTCACATAATAAAATTATCTGCATAATAAAAATGCCAAAATATATGGCTGTTTCAAAATTAAACGTGTAGTTTACTCTCGGCGCCAATCTGTCTAGAGGTAGTGACTATAAATTTTAGCTGGGAGCGATCCGCATCGCACCGACTATTGTTCCAGCGAACAGACAGCAGACGGTAATTCATATAGCTATCTTTATTTACGATTAATCTTTAACGATATGACATGTCCATCGTGGTTTATTTTATAAAAAAATTATATCGAAGATTATATTATTTAGTATTACTATTTATTTACGTAAGTTAGTTTTAGTTAGTCTCTTTGTATTTGATAGTTAGTTGTTTATTATTCGTTTATTCCATATATTGTATTTTTGACATCGAACAACTAACCCAAATAATCGCAATGACGTTAATTTTGCTTGCAATGTCGTCTGTGTTTCCTGACGTTTACAATCTAGGAACTTTCAAGGCCAGAGTGAATAGGTTGTTCTGGGTAAGCGTGTTTCATCTTAGGCTTCGTCATCGCCTTATGGGCGGGTCAATGGCCAAACGCAAGCCCATTAAATAAAAAAAAACTATTCCTTCAATTTCCCACCATCGACAATGCGCTCTGATTTGCCAAGTCAAGAGAACACAAGTTGCAGTGATTGTACTTTACTGTTCATAATCAGTGACAAATCACTGAATAATTTCAGAATCGGATTGCTCGGTATTACTACTCTAAAGGGATTGTTCCTCGATGATTTTTGATAATAATGATGTGTTTATAAGTAGATCATACACCTGCCAACTATTATTCAAATATTGCCTGTTACCCAAAGTTTGCATAGTCACAGTATTATATTCTATTTTTTATTTATATTACTAGCTGTCTCCCGCCGTAGTTGCAGAGATTACCGCGTTTAAACAAACAAAAAAGAAACAATCAAACAAAAACTCGTTGGTGACGTAGAATGTCGTGACGAAGGTCGTAGGTTCGAATACAATAAGCTTTTGCTTTAGGTGAAGGAAAACATATAGTTAAGCACGGAAGTAGGGTACTTTACAGTACCCGCCTGGCCGGCTACCATCCTCAAGTTGTAAGTCTGTTGCCAAGCACATATCGTTATATTCTGACAGAGCTGCCCCACCTCCAGCTTATCATCATTGACAATTTAGTCAAATACAGGTCTAAACATAGTAATAAACAAAATGTGGTATCTACAATAATTATTTGATTAATACCTTGTACGTCGTATCACGTATCTACGCTTCCAATAATACATACCCTAATACCTCCCCTTCCTTCCCAGAATTCGGATATAGTTCTGATACTAGAGAGCGGCTACCTGAGCGTGGGCATGTCCTTCGAGGAGAGGTTCAACTACCAGGCGTCCATGGTCAAGAAATACACTGATGTTATAGCTAGAGAGTGTCCCAGAGCATTCATCATTGTATGCGCTTCGCCTGTCGACTGCATGGTACCTCTGATCGCCGAGGTATAACATTAATTAATTCTTCTGCGTATATCTACTTCTTTTGTAAGTTTAAGGCGCCGATCCCACAGAAAGCGGAACGCAGAAGTCTAGAGCGCTTGCTGTGGGATCGGCGCCTTAAAAGAAAATAAGTTCAATTATTTAGATTGACCAGAAGGTCTAGACAGAAGCTAAAGGATACATTGTCCGCATGCGTCTGCATTTGTCTGCAGCAGTCACGTGACTCCGTAGCTTATATAATTTTTCATGCAAAATAAACTTTCCGCACACAGTCGCTGACAAAAAGTAGGCCTTGTATAGGGGGGCTGAGATTAACAATACCTTTTCTATATCTATATACATTATACAAATGTTATACGTGTGGAAGTTTGGGGGATTTATGTTTCTCAACCACGCTGGCAACTGTATCTTGCAAGGTGGTATATAATAATACTCTATCTAGCCTTGATGTAAAACATTGCAGATGCAATCTAAGATAGATAGATAGATAACTCTTTATTGTAAACCAAAAATCAAAAACAACATAGAGAAACAAAAGTACTTAAAATTTATTACTGTACAATGCTGTAGACGGTCTGTATGTAAAGATGAAGATCGAAAAATGAAAGGGCCAACTTATTAGGTCACTTTTGAGAGTCTATATCCATACATATATGTGAAAAAAACGGAGAATGTACGTCAAGGAGTGACACGTCAAAAATGGCTTATCCTTAGTTTAGGCAATTATTGGGAATGGCGAATATTCTTGACCCAATTTCACCCTAATACTCTACCGTATATAAAGGCAAGACAAAGAGATACGATACATCGTACCCTTTCTGTTTGAATGTTCTTTTAGTCTGTTCAAGAACAAAGACAAAATGAAAATTAGAAGAGATAAAAAATGGATTTGTTAGGTTGGCTGACAACATATATACCCATTAGCTTGGTCAACAGAAACGATGCGGGTCATCGTTTCATACATCAGGGATAGCCATGCATGGTCCTTTCCAAACAATCGTATACGGGACCAATATTCTGTTTACGCCACCACATTTCCTATAGTCAATCTAATTTAGTTATGGTAATAATATTACATACATGAACATCTTTCTCTTATTAACATCAAAATAATTAAGTCTATCAAAAATGCATTACTGAGTTTATGCCCGAGTCAGTTCAAGTCAAGTATCATTTGAAATTGGAATCTTTTGGACCTTTGACACAATGTTTCTTTCGATTAACACTGTCTATTCTTGAGACATGTCCTCATGATTTGATTTTCGTTCTAAACTACAATAAGTGTTTTAAGAACCGTTGGTAGAGTCAATTGTATGTAACGTTCATAAGTGCCTTATCAATATCTAAATTATATTTAATATTTAAACTAGAGTAATTTTAGTCTTCTTCATTGGTTTCTGCAGAAGTAGAAAAATATCATCAAGTCATTATATATTTTCTCAATTTAAAATCACAATGATATTTAATATAACCTATGGAATTTTCGTGCCTAAAGTTAGATGAAACAAATGTTATAACGGCACGTGTTTCAGCAATATACAACATTAAAGGTGGAGAAATGAGAAATCAATATGTCCTTTAAACTCTGACCTTTGTTCGCAGATTTATCCCACGTCGTACAAATGTAATGGTTTTCGTTCATATATAGTAACTACATATATAGTAGGTACTTAATAATACAATGGCTTTCGATAACATTATAAAACTGCTACGTGGCTGCATCATAACTATTACAAAGACTATCAAAACATGATCTTTCCACTTATCCCCATATTTTTTTAAGATAGAACATTATACTCTCTAGACTTTTCCTTTTTAATGTCCTTCCAATCCAAATCATTTTCTGACTTGCTAGTGTAGGCTTTTTTATATTTTCGAAAGAAGGCATGAGATTTGTTTATTGCCTCCTCTTAAGGAGGCAAAATCGTATAACTAACTAGTCTTAACTGACCTCTATAAAAGTCTTTTCAACTGCAGACACAGCAGGGAGTGCTTTCAGAACATGTTTCTCCTTGTTCCCCGTTGTTCGATTCCATTATCACTAACAACATTAGCCTATCTCTGAAAATAAAAGCTTGAAACTATGTTTGAGCTAGTGTCTTGAAAGCTAACTCCATTAACACTTGTCGCTGCTATATGATCGACAAGTGTTCTGACCGACGCGGCGACGCGCGACGTAGTGGCATGTTATTCCGAATGGTTGTACTTGTATGACCGTAAGCCGGTGGTTGGAAACTGAGTCCGTCGGAGTCTGCTTGTTAGTAGTGTTACAAAATAACATTTTGCTCAGAATCATTTAAATAGTAAGCTGGTGGGAATTTTGTATCTCATCTTAGGTAGGTACTATCTTCCTTCAATATTATTATAAATGTAAAAGTTTGGAATAAAGGGCCCAAGAACGGATAAAAAGGAAATTGACACCTTGGATACATATAGGATCTACTTTTCATACAAGATATATATGTTACTGTGAAATCTAGAATGACGGTAAATCTTAAGATTTGCTTAGTCTTAATGGTAAAAATGCGAAGAGTTCTGTAATAATTGATAATTGTAGACGTTTACTAGCACTTACTACTTAAACCTAATGGTGCGTCCATGCTACGCGAACCGAGCAAGGGCCGTGCCACAATCGAACAGGATTCGTTCGTTATTCGCTTAGCGTGGACGGACTTGCGAGCCTCGAACGAGCATTCGTCTCGCGCTCGACTGCGCTCCGCCCGATTGTCAGTTTTTTCACGAACACAGGGATTCGCATCGCGCTCCTTGTAGGCTTGACATCGGTATCATTAGGTTTTACCTCAGAGAATCGGTAAACATTGAAATTAATTTATATCTAACTAAACATCAGCCTTATTATCGTATTCAAATGCAGTATGGAGCTCCCCGCTAACCATAACGCCTCTCTCCGGTTGCCAGACTACGATAAATCGTCTCTTTTCATTTCAAACCTTACATTTACCAGTTCATGTTGGTTAATGAAAGATGTCTTCGTAAAACCTAGCATCTACGGGCTTTGACACTAACATTTATATTAATAAAATAAAATAATAATAATAAAATGTATTTATTTCTCTAACATAAAGTTTCATAACAATGATGTATTGAGGAAATTACATTGTCCTCAATAAATCAAAATATATGTATGTAACATAAATAAACAAACTGATACATATGTACATAAGACACAGCTATAGATAATATTTGTCTACGAACGACCTAAATACATACTACATAAAATCTATGGGATTTATGTCGTCCACGAAAATGAATTCCCTTATATTAACATTTCAATATTTTTATATAACATTTACCCCCTTACTCATGAAACTTTATTAAACTAATATACTGTGTAAAGGGTCACGTAAATAACGTCACTCTATTGTCATTGTCAAATAATGTGACATTATTTACGTGACCCTTTAAACAGTATATTAGTTAAATAGCGCTTTATGTGTAAGGGGGTTATCTAATACCCAGGGTGTGTAGAACGCCTATATTTCTTCTTATTTTTGTTCCCGAAAACCATCCCAGCCCTACGCACAAAGTCTCCCGAAAGCTTAATCATCATCGGATGAATGGTAAAGGAACGCATACGTTATAAATAGACATACAGACACACATTGATTTTTATATAGCTATACCCGCTGCGGTTTCTTGCGCGTTCTCGGGATAAAAATAATATAATAGGGGATAATGTAGCTTCCTATCAGTGAAATAATTATTCGGATCCGACTGGTAGTTGCAGAGACTAGCGTGTTTAAACAGTCAAACAAAAAGCTCTTCAGCTTTATAATATTGGTATACCTAGAAAACATTTTTTTTTATACAACTAAGTCGTTAATCAAGCATACGGCCCGCCTGATGGTAAGCGGTTACCGTAGCCATATGGACGCCTGCAACACACGAAGCATCGCACACGCGTTACCGACCTGTCCCCCCTCCCCTATGAGCTCTGGCGAACTTACTCACGCGCAGGAACACAACTTTACACAACATAAAGTTATTTGGCTGCGGTATTCTGTAAGGTGTAACATTTTCGTTTTCCCTTTCTTCATGTGCAGTAAGACTATTGTCACAATTTGTTTTCATCACGGTTCTGCATCTTCGAGTGCTATCAAATGTTTATGACGTCATAATGTCGGATAATCAACCGTTTATAGGTTTCCATATGGCTCGTTAAAACCAACGATATGAATGTAATCAGCTTCTGTATGACTTGTTACAATTTAATGGCTATTAAACAAGGCATTCTGAAGTAGCTTTTGATGTGCAACGTCGTTACCGAATTTCTAATTAGGAAGCCATTACAGTTGATTGTAAATAAGGTTTTCTCGTAACTGGAAGGAAACTGGCAAATATACATTTTACCATAAAGTTAGTATAGTAAAATAACCATAGAGTTCAAATATTATAGAGTGATATACTAGGTCGGTTAACGATAGCTGGCTCACACATCATCATCATTACTCACACATACGCAATTTCACGATACAGTTGGTTTTATAACCTAATTATATATATATATATACCCATAGAAATAAATATACCTAGAAAGAACGTTGCTGTTTTATATATTCGTGTAGTATACACGAATATATAAAACAGGCCAACTTTTATAGGCTGCTGCGCGTATCAGCTACTTTTTACGCTCCCTCTGCGTCATTCTGCTTGTCATAGTGACGTTCATAATGATAATAGTTGTTGAAATATTCCAATTAAAATGGGGAGAAAGTTAAATATTGAACATTATTTTGCATTTTTATTAATTTTTATTTGATTTAGCCTCTAACAATTAGAGGCTATTTTTATCGACGCGTGCACAGCTGCAGCACTCTATCTGGATGTATCCTTAATCAAAGTATATACCATATAGTTAATTGCTTCTAATCTGTCAGTCAATTCTAATGGACGAATGCAAAAAAGACAACTCTATATTATGGGCAGTAACAAAAGCAAAACAATAACTGTCTCCTACTGGCCTTTACCTGATTGGGGTTCTTGCACCACGAATATCAATTTGTAATACAACATAATTTGACATATATTTCAATGAAGGCAATAATATAAATTCTATATAATAAATAAAATAGTAAGCTGATAATTTTAATATGACTATGAATTTTATGTAATAATGGCAAGAAATAAAAGGCTTTTTTATTTATTTTTATTTTTAACTGTCTCCTTTATAATCATAAGCTTGACCGCGCGCGAGAGAGACTGACAGACATTTCATGATGCGCATGCAGTGCGAAGTCACGCTACTCGCTTATGCACAGACACTACACAAGCGCAACGTGTTTGTAAATGTGTTGAACGTGCCACCTTTAGTTAACCGACCTGTAGCATTAAAAACGTTAGGTACCTTGTACGAAGCTTCGTTTTAAGGCATTAGTAGTAAGACCTTACTCTAATACATTCGCTTTATAATATTCTAATTCTATGAATATATATACCATAAGAAGATCATGGAAAATTCTTCACACACGGCAATCTAATTCGAAACTAAGCAGAGCTTGCGCGATGGAATCCAGATAGCTGTCATACTACATAATATACTATTTTTTTAATCAACATCATATACCGCCCATGAATGTCCAATACTAATCATAGGCCTTTCCCATTGATTTCCATGATTAACAGTCTTGTTTGGCACCGAAACATCAGTCCACCCAGTGGTCGTCCCGTTTGGCGCACATCAGTACGAGGTCACCACTCATAAACCTTTCTTTCCTATAATTTATCGGCTCTTCGAACGATGTGGCCTCTCCATTGCCCCATACCTACTCTCGCTTTCTATAAACTCCAGATAATACATACCTACTCTCGCTTTCTATAACATCTAGATAATTTCCCCTAGAATCGGAACCAACAGACATGTATGCACAAAAATTTCGGTCCTGGCTGAGAAATGAATCCATGACCTGTGCTGTGCGTGACAGACACATATCTTACCGACTACGTTAACTGGCTTATCAAAGATAAGTATAGTGACATAAAGATGTGCTTTTTAGTACCTCTTGTCTTACGACTATACCTATTTTTCTACAACAAAATGTACCTAATCTTTATTACAAATTATCATCGCCAACTATGCTCTACTTTCGGCTATTTCTCCACTTAACTTCGCACATGCCCTTATAACCCTGTGAAATACGCTACCACTGAATTCAAATCACTCCCCCTAGGGTGTGTTGCTCTAGTCGGCTAGTCCGTCGGCGTTTTTATTAAAACAAACACGCACAATCACCAGGCTGGTAATAAATATTTTACATGTTCTCTTGTGGGCGAGATGTTCTCAGTCTCGGCTAAAATTGCTTTGTTCCGCTCGCAAATCCCATTTGTAGCTCCCCAATTTGTCAGATGGGGCATTTGACATCAGTTATGTGTTCTAGTTCATGACATCGACCGTTTCTTGCGCTATCATGGTTGTCTGTGACCTTTGCTATACTTGGAATTAGAACTATTATGGCAGCTTGTTATGTAATGACGTATGTTTTTATAAGAGGATTCAATATAAAATTTTGTATAACTGAAAAAGTACAGGGCCTATACTACGAAAAACGATACACGATAGTCCGATCATTTTTGTCAGTCAATTAGCCAATAGAATTTCACAAAATTTACGTCTCGTCAGTTTTGCAGCAATTCTATTGGTTAATATTTGACAACGATGATCGCACTATCGTATATCGTTTTTCGTAGTAGACCCTCTGTATAGGTACTCATATCTAGGTGGATCGTGAAATTTTCTAAAACAAGAGTACCTACGAAAACATAGTAATTTCACAAACCAAAATAAGAATTAATTAAAGATGATGAATACCAAAACAAACATAAATATAGAAGAAGAAGTAATCAGTCTAAGTGGAATCAAACTATGGTCGCCATCAATTTATCCCATTCATTATATAAAAATAGAACCAAGACAAACAATAATAATAAGACCCAAATTATACCCGCTGATATAACAGACACATTTTCCCGGACTGTTTATCTATCCGGGCAATTTCGGTCGGTCAACTTTTCTCGAACGTAGTAATGGTGCGAACTAATACGATATGTCCCTTACTAGAAGAAAAGTCCAACTACTTCGACTACTCGTCGATAAAACTGACTTATAACGGATGCATGATGCATATATGTATTGTTCGACGTATCTAAAAAGTTATGACAATAAACTTTTGAACAACTTTTCTTCGGTGAAAGTATCGTTATACCTTTACAAACAGTATATTTTCGTACGAAAAAAAAGAGTCGTCGTGGTAGGGTCTCAAGATCTGAGAAAATTTACTGATGTTTTTGTTACAACCCATCCTCGGACGGAACGGGACGTATTTTTTGTGTAATTTTGGCCCTCGTCCGGTTGTTGCCGAATCGGAAACACAATCAATTATTGGACCTTCACTCTAAGACCTTATAGAACGAGATCAAAACTCAGGTCTCAAAAATAGATCGTGTTAATTGAAAATAAATCTAATATCATTTGTGCGGATTCCAAATTCAAATGTTGTTCTCGACTTGAATTGACGTTCTAGAATTATTTGTCGGGTTTTCATTATTTAATTTTGTTTGTATTGAGCGTAGTATTGGAGCGAAGTCGACATGGATAACAATTTTTCGACACGCCACTATGCTTTTATCAACCTTAACTTTCGCTTATCATTGTGATCGTGTTCGCCAACTGTAACCCAAAATATTTCACGATTATATTAATGACATCGTTATTATTTCTGATGAAGTCTATAGAGGCTACACTCCTACTCCTTATTTCTTTTTACCTATGTAAATTACTTTTATTATTGATGAACATTAACCGTCAGATTCTAATATATAAACATTCTGTACAGACTCTAAAGGAAACTGGCTGGTATGACCCCCGAAGACTCTTAGGATCAGTAGCGGTTCCAGAAATGCGTGCAAGCACCTTAGCAGCACGAGCTCTATGCCTTGAACCTCGATATACAAGAGTTCCGTGCGTTGGAGGCACTGAGGGAGATTGCTTGGTGCCTTTGTTCTCGAAAGCCGTTGAATATTTTGATTTTGCGGAGGTATACGATTTTATCATTCTACTCATTAATTGATAGTACTCAAATAATAAAGACTACATCAGCTAATTTTAAACTCGACAATCCTGAAACCCCACAATAACAAAAACACTCAGCGAACCGTTTCAGATTATTAAGTAAATCCAACAAATCTGCAGGAATTTCGATTTAATCCTCATGAAATCCTATTACATTCTCAGCATAATGCGGAAATGATGACGAATGCGGTACGATTGGCTCCCTTAGCAGTATCAAGGACTGATGGTGTTTGTCTAAGAGCAGCGGATTTGAGTGAAGCTCATGCTGTAGCTGGCTTGGTGACGAAAGTGAGCCATGCGTTGCTATGCCAGGATATACCGAGAGTCACAGGGTTCGTCGAAACGGACTTTAGTCAAGTCATATCTCCTGCAAGGTTATTATAATACATGTTTATAACATAACTATTAAATGTAATACTTACTTTTCATCAAATCCCTCAGCAGAAATAAAGGGCAACAATATTTCTAATCGTTCGTAGTGCCGTGGGAGTAAATGAATTCTGTCATTTTCTAAAATCTTGTCTTTCTATAACAGACTTATAATGAAAAACTTAACTACTAACTGATCTAAAATATTATAAACCTTTTTAAGATACAATAAAATTGCTAATTCCATTGATACCCTTGTTTAAAATTCAACACTCATACTTGCGAAGAGTATCGATTTTCCACGTCTAGCTTTTTCAAGTGACTGTGATATAATAAAAAGTTGGAAGAATACAACGAGCTTCTCTCCCTTTAGATTTATCTCGAATGAAGTGGAGTTATGCGGCAGTGGAATAGTGAGGCATCTGGGTCTACCGAAAATGACTGACTTCGAAATCAAGCAAGTCTATCAAGCCCTTAACGAACTATACACAAGGATGAGAATGGTGGATGAATGGTATTATAAATACTGTAGCTCGTCAAGTAGATTCGAAGCTTGTCAATATCGGTTCTTCACTCCGAAAGCTCTTACAGCTGTAGAAGACTGTGCTTACACTAATATGTGATTTTGTGGGTGTTTTGTAAATTTCAGTGTATCTATTGGTATTGAGTACTGAGTGATAAATTTGTAATTGTATTCAATTAGTAATAAAATATGAATTTGCACATAATCTTTTATTTCATTGTTTCTTGTAACCGCAGAAAAGTTGTCCATTACTATCAGAGTATCGTATTCCGGTTCCAGAGAGTTGGTGTACGTAAGACAAGTCGTGATTTTACATTTTTTCCATAATTACCAGATTAAAAAAAAAACCTGGGACATTCCTCACACACGGTCATCTGATCCCAAACTAAGCAAAGCTTGTAATATGGAAACCAGATAACTGATATAATACATATACTACTTTTTGTTTGTAAATACATACTTAATATACATAATTACACCCAGACTCAGGACATTAATGCACACAAATGCATGTCCTGTGTGGTAATCGAACCCACGACCTGCGGCGCTATAGATTAAGACTCGACGTCTTAACCAACTGCGCCAACTGGCCCGTCAACACATTACATACACTTACAAAGTTATGGTAATATGCATCTCATTGCCAAATCAGTTTGACTGCACTATTCCTAGATCTTGCAATGTAAAATTAAAATCAATAATTAGCTAAAAATACTACTCCAGTGTTTGTGATTCACCAGGTACCTCTCACTCGAAGTCCTTCTGAATGGAGAAGGTATATGCAAGAAATTCGATATACCCGAAAAGTTAAACCCATTTGAAATGAAATTATTGGACAATGCTTTCACCCACTTAACATGTCACGTGAAATTGGCAGAGGAATGGTACTGTGACACCATCTCTAAAGCATTTAATAGCAGCGAGTTGGCAATGAGGACGTGCTGGCATTCAAATACATACAAAAATTTAAGAGTTGATAGTTGTGGTGTTACCTGTGACGATATCAAAACGTAACAAGAAGATAATTCGGCTGATCAATATATTGGGAAGTTGCAGGGTGGTTGCCGCGCCTACCATAAGCAACCGTGCGTGTTGTAATCCAGTCGTTCACTCGCTACCTATCCGCCAAAATTAGGCGCTCCACGTTTCATTGAAGCACTTGAAAGGAGCGGCAATCCTCGCATCCATCATTCTTGTTATTACCCAAGTTCTACATTATAGAATATGTTAGTAAAGTATATCAGAGATTATTGGGTTTGTTGCTGCGATATGTGAGGAAAACCCTAAAAAAAGAAACAAGAATAAACTTTTCATAATAATACGTATTTTTATTTATTTTGGCACTTTTTAATTGGTCTATGTTATGGTCCATTTCTTGCGAACGGTGGCTTCGAATTTGTTACCAAGTACATTTTTCCGATCATACTGAAACAAAAAAACATTTAATTTTTTCCATAAGCTTAATTATAAGTTATGCTTAGATAAATCTTATATAATTATTGTTCATAGACGTTGTATCACATACGTTCCGAAAGTTCCGATATAATACAATATGTACATATTATTATATACCTATGTATAAATATAAAACTTATACGAACTTTCGTTTCTTTTGTTCACCGAAACCTTTATCGACATACATACAATCCTTTGTAATATAAAAGGTATTGCGGTTTTCCTATCTTGCGTCTAAACATTGTAGGAAAAATATGCCTTCAAACTTATGATAACTTATTCATGGAGGTACAGAGTGTTCCCTTTTACTATCAACAGGTAAGTAGCAAACTTTACAGACTTATGGTTTTGAGTGTTGATTTAAATCAAGCCGCTCTCGCTCGGTCGGTACCATTATGGTTCTATATTTTTTTCGTGTTAATGTTAAGGCATAGCAATCGTAAAATTCTAGCGTTTGGAAGTCTAAAGAACTTGCAGGGAAGTAGGGTAAGAAGTACACTCCGATACCATTTGGCCAACGAGTGAATATCGAATCTCGGCTTGAGCAGTTCCTGGGAGAGTACGTACAAGAATATGACTGGCAGAAGGCCATCAAAGTGCTTCAAACTGATGAGAAATTAAAGATCTTACGGTAGTCTAGCAGCTATCCCCATATAACCATCTACACGGAAAGAGCACCGGCTCGTCGCTGATGTCCAATCTCGACACAATGTTGCAGGAAATCCTAAAGGATTCCCAACAGATTCTGAGTAGAGTCGCCAAGCACGCACGTGACTGCAGCCGTCTGAAAAAAAAGGAGCACAGTGTCGCTTTAATCCTAACTAATGTATAAAAGCGAAAGCAAGTCGGTCGGTTGGTTTTTCTGTGTTTTTTTTGGTCATTGAATCTGCTAGCACATCTCAAAATATTCGTGGTGAGGTGAGCGAGCGTAACAGTCCGGCATAATTCAGGATAAATGGTAGCGATGATGACGAGCTAATTGCATGTGTACCAGAGCAAAAATTTGGGCAACAGGACCAGGTCCCTGACACCCGTGTTGCTCTAAGCTGGCGCTTTGTCAATATTATGGTGCTTGGAATAGCGTGCAGTTTTTAATAACCTAAAGCCATGCCTAAAGGTTGGTAAGAATGGCAAACAAAATAAATCTTAATAGAAGGGTTTCACTTTCACGTGTAAAATGATCTTTATATGAAAATTGGCAGAGGGACAGCTAGTCATTGGTATTCTACAGGTTCATTATTTATTGCAGCCCGGACTCAACTGCCTGTCTATGTAAATGTATTTGAGATCAAAATATTCTACATGCGGCTATGGAATGTTTTTGTTTGGACCACTGCACTGTGGCAGGGTCACCCTTTATTCCGATGTTTTACCCAAGGAACTTTACCCACTTGGCTCATGGCCAAAGATTGGTCGTTGAAGTGAAATGTCAATAACTATATCCAACCTTACATTATTTGCCTCCCCAAAACATACATGAGGCTTAAATGTCAGCAGTTTGGGGGTAGGTTTACATAGGAACGCATATAAGTATATAGCTGACGTAGAATAACTATTTCAGTGATAACACGTATTTTAATGTTACAATAACTAAACGCGCGTTTAAAAGCTCATTTACCATTAAATAGTCTGTAAGACCATTGTTTAAATAACACCGTACAATAAATACTTATAGTATGGTTATAGTATACCCAATACATTTTATCATTACCGAAACTAGTTTTTTGTTTTGATTTAGTTACGCTAGGATCTAGCGTATCCTTATGTCAATCTCATGCATTTTGTAACGTTTCTATTCGTGCAAATGCAACGAAATGTACTTTGTCTAGGGGTACTGTACCTACCTACTTTTAGTTTTTCCATCTCATGGTAAGTTACCGTCGTCTATGGACAGCAATATGAGAGGTATCGCCACCTATACCAAGCCTAGAAGGGAACTGGCTTTCAAGTGCACACACTTCACAAGTCACAAGTCGGAACACACTTTACGTAAGTGCTTAGCGACAGATATTCAAGTTTTTTAAACTAATAATATGGTCATGTAAATAACGTTACATTGTTTGACAATGACAGGAAGGTGATATTATTTACGTTACAAATTAAATAAGTATTTAAATAGCGTTTTATAAGTAAGGGGGTTAGGTTGAAAATCACGTAACAATTCAATAAATAAACAAGTAACCAATTTAAGTACCACTGGAGTTTTTTTAAATAAATAAACGACCTAAAACAAATAATAGCATGTCTACATCATTGAATAATCAATTTCACTCAAAATCGATCCAATTTGCGGTTGAAAACGACCTTTGAAAATATCGATCTATTCATTTAAAGTGAAGTGCATTGTTATGCAACTGTCAATTTATACTTTAAATTGCATTTGTGCACACAGAAACCAAATAACCTACCTCATTGTATTGATTTGTATTTCACAACAAAAAGAGCATTGAAGTTTTTGTTTTACTTTTCGCTTCAGCAAAACGGATGAAAAAACTACTACTACTTCACCAAAATGTCACCACGAAGCGATATATTCCCCGAGAGTGAATATATCGCTTCGTGAGCACGTAAAGAATTTCTACCTTAATTGTGAGACGACAAGGTATTATTTAAATACAGCTTAGTAAGATCGATCGCCTTAAACACTATGTGGGAAGGACACCGAGTGCACTTGTAAATAAATAATACCTGACTCAACTAAGCTGCAGTAAAAATAACCATATTTCCTACGAAATAAAACCTCATTTAGATAATTACGTGAATCGGCTGAAGAGTCCAGATTTTAAACAAGAATTTCGGAGAATATGTCTAAAGGTGCGTCTACGCTATGCGAACCGAGCTCGAGCCGAGCCGCTCTTCGTTCATCGCTCACTATGTCAAGTATAGACGTACTAAGAGCCTACAACATGAGCGCGATGCGAATCCCTATGTTCGTAAAAAACCAATCAATCGGGTGGAGCTCAGTCGAGCGCGAGACGAATGCTCGTTCGAGGCTCGCAAGTCCGTCCACGCTACGCGAACAACGTAAGAAACGTTTGTCCTGTTCGTTCATGGCTTGGCTTGTGCTCGCTTCGCGTAGCATGGAAGCACCATCATACATGATCACACGATATTTTGTGCTGAATGATTTTGATTATTTTCGGCAAGGAAACGGAATTTTGAAAAAAATCAAGACTAGCGACTTCTTTGTCACTAACGTAAAGAAGTATGGGCTAATTTTATATCAGATAATATGCAACATAAACAGATGTGATTACAGGATTTACCGTCAACCAACGTATTGCGTTTGTTACGACGGCGACTGCCAATAAACCTTTGCAATTGAGCCTGTCTTGAGCTTGTATGTTCACACCAAAGATCTGGTGTTCACACTGTAATACTTAACTGTAGTAGACAAAGTTGAACTGATTTTCCGGCTGAAATAATTTCTGCAAGCTGGCTCGTGGTGATCTTTCACTGTTGTTTACAATATGTTTAATTAATTTAGTTGTGCTTTTCGCTAACCAATGTTATGTAATCAGAATTTTAAAATAGGGTATGATCTACCAAATCATGATTTGAAGCATTTAAGTATAGAAGCATTCAGTTTACTGTAGGTAGGTGCTCTACGTGAAATATTTTCAGACTGGCAATTTACTTAAAAGCACAGGCATCCTGTTTCAAAGCCATTTTATTCAGAAGCTTCGAATAAAACAGCGACAAAGATAAACGGGAAGACGCAAGCAAAGGTACGACTAATAATAAAGATAGATAAAACCAGAAAAAAACTGTATAAAATTAATTTTCGTGTTTGCCAGACGGCGCTTTGTAAACATGAGGGCTAATAATAGCTTTTTCAAAGGCAAATAATCGGGTTTGGCGTAGTCGTAGTATCTTGTCTCCCCCCCCCCCCTCTTGTAGCGACGTCCTTCCTCCCCCACCCCTACAGCATCCGCGTAGTGACGTCATAGCATCGATCGCTCCCGCCCGCCCAAATGTGCGATTGTTAAGGTTACATCATCAGGTTAACGCGGGAAATTTGACGGGAAATTAGTTTAGTGGCAGCAAATTTAATATTGCTGAGATGGTTTATTATGTGCATGACTTTGTTACGTTCAATCTTAGAGCTTTTGTTTACATAATTATTTTAATATTCTTAATTTTCTATATTGATTTTTGGTTATTATAGATTTATACCTGTATGCTATTAACTGAGACGGTAACAACAAATATAATAGGTACCTATCAAGATGATGTGAAGAAATATTTGAGTTGTTACGTCACAATGCGTCATATTTCTAAACTATGCTTGTTGGGGCTGATCTAGAAATTTTCAATATAACCTCGTACTCTTACGACAATTCGAAAGCACGGTATGCGTTATGCGTTGCAATACTCGCAATTCCTTTTTAAAATGCATTATACTTATTGTTTTCATCTGTCAGGAAACTATCACGCCTGTAAAAGCAAGTTACAACAACAGTTTAAGTAAATTTTTGTCCGTATTAAATCATAAACAATGAGAGCCTACATAACACATCACTTAGTACATTTTATAAGTTTCCAACGTTACTAAACAATACTTACATATAAACCTAAATTCCTTATTTATGAAGAGTTCGTCAACCCAGCATCCAGGCTGGATCCACTTGCCAGCATTTGGGTAGAAGTCTACGTCACCAATGGGTAGAGGGAAGCCGAAAATCCCAGGGTTCGTGTGAATGACGTCCACAAACATCGCGTCGCCTTTAGACAAGTGACCATCCCTGTTGGTGAGACCGTACCCTGGGTAGGCTGGGTCTAGCCCTGAAAACAAAAAACGTGATGAAACCATAGTACGGTTTTATGATAGGGTAGGTTTAGGTTTTATGATACTTTGTAATACCCGCCTGGGCCAGTAGACAAGATGGTTATCGACAATCGTCATTGTTAGTAAACGATCAACCTTTGTATGGGATGTATGATCACTTACTAACGATGACGATTGTCGACAGCCATCTTGTCTAGGGGGGCTGGTTGGTCCTACCCTCAAATTGTAAATCTGTTGCCAAACTTTTGACGGAGTAACGGTGTAAAAACTATTTCAGGGCAAACCTAAAATAGCTAAAATAACCAAACGGAATGCTCCGGCAGCTGCACTTGAGAGCCACTTGCTTTCTTAGCTACCTTCGGCCACATTATCACGTACTATGGTAAAATTGTGCAGTTTTCACTGATTGCATCCATTATTTAAAAAACAGATCGCTGAAAAAGTTGTACTGCAGGTATCTACTGAATCTTCTGCTATCTCTCCGAGATAAAGGCGTACAGAATATCATTTTCTGCAAAAATGTATTAAAAACCAGTAGAAATTTTAATTTTATTGGATCTCTTTATGTAATACTAGTTGCCGTAACTGCGATTTCACTCGCGTTCCCTGAATAAAAAGTAGCCTATGTATGCCTCCATGCCATACTACCTGCGGTTCACATTTGGTTTAGGTGTCAAGAGGTAACAAACAAAGGAACAAACTCTTTCGTATTTATTTTACAAAGGACTAGGATTAAAAGGTTGCATTGAAATAAAATGGATGGATCTCTCTAATTATGTACGATTCAGGCTTATGTGGTAGTTAGTTGTGACAGAAAATGTCCAAGGTAAGATATCTGTAATTTATTCCGTTTACGATTGATCGGAAAAATGTGGATACACATACCCATTTGACAAGCAAATTTGCGACGTATTGCTAATATAAAAAGCTCGTCGGCATCCTGTTTTAAAACTTTCATATTTCGATCTATTGTATTAGTGTATCGGTGTAAATTCGCTTATTTAAATAATTGATATATTATGATGCGTCCATGCTACGCGCATACTACAACGAGCACGATGCGAATCCCTTTGTTCGTGAAACTGACAATAGCGCTCGTTCGAGGCTCGTAAGCCCGTCCACGCTACGCGAATTGTGCTCGCAGTGTGCTCGTTCGTGGCTCGGCTCGTGCTCGGTTCGCCAAGCATGGACACACCATTATGTTTATGTTTCCATACTGAGGATATTATGTAATGTTGTTTTTGGTTAGTAAACATTTTTATTTAAAAAAAAATTACGATAAACCTTTATAAATTTTATTCAGATAACATTGATCTATTATAACCCTCTCTATGCGTTCGGGCATCGTTCATCCGATACAGTGGAATCAAAACGTTATACAGATACCTACCTATTGTAACTTGGGTGAAAGTAGCTGACGGTAAAAAGTATTCAAGAGATGTACAAAGAGGCATTAGGTATTTCATACAATATTATACCAGAAATAATCATGAACCTACTCAGTTAATAATAAATTGATGAATGAGTGACAATCAAGGCTGTATTGGTACTAGCTTCCTATTTGGTTGTGGCTGCATGTCACTAGACGTCAATGCGCGCACATCACTTTGTGCAGCTCCGTGCTATTTATTTTCACCCCACTTACAATTCCATTTATTTATTTATACATAATCAAAGAGTCATTTATTCAGTTTAGTCCCTGGTAAGGCTCTTATCAACGTTGTTGTTGCATATAGTTGAATTTACCACCAGTTCAGAATACACTTAAACTGAGAAGGCTCACATGGGACTCGCATTACAATTACTAGATTAGCATTTACAATTATGTTTCTGTTATTCCTGAAATATCCATATACTTAGATACCTACATCGTTTACCTCTCTGCCTACTCCTATTATTTTCTTAGGAATATCCTATCCTATCCTCCTATCCCATCTATCCTAGGTGTATCCTATTATTTTCTTATCGGTTAGCCGATCCCCACATAAAGAATTCACGATAGGTGTTTGGAATTAAAATCAAAACAACAACACAAATTGTATAAATTTAAGTAAGATTTACAAGTAATATATTGTTGTATAGTATATATACCTTGCGGGCCAGTTGGCGAGGTTGCTTAAGATTCCACCTATCGCGCCGCAGGTTCGATTCCCACACAGAACATTTGTGTGCATGAATATGTCTGTATGTCTGGAGTCTCGGTGTAACTATGTATTTACAAATAAAAAAGTAGTATATGTAGTAGGTGTATCAGTTATCTGGTTACCATAGTACAAGCTCTGCTTACCAGTTAGCCGTGCATCAGGAATGTCCCAGGATAATTATTTATTGTTTATCTACCTAATTTACATAGAACAAGCTCTGCTTGGTTTGAGATCGCATACCCGAATAAAGACCTAGGTCAAACATGAACGACAGATTTATGAACTGTCAATATCTCCTGTTTACCTGTAATCCTCCCCAGTGCCACATTCCTGGCCCTGAGCTCCTTGCCAGCGAACCCAGCCGCTTCAGCTCCCAGTGAGAAGCCGATGATGTGCAGCGTGTTGGGTGGCACTCCAGCTGACTCCATGAACTGCACGAAGTCTGCCAGCCTCGTACCCATGTAGCGGGTATTACGTACTGCTGATACGTACCTGGATAAATATTAGACAATTTAGGTTACGTAATTAGTTTTGGGGGGCGGAATCATCGTTATGAAACCACTGCACGGTGGTACAGTGCTTATCGTTAGTTGCTTAGACACATCGCACACGACTTCGAAAATCCGTATTCTTATACCAAATCTAAACATGGATTTTTTCAGTGTATTTCATGGTCCATGAACTATATAAATTCAATTAATCGAACCGTATATAATGTCATGATTCAGAATAGATGCGAATCCAATCATTTACTGCAATAAGAGTTTGATCAATGGGCCCAAAAAACTTTTCATGACCTTGACTCACTAATCTAGTAATATCATGAATTTTTACTGACAACCTTGAAATTATCCGTACAACTTTGAAATTAGACATTTAACTAGGTATCCCTTAATTAATTAAAAACTACATTTATTTTCAGTACTCGCTACATAACTTCATTATTGTAATGAACACGTGACGCATTAGCTAGGCTTCTATAGGGCACCAGAAAGCGGGAACATCGCATAAATCTAGTGCAGTGTTGGCTACCAGCCACCAAGTAATAAATAAAGGACTTAAAACGTTTTCCTCCGGGTAAATATTTGCACATATATTCACGAAACGAACTAGTAACTTGTCTCGAACAAAAATTATAAGCTTAACGTAAAATGTTAACTTGTACATGAGACATATAAGTAGGTACGCAATCATTTTTGGATTATTTCTTGCAGGCCTGGAATATCTTTCATAATAAAAAACCGGCCAAGTGCGAGTCAGACTTGCGCACCGAGGGTTCCGTACAAACCTGTAGGTATATAAGTAAATGGTAGTATAGACCTGAGTATTTGATATTAATTTCAATTTATAACGTATTAAAAAAAAACTACTTACTAGATCTCGTTCAAACCAATTGTCGTTGGAAGTTTCCACCGTAATGTACATCATATATTTGTTATAGATTTATCATTCTCTTATTTTAGAAGTTACAGGGGGGGGACACACATTTTACCACTTTGAAAGTGTCTCTCGCGCAAACTATTCAGTTTAGAAAAAAATGATATTAGAAACCTCAATATCATTTTTGAAGACCTATCCATAGACACCCGACACTTATGGGTTTGATGAAAAAAAAAATTTTGAGTTTCAGTTCTATGTATGGGGACCCCCAAAATTTATTGTTTTTTTTCTATTTTTGTGTGAAAATCTTAATGCGGTTCATAGAATACATCTACTTACCAAGTTTCAACATTATAGTTCTTATAGTTTCGGAAATAAATGGCTGTGACATACGGACGGACAGACAGACAGACAGACAGACAGACAGACAGACAGACAGACATGACGAATCTATAAGGGTTCCGTTTTTTGCCATTTGGCTACGGAACCCTAAAAACTACTACTACTACTATTCAATGTACCCAACTATAACATATTGCAAAAAATTGTTTGCTCAGTAGGTATGTATATCACCAATAGAATCAATCTCCGAGTTGCATGTCATACTATTTTCCGTCGATGTTTATTTTGGAAGAAATAATATGTAGTTCATTCAATTAATATGGTGTGACGTCACGGACGTCTTGTGCTAAAGTAACCCTTGTCGAATTTATTGGTTTAAAAAATACTTACATTGATTCCTTTGTGTCGATTATGGTTAATTTGATTAAACTATATTGTAATTAACCACATACAGTGTTATCTGGACTATTCATCAGTGATTCTATGGTTTAGTGGTGTTAACAATTGCGTAAAATTTTGGATTATTGGGTATTGTTAGTGTATTTACCCTCATTAACGTACATAATAAGTTGCTGCATACACCCCCTAGTGGTCCTTAAATTCAACACAATCGATCTATGCTACTGCCATCTGGTGTAGATTGTCAACGCTGATTGTACCGCAAGCCCACCTTACAACCTATTAAAATGAGTGACTGCGCTGCGTGCGGATCTACAGTTTCCCCGATAGAGGTCGCTACGTGCAAGAAATGTGCAAGAGTTTATCATCGTCAATGTGTGGGATTGGGTGAATCTCGAGTAAGAAATACCTGGAAGTGCCCAAATTGTATACCTAAAAAACCAAAAGGTGGTAATGATAATACGCCAGTTAAGGCACTGCATTGCGGTGGCTCTAGCGATGAGGATTCGGCGGCTACAATCTCGGATACGGCGAAGCTGGTTTCGAACCCGGCACTACCGAGTCCAACAACTCCGTGCTTTAGGGAGATTGCGTCGAGCGATGATGGTATTTTACTCGTTGAAATTAAAGGAGTTCGGGAAGAGCTCCAAGCGCTTCGATCAGAGTTGCAGAGCTACAGGAACGAGGTTTCTGAACTAAAGGTCGCTTTCACATCATGCAATACGAGAATCAACAGTTTAGAAGAGCGGGTAGATAGCTTAGAAACAAAATTCCTTACTTTAAAGCCTATATCTGTCAAGGAGCTGGAAGGTACCGTTCTTCAGCTTCAGCAAGATCTGAACGAGCGTGATCAGATGTCTCTGGCAAATGACGTTGAAATTTCTAACTTGCCAGAAGAGAGCGGGGAAAATCCGATTCATCTGGTACTTCTGATGAGCACTAAACTGGGCGTTAAGCTGGAAGACCGTGACGTCATTTATGCGGAGCGAATCGGCGGGAAGAAAGACCGTGCAACGGAAACAGCGATTGAGGAACCAGGCGCATCGTCGTCACTAGCATCAGCGTCATCGTCGCGACCTAGGACACTCGTTGTTCGTTTTGCGCGAAGGGCACTGCGCGACGACTTGTTGCGAGCGGCTCGCGTACGCCGGGGCGCTACGACTGCCGACCTAGGTCTAAAATCGGAATCCCGACGTTTCTACATTAATGAGCGATTATCAAAGCACAATAGACAAGTCTTTCATGCTGCTCGACATCTATGCCGAGAAAATAATTGGAAATTTGTATGGACGAAATTTGGCCGTACGTTCGTCCGCCAAGCTCAAGGGTCGTTTGCTCAACGAGTTAATAGTATGGATGACTTAATGCGTATTTTTGGTAAAAACTAAGTTTGAATGTAATGTTATATATTTGTATAATATTATTTATACGTTTTTTTTGTTTAATGACTTGAATAGCGGATCCTGGAATTCTAGTTTTAACATAATTAGTTATTGGACGCGCGACCCAGTTGCCAGCCAACGAGTTCATAAAATATCGGTAAATTTTAGAGTAGCTTATTTATGCATTCTTTTATACAATGATGTTACATGTTACTATCGTGCCTTATATAACAACTTTTTGATTTTTATATTTCAATTTCTATTGCTTTACCGTAAAAAAGATCAGTTTATTTATACGTGCTATATTTTTTATTTATGTACATTATTAAGCGGGGGTTTGTTATTTTGGCAGTTAATTTGTAAAGTTTTTTGTGTTTGTCGCGATATTTGCAATTGTGCCAATCATGCAAAGTTACAACTAAAAACAACCCAATGTTTCTTTTTAAAATACAGCGATGTATAACAAGAATAAGTTACTGAGAGTTAGCTTATTCAATGCGGGTTCATTAGGCACGAGACATGAGGAATTTATAAGAGTTGTAGAACTTCATGCGGCTGATGTAGTGGCGATAAATGAAACCTGGTTGAGGAGTGGGGAGGAGGGTCGCGCGCCCTCCGTCCCCGGTTACAGACTGCGACATATACCGCGTCAGGCATCCATCCGCTGCCGGGGCGGAGGTGTTGGATTTTACATACGTAATGGCGTCAACGTACGTACTCGTGCGCACCCTTCAAGTCCTAGCGTCGAACAAATGTGGATATCATTAACTGTGAATGGCATTAGTGTTATAATAGGTACCGCTTATCGCCCACCGTGGCTTGATGTTGATATTTTCCTAGATGCTATTACCGAAACTGTAACTTCATTTGGCCGCTACGACCACATGGTTCTCCTCGGCGATCTAAATATTAACTTTCTAGATGGGTCTAGTTATAAAACAAAACAGTTAAATGAGTTTTTACGTTGCACTAGCTTGTCGCAAGTTGTATCCCAGCCCACTCATTTTACAGACACTAGTGAGACATTGATTGACCTGGTATGTACAGATACACCTACGCGACAGGTACAAGTGAATTATATCCCTGAACTTGGAGCACATGCTTATATCACTGTGGACTTAAATTTTAAAAAACAAAAACCCTCTCCATCCCTCTTTATCTATAGACCATTGAAAGACATAATTTTTGAACATTTCAATAGAGACTTAGAGGCTATAAACTGGGATCAAATAAAAGAATTAGATAATGTGAATGATATGGTCGCATTTTTTAATGATATTATCAGACGGCTCTTTGACTTGCATGCCCCTGAGAAAAGAATATCAATCAAAGAACAGACTTTCCCTTGGATTACGGACACTGTAAAGCTTATGATGCAACTTAGAGATGACGCACACAATCGGTATCGTAATTCTAGAAATGAAGCCCATAAACAGTATTACAAAGATTTAAAACGTACTGTTACACAGGCTCTTTTAACAGAGCGTCGTGTTTACTTTGATAAATACATCAACGCTTCTTTTATCAAAGTTAAGTTATTACGGATTTGATAATGGCGTCACTCGATGGTTTCACAGCTACCTACAAAACCGTTCGCAATTTGTCGAAATCAGTAAAAGTGGTTTGAAATCTGTTTCCTCTCATCGCCTTGTGTTCAGAGGCGTTCCGCAAGGCTCGATCCTGGGACCCTTGTTGTTTGTGCTATACAGTTCTGACATAGTGAATAATATAACTAACTGCCGTTTTCATTTATATGCAGATGATTTACAACTTTATCTGTCCTTTCATCCAAAAGAAGTAACTGAGTCAGTTAAGAAAATTAACGATGATCTCAAACGTATTACTATGTGGTCAACTAAGAACTCTCTGGTTTTGAACCCTAGTAAATCAAAATTTCTGATCTTGGGCACGAAAAAGCAAATTAATGATATTAGTTTATCGTCTCCTAACATAAACATATCAGGTGAACCAATTAATTACACTAAAGAGGCCCGTAATTTGGGTCTATTAATGGATAGCGAATTACACTTCGAAAAACATATCACAGAATCGGTTAGAAATTGTTTTTATAGATTAAAAGTTTTGTACCGCATAAGAGACTGTCTGGATGTTAATCTTAGAATCAGCCTCTGTGAGTCTCTTGTGCTTTCTAAATTAAATTACGCGGATACTGTATATGGACCCAGATTACTACGCAGAACAGAGAAACTTATTCAGCGTGTGCAAAACGCTTGTGCTAGATTTTGCTTTCATATCCCCCCTCGAACTCATGTAACACCATTTATAAATAATGCTAAGTTGCTTAAAATGTCATGGAGGAGAAACCTACACTTTGCTACCTTACTATTTGGGGTGATCAAGAGTCGAAAGCCAGAATACCTATTTAGTAAACTATCATGGATCCGCGATCAGAATAAATATCAAACTAGAGCTTCAGAATTCCTACTATCAACGCCACGCCACGGCTCCGCCGCGTTCCGGGGAAGCTTCAGCTACGCTGCTACAAAATGTTGGAATAATTTGCCACCACCATTGCGTATCGTAAATACAGTCCGACTATTTAATTTAAAGTTTAAAGCCTACATACTCAAAGTACAACTGGACGATCAACATAAGTAGTGGTGGCTGTGGTTCTCTAGAGGCTGTGGTTCTGCTTTTCTACTGATAGTACCAATAATTCTGTTTTATTTTTTATTATTGTTTATTGGCTTCCGCCCACACACTTTTATCTAGTTTTTGCACTTGTTATCTGTTATATTCTAAATTTCTGATGTTGTTAGCATATTTATTACCAATTATTAAAAAGTTGATTATGTTTTATAGGATAAGTAAATTAAAAACCTAGCTTTTTTCCGTATATATTGTTGCTCAAGCCAAGATATCCGTGATTTCATTTAACTGGCCTCAGCGGAAGATCAGCGCTGTAGTACAGTTACGTGCTGCAGCATAATGCTGAGCTGTAGGCCCTATTTGTCCTCCACTCGTGTTTTATTTTTTTAATATGTTCAACTTTTTTCTTTTATGTTTTTTTTAATATTATTATTATTTTTTCTATGTATTATGTGTCTAGTTATAAGATTGGTGGTGGATAAATAAAATCTATTTCTTTCTTTCTTTCTTTCTTTCTAGTTCAATTCATTAATTAGCATGATCGCCTCAAAATCTTGTTGGAGTTCTGTGGTACTAAAAATAATGTTGTAAATACAAATTCAAATTATCCTTACTTGTATTTATATACCCTGAGTCCTTACCATGGAAAAACGATGAGGCGAGACCAATCAACGGCAATAAAGTTATAGTTACCCGCCGCTAGATGTGCTGAAAAAATTACAAAAGTTGAATAATTTCCTTGAACTTGGCTAGCCTTCCAAAGGGGTTTCATCCTCTTTCCCAGCGTATAATTTTTTTATCTCAATTTTCATCGTTACTATTTAGAAAAAATGTAAAGACATTAATAAACAACTTATTGCAACTATTCATCATCAATGATCAAAAAGAACTTTAATATATAGGAAGCACGTTACATTTTACAACGTCGCATAAATAATAATTTTTATTAACATTGATGACAGTTATTTGCATAAATAATGGAATTACGGCATAAATCTAAACGTAGCCGTTTTTAACACCCGTTGAGTTACAAAGGTCAGTCAATTTAACAGTAAATAGATAAGTGTCTACCACTAATAGATCTGTGAGTTGCCAACATTTTAACAAATTTAAAATCATTCATCATTATGACTAGATGTTTGTAATTATTGATGACAAAATTGAAGACCTCTCGAAATGCATACCAATGGTAATAATAAATTAGAAGGGAACAGCTCATGTCTTGAGCTCACGATTTGCAATCTATGTAGTATTAAGGCCAAATAGCTAAATAAGATCTTTAATTGGGCATCCTAAACTCATAATTGAATCATAAAACGATGACAAATCAAAATTACTATCATGCCTACGGCATTCTTTAACAAAGGCGTGTCTTTACTCGATAAAGTCTTCAGGAGACTATTAGGAGTAGATCGCATCCTAGTGAATATGGAAGCGCTCTTTTTACGGATGATCGCGTAAAAGTCTACGGTTCTAGAGCGGGGAACATGTTTTAGGCCCTACAATATGTCGGTAGTCCAACAGAATCCATTATGAAGCCATTATTATATAAAACTCTAAGGGCACCTGAGCGCCTTATGCGTATAGTTGGTACACAGGCCACCCGTGTAGAAGGTTTGACAGTATGCTTTAAAGTTTAAAGTTAAACAATGTAAAAACTTATAAACAATTTTGCGCTTTGGAAAAGCATAAGGGTAGTTTAACAAAGAACACTTTTACAGTATCCCCATGCCAATTTATCTACGACCATAACTTAGCAGTAGGTCTAGTTACCACAGCGCATAGAAAAAAAATCACCCCCCTCCTAGAGACGCCTTGCTCAACAGATTCCGTTTTACCAATAGATGGCATATTTTGTATTGTCTTATCTTTTAGTGCTGTTGACACATAGTGCTGTGGTATAGAGTCGATATTTGACCAGCGACCGCTGGCACTTGGTTATGCGACAATCGGTCACACACAAAACATTTGCGGACCGGCATCAGGCCGAAACTGTGTAATAGGTATTAGGTAATTTTATTTTTATAGTGTCGGGTCCGGTAATAGTCAGGTTGTGGATTGATTTTCTCCACATCCCGCGAGTGTTAGGCACTGGTGATACCTCAATGTAACCTTCGTGCTCTGACCAGGGGCTCTACCGCGTAACTTTGGTGGTAATCGTAACGAACACCATTAATGAATGTCATCCAATCCGGGCCCACGAATGGTCATCGTCGCGTCATACCGCGTGCGCATCATTGGATGAAATAATTAATGGTGTTCGTTACAATTACCACCAAAGTTACGCGGTAGAACCCCTGAAATAATAATCACCATCAGATAAAATATTTACCATCTCTAAGTGTGGTGGTGCTAGCCCCATGGGTGGCTTCCGAGAAACCCATAACATAAATAACAGTGGGGTTCGCGTAATCGAAAAATGTAGAGCGCAAACCGTTCGGATCACCCTGCGAGATTATTTGGAAATTCGTTGGGTTTAACCTGAAAAATAAATACCAAATGTCTATTTAATAAATAAGAAAATTTGCGCCACAGTATAATGGCACATAAGACATATTCATCCATGCCAAAAAGAGATAAGCATAGCTAGACAGAGGGAGAAATCCTCATTTAATAAGTGCCACCACACGATGCCTACATTCTATATTAGAATTACGTTAAAAAATGTATATTTAGGTAGGTAAAATATGTATATATTAATTAGGAAATCAATTAAGAAACTATAACGGGTGGAGATTTCGAGATGGCATATTTTTGAAACCTATGTTGTATTAGTTATGCTGAACAACTTATACTATGGAACCAACCATCGGACCAACACTAAATTCTCAAATTTTATTTTTTTTACTTTTCATTCATTTTGATCGAGGAAGGTCGACATTTTGTAAAAAAAGTAAAATAAAAATATGAGAATTCACTATTGGTCCCATAGCAAAAGTTGTTCAGCATGACTAACCCAACATAGGTTTCGAAAATATGACATCTCGAAATCTCCACCTGTTATAGACCACAATTGATAAAAGACCGAAACAGTCTTTATCATCATAGAAATACCCAAAAGCCCGTAATTATATTAGTAATTAAACAGCCCATTTAACTATCAGTCCAAGATAACATAGTCTGGGACATTTTACTGTCCACTTGCGGCTAAAAATAGAGAATTGTTGTAGATACCTCGTAAATAGTTTATATTGTATATCCACAGTGTCATCGTGTGGGCAGCAGTAATCGCACTGCCCTATTGGTGCTGTCATGAAACATATTTCTGCAACACCTGCAAATAAATAAAATAATGAGGAACATCTGCCCATCCTAATCAGCTGCCCCCGGGCTTTGATAAGGGGTCAACGGGAAACAGGGAAAATTAGCAAGGGGCTTACAGGACAAAAAGTTTGGGAGCCAGTTGTCCCACAGTTAGCCATATTCTGTATGGATAGAGCCTATTTTTTGTTAGTGGTTTCATTTGTGGTCCGGATTGCAAGTCACAAGAATCTTTATTTTTTATTTTACTAAGTAACTTAAAATAAAACACTGTTGACATATCCGGTTCTACGCTCCAAAATCGGGATGTCACGCTTCTTTTCCTGTTTGCCAGATTTATTCTACCAGGCACTATAGTTCTGTTTTTACATGCATTCGGGTTTTCTTTTAGTGTCTAACTTTTTTCACTATAAGTGCTCATTGCTATTCAGCACAAGACAACATTATTGACACAGTGTACACAGCCCATATTTGATAAATAAGGGAAAATTATTACCTATTTTATAACGAGCCAATAAGAATAACGGAGAGTTAATTTAATTTTAAAATCCCATAGTAAGCTTAAAACTTAAAAGGGTGGGCCCGACCACAACCGCAACCTCAAAATTGTATCCATAGGTGAATCCCTAACTTTAACTCTACATGTATTTATTATGTAGATACCTAAGTCAAAGTTACCTAACTAAAGTTGTTTATAAAGTAAGTCGTAGTCTGTGTTTCCTGACTCTTACAATCAAGGAACTTTCATGGCCAGAGTGAATAGGTTTTTTCTGGGTAAGCGTGTTCCATCTTAGGCTTCGTCATCGTCCCTTATGAGCAGGTCAGTGGCAAAACGCAAGCCCATCTAATTAAAAAAATAAATAAACAACTTTAAGTAAGTTAAGTATGATATTTTTGTACTCACATTAGAAAATCCTCCCATATCGCTTACCTATTGTTTATTTTTTTGGATACGTTTATTTAAATTATTATGTAAATTAATTGACTGTACAATCGAATAGATAAGGCTTATTATAACTATATATAAATTGGTTAATGAAGTATAGTAATAATGGGTACGTAGTATATATTTACATTATAGTTATAGTATCAATAAATTAGAATGACGTACGTATGTTCTAAAATTGTCTTTAATCTTCTACTCTTCTTCGTATTTTATTCTTCTACGTATGTTCAAATTTATTTAACATTTTACTATCTTATTCAATTTTTTACATCCTATTCAAAGGGAACATATTACTAAAAGTATTTTACTAGACTATGAACTAACCCTAAAAAATCTTTATTACTATTAACAACATACAATAAATATAAATTTCAATACACGATATTCGAATGGACGCGCGGACGTAGATTACTTTCAGTAAGGAACGAAAAATGTTTTTTTTTTTGACAATATGATAAAAATATCACTTCGTTAGCCAGTTACTTCCCTATTTCCAAACAAATACTAAAACGGAAGGAGGAAATGATACGCAAAATAATATCTAATTCCACATACTAATGGCATTGACTGTACATTTACATAGGTATCATAACTGAGTGATCTTAATTTAACAATAAACTACTAAGTAACTGGGCGTTTGAACACAAGGTCAGTATGTAAATTGATTATATCACATTATGGCGATTTGCGTATATTATAATATACATACCGAGATTGACTTGTCATATCACGACAAACAATCAACATATTACATGTTTATACACTTATAACAAGTGATTTTCATTGTCCTTTGTTGTTTGTACTACTTATTTCAAGTCTTAGCTGTTATTGCAATAAGCTACACTTTGGCATTAGGCCAGAGTTTCTCAAAGAGATGAATGTCCCCCTAGTTAATTATAAGGTACCCTACCTATTTAATGTAGCTCAAAAAGTATTATCAAACATAATCCTACATAATTGTTTACCACTCCGTCCGTAACGGCTGAAAATTCATGTTTTAATCCGAAATTAACAGTTTAGAATTTGATGTCATCTTGCAAACTTATTATAATCCTTATTTTCACAAATTTTCACGTCGCTCAACTTGCAAGACACTACGTATAGATTGCACAAAAGAATATTCTTTATGGACTTTTTATCAGTCTCGGAGTTTATGCAAGGCGCTTCAAAAACGTTCCGGATTGTCTACGCTTTTTGCATTTTTATCAATTTACAGAATCTACGGAGAAGCAAGCTTGTATTTATGCTAAATTACATTATAATAAATGTAGTATTTATTCATGAAGTAATTAAACAATGATTATAATTATAATAGATTCAAAGTCATTACGAGAGTGTAATAATCAATGCACACGCGTGTCATACGTTTTTCAACACTCTTGCGAGGAAAAATACAGACTTTTTGATAATAACAAACCACACAATGAGAACGTTAACAAATATGGCACGCAAGTTTTTTTTTTACAGCCGTGAGCTGTCAAACTATTTTACCCTATTAAATTAAGAATGCTTGGTCTCACTTGCAGTGAGGTATAAACTTATTATAATCGGGATTATAGCTGTGCGGTAATGTAAAGTAAAAAGCACTATGTGCGTAATAAGCTGCATTAAGATGCTAAAAGCGGTGCAATAAATGTCACTTTACGAGGTAGTGTGTTGAAAAAAATATTATTGCTTTAAGTGTTCGTAACACAAAAACACTTAGTACTTACTTTAAAAATAGCACACAATTATGGTGAAACTAGAACATAGATAACTAAAAAGCACTTAAGTTGTATTTCGTATTATTAGTAAAACTGAACAAAAGTGCGTTGAGTGACGATTTTACGATTAAAAGCCTCGGGTTACCGCAGAATTTATCACGTTTGCCATTTAGTCTTTTTCTTTTCGGTGGGTATTAAAGTAGTTAAGTTACAGCTCTAGAAATTCATAATCACTTTTGCTCATTTATTTATTCCACAGTTTCTGAACCACAAAAATATTTAGCCACCATAATAAAAACCTTTGGTTACCTTTCTACAATCAATCGACTACCTATATTTAAGCTTTATACGGGGGATAAACATAGGTTTAACCCATTTCGTCTATAACAAGACCCGTGAATTAATAAGATCAGTAGACCTTATGATTAAGTAAAGGCCAAGCACTACATGAAATATTGGTACTTAATATACATAAAAATAGAGCTTTGCTAATGTAAAAAGAAATTGTATCCTGGACTCAGGTCAACCGTAGTAAGATATACGCTAGATATAAATAAGTGATATAATAAAGTGAACAATAGATTGTGACTAGAATGGGTTATTTTTAATTAATTAATAAATGCTGTTTTAATATACATAAATTACAATTAAGACTTGAGGATAAAGTACAAATTATACCTTAGGTACATGTAATTAAAGAGTTTTATATAAATTTATATACACAGTTAATTATGAATAATAATAATATTGTAGGAAGGCCATGTAATCACAAACTGAGCAGAGTTTATATTACAGAAACCAGCCTAGATAACTGATTTACATAGATAATGAGTAATTTATAAAAAATGCCATAGGTTAGTTTAGTATGACTTGTACGTAGTATTTATTTACTCTGAGGTATGACTATACATATTTTATCCGACGATGATTTGGCGGTTTTGTAAATTGATTGAACATTACGATAATTTTTCTAATACTTTTTCTATGTAATGGCTTTCCTGTACCGTGGTATTTATCTACTCTGAGCCTGTACTCAGGTCAGTGTGACGGTTTTATTTCTTTACTACGATAGTAGTAACTAGAGTATTGCACTTTATTTGCAACTAAATGTTACATAATTTTCTATTTTATTTAGACTCTTTTTGAATCGAATTTTCAATTGTAAATAATAAACATAACGAACTAGAAACTTAAATAATTGATTCTACTTTTTCCAAATGAAATAAACATTGAAATAATATTATTACTATTTAAATTATCTTCATATCCGCCTTCGTCGGAATACACACATATTATCACTCTTATACACTGTTTTATTCAATCCTAAAGCACCTCTCTATCTCAAGGAACGCTTCGAGTACTACACCTCTCAACATCATCTTCTTCGTAGTTCCTTGGAACTTAACCTTCAAACTCCCAGTCACACTTCTCACTCTTATTCCGAATCTTTCACTATCAAAGCTGTAGGTCTCTGGAACTCTCTCCCTCAGCCTATAAGACGGGCCCAGACGTTAGACTCTTTTTTTAAATCCCTTGTTACAGAGGCCGGCAAACAACTTGAGCCAAAGTCGACGTAGTGGGGGTAAGTTCGCGCATGTACACTCATGCTCGGCCAATAGCGTGGACGCGTGCCGACAGAATGCCCCCGCGCACCTCTCTTTCCACCAACGACACCTTAAAATCGTCTACTGCGCACTCAAGGTCATGGCTCAAGTTGTTTGCCGGCCACTGTACTTCATACTATCACACGCTATAAACATCCTCATTTCTTTCATTTTATTTTATTATTATTTTTCTTTTTACCCGACTGACCCGGAAGGAGGGTTATGTTTTTCGAGTGTATGTATGTATGTATGTATGTATGTATGTATGTATGTATGTATGTATGTATGTATGTATGTATGTATGTATGTATGTATGTATGTATGTATGTATGTATGTATGTATGTCTGTTTCTTTGGCACGCTCTACAGCCTAAACGGCTTGATGGATTTAAGCATATGAGGTGTCGTTAGATTCGCCTTGACTGTGGGAGTGTCATAGGGTATATTGTTTTTATATGGCGTCTACGGATAAGAAAAGAGGGGGGGTATTAAAAACAAATATTTCGTTATTATAACAATATGGGTATCAAATGAAAGCTTGTGAACAGCCCATTCCATATATGTATATATTGCAATACTTTTGTGCTACCATTTTGACGTAAACAGCAAAAAACCATGTTTAATGCAAGGACAGTAGGTACTATGAGCGGTACCGTACGTAACTCAACAGAGTTGCGATGGTTGTTAGCGTTACTTTACCGTACCACTCATTTAACTCATTCTGTATAGAACTAAAAAGTCTGAAATAAATTAAATTATTAAAAGAAACAAAATACCCGACTGCGTAAAACAAAAATTAACTGAAAAGATAAAAACAAGCTCTGGAATATTACTTGAATGTTATAAGGTATTGCAGTCGGGGATAAACAAATATTACAAAAAAAACACATAGGTTATTGGTTTGTCTTGTTTCTTTTAATAATTTAATTTATTCCTAGAGCTGTTATTTCGTGTGTATTACTATTTATCTTATTATATATTAGTATGTATTCGTTTATTACGTTGGTTATGTAAGTATTAGGATCTAATATCTATTTTATGTATTCGTATTTTAATATTTTTATTTATTTAAGTGTATTCATTATGTGTTACACCTGCCATATTGTCATATATCCTGTTACCCAAAGGTTGTCTGGAAGAAATCGCTTAAGCGATAAGGCCGCCTTTTTTGTATTCCTTCTTATTGTATTTTATTGTTATGTTTCGTCTGTTCTATGTGGTGTAGGTACAAATAAAGAATATTTATCTTATCTTATCTTTATCTTAAAGAAAACAGTCTTCAGATAAAAATAACGGATTGGAATCGTTCCTTCAGTTTGGAATCTATACGATCCGACACATACGATTTCCAGATCATGGTTATTATGGATAACTAGCTGCTCGGCGCGACTTCGTTCGCGTGGTGCTACCCTACTCTATGGTGCTACCCTACCCTACCCTACCCCACCTTACCCTACTCTACCCTACCCTACCCTACTTTCTTTGCTTTAAACCTCACGGAGCCCGAGACCTTTCCAACGAATGCAAAACCGTGGAAATCGGTTCGTGCGTTCTGGAGTTATAGCGTCAGGAAGGAAAACCCGACTTATTTTTATATAGTAGAAGAAGATATGTAGTCTATGATAAAGACCACTTGTTAGACATGCAAGTTACTATATTACTTATTATGCATGTCCAGACTCCTTCAGATACTTGTCGGTAATCCTAGATACACGTGATGTCATTTTATATCATTATTATGTTTATTTTACTACCTACGTACTACTAACTGCCTACCATTTGAACTCAGAATTTTTAATAAAATTTTACTTAGGTATTATGGTCAATTAATTATCGAAACGATAGAGATAAAAATTTGTCAGCAACACACTGTCAGCAACATAGTACAGATCTTTATTAACAAAACAGCCCTACACGTAAGTATGCATAATATAGAAAGATAGAGTAATACTAGTGTGAATACAGAAACCTATATAAAAATAAATTTTACGTCTACTTTCAGATTTAGTGCTGGTTTGTAAATTTTAATTGAAAAGCTATTTTTGTTGCTGACCGTAGATAATTGGTAAAAAAATATATAAAATACACAACCCTACGCAAAACATATAGAATTAACAAAGGTTATTACCCCATTCGATATTCATTCATGAGTTGAATCAACCGAACAAAAGTTTAATAGGTACATATTTTTAACCTTAGTTTTTTATTATACTTTTTATTCAATGGATACATAAACAAATCGAGAAATGCAGTAGACTGAAATAAATACCATTGTCCGATCTGATTGATCAACTGACAACTGATTTAAGCAAGTTTAACAAAAAAAATACGCACGTAAATAGGTCGTATAATATATCTAATATTAAAGTTTTACGCTTGGTCCAATACTTCAAAGACTAACAAAAAACAAAATATTTGTAATAATATGTAATAAAGGAACTGTATTATTAGGACACTACTATAACTATTATCCCTCTACCTTCCAAAGGTTTGTAACATATATTTGATAAACACTGGAATAGATGTTAACACTATAATTTTCAACATTTTTTATAATATAAAAAAATTAATTATAATGGCACTATTATGCTTATCCCCCTACCATCCGAAGGGCTGTAACTCCTATTTGAGAAGCACTGAAATAGAAAATAACATGATTTACTTTATAAATTACCAATTATCTATATTTATAAACTCACCAATAAAAAAGGACGCCAACTGACAAGTCGCATTTGCAACCATATTACAGAGATCCCAAACTAGGGACGACTATTAGAACACTTGAGTCGACTTAAAACAACACCTGAAAACGCAACGATGCATTTTCCCCAGTAACGAGACCCGGCAAGTAAAATTTTCACGGCACAATAGACCCGGCACAATGCTTCAGAACTCGTTAAAAATGTTTTTTTATTTTTTATTTTCCCGGAGTTTTCGATTAACCGTCCGCCTCAGAAAACCTCGGTATATAATGTTACACAGTCCACTGCAATCATACACGGAAATCCACTACTTATATGAGAGATGAGGTTTTTTTAATCACTCCGTGACTTTGATCCTCCGAGCATTCATATCGATATCTAGTTTTAAACACTAGTATGTTCTAAAATAACACGTAGGTAAGTATCCCTCATTTAATTTTCATTATTAGAAAATGAAAGTTATAATTTGAATATAGAGAAAAAATTGGAATACTTTTTTTTTATCTGAAAAATATATTTGGTGAAAGCAAAACACAATCATATGATCCGTATGAATTTATCGGTGCGTAATTGTATCGCCGCACAAACTTACACAATTTTTTGGGTGTATCGATTTAGACTTGTAATCTGTTCGAGGGCTATTTTGTAACTGTTTAGTTGTTTTACTGTAAAGCCTGTCACGATGCCGATGGCGGCCATAATTACACAATCTATTCTGTAAGATAATATAAAACCGACATCGAATTATTTCCGCCGAATTGATTTCACCGATAAAATTATTGTTAATCAGCCAGCCAGACAATCTTACCCAAATTGAGAATAGAACTGTGCACTTACGAAACTATTCAATATTCGCTCCTACAGACTCAGATGTATCTACTGATTAGGTATTAGGAATTTATTTGAAAGATAACCAAAGTCTTATTGAAATAATAAAAACTGAAAAGTGTACGTCCACTAATTGCTTACATAGATAAGCAAGATCATAAAATGCTTTGGCTCAGAATTTGTCGCCGGTCTAATACAATTCACGACATTTTTTTCCGATATTTCAAGCCCAGCTCCTCTGAAAATTATATACCTATATACACCTCGCTGTATTTCTCTTTGTACAAATGAGAGAGAACTGATAGGGGAGGGGGGAAAGGTCCGTAACACATGAGCGATACTTCGTGTGTTGCAAGCGTCCATATGGCTACGGTAACCGCTTACCATCAGGAGGACCGTATGCTTGTTTACCGACTTAGTCGTATAAAAAAAAACAACGACAGAAAACTGAAATTAAAATATAGCATGGTTCTCAGATTACAGAAACGGCAGGTGGACCGCGCGGAACACGGAGTGAGGCCAAAAAACAGACAGTTTTTAAAGATTATAAAAAAAAAGTTTGTATTATTTTACCCTAGATAATAAAGTAGGAAAATAAAGATAACATAATTATTAATTCGATGACTTAGCTTGAGTTTTCATAATAACACCATTAATAGATTCACTCAATTAATTATATAAATGATACGATGAAGATATTGTAATTATTTCCGATACAACAACCTTCACTTCTCAGTGAGGCAGTGAAGGTTGGAAGGGGAGAAAATTCCAATCTTCTAATTTATAAAGTATTATTAGTAATTTACACGCACAAATTGAAGTGACTACTATCACTTCAATTTGTGCGTGTAAATTACTAATAATACTTTACTACTAATGAGCGCTCTAAATTCGAAAAAAAAGTGCAAAAATATAACCTTTGACACAACGAAGAGAACGAGAGCGATTTTCCTCCAATGAGATTTTGCGTTTGATGAAATTGACTCATTGGATAGGATACACTGAAATAAAGAATAAGTTATTGTTATCCCAGAGAAACATTGATGCCACCAGAACGCGGGTGAAACCGTGAGGCCGAAACTGGTTATTCATAAAAAAACACATTTGAAGCACAACGAAAACCTCTCATGCAAGAATTGTTTACCTGCATTATTTATGGAAAATTACAACATAAGGCCATCGTCTAAACTTGTTGAATAAATCAGCCTAAATTAGGTAATTTTAATAAAAGAGTAATTAGATTAATGGCGTACGCATAATAGATTGAAGTTCATATGCAAAAATCGAATATTAGTGAGCACGTATTAACTTTTTCTGTGTATATTGATTCCATAGCTATGTATCGAAGCAAGGTTTTAAAAGTAATAAAATATTAATACGGTAAAGTGGCCCGTGATTTTGACTGTTATAGATTGATTTTTCGCCCCCAAAAACCCCTATATTGCAAATTTCATTGAAATCGTTAGAGCCGTTTTCAAGATCCTATATGGTGTAAGTTTTAGAGATATATATGTTAAACATTGCTCCGTTGCTCGTTTAATAATATTGGATTTTTTTATATTTATAAAATACCCGGTTTTACCCGCGTTCCCGAGGGGTAATCTATAACAGTCGGGACTAATGTAGCTTTCTATCTGTGAAAGAATTTTCAGAATATAAACAAACATACAAACTTATAAAATCCACTCTCTCTCTTATAATATTATAGTTTAGGTCAAGGGTTCCCAAACATGATTGGACCGAGAGCGAGACTCACCTAACACAAAGTTCCGACTTCGAGACTCACCTCTTGGTTTTCATGAAGGAAAAAGGGGCATAACTATGTGAATGAAGGACTTTTCAGGGACCACCCAATATTCGCTTACTTTTGGGAACTTCTGGTTTAGGTGGCGAATGGTATGGATTTTCCTACATTACACAGAGAAGAGTTCGAAAAGAATTAACTAAGTAAATAGTATACTGTGTATACTGTTTTAAAATGCTCTCTCTTTTGTTTCAGGACAAATTGCTCAATAAGTTGGAAGAAAATGAACCTGAGTTAGCGTCCTCACCCGAGGAAGAGGTAAGCAGAGACTCTGTAGGTATAAGTTATCTGGTTTCCATAGTACCTACTTGACTAAAAGCTCGGCTTAACTAGAATTCGATTTCAGTGCGAAGTTGTTCGAATAAGTAAGAATATTTATTTTAATTTGCATTTCATGATTACTAATGAGGCGGTGATACATGATAAACCGGCCAAGAGTCTGAGTTGGACTCAAGCACAGAGCGTTCCGACCTTCTTTAGACATAGGTAGCTCTAATTTCTTGGTTTGGACCATAACAGTAGAAACAAACCAGTGCCTCTACCATGAGTTTTCTACACTAACGTAATCTACAGCCGCTAGCGACTACGGTGAAACATTTTGTATGAAATGTTTCCAAAAGTGTCCACTAGAGGCGGTGCTCGCTATACAGAATATTCACCGTAGTCGCTAGCGTGTGTAGATTACGTTAGTGTAGAAACCACGGGTAGAAACCATAATAACTATGCAATATGCTGATATGCGGGTAATTTTCTAAACACACAAAACCTAAGTAGGTGTGTACGTACCTACCTAAATGACTTGATCAATAGTTTAAAACTTCAATTAAGGCTTTCGAAAGCTACGCTATTGAACTGTTAAAAAATAATAACTGTTACCTATCTAACCAAAAGTAATTTATGAAATTTACAATACAAGAGTCTAATCATTTAAATCAGACGTTACCTTCGCGCGGTTCTAGGTCCACGTTTAGTTACATACCAGCCAACTGACCATATCAGACCTGATTGCAACATAGGTTCTTACCTAAAGTTTTAATAAAATATCTAGACTTGTAAATGCCATTCAAACTTCCGCAAATATTATTTAGCTTATTTGTCAAAAGACCTTTGTTTGCTTCTCATTTAGTGCATATTAGCGTTTACACTAAACAAAAATTATGGAATAACAGAATACATATTATAAACGATAACTTTTTTTAATTTATGAGATTAGGTAGAGCATAACGTATTTTCGAAGCGGCTTGGCTGGATCTACTTATGAAGACCGGATAAAGTAATTGTAACTGATAAAATCATGATATCAGCCTAGGATGTGCACTGCGGAACATAGGCCTATACCCCATTGAACGGTTTTGGGCCACTTGCATCCAGCAGCGCCCAGCGACTCTGACCAGGTCGTCGGTCCACCTACTGGAGGATATCCCGCCCGGCGTTTTCCAGTACGTAATCGCTACTTGAGAACCTTTCTTCGTTCGAAGAACAGATAACCGATGGGGAAGTGGTCTGCCCATTTCGATTTCAGCTTGCAAACTCTACGAGCTATGTCTTTCGTTTTCGTTGTCCTAAGAATATCCTCATTTCGGACCCTGTCACGTAGAGAAATTAAAGCATAGCTCGCTGACTGACTATGCTTATTTATGCGTGCGGCCAGCAGTAAAAGACCACGTGTCTGTTACGTATGTCATCACTGGTAACACGCCCTAATTGAAGACCTTTGTCGTCAGACTGAGGTATACTGGACGTGAAGATATGCCTTAGGTTTTCGAACGCTGTCCACCCGAGTTGGATTCTTTGAAGTAATAAAATACGTCTATGCAAATAAATAAAGAATAACTTATGAATTCGGCCTTTGTTTTATTAAATTCTGCTGTTGAGTCTATAAATGGTTTAGCACATCCGTTAAAACTTTGTCAGACATTTTACAAACAGGCTTGACTCCTTGATATATATAGAACTATCCATTTGACTAAGTTCGACCTTTACCTTGACTCGGTCATACATTTTATGCCACTCAGGTAGTCTTGTTTATTAGCGTTTGATGCCATCTCTAAAACATTTAATTTATCAACTTCAAAAATCTTAGCTGGGAAGGAACCATTTTAACAATCTGCCATTCCTTCTTTTAAGGAAACGCTCTAATTTATATATGTTTATTTTTGTAACTATATTTTTTGAAGTAGATTTGTTAGTAGTAAGTTTGTTTGTAGGTGTTTTAGGTAGGTAATTTCTGTCAGAAGCAAACCAACATTCAGTCAGATGGCAAAAAACCTATCCCGTATAAAACCCGGTATAGGTATTGAAATAACATCGATATCGACCATCGCGATCGAGATGACCTTTTTCTGATAGCGAGATTACCGACCTAACGAACCTATCGGCATTCAATTACAACAGAGGGACTGATCCTCCCTTTATGTAACATCGTTCGTAAACAACATTTATTTTTAGCGACGGAGATTGTAGTGCCAATTTTGATGAGTTTCAGACGGGTCTTGGTATTCATGCGTGGAGGATTTCAAAATCTTACCTACCCAAGGTAACCTACTCAAAAGCCTCAAATACTAATATTCTTAATTACATGATGTTTAAGCAGTTTGCTAGTTACTTACCTATTAAATGTCAAGTTGAAAATCTGTCGCCAATCACCTACTTATCGGTGTGTTACGACAGCTGCACTTGAGAGCCAGTTCCTTCTAGGCTTTGTGTGCTTACCACCTTCGGCCACATCATCACTTACCATGGTGAGATTGTGGTCAAACACAGGCCTAAACATAGTAAAAAAATAAAACGTTTCAGACTGCTTTGCAGTTTTGCCGCGGGGCACGGAATTGTTGTCAGTGCAGTTAGAATGTAAATATTTGTATTCAAAGTCAAAGTCAAAGTCAAAGCCATTTATTCAATTTAGGCCCTAGAAGGGCACCTATGAAGGTCAAAGCTACTGAAGTTACCGCCAGTTCGTAAGTCGGCCTTCAACTGAGAAGAACAGGCAAGAAACTCAGCAAGGTTACACTTTTTAAATATTTTCTGAATTGAATTGAATCTAAGCTTGTTTTGAAAAGAGTAATTGCTGAGTTTATTGCCGGCTCTTCTCAGCAAATGCAACCTTCCGAACCGGTATTAAAGTATTAGAGTTAGACTTTTCATAAGTGCATGTGAAGGTCTATTTGAATAAATGATTTTGAATTTCTGCTCTTTTTGTTATATGACGTTAGAAAGTGACGGATATATTTGAAACCTGGGAAGATCCATGTAATAAGGGGAGAGATTATTTTTACGTCAGTAGGCTGACGTACGTAAGTGCCTATATAGTACCGTAGCACCTATAGTGTAGTAGCATCCAAAGGTTGCCTGGTAGAGATCAGTTTTAGTGATAAGGCCGCCCATTGTAACACTTTCGTTTTTATATTGTTTTTATATACCTATTTTAAATCATATGTGGTGTAACAATAAAGCGTTATCTATCTGTCTGTCTATCTACCGTTCGCCTATTTAGGAATACCAGAGCAGTGATATTGCTAATGCTTGCATCTTCTATATTTCCAGTGTGTAATATGTGTGAACGCGAAGGCGACGATGCAGACCTCGCCCTGCGGCCACCGAGTGGTGTGCCGGCGGTGTTTCGTGAAGACCATTCAGATGGCTGTGAGCCAGCGCCTGCTGCCGTTGCGCTGCGTCATCTGCCGCGCCAAGATCCTGCGGCTGCGGCAGGCGCCACGGCTTGTCACCAGCAAGAGTTGGCAGGTAGGCGATCAAGCGACATTAGACTTACATGCAGAACCTTTACAGCACACTGATCATAGCAGTGTTAGGGTACTTTGTAATACCCGCCTGGCTGGCTACCACGCTCAAGTGGAAAATTAGTCTCCAAGCAGATACCGGTTTGTTTCTATAACTGCTTTTTAGAGCCTTCAAAGCTTTATGTACAGTCGAGGACATAAATATGTATACACTTTCTGAAATTCAAAAGCAATTTTCTCGCATGTTTAACATTTAAGTGTTAAACTATTACACAAATCATAATAGTATATGTTAGAAGATTCTGCCTTTATAATATCTCATAATTTCAATCAGTAGTTTAAGAGGAAACCGTTGTTGATTTTTACTAAGTGTATACATATTTATGTCCTCGACTGTACTTATCACTTTGAGCCATATTATCACTGACGATGGTGAGATTGTAGTCAAACACAAGTCTATATTTGCTTAGATTTGATGGCGTGGTCGGTTAAGATTTTACAGAGGGTTCGATTCCCACACAGGACATGCATTTGTGTGCATGAACATGGTTCCTTTCAGCGGTTTTCTCTAAGACCTGTAGTTCAGAAGTTGCCCTCACTGGCTGGAAAAAAACTTCACCGGTATATTAAGTAGGTATAGTATATCAGTAACCTGATTTCCATAGTACAAGCTCTGCTTAGTATGGGATGATAGCCGTGTGTAAAGCATTCTCCACACACGGCCAAGATCTGATCCAAGGATATTTATTTATATCAACAACTCAATAATTGCAGGTGTCAACCGGCAGCGGCAAGTCATGGGGAGTGCCGGGCTCCGTGTCCAGCTACTCGATGGGTGCTCGGTCCGTGCCCGCGTCCGCCTCGCTCTACTCCGTCACCAGCGGCGAGTCTTCCCTCTCTGGTGAGGAACATTCTACAACATTTTAGGCATAAAACTGCACGTTGTGGGTGCAAGTTGTGGGAAGTACTTACCTACCTCATTAGACAGAAGCACGTAGTAAGCTTTGATTGATAAATAAAATAAATACACAGATTACCTACTACACATAGTAATTGCACATAGTAATGTGCTGGACACTAGATTATCTATCCCCCATAGTAGGTAATTGACAGGAAATTACAGATAAGTAGATTGTAACTTAAATTAAATCGCCAGACTAGACTAATAGCTAAAAAAAAGAAACATACCTACTGTCGTTCCTAGACTTATAATTTTCTGATGTCCATACTCGTAGTTACACCCACCACGCCTGTTATCCATGTTATAGCATGTCTATACCAAACGATTTAAGTACTATTAAAGGTAAATAAGTAGGTACGAGTTTTTTTATTTTTGTCCTTTCACGCAGCAACAAAGCGTGGAGATATAAGTTATTAGCCGAAGAGTACGTTACTTTTATCCCGGGAACGCGAGTGAAGCCGCGAGACGGAAGCTAGTACTTAATCGCTGATCCTGCAGCGAGAGGTCTAGAGTTCTGCGGTCTGTGTCCACTGTAATCTATGCGGCGCTTTTGATCATTACACACAGCGACTACTGCGGTCAAGGAGAACTCTAGACCGCTCGCTGTGGGATCGGCGCCTTAGTCTTATTTCTATCCCCCCATTGCAATAGGTACCAATAACCTTAGTACCTGCTAAGTATATTTCGTTACTATATTTTTCCAGGAGTGTCTTCCGTATCATCGAACAGCGGTGGTAACGTGGTGAATAGCTGCTCGACGAAGTTATGCGGAGGCGCGAAGTGCGGCGGAGCGTGCCTCGGGGCGGTGCCTCGGCCTCAGAGCGCGTCCACGCCGCCGCGCCCGAGGCAGCCAGCCTCCAACTCCCTGAGGCGTTCGCAGCATCATAGCATGAAGGTTTGATACCATTAGTATTATCTTTAGTTCAAACACCGGTACGGTATTACGTACACCAGACCGTCTACAACTTTCATCTCAAAAAGACGTTCTAATTTGGATGTAAAGTAAGAAGTAAACAGTAGGTAATAAAGAGTGAATTAAAGATGAAGAAGACAGATAAATATAGCCATCAATAAATGAAGACCCTACTAAAATCAAACCAATAACTTAGGTACCTACTACTGAAACAACTAATACAAAAATACTACCTATATTTATACTAACAAATACCTACATAGGTAGCAGGTATATATGCCTGTACAGAAGACTCCTTAGACTTCACAACGAGGTATTGCTTTTTAAATCTATGAAGCAGCGAGCCGTATGGAATCAATTTACCTTTATTCTTAAGATTTAAGCTTATTATATTTTTACCAGGCTCGTCTACAAGAATACCAAGTCCACAGTTATACGGGCGGGCCGGCTGCGGGAGAACCTTCAGGGCGACTTCCTCCCATCAGAGAGTTCCAGAGAGAATTCCGCGAAGGGCGGCGAGAAAGTGCTGCTGCTGCCTCTGCTTCTACTAGAATTAGGTAGTTATAACATCTTTTTCAATATGTAAGATACATAAAGAAGCGATCATTAAACATAAAAATTTGACTTTGCTAGAGGGCGTTGGTGCATTGAATTCAATTACCTAAGCGGTGATCCACCACGCACCTTCTCCAACCAATAAGATGTGTTGCCGCCGATATTGCCGCATTCGATACACATTTTGTGATTTATTAACTATATAATATTTGTTGCAGGTGTGCCCAAAAAATAGTGACGCAATTAGAAACCTCACCGCAAAAGGATAAACAACACTTCTTCCGGCCTCTAAAACCGTCGAACAAAGATGACCCACCCAAATCCCGAGATCATAGCAATGAGACTGATAAGAAAAAAGATAACCCCAAATCGAAAGCAAAGAAAGATGATAAAAAGAAAAAAGACGACGAAAATACAAAAAATGAAGATAAAAGCAAAAAAGATGAAACCACCGACAATAGAAAGAACGAAATAGCAGAGAGAAAGAAAGAAGAAAAACTGAGGCTCAAAGCGGAGAAGGAGGCGAAGAAAGAAGCCAAACTCCAAGCTAAAGAGGAAGAGAGACAAGCTAAACTAATCGCTAAAGAAGAGGAGCGACAAGCCAAATTACTAGCGAAGGAAGAAAAGAAAAAAGCCAAAAAAGAGGCTAAGCTAGCGGCGCAAGCAGAAAAGGAAAAAAACAAATAAAGATCATAACGTTAAAATTTTACATTGTAGTAACTCGTAGCCGTCTTAAATATTAGAATTTGAGAATTGTTAATTATTCATAAACAATTTTAAATAGCATATATGTAGGTATACTAAAATACTGTCGTAGTCCATACAATATATTACAAACTTACAGTAAATTATTGTTAGTTTATATTTTATTTTTTTACTTCGATTGGAAAAGTTATTCTGTTTATGCTTTTATACTGATTTACACAATTAAGTTTATATATTATGTAGCTTAGTAGCAATTTCTACTTGAAATTGTTATTTACTTATATTAGGAATGGTGTAAATAGTTATAAAAGTCAAAATGTTATATGAAAAGCAATCTAATTCATACCTACTTGTTGGGAATTCTACAAACTGCGAAGACTGAAAGAATGGGATAATGAAATCATATCGTTTTGTAATTTACTTGTGTAACAGTGTAGTTAAGAGCTTCGTGCATTCCGGCACCGCCAAACTATTTATTTATTACTACGTACAGTCGAGGACATAAATATGTATACACTTAGTAAAATTCAACAACGGTTTCCTCTTAAACTACTGATTGAAATTATGAGATATTATAAAGGCAGAATCTTCTAACATATACTATTATGATTTGTGTAATAGTTTAACACTTAAATGTTAAACATGCAAGAAAATCGCTTTTCAATTTCAAAAAGTGTATACATATTTATGTCCTCGACTGTACATACTGATTTGATTGGACTTAAGGCGCTACCTTGATAATAAACCGACAAAGGCTACGGTCAATCAAATGTATCGACCCAAGTTGCATGGAATAAACGACGTATATAAGTACCAAACAAAATATAGTTTGTTTACAAAAAAAAAACATGCTATGTATAGAAAATTCGCCTGCCTAACAGAGCTACAGTGAAATAGACTTTTATCTAAATAAAAATCTACCTACTTTGGCTACTTTGGAATTTAATTTTATCTAGAAAATTTGTGGCAAACGTATTATCCTTCCAATACCAAAATATATTATAACAAAAACTTGTATCCCCAAACCTTGTAGGTATTAATTAAGGCGCTCAGAAATAATTTTATTTCCAAGGTAGCGCCTTAATTTGACTATTGGTGAAGCTTTCTTTAGGATTAATTTAGAAATTATTTTCATAATCATTTTACATTTGCCACCAAAGATGATGCGAATACATTTGTAAATTGTAATATCTTACCCGTCATTTTAGGGCTAAAGCTCAGAGTATATAAATACTACGTACACACGGCTACAGGTCAAGCTATACATTTCTAGTATAAGCTGACCTCCCATTGTACGGAAATCGTATACAATGCGAGTTCAGCTTATACTGGAAATTTATAGCTTGATCGGTAGCCGTGTGTACAAGCTAAAGTATCAATACCTATCGATAATATTATTTCTTATAGTAAAATCAACCTTAATATCCTTAATTCATTTTATATCATTGAATCTAAAGTACAGTCGAAGACATAAATATGTATATACTTGACGAAATTCAACAACATTTTTTTCTTAAACTATTGATTTAAAGTTATGAGATATTATGCAGGCAGAATCTTTTAACATATAATAATATTATTTCAACATTTGAATCTATACAGTATGAGAAAATTGCTTATGTATTTCACAAAGTGTGTTGGTCGACTGTACCTTAATATTTATATATCTTGACTGTCAAACACTCTCTTGAAATATTCTAAAATCTAAACCATAGCATCTTAAAATATTTTAAAAGTAAAGGATAAAGGTAGAATCATATCAGATCGCATTTAGCATATTGCTAGGTAAGTGTTGACATTAATTTTGTAAGGGTTCCACTGTCGGAATATATAGTCAATCGTTAGAAATTTCCTGTAAAATAAATAACAATGTTACCATAGTCTTATTCTTTTATTTCACCCCAATATCACTTATTGACATTGTAATTAAACTAAATACAAATTAATATGAATTCTGAGGACAAGTAATAGACCAAAAAGGTAAATAAATTAACAACAAATACATCAATAAAATGTTTTAAGCTGGTAAAAAACTGTTGCATATTGTAGTAGCTAAGAAAAACTTATGTAGCAACAATCAAAAGTTTTATTTATCTACATTGAAATAATTAACAAATTCACTTGATTACTAAGTATATACTAACACAGCGCATTTTTGTAAGTTTAATCTTTGTAATCGTCACCCAGACGGTCCCATAGCTCTTCGCCAGTCTTCTTATTTATACGAAGGTACTTGTTGACCATAGGTTTGTAATAGTATGCTTGGTAATCATTACGCTCGGACATCTTATTTATTATTGCCTTCTCTAGTGTCCTCAGTTTGATCTTCTGTTTTTCTTCGTCAATGAAGTGCATGAATTTTTCATATTCCTGTAACATAATACAATTTAACAAATTAAATATGTAGAACAAATTACCTGACAAACTAATAACTGAACAAATAACTTGAAGTTACTTTGATTTTTATATATTATGTCCTTGTTATTAAGTTCTTGTTCTTGTTCTTCGAGGTCAAGGACATAAATATGTAGGTATACACTTTGTGAAATTCAAAAGCTATTTTCTCGCACTGTATACATTTAAATGTTGAAATATTTCAAAAATCATAAGAATGTCCACAATTGTGACATAGTTACAGTGAATTTTTATTCCCTTCCCTTTCCAATCAGACATAATAAGGATATTAAAAAAATATGCATGTTAAGAAATTTCAATCAATAGTTGAAGAGAAAATCGTTGTTGAATTTTCCTAAGTGTAAACATATTTATGTCCTCGACTGTACATACTCTAGCAATTTTCCAGCATGCTTTGCAACACAGTCTTTTTTTTTCTATTTATGTCTGAAACCTTCCCCATAAGGCACCAAAATATCATTGCAATTTGCTGAATGGTTTAGGCATGCACTCATTACAAAGAAACATAGATTTTTGTGTAGTTTAAGGTAAGTTATTAAAGTAAAGTAAATATTTATATTTATGCTACTTTCTAAATACTTCATGTTGATTCTACTAAATATTACTTAAAGTTACGGGGAACAGCTAGTTTAGAATATTGAATAATGGCAACTTATCATGCCAACTGTAGTTTTAGTAAAACATCTCACAACACAGATTACTATCAACATTTTGACTAACATTGACATTGATAGATCCTATATTTTACCATAACTATGAATTTGTTTGTGAAAGCTTAAAAAGTACCATGACATCTCAACCAGAAATTCAGGTATAAATGTAGCTGAAGGAATACCAAACATTGAAGGGAATTGTTTCTAGCATACTGGTACATGATTAGAAACTAATTTGTCAATTTCTAGCTATTATATTTGCCACTGCTCTAGCTTCTTTCCTTTCCCATCCTATAACTAGATATGAAAAAGGAACCAGCAGGAACTGCAAGTCAACTGATTATAAATAATAAATATCCTGGGACATTCCTCACACACGGTCATCTGATACCAAACTAAGCAGAGCTTGTACTAAGGAAACCAGACAACAGATATACTACATATACTACTTTTTGGTCTGTAAATACATATCTTATATTGTTTTATTTATTGTATTGCAAGCATCCATAGGCTACGGTAACTGTTTACCATCAGGCGGGCCGTATGATTGTTTGCCACCTTAGTGGTATAAAAAAACTTAATATACATAATTACACCCAGACTCTGGACATACAAACATGTTCATGCAAATAAATGCATGTCCTGTGCCGAATCCACGACCTGGTGGAATCTTAACCAACTGCGCCAACTGGCCCATCCAATAGTCAGAGTTTAGTTAAAAAACATAAGTATAAAAATCACAGAAAATACTTGGGTGTGATAGGGGTATCCATAGGTTTACATAGATAGATGAACCTTATAGTACAGAAATAAGGACTACTTTTCTTTGTATTTATAAATGTCAAAATGTGTTTCTTAGATTTGATGGACTGTAATATAACCAAAACCTATTACTATTACCTGCTGAGGGCTATTGTGGATATAGCGAGCGATGAACCTGGTTATTGGGTGACGGTGGTACTCCCAGTGCTTAGGGGTGTAGCCATCAGGGATTGGCGTCAGCTGGGCCGGCCCGATGAACACGTTAGTGTAAAATATTATCAAGCCTACCGGGATGAAGCCAATCATCAAGTAGTAATGGAACATATCTTTGAATTTATGCCATTGCCATCTGTAAAATTAAGGTTAAGTATTAAAAAATCATCCTTAGGGGGAGATTTTACAACTTATTACTTATTATTATTAATGTTTGAAGACTTGAATAAAAAAATAAAAACAAAAATGGTTAGGTAATCACTGCGGAAGACACCGTACCTGGATGGCTGAATGGCCATTGTTTCATGTCCATGACCACCAAACAAGGCTTTGTTTGTTGAAAAGGCTACATTTTTAGTAATATTAGGTAATTTTACGTTGTTTTTTAGCAAATTTATGCCAAAAGATCGACCTAGAGCACTCCAGCACACCATTTTTATTTTTGACAGTGTTTTGACAATTGTTGCCACAGTGACATTACTAATAAAATAAAATAATCTCAATTTATGGTACAGAGCTGTAGAGACGTCAGAATCAAAATCATATTCCAACCAACCAAGCAACCGTGGTTGTAGATTTCAACTTTTTATTCGATTGCACAAGAGAAATTCATTAAAATAAGACCTACGAAATTCATTTTTGACCTACATACATACAGGGCATCCTGGGGCATCCACTGATTTCTTTGTCGACCGCTCGAGACCACTTAATATTTAAGTAGGTTTCTTTCGTACCCATTTCCGTACCCAAGCTGTGAAATGAGTCAGCCTTTTAGAGCATTAAGAAATGCTAATCGTTGGTTTTGGCATGTTCGGCCAAAAATACTTTGTTTCAAAAAATCTTATTTTTTTTTAAATGACGTACCTATACTAAAGCAGCGTTGCCAACTCTACGTCTTTTTACGTAGATCCACGTATTTTAGGCCATTCCTGCAAACCTACCAACTTCGGTTCCTGAATCTACGTATTTTTATAAAGTTTTACGAAGCAAAATAATGTAACTCATTAGGATGAATGATCAAAATGAAAACGCATGGCGATGCAACAGGACAAAGTGTGTATTCCATAGAGCTGACTCTTATCTTATGTGAGTGTATAAAACGAAAAGTCTCATAGCGCCCGTAAACAAGTAAAACTTAAAGTGAATGTATCAGCATGAGGCGGGATATTTGAATCTTTTCAAATTTTTATTACTTTTTACTATCGTAGAAGAATATGGCTAAATATTTCAGTAATTAGCGACCGTAGTAAATTTACCGTAGTTCATTTGGCATATTGTGGAATTGATACTTTTTGTTTATATTCAGTAAAATTCAGTGAAAAAAATGTACATTCAGTAAAATTTTCAGTTTTACGGTTTTTAGAGGAACGTTCAAATATGGCTCATATTATACAAAAAAAACATTCATAACATAATGTGCCAAATGAACGACTACAGTCAGTAATCAATGAAATATTTGGCCATATTGTTCTACGAAGGTAAAAAACAAAAAAATCTTGATAAAAAACCAATTTCCTGCCTCATGCTGATACATCCACTTAACCAACAATATTTCGATTTGTTTGATTGCTATTTTTTTCAGCTTTCTGCTCAGTTTAATTGACTTGAATTGAAGAAAAGAGTCTTAATTAACCGCGAGCCTACACTGGAACACATCCAGCTATTTAATTAAAATATATATAAATTTAATTTGCCTGATGAATGAATAATTTAAATAGTACAGCAAAATATTCGTTTTATTCAGTTTCACGTCTCATAACCTCTTCATTTAATTAAAAAAAATATCTACGAACTTTTCATGCAATTATTTTTAATCTGGCCTACGCCTTTTTTTAATCCGAGTTGGCAGCACTGCGCTGCAGCCCGCGAAGCTTTGAAATAAATGTCAATATTTCCGAAGACTATCTTAAATTTTTATGATTTTAAATTCATAATTCTTCAGTGGTAAACAAATAAAATGAAAATATTACAGCTTAATCATAATTTCAAAAGTTATTTATAGGTTTTCAAGTATATTACATTTTCTAATTAAAATTAAAATCTTATCCATAGTAAATTTAAATACGCGGGAGGTAATCTTTTTATAATTCAAGACACCTGTTGCATGTTTATATAAAAAATGTAGGTAAAGGAAACTAGTATGTATGTGTCGAAAGTATTGATTTTCGCTACGAGCATGCTCAGTTCATACGCTGTCAAATGATAAGGGCATCTCCACCCACTCAAACAACTTCGATTCAGTAAACCATAACACTTTGGCTTCACACATTCAGTATTAACTTGTGCTTTAGATTTTTATATGTGATGGATGAGTGATGGAAGAACTACTACAGGATATATTTAGGGAAGCCACAGGACCAAAGTTGACTGCCTTGAGGAAGGCTTGTCAAGATGCATTGGGTAAGTGAAGGAAATGTGTTTTCTATGGCCTTATGCAGTAAGTTTTTTTTTTCAGAGTTTCCTTTAATTTTTTTTCTTTGGTCTCCATTATTAGTTATAATGGGATAAACGATGGAAACGATAAATTAGGTACTATTTTTATTACACTTAAATCTATATAATATATTTAAAATATATTTTAGTGTTTATATATATATATATAGGTAGAAGAGGTATTTCAAATATGCGTACATCGAAGTTGTCTTCTAATATAGAAATTTATTTCATCTCAGAACGCTAAAGTTGATGCTTGATGAACATTATAATATTTTTACACAGCAAAATTTTTTTATGAAAGGCCAACTTTTATGAATATCCTACAGGAATATGACACTCTAAATTGACCTTTAAAACTAGTACTATATAAGAACTACGATAGCTAACATAACTGAAAGTATACATACTATAAAACCGCTTCAAATAAGTTAGTATGTAGGTACGTCGTAGTTCCCGCTTGCGCTTTGCAATTGCTGCAAGTTCCTTGAAAGATGACTCATTGCTATAATTATAATAAAATGGTATCGTCCTTCATTTTAATAAGTACCCTACATACTTAAATGATGGTAATACTCGACTACCGTGTCTGATGGCTGCATCTACATTTTAATAACTTTACCTACCGATGGCAACTTACTTATACTTATACCCCCTTATACATAAAGCGCTATTTAACTAATACACTGATTAAATGGTCACGAAAATAATGTCACATTATTTGACAATGACAATAGAGTGACGTTATTTACGTGACCCTTTAAACAGTATATTAGTTAAATAGCGCTTTATGAGTAAGGGGGATTTAGTATAAGTATACTAAGTACTTACCTAACCTTTTCAGAAATTCTTTGCATACAAGAAAGCAGTGCGCGTCGTCCGTCGTACGAACTGCGACGCGCGTGCCTGCTTCCGCTGCAGATCGCGCTAGAGAGCAAGAGACCGAAGCTTGTTACCTTCGCACTTCAGGGCTTCCATGTATGATATTGTTTCTGATTAGGATAGTAACTTGTAAAGATAAACTCATATGGAAGAACATTGGAGAAGTCGAATTCTTCATGAATAAAGGCACCCACCTACTTAGCTCAAATATTTTCAATTTATTAATTTCTATATTTCACAGTATTCAACTGAATCTTCTATTGACATCTTTGATAGAATTTCTGAGAACCTCAACACGAACACCGCGTGTACCTTTGCCCTATAGAATATTTCTGTGGAGTTTACTTTATCTAAAATGTACCTTACCAAATTCCATGTTCATGTATTTACATAGTGCTTAGGAGTATCATCAGATACAAGCTGTACCTACTAATGTAAACGTCTTCCAAAATTTCCAAAGCTAAGTTCTTTATTGTTCCAGAAAATCCTACGGGATGACAGATTTCACAGGGGTATTGAGCCAGAAGATGACTCGCTATGGATGCCTTCGCAGCTACTTTGTGCCACCGCTTCGGTCATGTACCACTTACCAGATACCCAGGTAAGGAACAGCTTGGTATAGAAGTAATACTAGAGACGTAGGTAAACTTTAACTAGGACAGATCACGGGTACCAGATTAGGGTCACCAATATGAAGAAGTGAAGAACATCCATTAATTGAAAAGCTATGTTTTTGTGTCAAGCAAGATTCCGCGGAGACATATCGGCCTCTCACGTTTTTTTGTGTGCGTATCGAGGTGGCCCTTAATCGGACCCGCGGTTTCGTCGCTGAACTTAACACAATATAACTTCAACAATAATAAAGTTTTAAGAGAGATACAACGGAAGATGCACCTTATAAAAGATCGCAGCAAAATTACAGTAATTCAATGTAGTGTGGGTCGCCCTATAGCTCCAATGACGAAGTGCTGTGCTAGCAATGTGCGAGGACTAGAGTGGGTGTAGTATCTACCGAATGTTGTCCATTTCCCCTGGCAGCACATCGCTTTCAAGAAGGGTGTGAAGGGAAGGTCGTCAACGCCCTAGACACCTTTAGTATTGCAAGCGCATACAGGCTACGTTAGCCGTGTACCATCAGGCGGACCATATGCTTGTTTGCAACGTTAGTAGTTTATTAAGCAACAAATATTTTATGGATATACGAGAAGAGGAAGACTGAAAAATAGATGGATGCATTGTGTGAAAGATGATATGGGTAAGAAAGGAGTGAATTAATGAGGGATAGAAGAGACGAATGGACCTCAACTGATTGGGAACAGGGCAGGCAGATACAGATGCAGATGCTGATGATGATGATGATGTTGGTTCAGGTCGGTATATTCCGCATGTACCTGTCGCTGGCGCTGTCCCCGCGGCGCACGCTGAACGGGCGGCTGTGCGTGTGGGCGTGCGGGCGGTGCGGCGAGGCGGCCGCCGCGCCCGCGCACCCGCACGTCGCCGCCGCCGCGCGCGCCGCCGCCGCGCAGGCGCTCCGGGCATACACGGCACAACTAGGTACCTATTATTGTGGACTACGTGGGTGACCGCCTACTGGTGTTTCAAACCGAGCGTTTTAGCGGAAAGCACGTAAAGCCGTTGGTTCCAGTTATCACTTAATTGTGATAATCGTAAGACTAGTTGGAGGCCTTCTAGGCTGCTTGAAAAATTCCAACAGGAGGTTGACCACTAGCCTACCTCCACCAATCCGCAGTGGGCACGCGTGGTGGAGTACCTTTCACCCTCATTTGTGAAAGGAGGCCTGTGCTCAGCAGTGGGACATTATAGGCCGGTTATAATCATGATGATGAGGTGTGTTAGCCTCACATGGCTTTTACACCCTTACGCGGACAAATTGGCGAGAGCTTAGTAATCAGGTAAACGCCTAAAAGGACGAAACTCGGCTCAGGACATTAGCAGGTTCGAAAGTGAGCGGAAATAAGAACTGTTTTTTTAAGGGCCTACTACCAGTTTAATAATGGCCAGCCATAAGTGGTACCGTTCTCCTCTTCAAAATTCGGTGCAGCCCATCTGGGGAAGTACCTTCACCGTACTGAAGATAGCAGTCAAGTAACATTTGAATGTGGTGTTGAGTTCCTGTTCCTGCGGTAAGTCAGGTCGCCAGAGCTCCATGAGGTGGCTATGGACAACCAGTATTCGACCAGCGATGTTATACCAAATGTTGCCGATTCCTTCCGATGCCTTTTGAAGATTTCAACATATAAGGTCAGCTTTGCAACATTGTCCTTTACAAGATCTCAATACGATTATTTTAATTACAGATGAAGAATGTCAGGAACTTTTATCGGAAGGCTCTCCGCTGGGCAAGAATCACATGGTCGCTGTTGGGTGCTACAGTGAAGTGATACCAGTCATACAGTATCTATGTAGTCGGCTATCAGAGACGCAACTGTAAGAACATTCCACCTACTATGTCATCAATTTTAAAATGGAGTATGCCCCAGTCTAAGATCATGAGTAAAGTTGTTGATTAATTCACAAATTTTACAATTTGACTCTTCTGAAGGATCTCCTGATGTTCATTGAAAAACTGAAAATAGTGGGAGCTATAGCTAGTAAGATCAAAGTTTTGATTTAACAATGGAGTTGAACCCCAAAGTACTTTTTGTGGTTTGTATAGTTCTAAGTAAATCATCCAAAACTGATAGTTGTATAAGTGGATGTTATACATATATTATGTGGACATTACACAGTATACTAGAAATACAAAATCAAATATCCAATAATCAATATTTTCAGCATACCAAAACAGAATCCCTTGGCGTTATTTTTCCTTGAGTGCCTATTGACGCTGATGTCAAGTCTATCGGAGAGAGTGTGTGGCAACTCACATTTCACAACATTCCTCTGGCAGAAGTTCTGCCCGTCACTTATCTCCTTCTTAGGAACGCCACGTGTAGACAAGAATATAAAATCCAGGTATAGTTACGTTCTAGCAAATAATCCTTTTCAAAATATGACTTTTGTGACTTACTTTAAGATATGAATTGCAGGGAACATGATGGCCATTTAGTAGATGATTCAGGAAGAGGCTCTGGAGCCCTTATTTCTGCACCAAGCTTCAACAGTAAGCAGGCTAAAGCTATTTACAGGTAAATAGACCATGAAATCGAAATGATAAAAATAAATTCACGAATGAGTATTTTTTTGTAAATTCAAATATTAAATAAGAAGTAATTAGTAGACGTTTCATCTTTGGACAATCTGAATATATTGGCATTTTTTAGACTTGACTTTATGCTATTGAATAATTCATATAATTTGTCTTCATATTTCAGTATAGCCAACCAGCTAGTCCGCCTAGTCGGCTCAACATCGAACCTACGACCAGTACTCGAGGCATTGTACCACAGAATGTTGCTCTACCCTCCAGTGTCACACAGAGTTGAACCATTGAGGAGTGCGAGAGAATTGCTGCAGAACCCCAAGAGATTATGCCAGTTGGTGCTGTTGAAGAAAACTGATCACCAAGAGAGACATAGTGATGACATGGCTATAGTAAGATTGTGAGTATACATATAGGTGGAAATTTAGTTACCGATAAATGAATTTAAAAATATTGAAAGTATTTAAAATAAAACAGTTTTCAACAAAAGCGAACATATTCAAACCACAAGAATACTATTTATAATTGCATTTTTTCTAGAATAATGGATGGCATAGAAGAATGCGGTCGTAGTGGAAATCCTGAAGTAGTCGCCGCAGCAGTGGAATGCGTTGTGTCATTCCTCGACGCTCTAGAGAAGCTATGTTCTGGCTCAGCGGAATATTTGTCTCCTGAAGCAGCGTCTCTAATACTGGGACACTGGCCTAATCTTCAAGATGCAGATTATACGGGACCATTGACTTACCAGACATTAGCTAGGTTGCCTAGTCCATACAGGTATGTTTGATACAGATTTCTTAGAGATATAGCAAAATAATGTATGTAATGTGGTACAAATAAATAAATCACTTTTTACAGAGATGTCGTTGCTGTATTACAAAGCAGTGAATCTAAGGACAATGATTCTTCAGGTAAATATCTTAATTTGAAGATCCATACTAAGCCTACACTCACACTTAAGAGAACATTATATTAACAAATCTATACTAAACGATTTTTGAAATAACAGATACATCAGGCCCAGAGAACATAAGTTCAGGAAGTGACGGTGAAGCTGACTCCGATGCAGACAACGTGTTCCTACCATCTAGGGCTAGTAACCCTACGTCTCATGATACTGATAAACATCCTGCTGGTGATAAAACAAAAGCTATACCTAAGACGCTGAACCTCGGCAGGTATGATATACTAGGAATAAAAGAGATGAAGAGATGAAAATTATGTATTACTTCTGATACCATAATACATATTTGATTTCAGATGTACAATTACTGAATGCAATGTTGATTTGGAAAGACATAATGCAAGGCAATTTGTAAAAACTCTTCAGAATTCCCTTCTACCAAAACTGTTAAATCTACGCACTTGTATCGAGGTAAAATCGCATTCATCAATGGATTAATTTGAAGTTGATAATGATTACGAAGAATAATATTAATCCAAAATTTTATTAGGTGGACGAGGCAATGCAAGAGTTTGCATCAAAGTGTTGCCAACATAACGCTGCGCAACCCCCTACTACAGCTTGTATTATGAATGCTGATGGAGTATATCTAGCTACATATGCTGCTCTCTTATTGACACTGAAGCAACGGAGGACTAATTATTATAATGAGTCTAGTGTAAGTATGTATTAAAAAATATACGACCCCAATTCTGTTGCATCATATTTTGAAAATATGGACTGTTATCAAAGCTTTTTATCTATATTGAAAGCTTTTAAGTAAGTACTTATAACCAATGAACATAAAATAAACCCAATATTTTCATCCATAGAAAGTACAAGTATCTCTAACAGAAGACGAGTTCGTAGATGAAGTTCAAGGTAGCGGTGTTTTGGTTTACCTATCAGCGACATGGCTCCGCGAACTCTACCAGCAAGTATTGGCCACTGATCTAATGAAGGATGCGTCTATTTCTGATCATCCACTCATACATCTATTATCAGGTAAATGCCTTATGAGTATCTCTTTGATACAAGTAAAGGCTATTATCAAATCCATAAGAATATAATATTTTGTATTGTTATTATAAATAATTTATGAAATTAATAAGAAAATATAACCATAGCAAATTTCTAAATTGGTGTTTCCTACCATAAACACTTGAAACAAACATTTAGTATATCCCATGAAGCCCATATCACCGTTGATATACCTCTTAATTATATGTATGTATATCTAGATGATATTGTTATTTAATATTATAATGTGAATTAACACAGATCTCGGCGGTCTAGACCAGAGTCCAGTGATGTCAGATTGGCAAAAGCTAAAAGAAGTTTCTAAGTTATACAACAACACTGACGATTCACCGCAACATCAGGCTAGCTTACGTTGGGCTAGAAGGTATATAACTATCAACTGATCACAGTTCTGAGTAGTGTCTAAAACGAATAAAGTGAAAGTTATTCTAATTTTAGCATTAGCTACTTATATGTAAAATAATGGCATTATATTTTTTTAGGATATTAACATGTATATGGGATTCAATGGTAACAGTACTTAGCGTACCACTATCAGGATACAGGGACAGGAAGCAAAAATTACACGGAATCATATCGAAGAAAATCAACACCTTTGGGAAGAGAAAGCGGATCGCTTGGGAAGGTTTGACTATTCAATGCCTTGAGGGACTACATAAAGTACGTATTTAAAGAACTACTAAGAATTGAGTGGATTTAAGCTGGACAAAAATACCTTTATCACGCCCCATTACTAACAATGTAAAAACTTACTAATAAAAAAAAACTATTTCAGGCAGCTAGAGTAAGCAACACATTAAGTTTGCAGAACAGATGTAGCAGTATATTAGCTTTATTGGCAAATTCTGCTATTTCTCAACCACCTAATGGGAAAATACTGTCAACGCATGCACTGTCGCTCGATATATTAATAACAGGTAAGTAGGTCAGATGTAACTTTTAGCTTTATGATATATTGCATGACAATTATCACGTTGGGCGTCATTTTTCTGCACTTTTTATGGAAGTCTACTGTATGTAACTATTAATTTAAAAAACTATGAACCAAATAACGTATGGTTTTTAAACTTCTAGGTGGTCTAGAACTCGGTTCTAAAGCTCCAGAATGTTGGGAGCACATATTCTCGGCATGTCAATACGTATCGAGCTTTGAACATTCCTTGTTTGGTCATCAAGGCAACAATGCCACACCTATAGTGACCATGCAAACCGGCAGGAATAAAACTGTATCTATTCTACAAGCAGATGCCAAGTTAGGATTGGATGGCAAGGAAGACGAAACTTGGTGAGCAACGTGCATGATTTTTCTTTTAATAATGTTTTTCAGTATTGAAAAACTTATAATTCTAATTACTGATTGTTTCAGTGTGGATGTCTTCAATTTTCTGCAACCAGTGTTTGAGAATAATACAAACAGTGATATGTCAGTTGCTAAAATTGTTGAAACGTGTCGACAAGAGGTAAGCATAGAAATATTCAGTTAATATGTCAGAAAACAACATGAGACATGCTCAATAATATGTACCTACAGGATATCTATCCAGCTAGACAGTACTTTAAAATATGACGCCTATGTTTAAAACACTACTTTCCAGGGTGGGAATATAATATCAGGCTCCGGAGCGGCTAGAGTTTGCTGCGCTTTATCAGCTGCAGCGGACACATTATTCACACGTCTCGCTGCTACCACCACTCTACCTACGTTAAAAGCAGCACTACAGCGACTGGTGGCACATCAGCACCGACTTGTAAGTAATATTAATTTTAAGCATAAAAATACCCTCGCTACATCTCTCTGGTGGACGCAGCCTTATGCGAGTTCCCCATCCGCGCGAAACATTGTAAAAATAAGTCTATTGCTCCCCCTTTTGGCACGCAAAGTACATACACTCGCATACATATAGATTCATATCTGTGATCTCAAAGCTTTTGTTGAAACTTTACATTAATTTTATCAACACAATAAAGCTCTTCGCAACCTGGGAGCAGGATGTGGTAAACAACAACACCACTTGGTGGCGGCGTGGTAGCCGCGTTAATGGCAGCGGTGGAGAAGCCGTCCGAGCATTATGTCGCGGTGGAGACGTGGCACTTCGGTGTCTAAGAGCTGCCAGACCGTTGGCTCACCGGATGGCGATATGGACTGTTGTTGGACCGCATTTCATGCAGGTATTCTATGGCTCAGTTGACAAATGATCTGGCTTCCAATTCTCGCGCTACTCCTATCAAAGTGTATAGAATTTTTTATATATCCGCCATGCTTTTTGTTAAATGTCGATAGAGTTTCTTGGAGTGAAAATATAACACAAGATGGCTTAAACATGCAGTTGATTGTAGAAATTCAGAGAAAGCGTTAGCATCTCTGTAGATAAACGAGCTGTACCCCGAGTGTAAAGAATTGACGTTTGTAAACGGTTACTAATTGTTTATGACACTTCTCTATAGGAATTGGCACAGCGCCCCAAGCAGAATACTCATGGTACTAATTTCTCCCATACAAATTTATAGTTAACGCAAACGAATTAGTAAGCGTTTCTGTGTATGAAAATATCGCTGGCCCCGGGCAATAAAGCGGTAATATAAAAAATCGAATTTTACAGGAGAAATAAAAGAAGCTAATTTGTTTATATTGCAGCGTACAGTGATCCAACACAGGCGTTCAAAATGTCAAATGAAAGCTAATTTTTTTACCAATATAACCTTTTAAAAATAATTGTAATGGTATAAATATTTAATGAAATAACTGAAAAAAATTATAATACAAATTATGGACGATACTGTTTCAATTGCAACATCATTAATGACTTTATAAACACACCGACCACTGAGATTCAAGAATGTAAGAAAATAATACGACGTAATTTCCACTTTAGATCTCGAGCGTACCAGCCGATTACCACCTTCTTCAGGGAAATTTTGTTGCCAAATCTTAGCTGTATCATCCACTATCGCTATTTTAGAATCCTATCAATGAAACATATTTTTATGTAACCATTGTAACAGACCGACCTTATAATGTGATTTGTTTTTATTTTTAACCATTTTTGACGGTATATATTTTTTTTTTTTATGTTTCTACTACCTAATTTTTGTTTAATTAAATTTTAAATGTATACCTTCGACTTTGAACCCCGACTGAAATGGTCTGACGCCATTGTTTGCATATTGCTTGTTCGGGAGGCTGGAAGTCGTCAAACCTACGTGCGAGACGATTCGTAATGACTCTCGAAAACAGCTTATAAACGTGGCTTAGGAGGGATATCGGGCGGTAGTTCTTCAATAGGGCCTTATCGCCTTTCTTGAAGTAGAGCACCACCAAGCTTCCGCTCCATATTTCTGGCGTTGTAGATTCGTGTATGACGGAATTAAAAAGCTTCTGAAGGACTACAAGTACCGGTTTTCCACCCGCTTTCAGGAGCTCTGTTGTAATTCCGTCTTCACCCGCTACCTTGTTGTTTTTAAGCTGTTTCAGAGCCATTCTAATCTCGTAAAGGCTGACGTCTGGGATATCTTCGGTGTAGTGCCGGGTCAACTTGGCTCTTGCGTCACTAACCGGAATTGGATCTGGTTTCTGTGACGAGGTGTACAGCTGTCCATAGAACTTCTCGATCTCTCTCAAGATCTCCAGCTTTGACGTGATGATGCTGCCGGTGACGGTCTTCAGCTTGGTCAGTTGACTTTGACCAATAGACAAGTCTCTTGCGAACACTTTGGAACCTTTGTTCCGCTTTATTGCCTCTTCGATACATGATGTATTAAAGAGGCGCAAATCGTGTCGCATTGCGTTTGAGACCTGCCTATTTAGCAGCCGATATTCGGCTGTATCAGCTGAAGACTGCAACTTCATTTCACGTCGTCGCTTCATGAGTTTGAGAGTTTCATCCGAGAGTTTTTGGGTTCTATTCGTGCGGCGGGTCTTAAAGAATTTAGATCCTACCGCATGGACAGTTTCCACGAGCCTCTTGTTTGTATCGTCCACCGTCACGCAATCATCCAGGCATTGGAAGCGATTATGAAGTTCAAGCTGAAAGCTGTCAGGGGGTATTTGGGAGGCAGGAGTTAAATCCGCCAAATATCACGTCAAGCGAGTAATTGGAAAGTCACTTAACGTTTGAAGAGATCTTAACTTTTTTGCACAAATGGAGGCCATACTAAATAGTCTTCCTTTGTGTCCCCTTTCTTCCTCTCCTAACGACCTCCTTTCTCTTTCTCCAGGGCACTTTCTCATAGGAAGACCGTTGTTCAGTTCAGTTCAGTTTCTCAACAGGTAGGCCTCAAAATGAATATGGACAAGACAAAAATTATGTCTAATGTTCATATTCCGCCAATGCCGGTGATTGTTGGGAGCACTGTTCTCGAAGTTGTAGACGAGTATGTTTACCTAGGACAAATTGTCCAACTAGGTAGGTCCAACTTCGATAAAGAGGTCAATCGAAGAGTCCAACTCGGCTGGGCAGCGTTCGGGAAGCTACGGCATATCTTCACGTCCAGAATACCTCAGAGTCTGAAGACAAAGGTCTACAATCAGTGCGTGTTACCAGTGATGACATACGGGACAGAGACGTGGTCTTTTACTGCTGGCCGCATAAATAAGCTCAGAGTCACTCAGCGAGCTATGGAATTGACTCCATTACTAGAAGTAGACATAACTAGCGAACATGTTGAATCAGTTGCGAGAAAATTGCATGGTGGTGGAGGCCCAACAGGCACCACATCAGAAAATTGGAAAGATTACTTGTTACGATTTGGAGAAGCAAGCCTGCATTTGAGGATTGCAGTAGCACAATTAACAATGCATTTAAATAACAATATTGTACCATGGACCCAAATACAAGCCCTTATGTCAAGTCGACTCATAGCCTTAGACAAATGCCCAGGTGTGAGACCGATTGGCATTGGCGAATGCCTACGCAGGATCTTATCCAAATGTATGATTTTAGTCACCGGGTCTGAGGTCACCGAAGCCTGTGCTCAATCGCAACTTTGTAGTGGACTAAGCTGCGGTATCGAAGGTGCTATACACGCAATGAATGAACTTTTCCAAAAAGAATGCCAACCAGGCCTTAACTGGGGAATGCTACTCGTCGATGCAAATAATGCCTTTAATTCTATGAATAGACAGTTAGCTCTCTGGCAAGCAAGAATATATTGGCCACATTGCGCTCGTTTCTTATACAACACATACAATGGTCACGCAGAACTTGTAATACGTGATTCCGATATGAGATTATACAGCAAAGAGGGAGTAACCCAAGGAGATCCACTTGCCATGCCATTGTACGCCCTTGCAACACTACCCATAATAAATAAACTAAAAAAAGAACAAGCAACTACCCAATGCTGGTATGCTGATGACTCTTCCGCCCAAGGCAAACTAAAAAACCTACGTCATTGGTGGGATACAATGAGTAAAATAGGCCCAGAATATGGTTACCTTCCTCAAGACAAAAAATCATATCTTATAATTTCCGAGAACGACAAGCAAACAGCTCAACAGATTTTCAAGGGGATTAACGTAAACATCATAACTGGATCACGCTTCCTTGGTAGTTATATTGGCGAAGGAAAAGAACACTTTGTAAACAAGAAAATTAAAAACTGGCAATCTACAATAGAAAAACTTTCACTTATCTGTAAAGACTCACCCCAAGCCGCTTACACTGCCCTCACCAAAGCAGTTCAATTTCAATGGTCATTCCTTTTAAGAGTTTTAGATGACGTAAACCAATTCTTCGAACCACTAACAAACACACTGCGTACCAATTTTTTACCCACTTTACTAGGAGGGGATATCTCACCCTTAGAAGCGGACTTATTCTCTCTACCCGTTCACAAAGGTGGTCTAGCAATCTCCGCTCTATCAAAAATTACAAATATAAACTATGAATGTTCAAAAAAAAGGTTGTGCAGTCCTCTCAAATGCTTTAATCGAAAATACACATATGGACCTCTATCAACATCATAAATCTCTCAAAGATGCACAGAAAGAAAGCCGCAAAGAGAAAGACTCTCTCAATGACGAACTCTTGGATACCGTCTTGGTCAAACTCTCTCCTATCAAGAGAAGAGCGATTGAACGATCAATTTCGACAAAAATGAAAACTAAATCCTCCAATTGGCTATCTATCATACCGACAAAAAAAGACCATTCCGATATGTCCCCATTTGAGTTCAGAGACGCACTTGCATTACGTTACCACAGATTACCAGTCTCTATGCCAAAATCATGTGATGGCTGCGGCTGCGATGAATTCAATGTTGATCATGCTCTATGTTGTAAAAAGGGTGGTCTAATAACACGTCGTCATAATGAAATTAGAGATTTGTTCTGTGACCTATGTCAACATGCATGGGGTAACGTAGTCAAAGAACCCATAATCTCTGAAGGAGACTGCGGACTACGTGGAGACCTTTCTTGCCGTGGCGTTTGGGATGCACAGAGGGAGGCGTTATTTGATATCCGTGTCGTAGACACTGACGCTCCTTCTTATATTTCACGTCCTGTCGCCTCTGTATTAAAATCCGCTGAAGACGAAAAAATAAGAAAATATTCTAGCGCTTGCGAATTGCGACATGCAACATTCACCCCTCTTGTCACATCCGTTGACGGAGTTTTCGCTCCACAAATGTCTACCTTCGTTAAACATCTTGGAGCCGCAATCTCTGACCGCTGGAACAGGTCATTTAGCGTAGTGATGGGTTGGCTAAGATCAAAAATAATAATCTCTATAATCCGTGCCACTAGTATGTGTATTCGCGGCACGAGACATAGATTTAAGCCAATAGCAGACTTATTTGGCTTCGGCGATGGAGCAGCCCTACCTAAACAAGACTGATGTTGATGCGGTCTACGAACCGATTTTATATAATATTTTTCTGTTACGGTATTCTTATTATAATGGCTACGTTTATTTAAAATTAAATTGAAATGTGATCTTATACAATAAACGGTAAAGTATCAAATACATAACTTAGTCGTAAGAGAATTTTCCATGCAATAAAGCTGTTATTGTAATTTAATCTAGTGAAATATTATTTAAAAAAACTGAAAAAAATAAGAGTGATAGATTGATACTCAGAGAAGCTAAAAATCAAATAACATTAAAAAGGGCGTAACCGGTGTTTACCGCTATATTGCCCGGGGCCAGCGATATCTCGTTCATCTGTGTCTAGATAAGTATATTTATTTAAATCAATGTGTCCGTAGTGTACCAGCAATTTGGTTCTATTAGCACAGTCCATACTACTAGCATATTATATCAAAGTTGTGAGTTAACTTTTAATTCTTTTAGATACGAAGATGTCCTATAGTCCTGTAAACTACGCGTATTAAAAATGTCATCGCTGCATTTCATCAAATACTTCATCATTTGCTTTGTTATATAATTTACAGGCAGCATGCCACAAGGACATCCAAATCTCGAGCCTAGCTATCCAGTGCCTACACGACTGTGCCACAGCCCTTCTGAATCAGCAAGTGGAGTTGCCTCATTTCCATTTTAATGAAGCTCTACTAAAACCGTTCGAGAACCTTCTATGTTTGGAACTATGTGATGATGATGTACAGGTAAGAATTTTGTTTCTCATCTTCTATGCAAAGTAATTAATCTAAATTATGGTAGAAAATGCTTAGATAGTATTTTTGTTTCCAGGAACAAATCATATCATGCATCTGTGAATTTGTCGAAACAAATAGAATGGAAATCAGATCAGGGTGGCGACCTCTTTTCAACACACTTCGCGCGGCCAATAATTCTAATCAATATTCCGCCATATTGGAAATATTCAAAGTATTCCTCAGCACTGACAATACGCTTGTATTTGCTAACGCTGCACTTGACTGTATACTGTGCCTCTTAAGTCACATAAAAGGACTTCATTATGAGGAGGTGCAAGCAACTGAAGTAAAGCCTAAGAAAGTGACATCGCCAACACAGCCTAAACCTAGTCTAAGTCTGAAATTCTCAAAGAACAGTAAATTTATACCTCTCAGTGAAGAAAAATCAGAGAAAGTCATTGTAGATATGTGCAAAGAAGCACTGTATCATCTAGAAAGCTGTGCTGATATTCTTACTATGATGTATAATATGCCAAAATGTCCTATATTCAATACTGGCAATAGAATCAAAGGAGACATGCCACTTTGTGTGGTCGATCCAATAATACCAAGTGCATCTCTCGACATAACCAAATACATCTGCAATGACAATTGCGAAGAAGAAATTATATCTTATAGAAAGCTCTCAACAAGTCTGCCGCCTTCAAATACTACAAACAACTGTCTTTTAAAACTGGATAAACCGAGTAACATACTTAAAGTATGGTACGTCTTAATTGAAGGACTAATTTCAGCAACTGTTGTATGCTCTAAGAAAAATCAACCAGCGGCTATGGAAACACTTTTTAAGCTTCTAAGAAACACCGTTGATGTACCAGGAACTCATTTTGGTCTCCATTGTATTAACCATATACTTTTACCGACCGTACAAAATTGGCTCCGACAGATAGCCAATGTAAATACGCATTGGGACAGTGTGATGCCAAATTTTAAACAATGCTGTGGTATGACCACTGATACTATTGTCGTATACTTGCATCATTTACAACAAATAAACATCGAAAGGTCAACAAGTGATGACAAAAATGAAAATATTGAGCCGATTGAAAGTGTGGAAGCAACGTTTGCTTTAAAACAGATCATGTTAATTTTAGTTGAATGTATCGCCCAACCGCAAGAACCGATAGCTAGATTAGGAGCGTCTTGTATAAGACACATCATTTTAACATCAGGGCATCTTTTGACTGACCACCAATGGGAGATAGTTTGCACGAGCCTTCATAGAGCCTGTAATGTTAGTTTGACTCCATTGAAACAAATAACTTATGCTTTCAAGGAAAATTCTAATAGTTTCTATGGAGACTTAGCCATAGTAAAAGTCGCTGCACGTCGTGACTGTTCAGTTAATGATAACGTCAGACTACATGCTATGGCTCAACAAGTATTTCTAACTGAACATGGAAAGGGAGACAGTCATGTAAAACTGACACCGAAAAATTCTTCGCAAAATCTGATGTTAATTGACGATAGAAGTTATATCTTCCTCATATATCTACAGGAATCGGTGAATTCTTTAAATCCAGAGTTTTATACGATAAGAATACCACACCGAGGTCTTGTAGTTGGCTTGTTAGCTCATCAAATATTGGTTCAAATAATCGCAACTGTATTAATTCAAGCCTCATCCGATGTGTTTCAAGGTATAAATGGTATTCTGCTAGAAAGTTTAAGAACTGGCTCCAATATTTGCAACTACAAGTTTTTCCTCAGCGATGACAACACAGAATTACTTTTAAAAAGCTTAGAACTATCCTTTACAAGAGCAATGCAGTTTGATTCGAGACCCGGTTTAAAATTCCTGGTTCAAAAAGTATCTAATTTGGATTACGCTGCTAATCTATACAAACAGACAACATCTTCATGGCTTATTAAAATCATAGCTTTGACGGAGATCTTCTTCAGTGGAGTTCACAGATTTAAATTGAAATCAACAGATATATCTATAATTCTTCACAATTACACAATGTCATTAAATTTAACTCTTGAGTACGATCGGTTCGTGACAAAAATATTTGATTTAAAAGGCACATGGGAACTTTTGTGCCATAGTTACGTAAAGCATCTGATAAGTGTGTCTGACTTTGATGAGCCTGATAATGTTAAACAACGAATGTCTTTCAGTTCTGTCGAAACTGACTCATCATCGAATCATTATGAACCTTATTATGCTCAAGAACAAGCACCAAAACCAGAGGACCGTGGCACTCCTACAAAATTTGAAGAATTCAATGAACATTCAGAAGATGATATTGAAAAACCGAGACCTTTTACATTTGCAGACTTCAAGGCAAATAGTAAGACATCCGTGTCTGTAGAAATTCATGCTGAAAATTCTGTGACAAATGATAATGAAAATGAGGAAGTTACTATACCCTCAGATAATGAAGTTCCTGAAATCGAGTTAGCTGATAATATCAACGATGAATCTGTAAATGAAAGAGTTGCACAAACTTTTGAAATTAATAAAGACAGTTCAATCAAAGAACTAAAAACAAGTGTTACCGATGTTCCTGATATTGACTTGGATACTCGAAAAGTAAATATAACAATATGTGACGGGCCATCATACGACAAAAATAAAAATATGGAGCCATTGATTCCGCCACAACCCGTGCCACCAGAAATAGAGCAACAGAGAGCACTCAGTATAAGTAAGGTATGTTGTATCTACATGTACCACATTAGTTATGGTGGTTATTAAACTTGTTTGAATTTTAATACATTTTTATTACTTTTAGGACACTGACGTGCAGCGACATTGCTTCCAGAATATTTTAATGGCATATCTTGAACTGGTTCTAACATTTCCTCTGGAGAGGTTCCAACTGATACACCCGGTGCTACAGAGTGGCTTTGTGCAACTTGCCAAAACTGTGACTGACCCACAGCTACTCGACAGAATCAATATATTTTTCGATAAAAAAGACTTATCCGAATTTAATTATAAGTAATCAATTATTGTGATAATGTAAATTCACACTATAATGTTATATTCCTCGATTGTTCAGTGTTATGTGCTAAATAAAGTCAAATTGTACAGTTTTTTTTTATTTTAATAATATTTTCAGCTCTCAGCGTGTAAACAAATATATTTATCTCACAAATTATAACTAAACATCTAACAAAATATAACAATAATAATTTTAATACATATTTGGTATAAGGACTACTTTAAAAATGTCTTTTGTAAAATTGATATAAAAATGCTTATGGCAGTCTATAACACTTCATGATTTATCCTTCTATATGTAATCTCTAAATTAAAGGCTTCAGACAGAATTCATTACTGCTAAATTATGGCACTATGAACTCACAAGACGAAGTACGTATATTGATTCTACAATATTTAGTGCCTAAAACATTAAAGCAGACCAAAGCAACATGTCTAAAATCTTGGTACAATTCTCGTAAAATGGCACTACTTTTTGGTGTATATCATTTCATAATATTTACATCTCAATATGTACAAATAATACTATTTACATCAGATGTTTATTTCTACCTTAAAACATAAATGCTTAGATATGATAAACTTGATACTACAACAGATAATCCGATACTGGACGCAGCTTTAGTCGGATATGTGTGAACTGTCAGAGCGTAACTTAAAGCACTTAGACCTAAATCACTGGTTATTAACACACTATCCCTGTTAATCATATCTGCTAATTTCTCAGCTTCTAACACGCAAACATTCAACTGTAAATCAGTCGGTTTCGGCAAAATTGATTCAACCGTTACAAAAATTTCCATCTCTATGGTCAAGTAACCTCTGAGAGCACACTCTGCTATTTTGATATGCCACTCTAATGCTCTCATAATATTGTTGAGATTTATGACTGATGATGAAAAATTAGTTCCGTATAAAGCTCTATCGATTTGTTTCTTTGAATAGAGGATCCTCAAAGCACCTCCACATTTTGGGCAACATGCACCTGGAGCCGTGAATCCGAGGCAATTTGGTTTCTTGATCGGAGCACAGATGATTCTATCGAAGTCGCACTTTGGTGCCATCAGGTCGGAGATGGGGCCGACAGCGAGACAAGGGCCTGGATAATCAACGCTAATGTATTCTGCCCAAGCAGCACATTCTGATATGTATGAGACGCCGTTGACGCCACAGACTGTTCCAACCTGCAATTTTGTTAATAAATACAAAATCAATATTTCAAAGAGTTAAAAGATTTTAGTATGGAGCCTAGCATTCGTATCATTCCGCCAATTTGATTTTATTTAAAAAAGGTGTCCACGGACAACTTATATAAAACTTGATAGCTGACATCAACACAATCGAGAAATATTCTGTGCAAAATCTCGTAAGTATATTGTCACGTTTCGAAGATAAAAGCAACTAAAGTTAAAAATGATATTTTCAATGGACCATGTAATAAACACACAAAAACTATATCCAATATAAAAAAAACGAAAAAACACGCTTTAAAAAGCCCCTTTCTTTTGTCTTAACATTTTTAAAGGTGCCAATTACCAAAGGTGCCAAGTGCCAATTAGCTTTTACACTCACGGAATTGCACCCTTGTAGACACTGTCCCCAATAGGCTAGTCTTCTACCACTCATCACTAGATGACAAGGGTTAGCATGGGTTCTTCCATCAGTGTCGCACACCGGCAGCGCTGCCTGAGCGTTGCAATTCGTTGTATTAACTGCAATAAAATTAATATTACCACATATTACTTATTTACTACTTTAAGGATAAAGAATATTTCGAAGATTGGATAGATCTTGAAAAAACGAAGACTCATCATATCACCTTTTGGCCTTGAATCTAAAAAATATCTTAATTTTCTTTATACTTAAAGAAGATGAGCTCCGTTACTAAGACATCTACCTCGTGAAAGAATCCGAGGTCCGAGGAATAGTGAATTCTCAATTATTATTTTTTACTTTTCTTACAAAATGTCAACCTTGCTCGGTCATAATGTATGAAAAGTAATTTTTTTTTTGAGAATTCAGCGTTTTTCCCTTAGTAAAAGTTGTTCAGCATGAAGTATATGATGCATAATATTATAATGTTCAGGATGCATAATCCAACATAAGTTTCGAAAATATGCCATCTCGAAATCTCCGCCCAGTATACTTTATTTGGTAGTATAGCAACATTTTATGGCAATCAAACTGTGTATTTAGGTAGAAATAGCGCAACAATTTCCTCATAAAAATTTGGTGATCATTTACTAAATTTGGTTCCATAGTACAATTTTAGGTAATGGAGGTTATTGGCCACAAAATTCTTGTTGATGGTCATTATAGCTATTTGTCCCGTATGAAAACATACCGCAAAAATGTTGTGGGCACTTAGTCTGCAGGCGGGAGAGGCACACGTGCGCGGCGGGCAGGCACGCGTGCCGCCGGCCGCACGCCGCGCGCGCGCACGCCGCCCGCGCGCCGAACTCGATCTCTGCGTCTGTCGCACCCGCGCACCTATACCGCGCACCACATACGCTATTTAAAATTATCATCAAGGAAGAATCCCCAAGATATCAAATCAAATTCTGAGCCTGCGTGTTGGTGGACCTCAATGCCTGATGTTATTAGAGGAACTAGTTGCTCCTTCAGAGCACAGAAATAATATTGTGAGCCATTATGTGTAATCCTTTTTTGCGCCCACGAGGGACTTTTATTTTAATTTCTAACAAATAACACAAGAAATACAACATGAAAGTAGAGGGATTCCAAGAAACCTAAAGTAACTGTACTCATTGTATGCCATGCCATAGCAACCGCACAGAAAGTTGGTGATAACCTTTCGTGGGTGTTACTTACTTGGCCAGGCAGGCATTAGGGTGCAGGCGGGCGGGCGTGTGCACGGGCATGTGGTGCGGCGGGCAGTTGCAGGGCAGCCCCGTGAGCAGCGGCGAGCGCGCCGCCGCCGCCGCGCCGCACGCGCGCCGCGCGCACACGTGCTCGCCGTACACGCACGCGCACGAGTTGCATTCCATCGAGTACTTCTCGCCTGCCGAATAACGAGAACAACCATTATATCTCAAAAACGGTGACGTTTAGGAGAAAATTGTAACGAAATTTTTTATAGATCATTGCATAATCTACAATTTTGTCTGACCTATATTTATCATAAAACTTACCGTTTGGCTAAAAACCACAAAAAAAACATATTTGCGAACTTTGATCTTGAATGTTTTTTTTGCACGTGTGGTATCGGTGGGGACTTTTTTTTTTGTATCATTAGGTTGACAAGCTGGCAGACAGGCCACCTGATGGGAATTAGTCACCGCCGCCTATGGACATTTGCAAAACCAGGGGGATTGCCAATGTGTTGCCGACGAAGACGTTTTGAAGAACCCCATATCGTAGCGCTGAGGGAAAACCGCAACGGGGAGCTCATTCCCACACATTTTGTCAATTAAACAAAAAAAATACGAAGATATCGTGTGTTGAAATTCCTTTTTGCTCTAAAGTGACGTCATGAGCCCCCACTCCTCAACTTTAATTCGCTTACCTTTGTAATTTTTTTAATCATTTGGTAAAGCAAGAAATACGTATTCAATATTTGTTGATAATCTAACGGACGAACTAATTAGAATATTTTTTTTTACCTAGGAATCATCTCTATTACAATAAAATGAACGCATCAATAAGTATGTACTAATTAGAATTCAGATGATGCTCACTCAGAGTACATACAATATGTATTGCTTCATATGACGAATGTCAAGATTTCAAAAAAAAAATATTTTTCACCGTGCTTATAAACGTTGGCTTGTGATGTGCAGTTATCGAGCTTGACGCACGGTACGGGTTGACAGTTCGTCAGGCCCCTGTTGCCGCACTTGCAGATTTTGAAGCACGCTTTCTGAGGTTTTATCGCCATCGGCACTCGCACCCAAGACCCGATCGGAACTAAATACGGACTACTGCCACCTGAAATAGACGAAATAATCAGATTAAAATAATAATCAGATTCGCGATTTCAAGTTGCTCCTGCAGTAAACCTTAATGATGAAGGCAAAATAGGCCCTTAAATTCGTAAATGTCCACATAGTAATTGACTAATAGGAGGATAGCACACAAGCAAAAGCCTCACATTACTTCACATCAATAGATTATGACAATTTTACACTTACCAAGTGGACAGCCATCAATGCAGGAGTACCGTGCGCAAGAGCCTCCCTGCAAGCAGTTTCTATTAATGACGCAGATCTGAGACGAGTTACAGGGTGATCCTGAGCAAGGTGACGTCACTGCTTCTTTTGCTGAAAGCAGTGGCGGGTCTGGGCCTGAAAATGTAAGAAAAGAATATTAAAAATAATAATGGATTACAAAACATACCTAACATAAAAAAGGTAATTTTCTTTTAGGGGCAATAAGTCCCAAAATCAGCGAAGGAATCTAATGTAGATTACATAACTTTATGTTATTTGGCCGCGACCTTCTGTAAGGTCAGGCCGGCTGAGTATCCACCAGAGATGTGCTTAGCTGCGTTGCGAGGGATGTTTTCAGCAACAATATAATCACTTCATTACCTAGCCTCGCTCCGCGCAGTTCTGGTGGATATAGGCTAGCGAAGCGAGGTTTTTGTATATACAAAACATGCGAGAAATGCGTCCGAGAAATGTGCGAATGAAAATTGTGCCTACCAGTCAGTCAATAGCGTGTCAATAGATTGTGTTTGGTAGAGGTCATGTCAGAAAAGAGTCCGCGATGTATCCCCGCACCGCTCAACTATACACAATATTACCCATTCCTCGCACATGTGTGATGGAGAGTAACACCGTTTTATAGCTTCACTGCGCATCCTCGCACCCACCGCTCCGCTTCCTCGCACATCTCTGGTGGATGCACAGCCTCAGGCTGCTGCAAATGTTGACCCCGTATTAAATGTAATAGGTGTTATACTGACTGGGTGTCATGAAGTGCCTGAGCGGCACGCAGGGCGCGTCGTGCCTGGCGGGCGCCAGTCGTGCGCAGAGCGCGCGCGCCGTCAGCTGCGGCGGCGCGCGCGACCACTCCACGCACGACGACACCAGCCGCGCGCAGTCCTCTGCACACAGCAGGCTACTGTGACCCTACCAAACGAATACAAAGGCTACAATACGACTAACCATGGCTCTAATAGAACAGTTTCCAGCCCTGTTAAATTCCAGTTTGGGAATCAGGAAACACAGATGGTGGAAACTATCCAGCTGAAGGATTATCTAAGATTGTGATCTGCTGAAATGTATTTTAGCTAGGTTCTATATTTACCAGTAGTAGGTATAATATTCTGGATGGAGAGACGTTCACGTATGTGATGGAAAACGCTCCGTGCACCCGACATTGTGAGGCGCATGCAACATAAAACTGTTCTGCTATACGTATCGGAGAAGGAAAGACTTACAATTGCAGTACAAGGCTTCACGTGCAAGGCACAAGCGACGCTCTTCCAAATATCAGTTGGACACTGACTTGAATTCTTCAGCGGTAGATCTAGACCTGATACCGTTACAAACCTGAAACCAACACCACTAAATGAATATAAAATAGTAATCATAATTACTTTGCAAAATTCTAGAAGACAATTCTTACCCATTATCCTTTTGTTCAGCAACAGCCAGATGAGAATCAAGATCAGCTTGACTTGTGCAAGATCTAAATAAACTCGACGGTCTATTGTTTAGTTGGCTGCAATATGTCAACCCATTACAGCCTAAGGAGCAGGGGGATTCCACTGAAATTTTAAAAAATAGTCAGCAAGATAACTATGACACCAGACACATGGTTAGTATCTCTGTACAACATACCTTCTTCAATACACTCTGATAGTTCAATTTCCTGAGGATCACCCAAACATTCCGCATAAAATTTCTGCCAGTTGCTTTGCCAACCAGTATTATAAGTATTGAAACAAATTGTTCTACAGTTGGCTGTTGTTGCCTGGAATCATTTTTGGAAGCATTAGTTAGTGCCAACAAAATATTTCTGTTATTTGTATGATCAAGATTCACCTTCTGACAACAATGTAGCTTAACAACATCGTGAGGTATAAGATTTTTGATATCCGGTGGTGCGTCCTTCCTTAGGAAACATTGCCACATTTCATGACGTATCGTTGGAGGACCACAGTCTTGCGTCAGTGCGTCTGATATCTCTTGAGATTCCCCTGTTTTTCGAAGTATACCTTCACATGTGGCTCGACATTGATTTTTTGTTTCATGACAGCATGGTAAATCTGGAAAATCATGATGAAAGGATACACTAGCTGTCACCCAGCACAAGTTCTTATTTTTTTTTATTGATTTATCTGTATTGGACTCTTATATGAACTTACATTCTCTTTTTTACTAAACGGAAGACATTTGTACCCTTTCGACACAAATTACAGAATAATTCAGATGGAGCGCGCGGAACAGGGGAGTGAGGCCAAAAAAGAAAATACAAATTGAAAAACACGTACCTGGTATTCGCTTTTGAATGTGTATTTGGTTTGTTTAACTAACTTTATGTAACAAAAAACACTTCTTTATTAATAAACTGTGGTTAAACAATACAAATACAAACTGGAAAACGAATACCAGGTATCAGATTTTCAATTTGTATTTGCTTTTTTGGCTTCACTTTCGTGTTCCGCGCGCTCCATCTGAATTATTCTGTAATATGTGCCTTTCGATTCCTCTTCAGTCAATCAATCAATCATCATTTTTCTAAAATCAGGATTTGTTCTATATATTATCGAGTTAAGAAGATAATATGATATGATGTGAGCCTCAAAACATAGCATCAATTTCAAACAATGTTCAATTTCTGCACTTACATTTAGAAGTATCAGCGTGGACTGTAGAGGAAGAGAGGTTACGGAGACACTGCATCAAGGCAGGGGACTGGTCGCAAGTGTCACCAGCTTTGTCTCTGGCACCGATGTCTATACGAGACTGACCCACGCGCCATAACACCTTCTGGCATGCTTCATGACATGACAATGATTGGGTCTGCGCTGAGGAGAGAAGAATATTGATCTGGAGTTACAATCATAAGAGGGGAAAATTGTTTTTTTTATGTGTTTACAATCCCACTATGCTATATATTAAGCTGCTGGAGCTGGTAGGTGCTTGGAGACAGATTTACAAAATGAGGGTGTACCTTCATCGTGATACGGTGTTCGCATGAATTTACATTCACCTTCCTCGAGCTCTTTTTAGAATTCGAATCTATGGCCTTCGCAATTTGAAGTCTCCTACCTATAGCTACCATACTAATATCATACAGCTACTCAAACTTTTGGAAACGCTAAACGGATATGATTAGCTTAATTAGTGGCATTAACAAAGAAGTTGGGAATTAATAGATACACACTATCTACACTCAAATTCATTGCTAGTCTCTAAATAGAAACGATAATCTCTACAAATACTATTTAATACATCAATATTTAGTCCAATAGTGCTAATTACGTTGCTCTCTTTATTTACTTGAGCGAGGGCAACACGAAAAAGAAACTGATTGTAAGGAGAGATGAATCATAACTGCTACTCCTGCAAGGACATTTTTGCTCGCCGAATATGTTATTACGAAGCTATCAATCGTTAAAAACAATTGCAAAGAAATATTGGGCTTTGACTAAATCAGCTGGACATATTGCCCTGGTTTGATTCACTGAGAGCCGTTAAATGCAAGTGGCTTTCAACCATAAATTGTGTCAATCCTACGAGGCAACCTCTTGGCAGTGGACAATATTGGGTTGATATGATGATGATGACGAGGATCTGAGCATAAAGGCCTGTAAGAAACTAATCTCCCAATAAACTCACAACAACACCACTGCGCCTCCTGCTGGCGCTGTACGCAGTCAAAGAGCGCGATCTCGTCGGAGCGTCGGCAGGCGCCGGCGACGGTGAGCGCCTGCGCATCCGTCGCGGAGGCGCACGCGTGCCGGCACGACGTCGACCGCCCGAGGGCGCAGCACGCGCGCCCCCACCAACCGGACCCTGATACCACTTCTAGAACATATTTTAGGTTATTAAAAAAGAGCCGCAAGTGTTTCATTGTTGATTAAGAATTTTTTACCGCATACATTCTGAGGGTAAAAACATAAAAACAGCAATAATATTTAGGATGTTAATTAAATATTAAAAAAGAAATATTCAAAAAAAATGGGGACAGGACACAATTTGACAGCTCGGAATGTGCGTCGTCCAATGAAGAGTGATGGACCAGAACAAAGCGTTAGGTAAAGCAACTATGAAATCTATTATTTATTTCTAATGTACAGTTTTACTTACATGTTCTTATTTTAATACACGTTTTTCGTATAGGATTCATACTGTAATTATTTATAAAATCTTACGTAAGAAAGAACCCCTTCATACTTCTAACGTAAGATTTCTCCCCCGAGAGAGAAACCCATGATATCTTATGTGTCCTACGTCATACTTGCGTACGGGGAGTCATAAATGGCCAAAATCGTTCTTACGTAATTTGTTAATGGCACCTTAAAAATATAAAATATGTGTATCTGGCGTAGACGTACCTTGAATTGTTTGATTCATACATATCCAAAACTCTATCTGAAAGAAATGGAAATAAATTTAATTTTAAACGGTGCAAACAGGAACCTAATACGTATGTGTTTTTGCATATAGAAGATTCAATCAACATTATGACCGATCAATTGGAACTTTATAAAGATAAATGATCTTAAATCTACTGTTATCTTTGTGAGTTCGATTCATATTCATCTGAAGAAGTAACACGATACTACATACGAGAACTATGGTATAGTCCTTACACAGGAAACTCAAAACCCAACCCAATTACAATACAATGCTGATAGGCGGTTTATTGACGACAATGAATGAAGATTTATTACCAACATTCTATAGAGAGAAAGAACTTGCACAGAGGATATCGTCTTACAACCCTCGCACACTTGTGCGGTTCACATTTTTTTTTTCACTTTAAAAATATATTTTTTAATCGGAGTAAGTATTTAAATTAAATACCTACAACACTTTTAATTGATTTTATCTATTGAAGATAATATACATATTATCTTCAATACACACCATTTGAAAAACATTTTCTATTTGGACAACCTACTCACAAATTTTAAGGCATTAAAAATATCACCCTTATTATTAATAGAAGGTTTAAGTCGAGTCTTGTAAAACCCAGGTTATAAAATGTACCGTTTGAAAAACATTCTGTATTTGGAAAACCTACTCATAAATTTTAAGGCATTAAATATATCACCTTAATTATAAATGAAGATTTAAGTCGAGTCTTGTAAAACCCAGGTTTTAAGTTGCCCCAGCTCTCACCAGCTCTTTTTGTTAAATTACATTAGAAAGTGACGGATATGTTTAAAACCTGGGTTTACTAGATTTCACTAAAACCTTCTTTAGTAATAAAATTGTGAATGAAATTACCAACATGAGAAAGACTAGTGTTGGAGAGGAAAAATGTAGAGACATTCTTATCTTATCGTGTGGGACCTATATCAAAAATAATATTTGAGTGTTTGTCTTCTTTGTGTTCGCGCATTATAGATTTTTATATCTATTGTTGGCCAAATGCCATAGTGAAAGATGACAAAGAACTATCTCTATAGTACTGATACTTGTCCTTATTTAGTTTTATATGTCCTTATTTAGTTTTATATGACTCTTCATATAAAACTAAATACGGACAAATATCATGATAAAATCAGGCTCAATACGTTTTCAAAGAGTTCATGAATACTTTATATTTCAAAGTACCAACTTTAGAAAATGTTACCTTAGCACAAGGTTTTAACTACGTCAAATAAAAATATAATTAATTATTCTTATTATGATAATGTTTCTTGGAAAGCAATGTCATTGGTCAAGTTGATAATCTTTTATCTTGAATTATAAATGTTTACCAATTAAAATTCTGACATAGGATACGGGCGGTTCATATGAAAATGGAACAAATAGTAGTACTTCATAAAATGGAATTCTTAACATACATACATAAACATTAATTTAGAAACTATTATCATTATCTCCAAGAGTTGAAAGGCAACAAACTGGTGTTGATTGATACAATCCATGTAATCTGATACTTACTAATTGTGGCGTACAAAATTTGTAAATATTTGGTATTCTCTCCTCCAACATAGTCGAATCGGATGCTATCTCCACCAGCGACATCTGTAACAATAAAAGTTATTATTAACCTAAGCTTATTAATAGATAATGGGCTTAACAGGCCAATGTTGGCCCCTTACACTACTTAGGGTTGGTTGTTGACCTTCTGTACTCGGCCATCAATTGGACAAATATGCGAAGTTGCCTTCGTGAGTAAAAAATTTTTACGATTGTTAGATAACACGCAAACGTAACTTTACTCTCACGAATTTGTTAAAGATCGAAGATTTTAATGGCGTATTAAAATCCTTGATTTCCTAATTTTATAAACAAAATGCCCCATATAATAAATTATCAATCAAAGTTATAGAGGACCGCAATTAAAAAATCTCTTCACATTTTATAAGAGACATAGATGTAATAAAATTTACGCAACGACCGGCAATATGTTGGTAAGGATATGAACACATGTTCGTAGTTAGTTATTGGGCACATTAGGGCGCTTAATATTAATTGACGTACAGACACGTCGACCGGAGTTAGTTAATGATCACATGTCCCTTTTATAATATCTAATTACACTAAATTATTATAACAAATAAATTGTTCTAATTTTATATTTGGTGGTTTAATTTGTTTGGTTTTCTTTTATATGAAAAATGGAAGATTAAAAGTACAACCAATTCGTACTACGTATATACATGTTATTATTTATTTTTATTTTCATATTTATCTTATGTCTTGATTGAAGATTGGACATCTACAGCAGCCCTTAGTTTAATCAATTCATTGTCCTAAAGAATTTAAGAAAAGCTTAACACTTTTTAATGTTATAAGATCTTATCTACCATTTTTCAAGCGATAAAAAAACATTTAATTTAATTTCATAAAAAATATGCAAGCACGCTGTTGCAACCAAAACACGAATCATTCCGATATCTCAAAAATAATAATATACGACAAACAAACGAAACTATTCCATCAATAATGGTCTTTATTTTCATTACATATCGAGAATAGATATATTTGTTACGAAATCATAATACAAGTATGAGCATTAAATAAACATTGTTTACACTTGCATCTGTCTATGGGATGGTGAGAGGTGGCGTTATCAAACAGTGAAGTGCTAAGGTTATCTGGAGTTCAGCCGTCGAACTGTTTCGACGCTTAGAAACGCTGCAACTGATAAATATGACTATTATTTTATTTCCAAACATACAGTTTTGTGACTTCTAACGTTATTATTGACATGAAAGGTAAATCAATATATTTACTGGGTTTATTCATAGTGTAATATAGCTATTGACGTTGATGTTAGGGCAGACCAATGTAAAGCTTTAACTTCAAGTCACTTAAAACCCTTTCTAGGAAGTTTACTGCCCCTTTAAAATATGAAATTGTCTCATCAATTTGATAATCAGGCCCTGAATACTGAATCAATTTCAAAATTTCAATCAGCCAAAGGTTCACTCACCTAAAGAATATAGATAGCTCATATCAAGGATAGTTTTATTTATAATACTTTATCTAAGACCTAAAGTAATTATAAAATAACTAAGTGATGGGTATCCGAAAACGTTGTCTGAAGATTAAGTAGGAGGGATCCAGCATATCCATAAAGAGTATCAGAATGCAAGATAAACATGATAACAAAAACTAAATCTCTAACACTGATGACAGACGACGCACAATCTAAGCCAGTAGACCTAGTGCTTTGAAATATGGAGGGACTATACCATCACCCCTAGAGAAGTAAAATAGGTGATGAAAGCTAGTTAAATCATTAAATGATCCATCAGATAATACTACACAATTGTGACAAAAAAAAAGCACATTATGTTGAGACAGACATTTAAATAAACACCAACGACAAGAAGAACATAGACATTAACTGGTACAATAACTCGATTGATCAATTAAGACATCCAACAGTATTAACTATTGCCAAGTATGCTTACCACTTAAACAAACGGCGAATAAACATGAATGGCGACAACAATAGCGTCACCTATTGTTATAAATAGAACCAAAAAGGTTACAAGCATATCTATTAGCTCAGAGTATATAAATACTACGTACAACTACTAGTATATGCCGCGGTGACACTTCAAATCACCAGCCGTTTTATAATGTTGTAGCTGACTTGAGAAATTAGTAATTTCACATATAGTCTGGCTGCTAAAATAACAGCTGATAGACTCCTGCCATATACCCAAAAGTTTAAGTTCCAACTACAAACTTCTTTTGAATTCCATATTTGACACTTGGACATTTCCGTTCAACTCAATTTTCAATGCGTCTGCAACATAAATATAGCATCCATCGATTAACCTACGCCTTGAGCACACCCCATACCTCACACATGAGCTGTTGGAACAATGATCATTGTATACAAATCAGATGCTTTAACAAGTGCGATTCGCCCACACCATCGACAATCACGGCTTATTCTTTACAAATTGCTTTGAGAAATTGCTATTTAATAACAACATAAGAATTGGAACTACATAATGGATTCATTTATTTTGTCATATTGCGTGAGTCAGCCGCGTTGTGATCAACGGAGTGTGACTGTTGGCAGCATTCACCACTTCACTAATATTAACTTCCTAATGCGACAAGCACTACTGTACGTTCTTGTCTTTCAAAAGCTCTACATGCTAATAGATAAAAATAAGAATTTGCACCTTTGCTTGGTAGCGTCATGTCACTTATTGTCAAAATTAAATTATTTATATGCACACTTATAAAGAAAAGTAGAGTGGTAATCTTTTATATCATAGTTTGTCACCGCCATCACTTCAAAATGTACGTGATTCTTCGAGCAGCACTTGACTAGCGTCGCATTTTCAACTGCCTGAATCATATCTTTATGAAGCTCTAAACCTAAACTTTAAGCAAACCAAAATAAGTATTCAGAATTATATTTTAAATGTACCTGCTCGCTGGCCGGGCGTTCGAAAATATCGCTTAATATTCAATCCGCGACGAACATTTATCAATGGCGACAGCATAAAAAGTACTTTGTTGTATCATAACGATATAGAGGTGGTCTCCCATGATATTACCATTGAGACAATCGGATGTGGTCATCATTTCTCTGGCATCGACGCCATCACGGCTGACACGTCCTGCGATGGACGTGGACGGCATTCATCGCGGGTTTTATCAAGGGATTGGATATGCGTAAGCTCCAGGAAGCATATCCGAATCCGAAACGAAATGTTGCATCGGTTATTTAAAGGAAATCGTTCTTGATGCGCTCCAAAATAAACAACCGGGAGTTAGCGAGAGCGATTTGTAGCCACTTTCAAATATATATATTATTTACTAAAAATAGTTATTTAAATTGGCATACATCACAGTATTATCATAATAATGCACAAAGCAGGGTAAACAAATGTGCAATATTAATTTCATACTGTTACTATTATGCATAGTAAACGTAATATTAATAAAAAGATGTAATATGGGATAGATATCATGATAGAATAGATTTTAGGGTCGGCAACGCGCGCGTGATACCCCTGGTGTTGCAAGCGTCCATAGGCTACGGTAACCGCTTACCATCAGGCGGGCCGTATGCTTGTTTGCCACCTAAGTGGTATAAAAAAAAAAAAAAAAAAAGAATAATAAATCAGCATCCTATAGAATAGGCAGCATGACTAAAATTTTTGCGGTGCGCCGCGCGGTGTTCTCAGTCGAACCACCCCAAAATATTTTTACATACACGCAGATTCAGGCATGGAAAAACCCGCATATGAAATAGAGCATCTCGTGAACCCCGGTAGCATGATCTGTAATCAGATCATGTGAAAACGATAAGAGCCAAGTTCCTCGACCTGTATGACAAATAGCACCATTCAGGAGAATCCACGCAGACAATGAATCTATTAGAATTCGGGTCGCAGCGGGCCCGCAAACATTTTGCATATAAGTACCTACGTAATAGTAATAGCAGTCGTAAAATTTTACGGCTCTCCGGTGTATATTGTGGTGAATCGAATTACCTACTCGTACAATTGGATAGTGGTCAACGTAAGTACAATTTGGATCTGTAAGTCTATCGTATGTACCCATAATAAAGCGGTAGGCTTGAAGCCAGCACGAAATTTTTGATCCAGCAATTATTAACAATCATTTTAGAATTAAATTCAACAGCCATATAAATTACTTAATTAATTCAATGTAACATTTAAATAGTAGAGTATATTGCATGGCTACTCTTGGTTTATGCGTCTTACACGCCGATAAACAAAGTCAACACCAAATAGTAGATACATCGACCGCAACATCCAATAAAGATCTCGAGTGCCACTACAGTGCTAATTAAAACACAAAGGGTTTTCAGTTGACAGAATAAAACGACGTCAAGTGCATGCCGAACGAACGCCCTAAATAGTTTAGCAACTACCCGCCTGTTATTACCACAGGGAAGCTGACAGCGCGCGGCACCTCACTACTGACGTACCATAGGGCTGTCACATGTCACGTCGATGACACATAAATCCACATTCAAGCAATATCTGAGGTAGTACAGATATTCCAATCAATTTGAAGTTATTAATAGTCTACCATAGTGTCACATCACAGCACACAACGGCGGTTCCAAAATAGCGGACACGGGACAAACTCGGTCGGTAATCAAAGGACGGAATCAAATGGCCGCCACCGTTACTGCTTTGATGTTTCTTTGTAAGTCTTGATGCCATTTCTATTCGTTGATTTACATACACACGCACGGAGTGCCTTTATAAGTAGTCGTAGCACTTTGAACAAACGCGCCAGGCGTCAAGTATTAAGAAAAGTTTCATTTTGAAGTGAGTATTTTTGCAAGAGGTAGAACTGAAATATAAGTTACAACAAGAGTTTCATATCTTATTTTAAAACCGCGCAGACTTTTACGAGTATGAAATATAGGTGTGTCTTTTAAAACTCCTTGTCAGAGAGGCAATAAAGTTTGGTCAAAATGCTGAAGACGTGACAGAGACGGTGACAGCGTCTGTGATTAACGATCTGGCGACATTCAGCTCTCGCAACCACCCCACCGGTATTCCATAACATTGCGGCAATAACGTGACACGATTCTCGGATATTGTGAATAAGTTTATACCTTTGATAAAATATTTTCCGCGTTACCCTAGCTAGGTGGCTCTGGCTAAGATTAATCCTTGAGTTTTATCATTGGTATTTGACCCCTAATACCTTATTTATCAAAGTTCATAAACATTATCAACTTGAAATAGAGCCCGATAGAGACATTCCTTTTCTTGATCTTTCCACGCTTGAGCACATCTTTTTAATCGTTTATTTGTGTAATTATCGTCTAAAAAGATTGTTACGCTAAAAAACAGTGGGTTGATGGAGACCTCATTAATTATTCTTGAAGCCCCAATAAAAATTGTGGGGACTTTTCAAAGACTCCGTGTGTCGCGGACGTGGGACGAACGGACAGACATGAAAGGATTTCTGATGTGTCTATTTTAACCCGCTTTGAGTCGACGCCACATTAGTTTGTTTGTTTTCGCAACTTTCAAGTTGAAAGGACGTTACCTTAATGTACCTATCTTTGGAAATTTGATCGTCTAATTATGACTACAAATCAGATAATTATTCTGAACAATATTTGTAGTAAGTAGGTTTATGTGATTTTATAGCAGTTCCAATTTTAAAAGTAAACTTTTTTTTAATTCCTAACTAGATGAGGCTATCGAAGTCTGTTCTAAAATCAAATATCATTTAACTTTTTAAAAACCATCAAACTTTATCTCTCTTCGGGCAGGCACATATTCAAGCGGCAGAAACATGCATGTCGAGTAAATGCCTCTAAAGTTGTCCCTACGTGATCGGCATCCGATCCGCGCCGTTTCGGACGGATCGGCATCCCGATCACGGATATTCCCGGTACGCTACGACCGGGACCGTGATTGTCACGTCTGACTCTGACAATCTATGTAACTGAATGGTAAATATAATATGGACATTTGTAACAATGTTATGGAATTTATCAATTCGATTTATGAGTGTTCTGAAATTTATTAGTTCGATATTGAAGTTTTTTGCTAGAAATAACGAGAATAGTCTATTTATTTAATCTTAGGAAGATTTACAGCTTAATTTCTACGATAAAGTAAACAAATAGATGATCCTATGCCATTTACAAATCTCCACCTATATAATATTGATTATAGAGATTTTCACCAATTAATGATTGAATTTTGAAACAAATACTTGACTCGTGAAACATGAGCTTAAACCTCCTCGTGATAGTCATTTACACACATGATAGTCATTATAATAGTCATTGACATGATTAATTACCTATGACTATTTCACATGACTATAAATAATTTCCGCAAGAATTATGGCACTCTTACTATTATTATATCAACGCTTACAAATTTAGACGGCAGTCGCGACAACCTGGCCACACTGGCCCATTCGTTGCGTAGGTACATCAAACGCGCCGCTATCTTTGATCTAGCCGCCTGAAACTGCCGCACATACTTTGCTGAAATTATTAAATTATCTGGGACAAAAGAGTATATCTAGGTGATGGATAAATCACGGATCTTATCAGCAGAAGCAAGCTATTACCATGATGTTATTAATTTTGTATGTTTACAAGTCTGATTAACTGGAAGCACTCAGTTACAATTAGAACTCGGATGCCAGTTCAGAGAGCAATAATGTATTTCGCAGCTCATTGACTGTCACACTACTGTACACTGTACAGCGGTAACATTCATCGCATCCACTTTAAATTCCAATACTATTGATGCTCTACTTACATCACAACTCAATTGACTTGAGTAATATAACGATAAGCGCTAAGATGTTTAGAAGCAAACTTATACCTACATGAGAAATTTTATGACACATACGCGCATGATATTACGTCTACCGAATGCGTGTTGTATATAACTGTTATGGTGCGTCCATGCTTGGCGAACCGAGCACGAGCCGAGCCTCGAATGAGCACACTGCGAGCACGATTCGCGTAGCGTGGACGGGCTTGCTAGCCTCGAACGAGCGCGATTGACAGTTTTTTCACGAACAAAGGAATTCGCATCGTGCTCGGTGTAGGCTCGTTCGTGGCTCGGCTCGTGCTCGATTCGCGTAGCATGGACGCACCATTAAGTACGTCCACGCTTGAAATCGCGAGCAACGAACGAATCCTGTACGTTCGAGGCTCGACTCGTGCTCGCTTCGCGTAACATGGACGCACCATTAGGAGTACATGAACCACGAAAAAATTAAAATAAACCGGCCAAGTGCGAGTCGGACTCGCACACGAAGGGTTCCGTAAAGACTTTTCATGTATAAATATTTCATTGTTATTATTTGTTGTTTTAGTGGCAATAGAAATACACATTCTTTGAAAATTTCAACTGTCTACGGCTCATGATATACAAGCCACTGACAGACAGACGGACGGAAGGACCGAGCAACGGAGTCTTAATAAGAGGGTCCCGTTGGCACCCTTTGGGTACGGATCCCTAAAAAGATTCAATCCTGAGAAGTCCAACGTTGCCATGCGAACGGGGTGTAAAATGTTTGTCTACTTCAAGTTACCATAAACAAATAGATAAACGAGACAGTTATCTTGTAACATGATTAGGATATTGCAAATAACATGGAATATCGACCAGCCACCGAGACAATACAAATGAAACTTTATAGATTCGACAACAGTGAATGAACGTTATATAGTATGTCTGGAAAACCCTATGTACCGTTCACTGAATACCTTGTTATTATGACTAATTTTAATGTCATTACCCTGTCTACCCCAAAGCAAAATGGCCGCCATCGTCATTACCCCATTAGTATGGACGTCGCTAACCTGTCATCCAGGGTTCACAATGCTGCCAATTACCCCGTTCCAACAATATACACCCTGGATATGTAAAATAATTGCTTGACAATTTTATTTGTCCTTTGATCAAATTTCTATACGTAGAAAATCGTGTAGTACTTATTGTACCAATTAATTTTAAAAGGGGTTAAGTACATTTAATAGCAGGTTTAATGAAGGGACACTTTATTTACATTGTCTCCGCTCCATTCCCTGCCACATTTAAAAATCACCGGATGAATTAGGGACGTCGAATGATAATAAAGGACTATCGATAGTTTACTTTATACATGACCATAATTATCTTAATTTGTCTATTATACGCGAAAATGAAAATAAAATTAAATTAAATACATTAAATGATCTCGAAAATATTCATACATAAGATACTATATTTTTAACAATGCACGTACACATTATGAAAAAAAAGAAATGGTTTAAAAATTCAAAGAGTAGCTTCAGTGAAACATTCATAGCATAAATAGCATTATAAAAGGTGCATTTCGTAGAATATTAATATTTCTATAGGATCAAAGACAATGGTGTTTAGCGCGCGGCGCAGTATAACTATTATAAGATTATCGACACGGAATCACAATCTTTATGAATCGAGGAATGTATCGATGCATGCGCGTAACTTATTCATGCAGTGTCGCAGGGGAGGAAGCGGCCGTCACGCGGCGTTCCCTAACAAGACGGAATTAAATACAAATGTATTAGTCCGTGGTGTTAGTCTCTTCTTACACGTTTTAATAATTTAACTTTTATTCACTCAACGCCCATTCTCGGAATCGTTGGTACTGTGACGCGATTCTTGATTAGGAGCGACGCGGTGACTCGAATAATATCCTCCGTGTACGATTTCAATAACTGAGCGACACAAACCACCGTGAAAATCATAGTCGATCGTATACGTCTTTTATTTGTTTTTTAGATGAAACGTTACATCAAAGCGGAGAATTCTATGAAAGGAAATCAAAGAATGGTGGATCTTTTGTGGTTTCTATGCGCTGCCATTATGTCGAACAAAAATATTGAATGACCTCGCCGCGGACGGAGCTAAAAATATCTCCGACAGAGAGCTTTGGAGGGAAGCAATAAATTCACTTAATTAGTCAATTTAGCTTTCCACTGAAAAGTTTGATTGGAAATCCTTGAAGTTACGATTAAGATTCAGAGGATGGAGGCGGCTCTCTGGGAACGCTCGGCCCCGCTTAGATGGGAATACATAAGTGAAACGTGTCCGATATGACACGGTCAGCCTCGGACATGGGAAAATGCGTTTGATTTTATCGCAGTTTTCTGACTACATATAATAACTTACCTTCTCACAAACGCTCCTACACGTCCCCTCGGCTTTGTCACAGCACGCCGATATGTCTAAAATGAAAAATACACGATATTAATTAAAGCTGACTGTTTTATCGTTGGACAATATTTGTATAAGTACAGACAGGACAGGCATCAGGCGGGTGGAGCACAACAGCTGGTGCCAGACCACAATAAAGTAGAAGTGACAGTTACAGATGACGGTATAAAGCTTTTGATCTATTTCGTCTAACGACCGGTTTTATACATACATACCACTCTTTCATGTACCCATAACCTACTGTTATGAAAATATGCCTTTATAGTAATAATATAGAATTTACGAGTATCCAGGCTGGTGTTTCAAGTAGGTATGAAGTATCAAGCGTTATTAAATTTCAAAGAAAGATGTGGATGGTAATTTGGTTTCAGCCCATAATTATATTATTTAAAAATAGCATAGAAGACTAAAATCACAGAGCTTGACTTCACTGGCAATTTCTGTAACGTTATAGTGTAATAGTATGAATCTATCATCGAATTAATTTATACAGGATTATAAAGTGAAATCACGCACTAAGTACAAAGTTGTTGGCAAACCAGTTTAATAAGCTAGAGCTTGGTTTCGTTGGAACCAAAATAGGAAATACTGCAGATTATGGTACATTATATGACATAGCGGATTACTGTTCTTTTTAATAATATTGTGAAAATTGTAGCGAAAATGTACCTACTCAGAAATTAGAAGATCCACCCGTTTAGAATAATCAAACGAATTTTATTTGGTTCATTAGTTTTGATTATTTCGTTATTATCAGGTCTTGTATGAATACCTACTTATTTGCAAGACATTCCTTAAATATAGAGTCATCATTATATGCAATCACTTCACATATCCTTTTAAATCTGTTTTCCAATTGAAAGTTTATAGACAAAGTAGACTATATCGTAACCAAATCATTTTGGAAATGATTCTACCAAAGGATTTATTGATAAATCAATTATTTACAATATACGGGGTAGATACGACAATAATTGAAACCACCTAAAGTACTTATAAATACTATCAACTTTTACTATGGGACCAATTTCAAAATCGCAAAAAAAAGCATTTCATACAAAAGGTACTCAAAATGTCTCATCGGCAAAAATGTATGGTAAATGTAAGTCGCGTCGGGCAGCTAGCTAACCATAAAATATCGATTCCTTGTGGATGTAGAGTTGTTTATTATTCATTTATTTAACAAGGTATATCACCTACTATACACATTAACTTACACCTGTATTCTACCTCACGTTTCCATTCCACCCGAGATCACTTGTTTCAACTCCTTAAGGGTGTTTTTTTAATTCTTTGGAAATGGGCCCTTTGTTGCATATGTTTAAGTATGTGCAGAATTCCAATTTTCTTGACCCTGCCGTTTGAGCTGTGTGTGGATAGCTGTCCATCAGTCAGTTATTCCTTTCATGCATATATATTGAACCAACATAAGTAATATAACAGAACAGTATCGCTCAATGTAAGCAAACCTTTAGGCAGAGGACGGGATACTATCGGATAATATTCTATAAGGCCGGCTTTACTATAACCTATTTCGATAATGGCTCCTCATCTACGCACCGGTTGTATTTAATATGCAAAATATAGTAAAGCGGCGCTTTTAATAATCCTTCACACGCCAGAGCACCGAGAGATAAGGATATTTGCTGATCAAATTCCAGGCTGCGTTGTATAAGAGGTAAACTACTTTTAGTTGTTGTAACAAAAAAAGGTAACATCCGAAAGGGGTGAAGACTACATCACGTCATCATAAAAAGTTTCAATTCAAAATAAATTACTCAAAAATGTATACAAAACTTTTTGTTTTCAAGTTTATTGAATTAAAATCATAACCAACATGTATCCGCTCAATGAAGGTCTTTATCATTGTGCGTGCGCCTAGTACCAAAATCTGGATTACTGTAATGGATAATACACTTTCCGAGACTTTTTGGCGGGAACTTGCAGAGTGACGTAGTATTTTCATTTTTATTTTCATAAATTTGTGTATTTTGAGTTTTATTGTGTATTTTTGGTGGTATTTTACCCAATAAAGCTCATCCATGTGCACCAGTGAAGTGAAATGAAATGAATTATGTGTATCGTGACTTTTCAAGTTGTCTCAAAATGTCCGTGAAGAGTTTTAGTACAATGACCACCATTGTAGATTGTAGTAAAACATGACTTTTATGAACGGTGACTGACTGAGGACTTTAATGTGAAGTGATTTATTGTGACTGGAAACTATAATATAACTCGAAACTGGCAGAAATGAGCCCTAATTTGGGCTTGGTTGCCAAAATTAAAAATAAGAATACACTTTCCGTTACACTTACACCTGTATATTCGTGGAAGCAAATGCTCTATGTAATAACAATTTGGTTATAATTATTTTAATTACTTGCACTTCCTTTTCAGGGTCGGCAACGCGCGATACATCTTTGCACCTTTGTAGCGAGCGTCAATAAGCTACGGTAGCTATCAGGCAGACCAAGGCCCGGTTTCAATAAACAAAATACCGGCCAAGTGCGAGTCAGACACGCGCACCGAGGGTTCCGTAAAAACCTGTAGGTATATAAGTAAATGGCAGTGGCGTGCATTGGTTTTCAGACTAGGTAGGCAGAATAAATCATGGCCATACACTCTTAAAATATGCCTCTTAGATAGATAATGTTTTTTGACCAGATTCGTAAAATTGTTTAGGTCAGCGTATCATTCCACACACATTTGGTATTATTCATTAGCAAACAAAATACGAAATAACAGAATAATAGATTCGAATAACAGCACCCAGTTAGCCAGGTGTATAATAAACATAATATTCTGTGTTAAAATGTCTAAGATTTTTACCTTTCCATGAATGTTTTGGAGTTGGTCTACAGCAAGTTACCTACTATTTTCAACAAACGAAAACTGACTAAAGGACTAATTTATCAATACATTTTGCATCTTCACCACAAAATTTCTTAATTTCACACAGATACACTTCGCAAAAGCACAATAAGTAAATAACAACAACATTGCAAACAATGCCAGCCAAACCATAAACAAACCAACACAAATAAATTGCGAAGTTATATTTGAGTTGCTCTAATGTTGGTAAACTGTAGTCTTTTTAATTTGGATGGGTTACTTTACTTACAACAGAGTAGGTAAGGTTACTTTTGGTCCATAAATCGCGAATGTCAAATGTCAGTATGCTACGCATAGCAAAAGCGTGATTTATGCTTTCGTCGTATTATCTTAAAGAAGTGTGTGTGTGTGTATGAATATGCCGAAATCGTTTTAGTGTGCGTGAATTTGAGAGGCGAACTCGCGAGTGCATGCGCGGCAAAGTTTGAAATTTCGTATTGAATGTTAGGTTAGAATTTTTATTTAAAGTGGTTATGTAGTTTAATTGAATCAAACTATTATTGTATTGAATCTTATGAGGTAGGCATTGCTTATTTGCCTATATGGAATGCACGCCACTGGTAAATGGTAGTATAGACCTGAGTATTTGATATGGAATTCAATTTATGACGTATTAAAAAAAAACTACTTACTAGATCTCGTTCAAACCAATTTTCGTTGGTAGTTTGCATCGTAATGTACATCATATATTTTTTATAGATTTATCATTCTCTTATTTTAGAAGTTACAGGGGGGGGGACACACATTTTACCACTTTGGAAGTGTCTCGCGCAAACTATTCAGTTTAGAAAAAAATGATATTAGAAACCTCGATATCATTTTTGAAGACCTATCCATAGACAACCCACACTTATGGGTTTTGTTAAAAAAAAAAATGAGTTTCAGTTCTATGTATGGGGAACCCCCAAAATTTATTGTTTTTTTCTATTTTTGTGTGAAAATCTTAATGCGGTTCACAGAATATATCTACTTACCAAGTTTCAACATGATAGTTCTTATAGTTTCGGAAATAAATGGCTGTGACATACGGACGGACAGACAGACAGATAAACAGACAGACATGACGAATCTATAAGGGTTCCGTTTTTTGCCATTTGGCTACAGAACCCTAAAAAGTGGATTACTTTCCGTTACACCCAGTATTCTCGGAAAATATCATAAACATAACCAGTGTGTATAGTTATTAGATAACTTACCTTGCGAATGAACACACGCCAGGGTAACAGCAACCACAATGAGCCTGGACTTCCACCAGTGTCCCCTCAACATCGTGCTTTTCCTAACCACGTTCGACATCCTTTCCTGCTATGCCATCTGTGAATATCAAAATGTTGTTTACAAATTGAATAAGTAAATATTGCATGTAAATCGTGTGCAAGCTTTTGATATCAAAGTCGGAGTGTTGTGAAACGGTCGTTAATTTATCGCATTACTGCTTTTATTGCCGTGTTGGGACTAATTAGAGTCCGTTCTCGTTCACATGTACGACACGACTGGGGTCTATTTTCTGTTCAGTCTTGAACGATGCTGCAGTGTAACAGCCATTTTACCGTAGAAAAGTGACATTCGAATCAGCATGGGGTTCTTCAAAAAGGGTGTGAAGAGATTTTTGCATGGTCGGGAACGCGTCCATATGGCTACAGTAACCATTTACCACCAGGCGGACCGTATGCTTCTTTGCCAACTTAGTTGTTTAAAATATCTAACGTTTCTTTTTTTTTCCACTTACGTTTTATCGACCCTTTACCCTTCCCAATAAGCTGTAGCCTTACTCACGCGCAGAAACACTATATCAAGCTATTTATCTGCGGTATTCTGTAAGGTGGGTACTTCCCCAGTCGAGCTGATATTGTTGTTTAAGGTCTGCGGGGAAAATCGTTCGGATCCTCGGAGCTTTCAGTGATGAAAAACAAAGTGAGGAACGATAGCACGGTGGTAGAGTTTGTAGTTTTTTTTTTTTTTTTTTTAATATTTATTAAACCCAACCATCACCAAAATTTACACAATTAAAACAACGCCAAACTGCTAATGCCGTTTGTAGGCGTAACGCTCTTGACACATCAACATACTTATATCAGCATGTCCTTGCAACACAATCACTACAATGACATGATCATACACATAAGTAGGTACATTTGCTCACTACCTTTCTCTTATCTTAACTATAACCTCGCCACCTCGCCTGGCTACCACCCTCAAAACTGTTGTTCTTGCAGCTGTACAAGAGACCAGTCACCTTCTAGGGTTTGGTCAACGTGGTGCTTACATGGAGTTGACTTGAAATTATTTGATAATTATATTTATTTAATCCATTTATTTTTAACTTTGACACTTATTTACGGACCCAGTTGAGTTCTACGAGTTCGATTCATATGTGATAAATTTATGTTACCTAGTTTTTCTAATTCGATCGAAGTGTTCTATTTAGATAAATAAATGTCTAAAAGCAATTAATAGGTATTGTTTTGCGTGAATTATTTAGTTATTAATTTTATTCTACAAATTTACAGTTAAGGCAGAATTGTTAAACGATTGTTTACTTAATCTGCGTTCGTAAAAGGGCTTCTATAGCGTATTAAGTGCGTGATTAATCCAATGTTTAAGGCATGAGTTAAACCTATGCTGTAATGATAATTTACTTTACTGCACTAACCTGGGCTTCGTAATACACTAGCTGACCCTAAGAAGATCGTATCGATATTAAAAGAAAATGGTTTTTCATCATAGAAGAATTCTTCATCTCAATTCTTCATATAGAAGAGTAAGAAGCAATTTTCTTCTTTTTTATTTCTAAGAGATATTCATTCGGCACAATAGCCTAAAACAGACAAGAACTAGACATTATTAGACATTGATAGACTATTTCCGAAAACTGAACCACTAACGGAAAATATTGTTTTGGTAATTTGTCTAAGGACTTGCAACTCCCCAACAAGTCAACACTGGTTTGAGGGTGTGAAGTATTTTTTTAACTGATTCCATACTAAACACAGCTTGTGCAGTATTTTCATAGGTATAGACTATATGACCTAGGTACATGATCTACCATAGACTAGTAGAAAGAAATAAAAATACAACATAAATAAATAATCGATACATTACATAACAGAATAAAATTAAAGTGGTAATATTTTTAAATATAGAAAACACATTCATATAGCATAAGCTCTAGCCAACAACGGCATTGGCCCGTTCATTGATACCATAGACATGCAATAAAATTAACAACCATAACACATGTAGTTAACACATCTTCACATGTTTCTTACGATGCGGTACGTGCAAACTCGGTGCAAACTCCTCACTCGGTGGAACTTTACTCACAAATCACTTGGGAGCCAACGCCGTGCGAATCGGCCCGACTCAAATAAAAATGCTTTATACTACTACTACTACTACGTGGCCGCGGACCTAACTTCCATGAGTGAGAGAACTCTGCATTATGAACTTTCTTATCGGTTCTACCTGCTTTTGAGAGGGATCTAATGTTAGCGCGGTGAAGTAATTCTCGTGTTAATTCCGAGTGTGGTCCAAATGAGAAACTTTTCAGTAAATACTAATCAAGTGCACTCAAAGACAGAACAAAATTACTGTAAGTCGTTAAGTACTACTTGTATCCTACAAGTAGTACTTAACGATTATACTTTTTATTCCAAATTCATTATGCTTGGTGAAGATTTTCAGATTTTTATTGTAGGAACTTCTACAACAAAAATTACAGCTTGATATTTCGTAAAGGTAATATAAGACTTATTCAGCGATACGGGAACAAAAAAAAACCGCCTACACTTTTCTGGTAATAGATTTTCAGTAATTTTGTTTTTGATTGTTATATGTTATTATCCTATACCTATACTATTAAACCACAAATATTTGTACATTTATATGTTTTGAAATCTCGAAAACGGCTCTATCTAAAGAATTCAATAACATTTGCTATATGGGGCGAAAAATGGATCTAACTAGGTCTCGTCTCTGGGAAAACGTGTTTTTCTGAGTTTTCGAGCAAAGCTCAGTCATCCAGGTACTTATTATAAACTGTGCCTAGTACTACTACTAAGCGCCATTAAGCTAGTAGTTTTATTGACACCCTAACGCAGGAGAGTAGGTATTTGGCAATTGCTCCAAATAATTTCATGTCAGAGATGTTTCAGTGAAGAGCAGATGTCCAGTTGTCAACTTTTTTTATTTTATGTTACCAAACACAGTAAACATTATAGGATGCATTTTTTTCACACAGCTCTATACAGCACTACAAAGCTGGGATTTCATTTATTATCCTATAACTCGAGATGCTACAGTTCATCATCGTTGAACTATTACGGGCGATTTAAAATATATGTTAAAATGCTATAGTATATGCTATGGTAGACTGAATAGTAAATGTTTATACTCAACAAAATATTAAAAATTATATATCTAAATAATATTTAGTAAATAGTTTGTGTCTATATTAATTTTTTATTTGGAAAATCGTTCCTTGTGGACATACATATCTTCCTAAGATGCCTTCCAGTGCATTAAGCTTTGCGTTGAGAGTCCGTCAGTGTCTTAATAAAGTCTTTGTATATCATCATCATCATCACCTGCCCTGTTTCCGATCACTTAATGTACGCTTCCTCCATTCGGCTCTTCTATCTACCATACAAGCATTCTCACACTCACACTTCATCCATCTCTTTTTCGGGCTTCCTCTTCCCGTATATCCATCCACTTTCATATTCTTAACTCATATAATTCTGTTTTCCATAAAAAAATCTTTGCCTACCTATATAGGGTGACTTCTAATTAGTAAACGATACTTAGACACATGATTGTACTCATGATAACAAACTTTTCCAAAGAAACATTTTTTTTATATACTTAGCACCCGTGCTTAGCACATTAGCCCATAATATTTAGTACATAACAAGAATAATAATACATCAGCTTTTATTTAATTAGTTATTTATCCCTTTTGTTTCTTTGGGAAAGTTGTTTGTTATCATGAGTACAATCATGTGTCTAAGTATTGTTTACTAATTATCAGTCTCCCTATATACACAGTATATAAATACGTATAAACTAGATAAATGGGCGGTCTAAATATAATTCTAAAACTAAGTTCCATTTACCACGAGATAGGCATGTCATTAGTTTCCACCCTAGAAACCCTGGCTGAATGGGGTAAAAGCTAAATTTTCATAAAACAGAAGCATTTTTCTACCTCCATAAAATAAATCACCGACTCTTCTTGTCTAATAAAACTAGCGAGGACTTGGTCTGTAAACAATGTTAACCATAAAGAACTATCTTGATTTATGTGCGTGCCGGGAAGAGACTGAATGCGGCCGTAGAAAACTATCAGGTGTACTTTACTTACTACTACTACTACGTACTTTGAGAAGCTAGTTTAGTTTGTCTAGTAGTGCACAGTTTCCACTAAAAAAAACAGAAGGTCATATTTCTATCAAGGTTGATCAAAGCTACTAGAGCCGAACATAATTTCTGTGCATTTATGTTCGCCTCTATGTACACCCCTTCACCACTGTGTCAGCGGTATCAATGATACGGGGCCCTCGGGCTACAGGGGCCCCGAACGTATGTAAGCAAAAATTACTAAATTTCTTAACCTCCAATTGGTTTCGCCGCAGTCGGTTTACGGCCCCCAAAAAATATAGGTAGTATAGGTAAAAACAACCCCCTAAAGGTATAGGTCCCGTCTAGGGCAACCTACGCAACTGGATACATGGGTAGATATAGGTGGTCTAATGTGTCTTTTAGATTATCAACAAAGTTTAGTATGTATGGAGATCAGGAAATTGTTTGAGCCTGTATGAAGGCCAAGAACCTTATGATAAATAGCCCCTGAACTAAAATAGTTATTAGGATGGATTTAGGACGATTTCAGAATTTGCCAATCCTACAGTATTGCGATCTTCTCAATAATCAATATTATTCAGTTTAGGCATAGATCATTAGGCACAGTTCATAACGCACTTAATGAACGTTACAGCTGACTCTACCACGGGTTCGGAAGAAGACACTTGCCCGGCAAGAAACTCAGCAAAGCATTTTTGTGGATCTTTTAATATTGCATTTTTTGTTCTTAATATAAATAAAATAATAATCCAAAAACCTTAACATGGTGGGCTGGAGAGTTTAATTTTTTGATGTAACTTTTTTACACTTTTCAACATAAGTTCATTATAAAACCAGAACATCCGACGCGAAGCCAAACTTCCAGAAACTTTCAGAATACGATCCTTGAAACGAATACAGAATAATAAATTAAGTACATACTAACAATTGAATTAGAATTACAGCTAGATTGAAATAGAACTGTAACATCATGATTTTATATTGTGTTAATAAAGCTGAAACGAACCTAAGCTACTTTACTTCTTTCTTAAAACTACATGATTAAAATAGGGTACACGTTACGAACCCTTTTGGGAAAAAATATATTAATATTATTATTGTGACAATGGGTTAGATAACTAAAAAATTTTTATTTAGTCCGTCTTTTACATTATCAAAAAATATTAGACACGTGTTTTTCTTTTGTCAATTAAACTAAAAAATACGAATATGTGTTGAAATTCCGCGTGACGTCACGTTAGACTTTTTACTATAAAGTGATTTCACGAACTTTGACTCGCTTTATGTTTTAATGATTTGGTGAAGTAAAAAGTAAGTGTCCAATATTTTTGGATAATTGATTAGAGTAATTTTTTTGACGGACTAATTATAATTATTATTTTTTTACCTAGGAATCATCCCTATTCATTGTTTTTTTTTTACCTATACTGGGTTTCCAATTTTCAGTTGCTTTAACTCTTAAAAAGCGTCAATAAATTACAATTAATCACAATGTGCCAGTTATTTTCATCCTGACTCATCTCGTACCTATATCACTTTAAAAGCATACTTCCGAACACTTCTTATCTTTATTATTATGTACTTAATCTGCCTCTCAATCTCCTGTAATACTGAAGCTGGATTTAATTTTAACCACAGACTCCTTGGTGAAAGTAAAATAAATAATATGTCAATAGCTACCAACCTTAAAAAATAAATTATAAAAAAAAACACTTTTTTCAAATCCTGTTCCACGAAAACACTCACACGCTCACGTATTTCGCGCGCTTTTCACGTAAACTCACTGAACAAACTCACCCACGACTTTACTCGCGCTAAATTGTCGCGTTACTAAATAGAGACCGGCATAAATTCATTCAACTCCAGCTTCTAAATCGACTGTCTCTCTCTTTCTTACCATTCCGTACGAAGGTTACTCTGTCCCTCTCTCACGCTTCCGCCTGATGAACCCTATTGAGCTCGTTAGTCATTAATTAATTCTGCATAAGAAAATTACTTTTAATTTAAACTGTGCACAGATGGGACAGATTCCGTGCATTTGTGTGCTATAAAAATATTTTACGTGAAAAATTATATCTAAACATTGTCTTATTTAAAAAAGCTATGAAGTGACAAAACACAATTCTTGGGAATGATAATGCAAGCTGCATTAATCATTATTATGGGCTAATTAATATAATATGCTTGTTTGTTAGCTTTAGTTGTATAAAATAATAGGTGCCGACCTACTTAAAATACTGTGACTAAGTTGAGTTAGGTATATGTTTCCTTTGTTCATAAATATTTATTATTATTAGCATAGTAATATATCGTACACTAATTAATTTACTTTCAGAAAAAAATACGATTTGAGCTCTTTATCATTTGTTCTCGAACGAGATATTGGCATTAATTATATTATGGCCTATTCCTAGTAGTCGTTCAAACTATGATATCGATTTCAAGGCGTTGCACATTTACTATGATATCGAACTAACTTTTTCACTCCTTACATCGAAATAAGTAAGAACAACTAAATACAGTCCGAAGTTGAACGAACCTTCATAATTACCTACCTCTTTTAATTAAATTGAAAACTTATACTAAGTACTTTTGTAGTTTCCTTTCAATTTTATTCCAAAGAAGAAAAAGTTGAAAAATTAACGCTTGAACAATACTCATTGTGAGTGCTACGAATGCTACGAACTTGCTACGAGATATTGGATTATTCTTAGCAGTTTATTGTTGTCTTTTGAAAAAACATTATCAATCCTAAGAGAATACTATAATCATAAAATAGGTATTACAATGATAGTCAACGGCCGATCGATTGCTACCACATCAAAGGCTAAATAACGCCTACGGTCGTAGATTACCAGCGCTAAATTTTTGTCAAAACGAATGTTAAATTGTCTTTTTTTTTAATCTGTATCTAATTAAAAAGAAACTTAGTTTCAATTTTGTTCGGCTACTAAAATTTATAATATATTGGATGGTAAGGAGAGTTTTGTATACAAAAAAATATTCAGTTGAGTCATCTCGAATGTTAATGTATATAATACATTATGAAGACATTATGTCGATTTATTCTTATTAAGTGCGCAAAAATCTCCAAAATTCAACACCTATATGGATAAAGTCCGATTTTGATGAATTTTGGCAAAGTAGAGAAAGACAAGTTTTTTTATCAAGATCAACGCGCGTGGAACCGCTGGATACAACCAGTACACTAATTACTTACTCCGTATCAAAACAAAACCTATTTTTGAGATAAACGCATTAAAATTTTAAGAGAGGTAGAGCATGGCGTTTATTCGCTCAAATAGCAGCTCTACTACTCTACTCGACCTCCACCTTACAGAATACCGCAGTCAAATAACTTTATGTTGTATAAAGTTGTGTTCCTGCGCGTGAGTAAGGTCGCCAGAGCTCATAGGGGAGGGGGGAAAGGTCGGTAACGCGTGAGCGATGCATCGTGTGTTGCAAGCGTCCATATGGCTACGGTAACCGCTTACCATCAGGTGGGCCGTATGCTTGTTTCCCGAATAAGTTGTATAAAAAAAAATGTATATCAAAATCGATAACCTAGTAGACTATGCAACTTAAAACAAGTAATTTGATCTCTTGTTAGCGTCTACCTGCTAAAAGCTCAAATGTTGGAACGTGGGACAGTCGCCCGGGACCGGCCACTTGAGTGCATGTCAAGTGGCTTCTGCCGATCCTTGCCTGAACTGTATCCTTACTACATTTACTGATATTCTAATAAAATCAAAATGGAATGTTGTTATTGAATTCAATTAGTATAGGTAGTAGTTGCTCTTTGTTGATTCACACATGGTTTGTGGTTTTACTGTAGTAGACTTTGTTTACAATTTTTATCAGTTATTGATATTTCTGAGCTTAATTATGTACTATAATATGTCATGTTATGTTACTACAAGTTATGTTACTTAATAATTAACATAACTTGAATTAAAACTGAATACTTTTCCTTTTCGACATCATCATCATTCCTCATCATCATCATATCAGCGTAAGGATGTCCACTGCTGAACATAGGCCTCTCCCATTAACTTCCACTTGGAACGGTTTTGGGCCGATTGCATCCAACGGAGCCCACTCAGCGACACTGACCACATCAAACAATTAATATGATTGTTTTATTGTCTTTGTAAAATTGACTTATCTTTAAGTACCAGCTTAAAATATTACCACATTAATAGTTTGTTCCTTTTATGCGAACTTAATGGTGCGTCCATGCTACGCAAAGCGAGCACGAGCCGAGCCTCGAACTAACAGGATTCGTTCGTTGCTCGCGAATTCAAGCGTGGACGTACTTAGCGAGCCTTCAACGAGCCTACAACGAGCGCGATGCAAATCCCTGTGTTCTTGAAAAGACTGACAATCGAGCGGAGCGCAACTGAGCACGCTACAAATGCTCGTTCGAGGGTCGCAAGCCCGTCCACGCTACGCGAATCGTGCTCGCAGTGTGCTCGTTCGTGGCTCGGCTCGTGTTCGGTTCGCCAAGCATGGCCGCACCATATATCGAGAGAATTGCAACCCCCACGTTGTCGACATCACGTATTCCTAATGGGAACAGCAAAGGAGTGGAACTCTCTTCCGGGGTCTGTGTTTCCCGACGCCTATAACTTGTATGAGTGAATAGTAATATAATAATATACATTAATTTCAAATGCAGAAGGTTAACCAAGCTTGGTGAACCGAGCACGAGCCGAGCCACGAATGAGCACGATTCGCGTAGCGTGGATGGGCTTGCGAGCCTCGAACGAGCATTCGTAGCGTGCTCGACTGTGCTCCGCCCGATTGTCAGTTTTTTCATGAACACAGGGATTCGCATCGCGCTCGTTGCAGGCTCGTTAAGTACGTCCACCCTTGAAATCGCGAGCAACGAACGAATCCCATTCGTTCGAGGCTCAGTTCGTGCTCGCTTCGGGTAGCATGGCCGCACCATATATCGAGAGAATTGCAACCCCCACGTTGTCGACATCACGTATTCCTAATGGGAACAGCAAAGGAGTGGAACTCTCTTCCGGGGTCTGTGTTTCCCGACGCCTATAACTTGTATGAGTGAATAGGCACATCCTAGGTCTCGTCATAACTCCTCCTGGGGTTATTTCCTGGGGTCAGTCGAACGACAGCCAAACGCAAGCCCATCATAATTAAAAAAACACTTTGTTATTAGCTCCATCGTTGTTATTAGGTCCAAGTGTAAATAACACATAATAATAACGTTACATACTTACCCAAAGCTCGACAAAACATCTCCATAGTTTACACCAAAAGTAAGTTCCTCTACTTCATAGAAATAACATATAGTTTATGTTATTTCTATGCTCTACTTAATCGGTAGCAGTCGTAAGCAAGTAGTTTACTGGAAAGTTTCCACTTTATTTCAGTTTTATGGTTAAGAACTTCAACCCTAGGGTACTTTCAAACTTAGTACATACCTAGTATTCTTTAGGGACTAGCTATGACAAGCGCCCGGGGCGCACTTGCACTATAAAATTGTGTGACTGACGTACGATGCGCTCAAACCACGCTTGATACAATTCGTTACAGAGAAATTCGTACAAATTATCAATTTTCTGTTTCTACTTGAGTTTAGAAGGTACTTTACACCATGTAATACACTTAAAGAGAGGTAGAGCATAGCGCTATTTCGCTCAAAGAGCAGCTCGACTGGGGAAGAACCTCCACCTTACAGAATACCGCAGCCATATAACTTTGCCGTGTTCCTGGGCGTGAGTAAGGTTGCAGCTCTTTGAGCAGGGGGCTCGGTAACGCGTGAGTGATGATCCGTGTGTTGCAAGCGTCTATATGGCTTCTGTAACCGCTTACCATCAGGTGGGCAGGCGGGCCGTACGCTTGTTTTAAACCTTAAAATTACCTGCCATATACATTAATTTCAATGGCAGAAGGTTAAATGTTATGGGTCCATGCTTGGCGAACCGAGCAGGAGCCGAGCCACGAATGAGCACACTGCGAGCACGATTCGCGTAGCGTGGACGGGCTTGCGAGCCTCGAACGAGCATTCGTAGCGTGCTCGACTGCGCTGCGCCCGATTTTCAGTTTTTTCATGAACACAGGGATTCGCATCGCGCTCGTTGCGTCCACGCTTGAAATCGCGAGCAACGAACGAATCCTATTCGTTCGAGGCTCAGCTCGTGCTCGCTTCGCAGAGCATGGACGCACAATATATTTTTCTAGCTCTGTCAAAAAGTTAATCTACATGTAGGTATCTTGTCTTCTTTTGGCACACCTAGTATCAAAAAAGTGGATTACTGTAATAGATATACTCTTTTCGGTCCACGTTGTAGAAGTAGAGACTGGATAGCATGCTCTTAGGTTTCCTTTTTCAGTTTTGAAACGAGGATCTGTATCAATGCATAGAAACACACTTTCATGAATAAATTTACATGGGACGAGCCGGCGGATATATCTCGCAGACTTCCAGTAACGGCCTCAGGATCCTTTCAGTTTAAAAGCACAAAGTTTTAAGGGTACCTATGTTACGGGTATAGGTATTTATATAATTATTTTAAAACGGTGGTCACATTGTGTTTTCGAGGGGAATACAATTTATTTGACGTGCAAAAGTTTAATGGAAGATTAGTGTTTAATGCCGACTTTAAAACTTAAAGAACGTTTCTGCAACTGACTGTCAATTATTCAAATTAAAATCTACATAACTTAAAATTAAATCTTTTTTTTTTAAACATTTTTTTATAACGAATGTAAATAGGAGCTAAATAAAGATGAAGAGTTTGTTTGTTTGAACACGCTAATGTCAGGAACAACCAGCCCGTTATGTTTTTTTTTTAGTTTAGCTAAAGTATGTACATTAGTAAATATAATAGGCTGGCTACATTATAACATTCTGTTATTATCATTGAGCTGCAAAATTAACGAACTGATTTTGACGAGCCAGTTGGAGTGGTTGATTAAGAGTCCACTTATCACGCCGCAGGTCGTAGGTTCGATACCCACCCAGGGCATGCATTTTTGTGTATAAACATGTCTACCTACATGTCCCGTTCTGGATGTCATTACACTCTCAAGATCATGTCATAAATTGTAAGAACTTTAGCAACAAAACTGCATTGTTCAATTCCTCAAACCATCTCACACCGAATAATGAATAGTATAGCTATTGCCAAAGTATTCGCGCAAACAGTTTCCTTAGCTAAACAGCTATGTGTAAACAGCCATTCCGATGGATAAATGTATATTGATTCCTGCATGCATAAAATGTTCAGGGACAGTTACAAAGTGGTGGTCTAAACTCACACGTTTCAACTTCTGAGCTCAGGGCTGGGTGATTTGTTTATCTTCGAATTCTTGTTTTTCACTCGACTATCTATGCTAGGGAAAAAGAATTCGTTCGATAGAGCAAATTTATTCTTTGTTGAAGCAATCCTGTAAAACGATTGGAAACTCGGAAAGAAGTTGCTGCATTTTGTGCTCGTACCATTCAAGTAATTTTATCTCTGCGAATTCTATAATCATTTAATTCGATGTCAAGTTATATCGATCTCTTGAAATTGGCTCTACAAATTCTTCAATATCTTTATGCATTATTGTTGTGATTAAAAGTAAGGTAGGGTACCGAAACAGGTTAGCAGAATTTTCATTAAAAACAAACAAAGGACATTAGCACCGCCACGCTAAATTCATTAACATTCTTTTATGAGGACAATTGTCACGACAAACATAATTACGAGACATTTCCTGCCCCCGCCATGTTTCCTTGTTTGTTTTTTATGCAAAATTGTGTTTAATGCAAATAAATCGACGGGCAGACGTTGATGTATGAGTCTGCGTCCCAACTCAAATGGCCCGGAACGTTCTCCGCGCTCAATTTCCAATCTCACTCCAAGACGCGCCAGTTTATCTAATTATGTTATTTAATCCCAAAATAACGCTCATATCAAAGAACTATAATGTTTGCATAAAAACCACATTAAAGCTATCATTCTATTTGATGTTTTATCCACCAAATGTTTGGAGTATCCGCCCATCGATATATTAAATTTAATACATATCTAGCTAGCGAGTTATAAGCTTTAGGCTCAGTAATTTTTGTAAAAGAAAACAAATTTTAAAAACGGAAATAGGCATTGTAAATAAAATCAGAACTTACTAGATTTACAAAATTCGTTATTTGACAATACTTATGTTACTAATAAATTTATTTGTGTGATTGCAATGGGTCGCAAAACTTGCCTCGTGCTTTATAAAGACGAATGGGAAAGACTGAAAAAGCAGGCAGGCCCTCAGGAACAGAAACTTGTTGAAAGTGAGAACGAATACTTGAAGGCATTAATAGATCAGTCTCAAAAATGGATCAGATCATGGCCAGATACTGTACAAGTACGTATTTATATAAGTGTTTAGAATATGAAGTTGGTACATATCTTTATAAGACCTATAGGTACTTATCTAATTCAAACTTCTTTTTTACAGTGTGTCATTGTTATTTTTTCACCGCGATCCAAAGTATTTTGAATATTTCAACTCTACTTAAAAATTACGAGATATCTTTGTTTCAGGGACACGTAGCCCAATTAAAAAGACAACAAAAAAAGCAGCACGCTAAAGATATAGAAATGGTTAAATCATATGCAAGGAAGAAAAAAAGGGACAATTCTGATGAAGCTATTAAGGAAGCGAGACAACTTATCTTTGAGGATAGCTGTTACGGCAAACAACTCATAAGGTAATATTCTACAGGTTATTTGCTATATCCCACTATTGGATCGCAGGCCGCTCCTGTAACTTTGCTTACTTTGTTAGTACCTACACCCATAATTCTTTAGGTACCTAGGTACATAAATAACAATATTCATTTTCAAAATTCCACAGCGCACTTACCGAATCAAAAATTTTAGAAGAAAGAGATGTCCAAGTTTTATTCCAAAGAGATTTAAAACAGAAAGCCGCTGCCGAAAAGAAACAACCAAATCAGAACGTTAATTGTTCTTTTCATTTGGATAAACAACAAGCTGATAAACATCGCGCAAGGCGAATAGCAGCTATGGAAACTGCACAATTTAACAAAGAAATGTATGTAAGATTAGATTTAGAGAGGTAGAGCATAGCGTTTATTCGCTCAAAGAGCAGCTCGACTGTGGAAGTACCTCCACCTTACAGAATACCGCAGCCAAATAACTTTATGTTGTGTAAAGTTGTGTTCCTGCGCGTGAGTAAGGTCGCCAGAGCTCATAGGGGAGGGGGCAAAGGTCGGTAACGCGTGAGCGATGCTTATTGTGTTGCAAGCGTCTATATGGCTACGGTAACCGCTTACCATCAGGCGGGCAGTATGCTTGTTTACCGACTTAGTTGTATAAAAAAAAAGATTTAGTCCATACATTCAGAATGGAATTGTCCACGTTATAATGTATAAGCCTCTACGAGTGATCCTCATATCCATTGTCCCAGCAACCCTACCCGCGGGTCTACGGCGAACGGAAATGGTGGAATTAGGTGTCTGGAATTCAATAATATTTAGATCACACGCAGGGCACCAATCGATGGTTCGTTTGATATTCGCTTGTGACATAAATACAATGAACTCCTAGAAGCTGATCAGTCTTCCTATTGGGAGCCATCTATTGCATGCAATACATCGCTTTCCAGCCCGTAGTCGCCATGCTTCCTTGTGGATAATGTAACTGGCTTTACTTCCAAAAAAGTTATGTTTTTAGTTAGCGTGAGAAGTCTCCCCGAATATTAAATGACCAACATGAATTGTGCTTACTTACAACTTAGATACACAAGACAACTATGACTAATCTACTTTTAACAGATACAAAACTAATAGAAAGAAGATTGCCAAGGGATATGGTAAAGAGAAACAAAACAGACAAGAACTGGAACAAATAATGAATCAGCGACTTATAAATGAAATCCAAGAAAAGGTAGGCATATACCCTATTAAAAAAAAATTGCTCAATAAAAAACCTCTTTTTTTAATTTAACAAAAAATTATAGGACAAACATTCACTCGCCGAAAAGCAAACAATGAAAGAATTTGAAGCAGAACAGAGGCAGCTAAAGGACCAACGAGCAAAACGAGAGGAACTGACTAAAATTGCTGCTGAACGATACAGAAAGCATCAAGAGTTAATGAAGTTTAAAATACAACAGGTTTTTAAAGAAGTAAGTAAAAGTAACATGACAAGGACGTAGGAAAACAGGGTATCCCAAAATATTGTGTCGAAAGGAAAACTAGAAGAAGTAATATTTTTTTTGCGACACCTAGTTATATTACCATAATATTCCAGATAAATATAGTTAGGAATAGTATACCCGAACCAAGCTTCACTAGAGGAGCTTATCTCCAATAGTTGAAAATAATTATCTACCCTAATTTTAACGGTACCTAACAGAATATCATCGTAGAGTTACGGCATCGGTGATACATCGAAGAGCCCTCATACAATCTAGGTATTAAAGAAAGTATAGTAATAATAAAAATACCCACTAACTTAATACAGCATATTAATAATACTTGCTAGATTTACTAAGATCGACAAGATACTGCACTGTCAAAGAATAATTATGAACTTGTTGAAAAGATTAAAGAAGATGAGAAGAAACGCTATGACGATTTCATTGAAAAAGGAATTAAAGACTCTGAGAAAAGGTATTGTGCGTAGTCTGAGGCATTAGTTAGGTACATACTTACATAACATAGACACAGTCATGGGAAGAGGGTGCACCTGCACTCCCCTGTTAAGGAAGCAGATATTCTTTTATACCCTTTTCCTAGGAACCCTGACAGGACAGGTCACAGGTCTGAACAGCTCGTCTAGCCTTGCTTCTCCTATCGTTGACCGACTGATTTCAAAGTCGGCGCCCATGGGCACATTGTACAAAAAAGACGTCCAACGCTTTTTTCTTTTCGGAAAGTATGAAAAGATATGTTGTGATAGTGAGCAGCTCGGTTTGTCCCATCCGCGTCTCCTTACTAATATCTACTATCGCTTTCTTTATACTGTGCCCCTCACGATTGCCATATCTAGACTTATGTCTTAAAACCATATGCATCTACTAGCTTTCTCCCACGGTACCAACCGAGTTCCCTGTATAAAAAGCACTCGAAGATAGTGCCGCTTCCTATTATTGAAAGAATTTTCAGAATCGGATTTCGAACCAACTCTTCAGTTTTATTTAGTATAGATAATAATAACAGTTTATTCTACATCAGAATGTCAGCAATGGAACAGGAAAACGATCAGAAGCAGAAACAGAAACAATCTTCTATTAGGCAAAGCAAAAATATATCTGCAGTCACATTAAAACAATGCGACAAAACTAGAATGTTCTGTGATCGACAAAGTATACTCCCAAGGTCTCGTAAAAATCCCCATAGGAAAATGGGGGACAAAGGTGTCGAAAGTAAGTTACCTAAGTTATCTAATCGATAACCAAATTGAACATTGAGAGGTGGCTAGAAGCGCTGTGCTGGCAATGTGCACCAGCAGTGTAGTACCGAAAAGGTTATATTTAAATTAAATTCAATAACACAGAATCGAATGAACAATTTCTCGTCACATGCAATAATCTGGTGAAAAACCTGAGGAAGCGTGAAAAAGAGCCGTCCCCATTCAGCGGCACGAAAGCGGCGCACGCGCAGTTCGCAGCTCAAGCCGATGAAATTCTACTTCAATGCACTTACAAAAACAAAGCGCGGAAAGTTGTTAATGTTGGTACTTTTTCATATTTACCTGAGATAACATTTTTGACGGGCTGGTTGGTGTGGTGGTTATTGATTGATTACAACGCTCAGCTCACTCGCTCGTGAGTTCGAATCTCACCCAAGACAAACATTTGTACATTCGTCATTACAGCTTTAGGCTGAGCATTCTCCAGAGATGTGCTAAGCTGCGTTTCGAGGAATGATTTTTAAGCACCAATAGAATCACTTCATTTACCTAGCCACGCTCCGCACAGCTCTGATGGATATGGGTTTAGCGGAGCGACAATTTTGTACACACAAACATGTGAGAAATACGTGCGAGGAATGTAATGTGTCAATAGGTAGAGGTCATATCCGAAAAGAGTCCGCTACCTATCCTCACACCGCTCATTTTTTTTTATACGACTAAGTCGGTAAACAAGCATACGGCCCGCCTGATGGTAAGCGGTACTCGTAGCCATATGGACGCTTGCAACACACGAAGCATCGCTCACACGTTACCGACCTTTGCTCCCATCCCCTATGAGCTCTGGCGACCTTACTCACGCGCAGGAACACAACTTTACAGAACATAGTTATTTGGCTACAGTATTCTGTAAGGTGTAGGTACTTCTTCAGTCGAGCTACTTTTTGAGCGAATAAATGCTACGCTCTACCTCTCTCAAACACAAACTCAAACTCTCTTTGTACTCATTATTACACATTCCTCGCACATCTCTCTCTGGTAGAACCGTTGCACAGCTTCGCTACGCATCCTCGCACAGCTCCGCTACCTTGCACCGCTCCGCTCCCTCTCACAGCTCCGCATCCTCGCACTGCTCCGCTACCTCTCACTGCTCCGCTACCTCTCACAGCTCCGCTACCTCTCACAGCTCCGCTACCTCACACTGCTCCGCTACCTCGCACAGCTCCGCTACCTCTCACAGCTCCGCTACCTCTCACAGCTCTGGTGGATGCGCAGCCTTACGCCCCACAATCCACACAGTTTTGCTCTTAAGACATGAATTTTGTGTGAAGAATGTCCCAGTAACATAACATCGTCAAATTACCACCAGTACTAAAGCCGATTAATCTCATGTATATTTTAAATTATTTCAGAATTATATGAAGCTGAATAGTTTGGATTCATTACCACTCACCAATTATTAACATACAAAATTAAATTATAATCGTTTATTTCAAATAAAAATACTTTTTCGACAATCATTATACTACACATTTTATTTTATACTACAAACATTTACTATATACAAAAGTCTGTCCTTACATCCGATATCCTTGATTTTAACCTGTCTGCATTCCGTTAACTACTGAGTATTGAGTTGTTATATTGACGTATACTCATTGAAAAGTTGAAATTACGCTTATGTAACTAAATAAAATAAATAGATTCAAATCACAATATACATGCACGATCGAGTGTTTCTATTGAATAATTAATAAAACTTGATGAGGTATCATGTCTGGTAATGTCCACTCGACCGCGCGGGATGCATTTCTGTAGTATTTCTTTCGTAAAAATGATTGCAGAAAGGCAAATTAATTTATATTTACCCTAGTAAAATCTATCTCAACTTTAGAGCTATTGGCGATCCAAAGGACTCAAAAGTGAGATCAGGAATATATTGATTTAAGTCGCCTAGTCAAACTCAAAACATGAATTATCTGCAGCTGTCCTTTATTAGCTTTTTAATCTCATCATTTTGGAATAAAAATCTTCAACGAATTTGTATGTTTTCTCATGAACCTACTTAAAAAAATCTTAGCATTGTTTTGAAATAATTTTAGCTGCAGAGATTTCGTGTTTTGATCCTATTCTAGTTTTTAATAAGACGACTGCTTTTGTTTGAGTACAGCCTGGACGCACTTCGCCATAGTGGGCGAGGCGCGGCTGATGGCATCCGTCATGAAGAAGTCTTCTAATTGTTTCAGTTGAACGTCTAGCTTGCCGGATACGGGCTTTTGAAGGCTCTGTTGAATACAATATGTAAAGATTAGTGAACATGGCATTTACAAGTCATTTCTTAGAATTACGAGACTTAATTTTTATAAAAATTTTCATCAAAAATCTATGTTACGTACTTTTACTTTGGACAACCAAACACATCGTGAAATTAACATGTGTGAGTACTCTGAACGTGCCAGTTTTCGTTAACGTGCCTGTATTCTATAACGTAATGCTCAGCTCAGGTCAAGTTTTGAGTCGAAATTATAACAATTTAATTTGGAACCCGCACCAATGATATAAGGTTAATTTTCGAATATTTTAGGACATATAAGATGCCAACACAAATGGTTTCACAAAAAAAGTTTTTTATCTCATCATTGGGTAGAGCACTAGTTTAGGGAAAAGGTTGCTGGTATTAAAGTTTGTTGATAGTACAATAGAACAGTAAAGTACCTGTGCTAATGCGGAGGCCTGCGCGAAGTAGTTGTTATCCTGCACGTCGCCGTACGAGACGAGTGCGGGGCTGATCTGGCTGAGCCGGTCGCGGACCTCGTCCAGCGAGTCGTACGGCAGTCGCTCGCCGATCACCTCCGACAGAGCTCTAAAACATACTTGTATGTTAACAACAGTTGTCAACATATACTAAGCCTGCTCACAGAATTCTTGACTAGTTGCCAAAGAAACGAAATAAGACAATTTTTTTGACTTTGAATAAATAAATAGATGTTACCTATGTGAAATCTCACAATATGCCTAAAAAGGTTACTGATTATGTTTGACATTCAGCAAAACTATAGAAAAGGGTCTGCTGCGCGCGCCCCTCCGCGTTCACGAAGGTGGCGCGCTTCTCGGTGTACGTAGAAGGCACCCTGGTGTTAGTTAGTTACCTGATGATCTTCCAGTCCTCTCGTGCCTTCCCGGGCGGGGTGACGGCGGCGAGGGTCTGCTGCGCGCGCCCCTCCGCGTTCACGAAGGTGGCGCGCTTCTCGGTGTAGGCGGCGCCCGGAAGCACGATGTCCGCGATCTGAGCACCCGCGTCGCCGTGGTGACCTACCATAACACACCATTTAACCACCGCAGTTAATGGCCCCAACACTGCTAAAGTCTGATTTAGACTAGCAATAAAACATGCAGAAACGACCCTTTAATATTTAAATTTTATACAATAAATGAACAATTTTTAAAATGCACAGAAAAAACATCGACCTGAAATCCTATCCTAAATCCTGAAAATTTTAGGGCTTTTTAAAAACAATGTATACAAGTAGCCTATCACGTTCTGTTCGACAGTCTATTGCTTCTGTCAAAAAAAGTCTTCTAGCTACTTGAACTTTGCTTAAGCCGACTTGTTTAAAATTGCCAACTCCTATTGGAAGCTTATTGTGTCATAAATGTCCAGCTCTGCCACTCATGACTTAACGTACCTTGATAGATAACAATGGCGTCTTTAGGCAGCGATTCGCGAGTAACGACCCCACTGTCAGCTCCCAGCAGGAACACCACCTTAGGGCCGGACTCGAGAACCTTGCCTACACCGGGCATGTAACCGATGTCCAGGGCTGCCACTTGTGACGCCGTGCGTTGTAGCACGTTCAATACCTGATTATATAAATATCATGATATAATCTGTACAGGGTGGAAATTGTAGGCGGGTCATTCATTGGTCAGTCAGGTAAGGGTTGAAGCCACGTGAATATGGTCTGAAGATACTATCCCTAACTTTTTAAGTTATTTCAATCGGAATTTACAGAATTTGCACCTCAACTGACTGATTCACAGATCGTAGAACTCAAACCACAGGGTCCCATGGAAGGTTTTTCGAAATTCCACCCCTAAGGGTCTCGCGAGTGCATCAGCGGGTTGGAAAGCTTATTGAGACAAACTCTCCCTTTGAGTTCCTAAGTTTATGTTATAGGCGTTGTCCCAAATAAGAATATTACACAACTGCTATCCAAATCAAATTACTCGATAGATGGAACGGATAGGGATAGTGGATAGGTTCGACCAAGAGGATTCCCTTCCACCTGACTCCCGCATTTCGAGATGTATTTGTACCGATATTCAACCACCTAGATCTTTTGGATATAATTTATCCTCTGATCTTAACTTCGGACGGTACAAAGCTCCATCTTGAACGGACGGAGTACTGTTCTCATCTGTGGGATTCTTCTCAGTCGTACACTCCTGGCGGAGTCGTCGTGATTATGGATCGTCTGATGAGTTTCTTGCGGCTTTTGCGAGACTTCTCCATCTTTCTCTATTCACGGCACTGCATGTACATTCATCGAGGGAACAACTTGTTGATCATTTTATAAGGTCTGTCCATATTGTGGGTGATCGACCGCGGGAACGTTGACCTTCTACTCTTCCTTGTACCACTAAACGGTCGAATGAGCTTTCGTTGCGGATGGTATGTCCAAACATCTGTGGGATGGCTCAGCCAAATCTCAACTTGCCACTTTGGACTCGTTAGATAGAGGCACTTGAAGGATAATTGACGAGTGACCTAACGAGAATGAAATTGCAAAACCTGGATCATCGGCGTCACGTTGCAAGTTTGACGGTATTCTACAGATTGTTTCAAGGAGATGCGATCAAGAACTTAATAATCTTTTCCCTCCATCTCCGTTTTCTATCGGACCACTAGGCGACGAGAGGGTCTCCACCGCTTCTTCGTCGATATTTTGTCTCGCCGTACCAAGCATTTCGATTATTTTCCTTATACACACAGTCAAGTTGTGGAATGCTCTCCAGACAACGTGTTTCTAAGCACTTACAACATGGGTTCATTCAAGGCAAGTTCAAGTTCAGAATTAACAGACATCTTATGGGTACGCGCGGTCCATCCTAGACTGCATCTTCGCTTACCATCAGGCGAGGTTGCGGCCAAGCGCAAGCCAATAAAATTCAAAATTCAATTCAAATTCAAAATTCAAAATCATTTATTCAAATAGACCTTCGCAGGCACTTATGAAAAGTCTGACTCTAATACTCTAATACCGGTTCGGAAGGTTGCATTTGCTGAGAAGAGCCGGCAATAAACTCAGCAATTACTCTTTTCAAAACAGGCTTAGATTAATTACATAATATTTACATTCTAATCGCACTGAAAACAATTGCGTGCCCCGGTGCGGCGGCAAAATTACAAAGTAGACTGAAAAAATATTTAATAAGGTAATAAATAGCAAACTTAAGCAGACCAGCCCCCACAAGCAGCACCTGTTCACAAGTATGACGCGTGTGGCAGCCATCGCCCTCCTCGCCATATTGGAGGGAAGTGAGCGACCCGTCACACGACGCCGCCGCAAGCAAAGGCCTTAAAGTGAGCATGACTTACTTAAGTCTGCCTTAGAAATAAAAAATAACTAAAGGGAAACACTAAACACACAATTTGTTATCACTGTGACTATTGACAAGCTTAGACTAAATATCACAAAATAAAAAAATATAACAATTAGACAGACATAATAAATCGATGCATTTATATCAAACTAAATAAATGAAGAACATTGAATTGTAATAAAATAAATAAGCAAGAATATAAAAAAACCGGCACAGTGCGAGTCGAACTCGCACCCCGAGGATTCCGTACAGACTTGTAGGTATGTAAATAGTTCGTTCATCAAGGGAATCGAGTCTCGAAGATTTTCCAATTTTTTCCAATTATGTAATTTTTTATGTGATGTAATTACAAATTTACGGTATTCGGATTTCTTCCTTTACTTGTGCTACATGGCCTTGCTTCTTGCCAAATTTCATTATTCTAGGTCAACGGGAATTACCCTATAGGTTTTGATTCCCTTGCAATCGTCAAAATATTCGGTATAAACGGCCGCATCTATTGATTGCATTGACTTAGAAGTTTGTTTCTTTCACTGCTCTAAGGGATTGCAGACTTGAGTATTTGTAGGGGCGTAAACCCTACATTGTGGTGATATGAATTCATTATGGGCTGATGGCCTCACACTGATGATGTTGTGCTACATGATGATGACGATGGGAGGCGGCTCCCGGGAGTGATAAATAAAACCACCTCGTGCGAGTGCTGTAGCGACACTAATTTATTTATTGCTTTGATATAATAGTTTCACCATTCGGTACAAAAATGCAAGCTTGGCAGTTTGCGGCATACATAAATTATCTATATGAAAATAAATAACCATGTACGGTTGCCCGTACAGTATTTGATATGAATTTCAGCTTGTTACCTACACGCGTTCCTGAGAAGAAGGGGCTTGACAGACGGACAGACAGACAGACAGACGGGACAACAAAGTGATCCTATAAGGGTTCCATTTTTTTTTTCTTTTCAAGTACGGAACCCTAAAAAAATAACAAGAAGTCGTAATTTCGTTATAGCACAGCATATCTTACCTTCCATCTCTTATCGTCCAGCTTATCTTGAAGCTTAAGCGCCAGTTCCTGAGTGTAAGCCAGCAAGGCAGCGCCCTCTGGTGTCTTCAGCTGATCTGCGCCGAGTATCACGACGGGCCGCTTGGCTGACTGCAGTCGCTTCATCACTTCACTCGATGATGTACCTGATGCCAAGTCTTTGACTATTGACGCCGAGTCTCCCACGTGCTGCATAAAAATATACAAATTGTTACAAGATACTTGCATAAGCTAATTACAGTAATACATGTTATGAGGAAGTGTCATCAAACTATCATAAATGCGAAAGTTTGTTGGTTTGACGATATTTCACGCAGCAACAGGTTATGTACCGGAAAGCAACTTCTTATCCCAAAAACGCGGGTGAAACGGCAGGGTGGATGTTAGTTGATTTATAAAATTACAAAAGATGCCATAAGTTTACAACAGTTTCAGACTTGTTAAAGTCATATTTTTAGGGTTACCCAAAGGGTGCCAACGGGACCCTATTAGTAGCCTCCGCTGTGCGTCCGTCTGTCTGTCAGTGGGCTGTATCTCATGAACTGTAATAGGTAGAGTAGACAGTTGAAATTTTCACAGAATGTGTATGGCTAACATAAAATAATAAAAAAAAAAGTTTTTTTTTTATACGACTAAGTCGGTAAACTAGCTTACGGCCCACTTGATGGTAAGCGGTTACCGTAGCCATATGGACGCTTGCAACACACGAAGCATCGCTCACGCGTTACCGACCTTTCCCCCCTCCTCTATGAGCTCTGGCGACCTTACTCACGCGCAGGAACATAACATAAAGTTATTTGGCTGCGGTATTCTGTAAGGTGGAGGTACCTCCCCCAGTCGAGCTACTCTTTGAGCGAATACACGCTATGCTCTACCTCTCTTAATAAAATTAAAAATTAAACCCCCATACAAGACACCCGCACTTGCCCAGATTTTTTAACTGATCAATCTCAGATATTGGATATGTACGCTTATATAAGACACAACTTACCATGTACTCATAAGTAAGGTCTACTTTAGGTCCAACCACCGCGATGTCCGTTTCCTTGTGTATGAACGCTTTGCGGATGCGCGCGTTCAGTAGCGGCGCCTCCAAGCGGACGTTTGTACCGATCAGGAGCACAAAGTCCGCGTCTTCCACGTCTGTTCGGAACATAATAAGTCATTTGAAGATATCATGGGACAATAAAATATCCATGGTCATTCTTCACACAGCTCGCATAAGCCGTTTGCGAGTAATCGGTGAACAACATACAAAAAAAAACATAAGCTTCGATCATAGAACCTCCTTTTTTGAAATTGGTTAAAAAAGTTTTTAAGCGTTCTGTACTAGAAAGACCTGTATATTGTATAATATCTCTTCTTGAACAGTACTTATATTAGTATCAGACTTGTAGTGGGTTAATCCATACATCTAGTAAATTAATAAATCAACTTACTGGCAATCTTAGTGTTGAAGAGATATGAGGATCTCAGGTCAGTGCCAGCGCCCTCCAGCGGGAAGTATTGTTCAGTGCAGGTGTTCTCGGAGCCCAGCTTATTGACCAAGTCCTTCAGAGCCACCAGGGATTCTGCGTCCGCCAGGTCTCCCGCCACCGCCACCAGCTGATGGACAAACATTGATATTATTCTATTGACATCTGATAACATGGGTTTTAATCCTCTATTGAAGGAAAATATCGTGAGGAACCCATAGTATGGTGCGGGGTTACATTGTAGTACTTTCTACTACTCAATCCGAGCCATCCAATTCCGCGGAAAGTCCGTGAATTTGCACTGATTTTGAACAGTACGGACACGGACCAATAACTGCATCGTGTTTTTGACTTGGCCAATCAGAGCGCATTGTCGGGGATGGGCAATTGGCGGAATAGATTTCAAGTAAAATTAACGACATTGCCCTTCTTTGCCCACACACAGACAGCTGTACTAAAGCCAGTTCCCATCTTACTTACTTGTACTCACCGCCTTTGTCAGTTATGAACATGCTGAAATTGCAGTCAAACACATGCCTATAGAGAAAACTTCAATCTATGCTAATGTTATAAAGAGGTACCGTAGTACCCAACTGATATGGCTTACCGATGTACCTGCGTAGAAGATACATTTTCGAAGCGTGGGAAATGCTTTTGGTCGGCAGCTGCCGCCATGTGTGCGGAGGGGCGTGACTTGCGAGTGAGACGGAAACGGAACTAACAGCTGCAGTGTATTATGAACCTTATAGTAGTGGTCTAAGGTTAATTGCAAGTTTTAAGCATTCTTTCATTAATCTTCGGGCTATACTTTCTTTTCTGTGCGAACGAAGATTCACGACGCGCCTTATTAGTTGGGTAATACTGTAACGTTTGTAAATTTGGATGTAAAAGGTAATCTCCGGAACTACTAATCCATCCCAGGAATGGGAGAAAACCGCAGGGGACAGTTAGTCTATTATCCTCATTGAATACAAAGATACATTTAAACTCTCGCCATCGTCGGGAAGTCCATCCTCACACATTGGAACCCAAATGGTTTCATACTGTGCGGTTTCAAAGGAGCTTCGTATCACGGAAGCTCAGGCTGTGGAATGAGCTCACCGCCTTGGTTTTCCCAAGGGAGTAACAGCATGGGGTTCTTCCAAGCCGAGATGTCTGATAACCACTCCTCATTGATCTCCTGTGTGGGGATATAATATGATATATCACCTTATCAGGTGGGCAGTCTCTGAGAGCCCTGGCAGCAGCAACCATAGCGTCCTCCCAGTCAACCGGCGCCAGGTTCCCGCGGCTGTCCACCAGCATGGGCGTCACCAGCCGCTGACGCTTCAGACCGTCGCACGCGAACCGAGACTTGTCTGATAACCACTCCTCATTGATCTCCTGCATAAGGGAACACACAATTTGAACACATTAAAATACATTTACATGTTATATGATAGATCTTAAATTCGCATCTATCATTCAAGTTTTTTTTTTGGATGTTGTTAGTTATTTTCATGATGAAAAAATAACTATGTAAATACAATGGTTAAAACATAACCAACATCTACATTACTTGTACTTGCTGAATATTTTAATTATGCAGGGTTTATAAAATCAGTTTCTTTTTACAAATTAATATATCTGTCTTTCGACACTAAAATTAAAAGTATTTTTCATACCAAATATATATTAAAAGTAGTTTCTTCTTAATTGTGGGTAAACTGTAGAATTGAAGCTATAATAAAAATATTATGGAAAAAAAATTCTTCGCCATTCACATGCAAAATGAAATTCTTTGTAGTTATAATAAAATCAAATACTATAAATAAATATCCTGGAACATTCCTCACACACGGTCATCTGATCCCAAACTAAGCAGAGCTTGTACTATGGAAACCAAATAACTGATATAATACATATACTACTTTTTTGTTTGTAAATACATACTTAATATACATAATTACACCCAGACTCAGGACATACAGACATGTTCATACACACAAATGCATGTCCTGTGCGGGAATCGAACCCATGACCTGCGGCGTAATAGGTGGAATCTTTACCAGACTCTTAACCAACTGCTCCAACTGGCCCATCACAATAATGAAAAAAAACTCAAATTTACCTCATTGGTCCTAGGCAGAATACGCAACACCTCATTAGTGCGCGTCGCGACTACAATATTACTTCCCAGTGGGTCCAGGACATCCACTGAGTCAATCTGGAAAGACATCCAACATGTACTTTATTTCCTATTTGAACCTTAATGAAAGTTATCATTGATTGTTGTTACTCAAATCAAAAGCTATAATCCTTAAGTGAAGTTTGAGATTTTACATAGGAGTTAATTATGTGATTTGAATACCATAAAAATATTGAAATTAACTCTTCTCAAAAGCCAGTTGAAATGGATTAATTATAATTATTTTAACTTTAACAAAATGAAACTTACCCTCCTGGTTTCCCAGGGTCGAGCGGCGAAACTGTATGGCTTCGAAGTGAGGGCGCCCACGGGACACAAGTCAATGATGTTGCCTGATAGCTCAGATAGGAACATTTTCTCCACATATGTTCCAACCTATACACAAATTACAAAACACATTTGAGACTTAAAAAAATATATCTTCAGAAGAATTGAATAAAAATATTATTAAATATTTCTAAGTAGGTACTTATAAATATGTAAGAAATTGACTATTTCTTAATATTAAAAATCAGAAAAATAAAAAAGTCAAAATAATACTTCACCTGCATATCAGTACCTCTTCCAGTGGTACCAAAATCATCAACACCAGCAACCTCTGAGGCAAAACGAATGCATCTTGTGCAGTGAATGCACCGGGTCATTATAGTTTTTATCAGGGGACCCACATCTTTGTCTTCTACAGCCCTATGGTTGCACAAAAAGGAAAATAATATCTTTAATCATTAGAAGAAATTAATTGCAATCATTAAAAATAATTTGGAAGTATCTCAGTCTTAAACTATCTTCAAGCATTTTAAAAGATTTTGTTCGAATAAAATGACAAAATTCCTTGAAGCATACCTTTTCCCAGAGAAATGAATATCTGTAAACCGGCTCTTATCAGATCCAAAAGCCATAGACTGATCCTGGAGATCACATTCACCTCCCTGATCACAGATAGGGCAATCCAATGGGTGGTTCACTAACAAGAACTCCATAACACCTTCCCGAGCCTTTCTCGTTAGATCTGAGTTGGTTTTGATCCTCATGCCTTTCATGACGGGCATGGCACATGCTGCAGCGGGTTTCGGAGACTTTTCCACTTCAACAAGACACATTCTACAGTTGCCAGCAACGGCCAAGCGCTCATGGTAACAGAATCGGGGGATTTCTACACCTACTTGAGCAGCAGCCTGAAGAAATAACAAGAATTTACAGTAAATAACACTATGTAACATTTAATTAAAGTAACATAACACTCTATATATAATAATGTGATCAAAAAATACTGCAAAAAATTCACTTTTTCAATAAATGCCAAGTATTAGATTATTTCATAATATTGTTCTCAGAAGATGCTAATAGTTTTATGATAAATATTTTTTTAAATTTGATGCAAGTAATTTATTCACCTGCAAAATAGTGGTGCCTGGAAGTACATGGACAGGTTTGTCGTCAATGAAGACTTCGACTTTTTCTGGCTGCGCCGGGGCGTCAGCGAAGCGTCGCACGGCTAAGGGAGCCGCGCGAGTAGGCGAACTCAGCGCAAGCGCCCGGGACAGAGGCTGCCGTAACATTATCTGCAGCAAAACATCAATATACATACCACCATATACTTACGATGTAAGCACCTCAATATACACTTGTTATACTGTTTTACACTAGAAACTGACACTATTTACTATGTAGGGAGATCAATCAAGAATATTTTTTCCAAAAAACGCTCTGTTTATTGAAAATACCAACAATTTCTTATGTTATTATTACATAAGTATGAACACCTAACCTAAATAACTATAGTGATAGTTTGACCACTTAGTAAATACTGTAATGGGAGTGTAGAGTTTTGAATCACAAAAATATATTACTTATTCGTTTTTACGTCGTATTTTCTTAAAAATCGTACCTAAAAATATGTTTCAGAATTTTATGTGGATTGACAGATACATAAAAACTGTTATACTGTCAATAGTGTCAATGTCAAAAGTAAGTACTAGTAGTAGTTTTTCATCCATAAACAGATAGGCAAGGGTCAATGAAGCATACAGCCTTTTCATATGTGTAATTTTATTTATAATATCACATTCATATAGTCCGCAGCTCCGCACATTATCTTTCACATAGTCCGCATTATCAGTCACCGTCCAGTCATGTTATAGTAAAGGTGGTCATTGTACTAAAGCTTTTCATTAAGACTTTTTGAGACAACTTATAAACGTCACTCTGAAAGTTCCCGCCAAAAAGTCTGTCAAAAGTAAATGGTAAAAGTTTATGATTTAATTAAGTTGTACGGTTATTGCCTATGATTTGTAAACTTTAGTCGATTTATTTTTATTTGAAATTATATAGTATATTGGGCATCCCTAAAATGACGTCAATCAATATCACCGTCTCGTTCTAATCAATTATAACTGTCTCTTTTCTTTCCGTTCCTCTTTTTCCGTGGGCTTTCTACCGGGCAGTGTGGTTGTTCGAACAAATTAGATTTTCTAAACAAAATGGCATTCGGAGACGTTAAAACCGCACAAGGCCTCAATGCCTTGAACTCATACTTGGCCGAAAAGAGCTACATTTCTGGGTAAATACATTTTTTGATTCTCATTTAGGTTATATTCCACCACGTCAACCACACAGATTTTAAACTGTAGCTCCTTATTTCATGTGCCTATATTTGCTCGAAATATATGAAATAGGTTTACAGGTCGAAATATAAGGTATAGGTCTTTTCAAACTGACTATTATTCACTATTGGACTCTGAATTGCCGTATCCATAAATTCATGTCCATCATCAGTCACAGCTGATTCTTATCTACAAAGCCGACACTTACTTATTTCGATAATTCCATACAATTTCCAGTTTCACTCCATCTCAAGATGATGTTCAAGTGTTCGAGCAGGTAGGCAAGGCGCCGGCCGCCAGCCTACCCCACGCTCTGCGTTGGTACAACCAGATTGCGTCGTACGGCGCCGCGGAACGCAAAGCGTGGGCCGCTGGTGTGAACCCACTAACAGCTGGAGGTAAACCCACAGCCCCTGCACCTGCCGCCAAGGCCGATGATGATGATGACGATGTCGATCTATTTGGCTCTGGTGATGAGGAAGAGGTCAGTTTACTTTTTATCACAAAGTTTTTTTTTGACTTGAAGAGTATAAGTTATGAATAGAAGTCTTTGTACCATTACTGAAAATAATATTGTCATGGAAACAATTCTGTTTCAATGAAAATAGTAATCCATATCCATTTATTCTGCAATAAATATTTGATGTTAACAGGATGCCGAAGCTGCCAGAGTCCGTGAGGAGCGTCTGAAGGCTTATGCTGACAAAAAGTCCAAGAAACCAACACTTATTGCCAAATCATCCATCCTCCTTGATGTCAAACCTTGGGATGATGAGACAGACATGAAACAGATGGAAGCGCAAGTGCGTTCTATCGTTATGGATGGTCTCCTGTGGGGTGCTTCCAAATTGGTACCAGTTGGATATGGTATCAACAAACTGCAGATTATGTGTGTTATTGAAGATGATAAAGTATCAGTTGACCTTCTCACTGAAACAATCCAAGAGTTTGAAGACTTTGTACAATCTGTAGATATTGCTGCTTTCAACAAAATCTAAACAAATGAAGCCATTTTTATTTATTAAGTAAACTTTTCAATAAAATCACATTTTCAACAGCTAGTACTTTAATTTATGTAATACCTACAATTTAAAGCTATTTACATTGGACTAATAAAACACGATGATAAAAAAATCAGTCAGATACGCATTATTATGTCATTCATATTTCCTATGAAAATACTAAGTGCCTACTCTTAAAAAAATATGATTGTCTTTTAGATGCATTCACTCAAAACAGTTATTGCACTCTGTGAGACACTCAAAAGTACTGAGAATTGCTTGTAGAAATTCATCTACAATTTCATGTCAAAACAAACTGTTTATTCAATGACTAGCTGATGTTTTGACAGAGTAATTACTACTCATTCAACATGTGCATTTTTAGGGACTGTAACACTATCACCAACATTAGCTTGCAAAAACATGTTAGGAATATCACTTCCAAAATAGATCTTGTTATTAAGAGAGAGAGCTTCATATTTCTTCAACTCCAAGTATTCCTTTGTCAAGAGATGTTTGTTGGCTTCGGCCTGCTTTTTCAGGTGATAATAATCAGCCTCTGCCTTAGTTTGCTGTTTAGCTCTATGTATACTGTCTTCAATAAGTTCTATTTTCTGTAGAGATTCTTTCTCCATGATCTTCTGGTCATACTGTATCTTTGCAACCTGTGCTTCCTTTTGTGCTTCAATGACAGCTTTTCGCCGAGCAGTCTCAGCCTCTTTTTCTACAACCTGGGAAAATACCAAGATAAGTTACTTGTCCCTTGGATCATAATAAACATGTTTAGTAGCTGCAAATGTAAATATAATGGGAACTTTACCTTTTGATGTTGTTCAGCTATAAGTAGCATTGACTTCTCACCTTCCATAAGTTCGTAATTTTTTCGGATAGCTTCAGGAATCTTCGGTTTGGTGACCCGAACAGCTTGCACCCTCAATCCAGGTGCCATTTCATGCAAATCTTTTTGCAAAGCCTACAATTATAGTAATAATATATAATAACTAAGAAGGCATATAAATAAGAAGGCATTTGGAGTTATTCAGAGCAAGACTGCATCAAACTCAGCATCAGCATAAAAGTGATTAAATATAAATGTTCCTATTGATTGAATGGCAACCAAGTAAGTCTGGGGTTATTTATTTTACTGAATGACATAATAAACTATTTATCACTATTACATTAAAATCACTTATAACTATACACTTATATCAACTTTAACTTACAGTTCTCAAATTCTCATCAATTTGGTCAAACAGATCTATGTACACTTCATGCAATGTGTGGGCGCTGCAGAACTGATTTAACTCATGGTGAACCTTGTTGAATATCAGTGTTTTGTCATATTCTGCTGTGAAGTTTCGGACCATGTCCAATACTGGAAAAAGAGGTATAATTCCACACTACTGTACATTTAATTGAGTACAGGACAAATTAATGGTGACTATCAATAAACTATTCTTAGACTAATTAATGAAATACTGAAATTAAATTTCCATTTTAAATTAAAGAAAAATGGTATTCCAGCAATGAAGGTAAGTCAAAGTATTCAAATATAATGTAATAGTCAATGGATACATACCGCTGGCTGGTTCTAGCTTATTTACAACTTCTATTCTCTCAAAATAGATCATGACCCCTCCACTCGTGCCACAGGGTACATTCTTCACTTCATCTGTCTGAAGTGTGGTCTAAAACAATAATAATAAATAGTAACTGATTTATATCACTAATTAGGAACATAGCAGAAATATATCTGTCAATATTGCTGATACTACTAGTGCGTTCGAATTGGAGTGATGTCGTTTTTAACAGTTTCAAAATGGGCATTTTTGTTCGGGCGTTCGAATTGGTAAATTTCAACAATTTTGCAACTTTTGCCACAAACGATATTTCCCAAATCGAACGATTAGATACAAAAATGACATTTCCATGCTGATCGCCTGCTTGTCACTTGTCTCAAACTACCTTTTTCCTTCAGTTAATCATTAAACAAAGTTAATCTAACAAATTATTCTCTTACCTGTTAGTATTTCTATAAAATTTTATAATAAAAATTAGAATTTTCGCTTCCCGTATGCATTTTCCGAAACTTATCTGTCAGATTCAAAGATGTCAAAATATGATCACAAACGACCCTGCCTCGGAGGTGGGTCAAAATTTGCAGTTCACAATGTCGTTTTTAACTGTTTCCAAGCAAAACGAACGGTGAACGAAAACTGTTCAAAACGCCAATTTCGCCCACAACTTTCCAAATCGAACGCCAGTTGTGATCGTTTTTGGCATTTTGGACTGTTATTTTTGCTAACATACCCCAATTCGAACGCACCTTACATTATTACTTAATTGTATGCTACTACTACTACATTGTACACAGACTATAGCTTCAATTGGGGGGCCCAAAAATGAATAATTTTTGTTTTATCAATATTGTAATTCCACAATGCATACATCTTGTGTTTTGTGACATGGATAAAAACTAGTTACTCAGGGCATATTTGCATTATGGCATATGTTGAGAGAGGGTCTGGACCCCCTTGTGTATGTCCACAACTATGTATATTAAAACACAACTACACAATTTTATTATTAGTAATTGTTTATGTTTGTGTTAGTAAATGTTTATGCTACCTGAATAGATTTGTATGATGTGAGGAGTGGTACCATCATATGAAAGCCTGGTTGGCTTGTTACTGGCAGTAATGCACCTCCCTGAAATATAGAATACAATAAATCATGCAAGAATCACACACAATATCTGAAAATGACAAGGTAGAGATGAAGTTCAAACATTTACAAGTAAACAAAACCATCTGAATCAAAAGGTTAGAAGAGGGAAGAAAATATCTTTTATAAGCGATGAATAAATAGATATTCTTACCCGATAATACACTCCTACATGGCCCTCTTCCACTTTATGCAATGAAAAGTGTATAGTCACTCCAACAACTAAAATTACTAGTGCTAAAACTGATGACTGATCCGCCATGGCCGGACTGGTAATAACAACACCACATAAATATCACAATCAGATTAAATTTTAGAACATATATGCATACATTTACTAATATTCACCTCCACTAGAGTGCACTCAATATTGGTGTAATGAATGAGTGATTTGGGCTTTACAACGCTCTTTCCGTATCTTTGGTTTAATCAGTGCATATTGTACGCGGTCTATGTAATTAAATGCCATTAAATTTGCGATGTACTTATGATATGATTAATAATAAATACTTCAACTTCACTCACTCTCCCATTTTTTTTATTCAATTAACAAAACTAGGGCTGCATTCCGAATTAATGCTATAATCGCTGTATGTAATCGATTTGAGCGTGCTTAAACCCGTACCGAATTGAATAATGACAGATTACGATATGATGTCCTGTGAAACGTCATAGATTACGTCATGATATCCGCCATATTGCGCTCCACCGACCATGCCGTGTTTTAATCGTGTTTTAGGCTAAATTCCGAATTAAATAATATCGTTCACAGTGCTCACAGCACTAATTTGCGTACCGAGTTAGATATCACGATAATGACAGCTGAGAACTGTCGCGTCGTGTGTGTGAGAACGCCCGTTATCGCGCTCACCGTATTCAAAACAGAACATTTGGGAATTTAATTAAAATCTGAATTAACAATGCTAGTGTAGCGACATCTATCAGCCATCTATCAGTAACACCGAGATAGTTCACACACTGAAAGATAGATGGCGTGGCGCCACATTATCCTGCATCGCGCTGGCGAAGTTTTCTCGAGAATTGCATATATACAACTGTCCGACATGTACAGTTGGACCACGGTCCCCAGGCACGATGACCCAGCCTGGCGGAAGATCTTCCCTTTTAAATGGAGGTGTCAACCACCTTGCACCTCCATAGTGGTGACCCCGACGTGATGGATGGGAATATTTCCAACCCTCCAAAATCACGGAACATGCAGTAGCACTTCTGTCCTTCTGAGCAGATTCTCCAAGTTCATCACTCCCCACCGGCAAGCAGTCACACAGCAAGCCAATTTCGCCTCAATCAGTTCCATCGCAGCCGACTCACCGTGCTTCCTGGTCCTGCAAGGCAACACTGCGACTAAGCTCCTCGCCCGCACAGTCCACCGCAGCACACGCCCGGATCATCTCTCCGGCGTGACGGTTTCTGCACAACGTGGACTAGCCGGCTCAACCTGTCGCAGCATCTGCGCTCCGTCTCGACTCACCGAAGACTTCGAGCAGCACTGGCAACTTGCAAGCTTAACGCAACGATGCAACAACAGATCGACCTCCGGTCTAGGAAGGGAGTGATGTAGCGACATCTATCAGCCATCTGTCAGTAACACTGAGATAGTTCACACACTGAAAGATAGATGGCGTGGCGCCATATTATCCTGCATCGCGCGCCTACATCCTGCATCGCGCTTGCGAAGTTTTCCCGAGAATCTGCATATATACAACTGTCCGACATGTACAGTTGGACCGCGGTCCCCAGGCACGATGACCCAGCCTGGCGGAAGATCTTCCCTTTTAAATGGAGGTGTCATCCACCTTGCACCTCCATACTAGGCTAGAACTCCTTATATCTTTTATTAGTTGAGTCGCAGAAAGGAATATCCGCATTTTTTATTATTTTTCACTCATAAAATCATAAAAAGAATCTTTGCCATATGGAGACCCAAAAATCCCGAAAACCCAATAACTAACCGTCACTTTTTGACAGCGCTCACGGTGATATCAGTTTAGGGCATGGTCGTGTGTGAGCGCAAGATGGCGCATGTCATGACGTCATCTTTGACGTTTCACGGGACATCGTGATCGCGCTCACACTAATATGGGAAACGGGTTTAAGCACGCTCAAATCGATTACAGCGATTATATCATTAATTCGGAATGCAGCCCAATATGGTCGGTATGAGCGCAAGATGGCGCATGTCATAACGTCATCTATGACGTTTCACGGGACATCGTGCGTGATCGCGCTCAAACTAATATGGAACGGGTTTAAGCACGCTCAAATCGATGACAGCGATTATAGCATTAATTCGGAATGCAGCCTTAATAATGCTATAACTTTTACTAAATATAGGTAGGACTTTTTGGCGGGAACTTGCAGAGTGACGTAGCATTTTCATTTGTATTTTCAATAATTTATGTATTTTGAGTTTTATTGTGTATTATTGGTGGTATTTTACCCAATAAAGATCATCCATGTGCACCAGTGAAGTGAAATGAAATGAATTATGTGTATCGTTACTTTTCAAGTTGTCTCAAAATGTCCGTGAAGAGTTTTAGTACAATGACAATAACATGAATTTTATGGACGGTGACTGACTGAAGACTATAATGTGAAGTGATTTTGTGACTGGATATTATAATATAACTCGACACTGGCAGAAATGAGCCCTAATTTGGGCTTGGTTGCCAAAATTAAAAATAAGATTAAGAATTTAAAATTAAAAAACAAGCTCTTTAATCTATAGAAGTTATATTCAAAATTCTATACATTAAAGAGCTTGTTTTTCTCTTTTCAGTAAATTTTTGTTTAACGCAGTCGGGTTTTTTGTTTCTTCGGCGTTCAAGAGAACGCGAGTTCTGTCGGAGTTCCATTCTCTAAAGCTGGCAGTCGAAGTGACACGTCTGAGCTATCACTGTCTTATTTAATGAGTGACACAAGGCAGAAAGGACAATGGGCATTCTGGTCTATGAGTGGCCACTAATTAAACTTAAGTAAGGTGAGATATGAAGTCTATGAAGAGACGAGATAAAGAATGTAAACAAATGTTTGCTTGCTGTATGTATATAATTACACCTTTTGGTACGGGATACTAATTACATTTAATGCAACTTTCCTTGCAATTTCATAATATCTCCAATTATTTCTTAAATCTTCAATACTCTATAATATTTTTTCTAAATACTTACACCGCAGTAATAAGCTTTCATATTTTTGTTAATATAATAGGGGTTAAAGTATGAAATTGCCGTTTAACCTACATGGTTTGAGATTTTTGAGTGAAACTTTTTCACATGGTACCTATGAAGTTCTTCCCTTAAAAAATGTACAACATTCGATTATCGACTTTCAGTTGTTTTTTTTTATTCAGCTTAGACAAGAAAGATGGATACTTCGAAAATTCGAGTGATTTTTGAATACGAGTTCCGACGCAAAACTAACGCGGCAGAAACAGCTCGCAATATCAATGTTGCGTTTGGAGAGGGGACTGCTAATGAACGTACGGAGGTGCAAGGTGTATGACACCTCCATTTAAAAGGGAAGATCTTCCGCCAGGCTGGGTCATCGTGCCTGGGGACCGTGGTCCAACTGTACATGTCGGACAGTTGTATATATGCAGATTCTCGAGAAAACTTCGCCAGCGCGATGCAGGATAATGTGGCGCCACGCCATCTATCTTTCAGTGTGTGAACTATCTCGGTGTTACTGATAGATGGCTGATAGATGTCGCTACAAACGCACCGTGTGATTTTGGTTTAAGCGCTTTCGTGATGGAAACTTTGATTTGAAGAACGAACCACGTGGAAGACCGCCCACACAGGTGAATAACAATGAATTGAAAGAGATTGTGGAAGCCCATCCAAGCCAAACTACCCAGGAATTAGCGGCATGGTTTAACGATAGGTACCTTACCAACAATGGTGCCGATTCTGTTGTAAATCGCACTAAACTAATTTTAGTCACATCTCATCTCTTTCTTACAAACATTATTGAAAAATCCGAATTAATGATATAATCGCTGTAATCGATTTGAGCGTGCTTAAACCCGTTTCCCATATTAGTGTGAGCGCGATCACGATGTCCCGTGAAACGTCAAAGATGACGTCATGACATGCGCCATCTTGCGCTCACACACGACCATGCCCTAAACTGATATCACCGTGAGCGCTGTCAAAAAGTGACGGTTAGTTATTGGGTTTTCGGGATTTTTGGGTCTCCATATGGCAAAGATTCTTTTTATGATTTTATGAGTGAAAAATAATAAAAAATGCGGATATTCCTTTCTGCGACTCAACTAATAAAAGATATAAGGAGTTCTAGCCTAGTATGGAGGTGCAAGGTGGATGACACCTCCATTTAAAAGGGAAGATCTTCCGCCAGGCTGGGTCATCGTGCCTGGGGACCGTGGTCCAACTGTACATGTCGGACAGTTGTATATATGCAATTCTCGAGAAAACTTCGCCAGCGCGATGCAGGATAATGTGGCGCCACGCCATCTATCTTTCAGTGTGTGAACTATCTCGGTGTTACTGATAGATGGCTGATAGATGTCGCTACAAACGCACCGTGTGATTTTGGTTTAAGCGCTTTCGTGATGGAAACTTTGATTTGAAGAACGAACCACGTGGAAGACCGCCCACACAGGTGAATAACAATGAATTGAAAGAGATTGTGGAAGCCCATCCAAGCCAAACTACCCAGGAATTAGCGGCATGGTTTAACGATAGGTACCTTACCAACAATGGTGCCGATTCTGTTGTAAATCGCACTAAACTAATTTTAGTCACATCTCATCTCTTTCTTACAAACATTATTGAAAAAGGATAGAACATATTTAAAGCTGTCATATTAATCTTTGCCGTCTTATTTTGCGTGTATTTAGGCGTAACCGCGATAGATGGCGACTAAATTCATATTGAATACAAGCATTGGACTAATTTGACAGGACTAAATTTCTTACATCCTTTTCTTATGTTCTCTGTTAGAAAGAGACTTAGTGAGATTAAAATTAGTTTAGTTGTAAACAACAGAATCAGGGCCATTGACTCATTTGCGGCAAATCAATAAATAAAAATGAATAATTGGACTGTTTTACAAAATAAACTTAAACCGACTTCAATCAAAGTACACGAAGAAGTAATCAAATCCTGATCTGATGACAATGGGACCAAAGGGGAACTGAATCCTTCCAGACAAAAAAAAAATTCGAAATCGGTTCATAAATGACGGAGTTATGCGGTAACAAACAAAAAAAAAAGAAAAAAAACAACCGAATTGAGAACCTTCTCCTTTTTTTGAAGTCGGTTAAAAATGAGTGCCTCATGATTTGACTGACCTGCAGAAAGAAACGCATGTTGAAACATGTGTTGCCTTTTTGAATCGATACAGAAATGAAGAAATATTGGATAGAATTGTGACATGTGATGAAAAGTGGATTCTTTACGATAACCGTACCTAAGCGAAAAATGCAATGGGCCCCAGGTCAAACCCCCCAATCATCAATAGTGTCCTAAAGCAAAGCTTGCAAATAAAAAGGTAATGGTAACTGTTTGGTGATCTCAGTATTAACCATCCCTTATTTACTAAAAAGAAGTTGGCTTAAACAAGCTAAACCTGTATTTACACCGTTGGTAAACTTGGTAATTACCACAAAATTTAAAACACTTTCTCCAATGGCCGCCATTATTACAATTATACTTTTTTGGTGTTGCCCAAAGATTTTCATAGGGCATCGTGCCTCTACCCAGATGGATAATCCGCCTTACTAAAGCATGACATTTAATTTCACTCCGCTTGAGGGGCTCCCTGAGCAAATCGCTCTCAGTTCGTACTGCGCACGGCTGTCAAATACTGTCAATTCTGGCTTGTTTATTTCATGTTGCCATAGAGGCGACTATCCTTCTGGACGTTTTAAATTCTTTGGTGTTGCCATTCCTCGATATTCAAATACACAATATCAAAATAAACCGTTTTACACTTTCTAAATAAATAATGCTGACAATTAATTATAATTAATCAATATTCAATGGTATGAAATTAAATAATATTCAAATAATATAATGTTAATGCTAACATCAGCATGGTGCATTATTCACTATAGCTTTCTCCGATCTGGCCAAGCAATAACGTGTCAATAAAGCAATAACAAGTCTACTGTGCCAAACTCCGAACAATGATAGCAAAACTAGCAGTGAAACAGCTCCGTCTCATGAATCGATCTTCACCATTATTGCTCCATGATAACGCGAGACCTCATACAGCACAAGAAACCGTTATTTTTATTATTTATTCGTCACCCTCCGTATTCGCCAGACCTTGCTCCAACGGACTACCATATTTTTTTCGTAATTTGGACAATTTTCTACGTGATAAAAAGTTTTCTTCTCAGGAGGCAGTACAAAATGCTTTCACAAAGCAAGAGTTCTATCGCAAAGGCATAAATAACCTTCCTATTAGATGGCAGCAATAATAATGGTAATTAGTTTGATTGAATAAATATATTAAATTAAAAAAAAACTAATTTCAATTTTTCAGTACAAATCGGCAATTTCATACTAATAATAATAATAATCCATTTATTTCAGGCTACTAGTGGCCCATAGATATATACCTTACAAACTAACAAATATTCTAGTAATAGGTACATTTTTTGTTAATAAAAACACTTAAGCCTATGTTAGTAAACACTAAACTGAAACACTATGTCTTTGTGCGATCGAGTGGAACTTGTCCGCGAAAACGACGGAACACCACGTCCAGCGGCAAAAAGTCCTCTTCTATGACGAATGACGACGACTCTTCCGTGCAGAAAACATGTTGGAATTCGCACCACGAACGCCTTGAAGTTGACGTTGATTCCAGCTTGATTCCAGCAGCTGCACCCTCGGCGTGTACTTAATCTTTTGGCGGACGTACTCCACAATGTCCTCCGCCTTAGTGGTGTAGTGAAGGCGAGAGATGTACACCGGAGTGTTAGGCTTCGCGGCACGTATGGTTGAGTTGCGACTCCACCGGTCGCCTGCCGCAACGGTTCTTGTTGGTTGACCGGCGCTTTCATTGCAACTTCACGAAACCATCAATCGTCAGCCCTTTCAGGCGCTAACGCTGTAGGTGGTGGCGGCGCCGGCACCGGCGGGTCAGCGGATCGTGTACGTGGTGCAGCGCGGGCGCGGGCGATGCGCAGAGGAGCCGCTGGAGCGGGAGCGGGAGCGGGGCAGCGGGGCGCGCTCGGTGCGCGCTCTGCCGACTCAGCGATCGATGGTGGCAGCGAAGTCAAAACTGCTGACGCGAAACTTGCCCCCGATAAATCGAGGCCTGCTCCGCGACGTATATTGATGTTCGATGCATTGGATGTTGACCCAGTTACCGATACTGTCTTACGCAACTCTATTACTTCATTGCGCAAATCAGCGACGGTAATTTGGGATGCATCCAACCTCTTCTGCACATCCACGAGGCTTGCCTTTAGAAAAACTATGTCTTTCAGCAGGCACGTTACGTCCACGTGGTCGAAAGTGACGGGAGGGAGCTTGTTCAGATCCTTCGCCACAAACGTAGGCACGTCGTCAGGATCGGTCTCCTTTAGCAGCGTGATGATGTCAATAATAATATACCCCTAATATTATGGCCTAATAGAAAACAGAAATTATTGCTGGCCGCCAATGGGACATGGGCATACAAATTTGCCCATTTACCTTTAGAACTCTAGACTGCTCTTTGCTGTGTGTACGGAAAGCAGAACTCGAGACCTCTTTACTGTTGGATCGGCGCCTACAGAAATAATTTGTATTCCATTTATGAAATGAAAGAAATTGGTACATACTACAGGTACATACTTAGGTACACAATACATATCTATGGATAGGTAGATCTTGTTATTATATGCCTCTGAGATAGATCCATAGAAATAAATTATTGTTTTTTCATTCATTTATTTTCACACTACAGTTTTCCGTTAGTTCGTAGAATCATTTTCAGAAATAACATAAGTCTTGCCTTCAGCCTGGATAGCATCTAGAACTGTACTCATTGTTGTCTTTAGCACTCTGTATTCTGCAAGTGCCTTTGCACATAATTCTCCTTCAGGGGAGTTACCCGGTTCTATAAACAGCATTACTAGGGAGCGCTTTAAAATTTTCTCAGCATTTTGAAGTTCATCCTGTAAACAGATCATTTCTTTAGCCAAAATTCTCATTTTAGTAGGTATTTGAAAACTTAGTCTTAGGTACTCTAAAGCCCATCACAGACGTAGCTATAATATATATTAATATGCCAAGCTATAATATAAATTACAGTACAAGTTGGTGAAGTAACAGAAATACCTATATATTATAGTTGCGTGTGCGGTCACTCAAAGATTAGTATTGAAAATATATAGTATAATGTGCCTTACTATGATCTATATTAATACACATATATATTATAGCTAGGTACGTCTGTGATGGGCTTAATTCCTATATAGTCCTATTGGTAAGCACGAAACGTATGGGTGGTACCTACAAAAAATCCAGCCAAGTGCGAGTCCGACTCGCCCACGTAAAGACATTTTCTTGTGGGGATCTTGATAATAAAAATTAAATAGAATTAAAAATTATAGGGCCGCCCACTGACAGGCAGACGGACCGACGGACAAACGATGCTTAGTAATAGGCCCTTTGGGTACGGACAGAACGATCGACATGCCCGAAAATGGTAGATTAATTCAAGAGTTATTCAATCGGTTCGAAATATTTTCTAGAGACATATTTTTGTTAATAAATTGAGGATGGTTGGTTAGATATAGTACACGCTGACGCGGGCTAAGCCATGGGGTACACTTAGTCTTACCATATAGGATGAAGCTGTTGTTTCTCGGGAATCAAATAACTTTTTAGATAACTGAACCATAGCTGCATGTAACTCGTAGAGTGTGATTGCTGTAATAAATAAGAATAGGTATCTTTTCATAACTTATTAACCTAGCATAAACATGAATATGTTACCTTTTTTAATTTCAAGCATTACTGCTTATTTTAATAGTTTAAATACCTATTTTGTTCCCAATCCTACATCTACATTGTACAGTCGATATGAAAAGTGTTACCTACGGATTTTTAAATGGTAACAGTTAAGTATTTTTCTAGAAACTTCCAAAAAAAGTATACCTCTAAATTAACTATTAATAGTTAAGTGTTAACTTCAGTAGCTTTGGCCTTCATACGTGCTCTACTAGGGCATAAATTGACTTTGAATATTTCGAATGTATCTAATATCCCTACCTTTTGTCCTAGACATTCCTGGACATAATATTTCAAGAACCGGAAGTAATTCTTTACATAATGCCATCTTGCGCCTCATTAGCTTCTTGGTAGGATGTGGCTCTCTGTTGATCGTATCGCGTAATACACCCGCTAAACGTTGCTTCGCATCTAATAATAAATAGTGGTTCGGCGCTAATATTAATGACACATTTCTGATGTATTCTTCTAATTCCTTTTCGTCTTTTTTATCTGAAATAAGTTTTCATAATTTAACTTTGACAGACCTAGCAATATACAGGTGTTGCTTGTGGGGGCTGCTCTCCTTAAGTTTGCCCGTTACTTATTAAATATCGATTCAGTCTACTTTGTAGTTTCGCCGCCGCGCTAGGGCCCGCAATTGGGTTGGGTAGGTGGGTCCATTATTATGTAATGAATCTAAGGTTGTTTTGAAATGAGTAATTGCTGAGTGTATTGCCGGCTGTCCTCAGCAAATGTAACCTTCCGAACTGGTATTAGAGTTTTAGAATCAGACTATTCACAAGTATTTGAATAAATGATTTTGAAATTAATAATTTTACATCTTACTGGACTAGAAAAGTGCACATACTTATTACTTCAAATTTATCCGAGCAGCATTTCACCTTATGCCCAATATTAGACTGCGGGTATTCTTTCTTACAAGTATTGCATGCCCAAACATCATCAGCAGTTCTCGAGACGTATCCAGTCTTGCATTCAGGGCAAACGGCTGAACTCATATAGGTCCCCATCTCTGTGACGTCTTGACAGCGGTCGCAGGAACATTTGAAATACTTGCCGACCAATAAATGCTGCTGACGTAAATTTGTGCCCTGATACATAAAATCTAGATATAGTCTGAGGATATCAGTAGGTTTTTTTTTTGTGAAATTAAATAAATAAATTATAATTTCAATATTTTCTATATGTATGTACCTTCAAAGGATCCGTATAATTATAATAAATAGGTTCTCCTTTCTTAATATCAATGCTAGCATGGCACACCAAGAGATTATTGTCGCTTATAGACATGTGGGTATTGGCCAAGCAATCATGCGCTAACAATGATGCTTTCAAATACACTCCTCGTAAGATCTCAGAGCAACCGATAGCTGGCACTGGGGGACCACGCACGTCGAAGCTGTTCACATCGATCGCGGCACATATTTTCTGAACTAGATTATCATCTTCCTCGTTGTCTAACAGGCCGAGAGATTGGATGAACTGAAATAAATTACGGTAAATGATGCTCAGCATATTGTTTTTTATTTATACTGTCACAAATGTTAACATTTCCAGGATGGAGCGACGGTATAGCACGCATGTGCTGAAAATGAATATCAACTGTTGGTATCAGATTTTCAGCAAATGATTGTTTTTGATCTTCAACCGAAGTGTGTTTGAGACTTGGATCAACTTCGAATGAGCCTACACCCCCATTTATTAAAATGTTTATACCTTTACAGTGCCTTCATGAAATTTCCAAATACCAGTGTTTTTTCTCTCCTCCAAATGAGTTTCAAGTTGCAAGAACTCGTTCCAAGCTTCGGGTTTGCATTGCTTCTTGAGGATAGCTCGGAGCGCTAGTATTGAGCCCACATTCTGCACCATAGTCATAGGGTGCAGTCCTTTAGTCAATTTAAGAGTCCTGAAGAATTCGCACTCTGTGCTGCTATGCCATTCTAAAAAATTAGGACATAATATCAGATAACCGTCGTAGGATTTGAGGACGCCACTGTTTAAATACCGTTTTTCTTTTATACCACAAAGGTGGCAATCAAGCATACGGCCCGCCTGATGGTAAGCGGTTACCGTAGCCTATGGACACTTGCAACACCAGGGCCGCAGGGGTATCACTCGCACGTTGCCGACCCTGCAGAAATCTCTCCACACCCTTTTTGAAGAACCTCATGCTGTATGTACCCCATTGGGAAAACCACGGCAGGGACGCTCATTCCACAGTCTGAGCGTCCGCGGAAGGAAGCTCGGTTGAGCCGGCACAGTTCGAATCAATTCTTTTGAATACTCTCCGTTGTTCAAGAGCGGTAGAACACGTATCAGGAGGCAAAGTCTCTCCTCAAGCTGAGGAGCTCTAAACCGCTTGTGAGCTTGTGATCGTCAACAATTCTAATGGCACGTCGCTGAACCGAGTCTAAAGGCCCAAGCTGGTATCCAGGTGCTACTAGCAGTACTCCATAAAATATTGGTGGTAATTATACCAGGCCTATTATTTTTATTACTTTTAAATAATAAAAAGTGGGGAATAATTAAATCAGAACATTTTCCACCCACTGCCATACTTACTGGTGAACTGGTTTGGGCACCCTTCGCCGGGACATATCGGCGCAACGGCACAATTCTTGCACACTACAAACTTGCTGATCAACGGCAGGTAGCAGTTGAGACACACAAGTGACGTATCACTATTTGGGCCGAGGATGAAAGGCTCATCAGATAATATTTTCTCGCCAGCTTTCAAATCCTTTGCAGCTGCTAAGTATCTACGGAAAATAATATTTAGCAATACAGGAATACAGACGAGACTGTAGTAATATAAGCCGATATATGATTACTATTTAGATAAATAAATATATGATATAACTTCAGAATGAATTAAAACAGCACAAACATTTTTTTAACGAAAAGCCTTATTCAATTTCACACTTATCGTGAAAATTATTCATCATAACAATTTTGTTATCGATTGTACGTGTTTCGACCCAATTGGCATTAGCATAAGGAAAAGGGAATACGTATATAGGTTAATTTTTAGGTATATGAAGGATAATTCACAAATATTATACATGTGAAAGTTAGTGACTCAATAATAGGCTTAACTGTTTTGTATGAAATTTGGGATACAGATAGAAAATGTTCTAGATGAGCACATAGGTGGACACTTTTAAGAGTACGCAGATGAAACCGCGCGGAAATAAGTATTTAATATGTGCACCGGTGCCCTGTGGCTAGCTGCACTTTCTACCCGTGCGCCGCACAATAATTTATCATTCAAAACTGTTGTACCTAAATAAGAAACGCACCTGCCCAATTTTTCAGATTTTTGCACCTCATATTTATCGATCATTTTGCACAAAAAATCGCTATTGTTCAGCGCCAGCGGTAGATTGTTTAGTACTGCACGCACATGCCACAGTGCGCACGAGCTGCCATAGTGGTGATACTGTTACTGGTAACTGTAGACTGCTGTATTTATAGAAGTCAGTAGTCTCTCTATTTATAACTTAATTGTGTTCACGTTACGGGAACTTTTGACAATTAGTCTGATTTACTTTGGTGTCGACTTCAGTCGCATATCCAGTTGAATCTTTGCTAGGAATCAGGATTTGGTCAAATAACAACATTTTTTTATAGAAATAAATGTATGCATTTATTATGTTTATTTACAGTATTTTTACCTTAAACGAAAGGTACTACTTATGACTAGTAAATTATTTTATTTACAACAACAACATCTATATTTACATCAAAAAAACGTTCTTTAAAAAATTTGTTAATGTCAAAGTAGTATATTTACACGTTATAATCCTACTATATGTGGAAATGTAATCTAAGCATGTATTTAATTTATAAGTCAAACATATACGTATTTACAACAGTCTTCGGGTAATTATATATTCTTGTTAAATAATCCATTTATTTTGCAGTAACCATGTTTTTACTTAGCGGCCTACCGTTACCCATTCATGGCTTAAGTTTACTGAATATATTATTGGTTACATGCCTAGGTTTAGATTCAAAGCATATTTTTTCTCTCTCGTCAGTAGAGTAATGATTTCTCGCGTTCACAATAAAAGCCTAGATTAGCTGGAACTATAATTTATTGATCCCTTTGTAGAAGTCATTTCATATTCGTCAAAATCGTAAGTATGAATGATTTTATTGTATTTACAAAATTTTGTCATCACTTTTCCTTCCCAGAAAGACTGTCCCGCTGTCACACTTGACCCTGAAATAAAATTAATACACTATTATATCATAAGATTTTCTGCAAGTTCACAGACTTAAATAAGTATCTATGTTTATTTATACAGCGTCAAATATTGCTGTTTTTTTATACGAGGAAGTCGGTAAAAAAGCTTACGGTCTGAACTGGTCTTCGGGCGCATAAACGCTACGCTCTTAATCCCTGGTTTGTCAAAATATTAACATTCAAGTTCTTGTTAAAAATTAAATTTCTCATACAAGCTTTTTTGTTGATTGTACTTGTATTGTACAGTCGAGGACATAAATATGTATACACTTAGTAAAATTCAACAACGGTTTCCTCTAAAACCACTGATTATAATTATGAGATATTATGCAGGCATAATCTTCTAATATATACTATTATTATTTTTGTAATATTTTAACACTTGAATGTTAAAAATGCGAGAAAATCGCTTTTGAATTTCAAAAAGTGTATACATATTTATGTCCTCGACTGTACTAATGTACACCAAATTTCAGCTCAACCAGACACTGGGAAGTGGGTCAAATTTAACAAAGATTTGACCCGAACATACATACAGTGCAAGTTCATAAAAAGCTTGTAAAAATAATGCTAGGTATACCTCTTCCATTAATGTGAGTGGTATCGCCTGGTAGGAAGCGCTGATGATGTCCTGGAGGCAGCGCGCGAACTCGTCGATGACGTCACCGACGGGGTCCGGCTCGACGGCGGCGGGAGCCTCCTCGGCGTCGGCGTCGCCCGCCGCCGCCGCCACCAGGCACTGGCACACCGCCTCTATCACCTCTGACGTCATGAAGCTGCACGGTTGTCTGCCGACGAAAACATCGTGTTAAGGTTAACTAACTACATCCATACAACTATCTGGTGGAGCCAACAACTAATAAACGTAGTGTTTATATTCTCTTTGACCAATGGCGATTGACATTTTAAAATAGCGACTATACTTTTTTTATGATGTCAATCGATCATGTTTTTTGGTCAAATGTCTATATGGGACCAATTGCAATTAGAGGACTACAAAAGTCAGTGTCGTGGAAAGTCGTCATCAAAAGGAAATGAGTGATACAAATTGATACTCCAATGTGACGTCACTTTCGAGTACAGCAGTACTGGAATGTATGGAGAAAACACGTAATAATAGTTACTTAGCATAGTCGCTATATATTTGTTTTTATTGAAGCGTATTAGTCCTGAATGTAGCTTTAAATATACTATTGGATGATAAAAAAAATAACCTATTTTCATATTTCAGAGGTGGTCCCGTACCGTAGTAAAAGTTCATCATACTGACGAGTACATTAACCCCTGAAAATATGTTTGTGTGTGTAAAAGTAACCATGTGTGTGGTACTGACTTGAACTCGTCGAGGGGCGGGGGCCTGAAGACGGCGCGCGGGTCCCGGGCGATGCGCGGGTCGCGCACGCGCGGCAGCCGCAGCCGCTGCAGCGTCTCCTCCACGTTGCGACACCCCACGCACTTGCAAGTCGCTGTGCAAGCTATCTTCGCCTTAACACACACACGTCACAACATCTATATTACAAATACTGATTAAGAATAGGCTTCTGATAAATAGGATTAGTCTGCAGAAGCGATCAATAGGTCATAAAAAATCTATTTAGTATGTAATTTACAGTATCAAAAAATATTACACGTATTTATAGGTAGGGTAGGTTAGTAGAACACCACGCGAACAAAGTCGTGCCGGGCAGCTAGTCAAATAACGAAGATACATGTGTTGTAGTTCGCACGATGGTACACTTTTTCCAAACAAATGATGTTACGAGCCCCAACTTCCGACCCTCGACGCGCTTTCACTTTGTAATTTTTTATTGATTTGATAAAGCAAAGAATATATGTCCAATATATTTTGATAATCTAACTTCAAGAAATCTAAACAATTAGATTTTTTTGTACCCTGGCCACATGCTTATTATAATAGTCTATGGATAACTTCATGTCAACGCGAGCAATCAAAAGACCGCGAGTCCGCGACCGACCCTGTTTGTCGGAGGCTTCATGGTGGGTTATTCTGTTTAAGGCCGAATCCGAATCTCAATTAATAAATATCAAACACAATTTAGAAAATTAATACCTCGTAACATTCACAGTAATTCTTGAGACATCCACTTCTTTTACAATTACACCCTTTGTTGTGCCTCCGAACTATTTCGGGACCACCACTTTTTGCTTTACCAATTTTCGGCCTGAAATTTGATAAAATAATAGTTAATACTTCTCAATAAATGAAAATATTATCAGTACGTTTTTTTTTGGTAATTTTAACATATTCTTACCTAAATGCATTTGGATTCCTATCCAAACACGCCCTGATGGCTTTCTGCCGTAACTCCTCATTTTCTAAATTGTTATGACAATTGTTACAGTTGCAACGGTTGCAAAACTCTCCATTCGCGAAACAGTCGCAGTACAACTTGAGACACTGAGATTTCGTACAGTTACACGCTTTGCGGGGCCTCAAATCCAGTTCATTCGATGCTAATTCTGAAAGATAAGAGTTTCATACAATAAGACCTGTTTTAATCTCACCATGGTAAGTGATAAATTGGCTGAAAGTGGTGTTTACCGAGTGTCTTGATCGGCTTAATAATGACATAGACAAACAGTTGGGTATTGAAGGATTGCCAGCAACAATTTAGTATATGAAATTTCATGGTTGTTTCTTTTCTAATGACTTTGATGTAATTGGCCAAGGTCTTCTTCTGTGCGCCGATATACTAAACGGGGTTTTTTGTATTCCGAAGAAGGTCCTTTAATAAAAGTAATATTTTACCTGTTTCAGAGAGCGACTGTGAAGGTTGCGGCGACATATCGTATGGACGCATTATGTCACCGTCCACATCTACGATACTGCTCAAATCCTTCGAATCGTCCTGAAATACAAAATCATATGCGTTTAGCATACCACCAAATCCTACTAATATTTGTATGGATGTGAGAATGTAATTTGTGGAGATGTTTGTTATTCTTTCACCCAAAAACTACTTAACGGATTTGGATGGAATTTATCACACAGATAAAATATGTTCTGGATTAACACATAGGATTCTTTTATACCTAAACACATACTATTTCTCGGGAACGCGAGAGAAACCGCTGGGGACAGCTAGTTACAGTAGTACCCAACTGATAAGGCGCGTCGTGAATCTTCGTTCGCACAGAAAAGAAAGTATGGCCCGAAGATTAACGAAAGAATGCTTAAAACTTACAATCAACCTTAGATCACTACTATAAGGTTCATAATACAGTGCAGCTGTTAGTTCCGTCTCACTCGCAAGTCGCGCCCCTCCACACACATGGCGCCAGCTGCCGACCAATAGCATTTCCCGCGCTTTGAAAATGTGTCTTCTGCGCAGGTACATCGGTAAGCCATATCAGTTGGGTACTACTGTACCAATACTGAGTGTAACGGAATACAAACAAAAGTGGAATAATGTAATGTACCCTACATTACATTATTCCACTTTTTTGGTACTAGGCGCACAAGTCGCGGTCGCGACAGAGAAAATTTTATATTAATTTAACAAGGGACGCAAAATAATAATGACCCTCATTGATCGGTGACATGTTGGTTATGATTTTAATTCATTTATTGAGTAATTTATATTCGAGTTCAAACTTTTTATACAGAGTCTATACCTGATGTAGTATTCCCCCTTTTAGAATGTACACCCAGTATATGGCGTGGAATCAATATTCGGCACGGTGGTAAAGGGTACTTTGTAGTACCCTTCTGGCCGGCTACCGGTGTTTTCCGGCAGTTCCACACTGACAATCCCCAAGGTTGGTATTACTATCTCCATAGATAGATAGATAGATTATGGCCATCAGGTGGAAGGCCTGCTTGCTTCCTTTCCTAGCCTCCTATTTTCTTTATTCAACGAAGTCGATAAACAAGCACACGGCTCGCCTGATGGTAAGCGGTTAACGAAGGCATATATTGTTTATGAAGCATCAAACACGCGTTACCGACCTTTCCCCCTCCCCAATGAGCTCTGGCCACCTAACTCAAGCGCAGGAACACAACATAAAATTATTTGGCTGCGGTATTCTGTAAGGTGGAGGTAATTTCCCAGTGGAGCTGCTCTTTGAGCGAATTAACGCTATGCTATTTCTCTCTTAACTCTTGAGTTAACTTATAATGAACATACAGTTCCCGATTATATTCGACACCGGAACTAAAATTATCTACCTTATAAAATGACCATTCTAACACGTAAAAAAATATTTTCTTTCGATAACAAACTTACATTTTGCAGTCGGAGCATTAAGTTAGCTGTGGGAACTTTTAAATCGAACATTACCTGGCCACATGGCCGAAATACTTATAAATTTACCCCTCATAGGCAAACAAATGGTGAGCGGAGCGAAAGCGAGTATAAAGTATGTAGCCTTTACATAAATAACTTACCAATGAATTACCCGAGGTATCTTGTGACGACTGATTTTGCGGTTTAATATAGCCGGGCGGTATAACAATTAGAGGGTGTTGCATAGATTTAGACCCATCGGGATCCATGCTATTTGAGTCCTCTTCATCTGTTGGACTCTGCAAGAAAATCTTCTATTATAATAACTTGTAGTTAAGGCGATGATAACACATTGGTAGTGACGTCGGGTTCGAATGCTACAATGAGCTTGAGCTTACGGTGGAGGAAAACATCGTAAGGAAACCATAGCACGGTGGTAGGGTACTTTGTAGTACCCACCTGGCTGGCTACCAACCTCAAGTTGAAAATCTGTCGCCAAGCACATATCGGTGTGTTCGACAGCTGCACTTGAGAGCCAGTTCCTTCTAGGCTTTGTGTGCTTACCACCTTCGGCCACATCATCACTTACCATGGTAAGGCCTATACAACGTTAAAAAAAATACACTAGAATTGGCGGGAAGGTTCTATAGTCACCAACAATTCGAATTCGAAACAAATAAATAAAATTGAAGTGTCTGTTTGTAATGTCAAAATAACGGCTTTTTATAGTATATATGCATATGAAAGTATACGGTAGTTATACCAAAAAACTATTTTTTATATTTATTGTCTGTTTCTTCCGGCTGATCTCCGAAACAGCTGGACCTTCCTTAACATTAGTATGTTAAGGAATACCTTAGGCTAGTTTTACTTTAGAAAAATAATTATTTTCTTATTACATGATATGCCTAAAGTTTTACTAGTAAAACCCAGGTTTTAAGATAGTTTCCGCTCTTATTGTAATATGACGTTAGAAAGTAACGGATATATGTATTTAAAACCTGAGTTTTTCTAGGCTTGCTTTAAACCATCTCAAGTAATAACCCTTATTAGTTACAGCGCAACAAAAATCGTACGCGGCGCGGGTGAAAACGCAGGGCTCAGATAGTAAATAATAAATTGAGTGATAAAAATACAACATACCCGTTGCCTCTCATATTCCACTTCAATTTCGTGGAAATTGACAATATCTTGAGGTTCATCAGCTAGTGTGTTTGCCACGAGGGCCCTTAAAGGGTCCTTTGTGTCTACATCTTCCTCCCTTTCATGCTCTTCTTCTTCGTTTTCGTCTTGTTTATTGTTACCCGTCAATGTATTGTCGAGTAGCTCGGACACATCGAGTGACGTCGACGTTTCCGCCATTGGGGATAGAGGGGCGAGCAGGCTTTGCGACGAACGAGCTGGTTGCTGTTAACAATGTTAAAAATTTAATTAAGTTAGGAATAATAAGACGTCCATACTCAGAAATGATAACAAAATTATCAACTGATCAACGGTTAGCCATGACTGACATGTAATGGTGGGACACTGCTTTCTTCTTATAAATACAACATAACCAGAATGAGAGTAAGCAGTCGTAATCCTTTATTATCTTTTTAATTTTAAGTTTGATGACAGTTTGTATAGATTTTTCATATTATCAATTAAATAAAATTATTATTTATTTTATTTTATTTAAAAGAAAAGAAATATGAATAGAGAAAAAAAGAGTTTAAAGAACTCTTTAAAAGAGTTTTTAGAGAGATGGTCGGCAGTAGTTTCTGTACTCGTGATAAACATATAAACCTACCAAAAATATAAACTCGAAAAGTATACAAACATTAATTTGACTGTTTTCATAAACTAAACACAAGCACAGCCTATGTGTGATACAGTAACTGAAAACTAGAATGTTAAGACACAACAAAGAGGGAATCGTATTGGGGCAACATTCGATAAAAGTATAACTAAAGAACATATATAGAGAAAGCTTACCGACGACGGTTGCGTAACCTTTGTATTCAAGGGTGCTATCCTCACGAACTTCTTTTGTGGCGCCACTACGAAGTAAAAACAAACATTACAAATTACAATCTTCACCAACTTTTTCTTACTGACAACTGACTTTTATCAATTTGAATTAAACTATGTTCTAAACATAAGTTCCATATTTTTAAAGTTTCAAATAGAGAAACAATTTTACAAATTAGTTTTCCATATTCTAAAATTATGTATTGTATTATTTAAATTGTCTTCAAGCCAGACTTTCGTAACTCTTTGAATGGATAAGGTTGGATGTATACCAAGCGGTGTATCATTCTGTGGCCCTTTTCGATGGTGAACATACAATAATCAATAGCCAATGATGTAATAAAAAACAACGAAAAAGTATACGATAAATATTTCATATCCACCTTATTTCGTAAAGCAATAAGGTTCAAACTTACATTTGTTTGACGCATCATTCCTGACTAACGGTGGTGGTTGAACCATTTTCTCCGCAGTCATTTGGATAACATTGCCTAGAAGACGATGGTCGCATTTTAATGGGACACAAAAATCATATGCAATTTTATTTCGGGATTAAAAATGTCTCACATGATTCAACCAAAAAAGGTCTTTTAGGTGCAGAATACGAGTTGAACTAGGATTTTTTATCCCCGAAAAACATTTACGATATGACATTATTCGATATTCACCTTTAGTATCAGTCAACACGAAGTTTTTAGGTATCGTCATCGCTGAGGTCTGTTGCTTGACGGCTGGCTTAGCCACTGAGGGAGTTGGATTCGTTATCAGTCTGATATATTGTATCTGAAATAAATATAATAATTGATACGAGAGTCTCTATAGCATTTTTCATTCTATTATGGACAGGCTTATGTTTCATCATAATAACAAGGAATTCCGAGTACTCGCTAACCGATAATAACCATAACCAATATTCGCGGCATCATCATATATTGTTAGGCAAAAGCTTAAAAAAATAGTTTACTGATTAATAAATATATTTCAACCCATGTAAGTACTATGAAAGTATACAGAAAATACTTACACCTTTTCCTGGTACATTGATTTGATGCAGTTGAGAGCGCTGCCCCTGGACTACTACATTGCCGTCTTTGTTGATCTGAATATTTTAATACTTTGAGAAGCGAACATCATCATAAAAGTAGACTTCATAGAAGATGCAAACATGAGTTGGGCACACTTCCTTTGGAAGGAATACACCAAAAAGCTAATCAATCGGAGATCGAAAGAGAGCTACCGTTTCTGCCCTATCGCTATAGCTGAAATATTTTTTTGCGTGGCAGCACCAATTTATTAAATAAATATTAAATTGGTAAATGCCGTTGTTTCGAAAAAATAAATAGGAAATACTTTTCCGAAAGACAAAACTCGCCTAAAACAGGTTGGTAGCGATTCGCAGGTATGTCTGCCATAATTAAATTGAATTATCTTCACAACAATCATGCATAATTAGTGAATATATGCAATGTAAAGCTCGCAAACAGTAAACGTTCAGTATATTTGACGTTTCTAGACACTTCAATCTACACTAGCGCCTCTTGTGCCGATTTCAAGCGCGTTAGCCCCATTTCAAGAGATGCCTTTACTTGTACTCTTGTGGATCCTTTTGGACTCGATGCAATATATATACAATGGACTCGACACAATATAGATACAATATATATTATATATATATATATATAAAAATGAATTGCTGTTCGTTAGTCTCGCTAAAACTCGAGAATGGCTGGACCGATTTGGCTAATTTAGGTTTTGAAATATTTTTGGAAGTCCAGAGAAGGTTTAAACGTAGGGTAGGGTAGGGTATAACACCAAGCGAACGAGGTCGGGCCGGGCAGCTAGTTAATTAATATAAATAAATGAATATAATAATATGTATATAAGACGCAATGTCCAATGGATGGTAGTGATGTCGAATGACACGAATCACTAAGTTCGTGTTGGCAGCTACATTTGATCCAAATTCAATCTCATGACAAAGCAATAAAGTTGAAAATCATAAAGTTTAACTTACTTGTGCGGTTTTAGGAGGCGCTGTCGTTTTCAGTATGACATTTTGATTGGGATTCGCTGTAATTACAACTTTCTTCGTCGTAGTGGCTGTTAACAAGTATTTTGTATCATTTTACAATTATCAATTCATTATTTTATTTGTGAAAAGTCTGTAGTGTATGTACCTTGACTTGTGGCAGGCATTAGTTTTGGTGTAGGTGATTTGATGGCAATTATTTGCTGCTTTTTAGAAAACTTAATACCTTGTTTCGTTGGAGACGCCAGTAACAGCTGTAATAAAAAAATAAGCTTTATAGTTAATTGACAATTTTACACAACCTATAGATTGGTCCAACACTTAAAATAAATAAAATCCAAATACAATTTTAAGTTAAAATGTGTTATATACGTGTAACGTGTAATCTTTATTTGTTACGCCATCTATACAATTCATAGCAAAGTTGAGTCAGTTAATATTATTATTAGTACGGAACCCTCCGTGTGCTAGTCCGACTCGCACTTGGCCGGTTTTTTAATCATCATGTGGATGCGACGGTACCTTATTTCCGCCAATATTGATAGGCACAGTTTTCTGCTGCATCACGTATCTAGTGGACCCCCCACTACCAGCGCCGGTGGACGGCAACAGCTTAGTTATCACAGCCGGTTGGTTGCTACACTCGTTTTGTTGACCTGCAATATTATTTATGGGTTTGAAGACACTATTACTGGTTACAAGTTTTGAGAGATGTAGAGCGTAGCGTTTATTCGCTCTAAGAGCAGCTCGACTGGGGAAGTACCTCCTTACAGAATACCGCAGCCAAATAACTTTATGTTATGTTCCTGCGCGTGAGCGGCGCGAGCCAGAGCTCATTGGGGAGGGGGGTGTTTTGGGGCGTGTTGCAAGCGTCCATATGGCTTCGATAACCGCTTACCATCAAACGGGTCGTACACTTGTTTACAGACTCCGTGGTATACAATTTATTATATATTTGTTTTCTTTTATACCTACTTTTATCAAATTGGAATAATCAATTCTTAGATTTCAATTGATACCCCATTGTTGGAGCATCAGATCGGTTAAATGAAACTCCAATAAAGTTTTGTGATGATTGTAACGTGCTAGACAGTAATTTCCAAAATATTTGTACTGAACAGTGTTTCACCTTTGGTAGTAAAAATTTAAGTGATTGTATGGCGGTGATACCAAAAAAAATAAAAAATAATGTTACTCCTGTCTATTAGTACTAGCAATAACAATCAGAGTTAAATCATACGAGCGTAAACATCCATATATTGGATAATGTATACTTTACCTTGAACTACAACTTTCGCCATCATAGGTTTTGTTGTATGTGTACCACTTATACTTTTGGAAGTAGTTGCAATTAATTGAGCCTGTAATAAAAAAAAAATTCAATACTTCACACACAACAGTAACAATTATGAAACATTGATAAAATAATGATGAATTTGAAGGTATAAAAAAGCTTACCGAATCAGAACTACTCCGGACATACTGCACAGAAGACATTCCTGTATTAGCCGCCACTAACTTTATTTTCTGACCACTTCCAGATGGTACCATCACTAACTGCTTCCCAATCTGAGCTGGAATGTAACAAATATATTATAATATTAATATATCTCACTTGCTAGGTATTCAAAGGATGTGCTTTTTATAATGAAACTAGATGGACAAGCCCACTCCGCGGTTATACCTGCATTCCAGAGGAATCTAATGGGATGTAAAGTACTTGATAATTTTTTCTAGGATTCAATCTATTTGTGTACCAAATTTTATATAAATTCGTTCAGCCATTTTATGCATGATTGATCCAAAAACTTTCACACATATATTAAATAAATAAATATAATGGGACATCTGATGGCAAACTTAGCAGAGCTTGTACTATGGACACCAGACAACAGATTTATTACATATAATACTTTTTGTTTATAAATTCATACTTAATATACTTAATTACGCCCAGACTCAGGACATGCAGCCATGTTCAAGCACACAAATGCATGTCCTGGGTGGAAATCGAACCCACGGCCTGCGGCTTCATAGGTGGAATCTTAACCAACTCCGCCAACTGGTTTGGTAGTGGTAATTTAAGTGAGAAGATATTTTAAAAATTACTTACTTATAACAGTAGTACCCTTCATGTTTCCCTGAACAGTTCCCGCAAGTGATACTTTCTTGAAATTGGGTGTTCTATTGGCGATTAAAGAGACAGGTTTTGGTGCTATGGCGTAATGTTTCCCCGGCAGAGACTTAGGGGGCGCCACTTGTAGCATCTTTGGCGGTTTTGGCGCTATGGCCACTTGACGCGGAACCGATGCTAATGGGGTCGACTCTGGCTTCTTCGCTCGCAGCGGAGGTATGGCCGCCTGTGAAAATGATATAACTTAACTAAATAATTTGTGTATAAAATAACATACACATAGTATAATAAAAATTTATAATGTTGTGTGTATATTGCACATGAAAAAAAATACCTTAACAGAAATATATTTAGGCTGTTGTATGATGTCCTGCCTGGAGCTTGCTACAATAGTTTGCGGTTCAAACTGTAAATCTATCAGAGTTTCTGACTGAGAAGACATCACATTCAATTGCTGAAAATTAAAATGTATTGATTAACTACTATTGAACTGTACCAGTGGTTCTTGATACACTTAAACTGAGAATACTAAAATGTCAATAGATTAAATTAAAACAACATACACTTGCATCAACCATTTCACCAACATCATGTGATTGGTCATCCTGAATTGAGTACTGTTGGAGTGTGAATTGATCCCCCATGAAACCTGAAAATAAACACTAATTTAATGACATACTACCATTCTGTGATAGCTGTGATGGCCTTTGCTGTATCCATGGGCCATAAACCCATACAAAGATTGCAACTTCTCACATGTAAACATACATTAAAGTACTATTTTAAAATGGGCTTTATGATCTCATTATGCATCCCAAATAAAATATGCAGGAGGACACCCACATTCTCTAACCTTCATACCTTGTGCTATCCACATAATTTCAGTAACTTATGATGCAGTTATATGAAAACTAATAGAGTGTGAATATCTGAGACCATTACTTACTATAGAACCAATAAATTGATGTAATAATAATCACACTAAAAAGCTTTTGGTTGGAGTAAATTCAGAAACTTTACAATATATTTTAAATCTGGCAATTTCCAATCCCCCAATAAAATTCTTACCAATAATTTCTTCATTTCCTGTGTCCATGAGCATTTGTTGCTCTTCAATATTTTCAAACTCCATGTGCATGTTGCCCCCATGCTCATTCTCAAGTGTGATGTCTGACTGGTGTACCACATCACCTGGATTTTCAAAATCCATCTGTAATTAATTTTAATGTTATTTTATTACATTATGTCACAGTAAACCACATTGTGATTTAAAAACAATCATTTAATGTTAGGTTACTTATTGCCCCAAATTCAAACATACACAGGTTCTTATTAGTGAGCCAAAGAGCTATAGGCTGCCGAAGACCTGATAAATATAGTAAGAAGAATTAGGATGCAATGAGCAAAAAAAATTTTTTCTGTTTTGTTTGCAATCAGTTTGTAACTTTAAGCCAGAAGATTAAACCTTATTAGCAAAAATTCAGATTATACAGGATCTATATTGCCAGCACACTAGGCATTTTGTAAGACAGTATTGGTTTGTTCAGTCATACTGGTAAAATACTTGTGCATAGTTTTACTTGTGTTAATGTAGTAGAATCTTCTAGAACAGTGGTTCCCATATTTTTTTTGCCCATGGAACCTTATTTGTTTTTTTTTTCTTGGCAAGTCCCTATTTTAATTATAACGAAAGTGATTTTGATTGCAGTTTGAATATTTTCTTGATATGTTTGACTTGAAAAGAAAGAACAAATTATAAATGAAAAATAATAAAAAATACTTATAATAATTTATAAGTATAAAAAAATGTGTTTTGGTTCTTTTCTAAGAACATTATATTTAACTCTCGGGTGGAAATTAGAATGTCTGTGACCTTTCCATGGAACCCCAGTGTTCCACAGACCACCTTTTGGAACGGCTGTTCAAGAAACAATAGCACCACTGACTCCTTGGGTGCATTCAGTTACTTTGCCATGTGATTGCCCGATGATCATCGTAGCATTCAGTCAGGTCACCCAGTATGTAGTAACTGAATGCACCCTTGATGTCATCTCTATTTTAATAGGATAAAGTTGATAATGATTATTACATAAACATTTTTGTTTACTTTCAATCAAATCTATCAACACAGTATGTATATTTTTATAAATCTAAGATCTAGTCTACAAACATAAAATAAGCATACGAAAACTCCCTAAATCAACTCCCTATATCGGTGCCCTAGAAGTTGTAAACATGCATTTAAAAAAGGTGTGTTGCAATCCAAACATATCTACTAAATATGCATTTGGTGTACACTTTACACAATAATTTAACATACCCATTAGTTTAATGCAATTATTATCATATTTTTATGTCCACATCTAACATAATCATAATATTGCTGGTAAAAAAATGACATACTTATATATATACTGTTTATATAAAAACTTTTCAACTTAATTTATACAGAGGTACATGCACAAAAATATGAATTCAATTGACAACAGTATTGAACAAATTCATACCTCTCCCATAGCACTGTCCAACTTCAAGGAATCTTCCAAATTGTGCTCCATCATAAAGTCTTACACCTTAAAACTTTACACTATATTTTGGTACACTATTACTAACTCAATACCATTGAAAATATGCAGAATTTGAAATCATTTTTGAGTTCAAAAGACGCCGCCATTTTAATGTGTCAAATCCCCCCAAGTCTCGCAAGTCGCCACGGTTGAAAACAAATCGACACTTTTATAAAACAACGTTTACTCTAAAATAACAGCCTTGGCTGGTCACAAATCACTAACATATAATGTAATAAAATAATATCACACTATGTACTAGCTTTGAGACACATACATCAAAACATTGGCGTAAAATATAAAGAAAACTACATAAAAATTCAATGGCGCTTCTTTAAATTTTTTGATGTCTAGTTGTGCCAACTTCCAGAAACACAAATTTTATAAAATTCGATTCAATTAAACGATATATTTAAAATCGATTTAAATACGAGTAGACGGAATAAAACTTAACATATTTAATTGCGATTGGTCGATCTCAAACAATAACTAGGAATTTCTTACGCAAAATATTATTCTGTGTACATTGTGCAATAATAAATAAATACTAAAAACACATTGAAATAGCTTTAAGTTATTTGAAGAGTTCTTTTTTAGTGATTATTGAATAACCTTAAATTTCTATAACTGAATGTGCCTCCATTAATAAAAAATGTGAAAAAAACAATATACCTATATTTTTAATTACATGAATTGACATGAATATTGTATTTTGCCACAGTATTTTGCATATTTTTAATGGACCGGAAAAACAGGCTACACTATTATTATCTAGACATCAGTACCAACCTATGAAAAGCTTTGTGGTAATACCAACCACCTAACCTATGTATGACCTATGTGTACCAACACTACAACATAAAACACAAAATAAATATATGAATGAACCGTAAACATTGCGTAAACAGAGAAAGCTAGGTATCTTCACTCTACGGAATGAACCTTATTTATTGTTTTTGGTTCATGACCATCATCATACAAAGTCCTTCAATCGCATACATTTTATTTATAATATCACTTTCATATATTCCGCACATTAACTTTCACATAGTCCGCAGTATCAGTCGCCGTTCAGTCAGGTTTTAGTAAAATGGTGGTCATTGTACTAAAACTTTTCACTGACTTATTGAGACAACTTGTAAAGTCACGATACCCATATTTTTTTTTCATTTCACATTACTGGTGCACATGGATTGATCTTTATTGGATAAAATACCACCGATAATATGCAATAAAACTCAAAATACACGAATTTATGATAATAAAAATGAAAAGGCAACGTCACTCTGCAAGTTTCCGCCAAAAAGTCCCTAGTCCCTACCTTATTGTAAAGGTACAGGGTTACCACAGACATATGAATAACTTTAGTTCTCTTGGTAGTTTGTGATATGAATATAATATTTCACGAAACACGTTGATGTCGCTACGGTCGCTACGACCTTAGCGTAGCGTTATATTCTCTTTGGCTACGACACCGCTGACGTTTTGTTACGAAAATCGAGCGGTGAGCGTATCGAAACGTGAGCGTAGCGTTATATTCTCTTTGCGTGAATTTATCTGGCTGGCAGCACTGAACCAGCCAAACTGCAAATACAAATATTGCACGCCATTATAAACAAAATAAAAAGCATTTGGTTTATTATTCGAGCGAGTAAGAAAAGATTACTTCTTTAAAAAAAATACATAGTGCCTAATACAATCATGCCATTAAATTTGCAAGGTGTACGTCAATACTTAAGTGAGCTCAGAAATTCAGGAGGCTTGCACAAGGATCAAGCAGAAAAGTAAGTCTTCACACGAGATCAGCTCTTCACTTTGATCATATTTTACTTTTCGGCTCCTTCCTGATCTAAACCTACACACGTAATGGAGGTTTAGTTTTCTACCCTCACATTTTCTTTCGTACCTTTATGTCATAAGTTTAGAATATAATTATTTACAAAACCTAATTTGTCTAGGCACAGCCCATGTTTCGAATGAGATTTCATTGATATTGACAGGAAAAGAAGTTGACCCAATTTATTTCCGCTATGTGTTGATGACCCATGCATTTTCTTTATAGGTATCGCAATGTTCTTACAGAAATACTTAAAAACACCGAGGGAGAGTTGGCTGAGTCATTAAAAGCATTTGTAGAAGCAAGTATGTGTAACTTTTATATTTTAAAGTGCACACAATAGGGTGCACATACTTTTATAAGAATTAAATTGTTACATATTATTATATTAACCGTGACTCAAGGGATTAAATTACTTAAAATGTATCAGATAAAATTCAGAACACTTGATGGCTTTAATTCACCACAATGGGTAAATCAATGAAGTTTACGTTTTCTGAGTTTGTCAATGAATCCTTTTTCTGATAGTTTTGCTGAAGATATAAATCTGCATTGGAAATAACATTACTTATGTAACTATTTTATAATTGCAGTTGTCAATGAGAATGTGAGCCTGGTAATATCAAGACAGCTCCTCACAGATGTCAGCACACACTTGGCTCTTCTGCCAGATAATGTGTCACAGGATGTATCACATTTCTCTCTTGATGTCATCCAACCTAGAGTCATTTCTTTTGAAGAACAGGTTTGATTTTATTTAATTAATAGCGTTGCCAAGTGGATTTAACTACAATCCTGAGGAAATAGACAGATGAAATGTTTTATTCCACAGTAAGGTCACATTGTGCCAAAGTTATTTAAGATCTTACAGATAAGGATGATTAATGAAAGAATTCAGAATTAAAGAAATCAATTTGTGCTTCATACCTATTTAATTTTTCAATCTCAAAATGGGCACCAGAATTTATAATTATTAATACTGTTTGTAAATAATAGTAATGTTAAAGTTTCTTAAAATGTTCTTTATAAATGCCAATTAATGGAATGGAGCATCTTTTCTGTCTGTCACCCTTGTTTTGCTATCTCTAGGTGGCTAGTATCAGGCAACATCTGGCAGATATCTATGAACGCAATCAAAACTGGAAGGAAGCGGCTAATGTTCTAGTTGGAATACCTCTGGAAACAGGACAGAAGTATGTATGCTATATATTATTATCTACCTGACCAGATGTTTATAATTGGTACATATTTTTATCATTCATAACTAATACTTAGACATCCATACATCCTCCACCACTGCATATTATATTATTCAAAGATTTCAAACTTTTTTTTTTTCTAGACAATACTCTGTAGATTACAAACTGGAGACATACTTGAAGATTGCCCGGCTTTACCTCGAGGTGGATGACCCCATGCAAGCGGAGGCATTTGTCAACAGAGCATCATTACTACAAGCGGAGACCACTAATGAACAGCTTCAAATTTACTACAAAGTTTGCTATGCCAGAGTTTTGGATTATAGGCGGTTTGTAATATTTAAAACATATAACTAAAACTGCATTTTGACTACATTCTGATAAGACTACATGCTATGAATATGGTACAGCCAAAACACTTAACTGAAATTCTTTGTTAGTCCCTTCCCTTAGGCCCTGATTTACGTAAATCTGGGCACACTCACTTGTTTGGTTAAACTGAGACAAGTAACCAGTCCTGGCAAAGCCACCACCACAGATTTAAATTCTGAGTCTGTCACTAATTTGCCGCTCAATGAACAGGAATAAGTTCTTACTGACTAAAACACCCTTGATTGATTTTTAGGAAGTTCATAGAAGCAGCCCAGAGGTACAACGAGCTGTCGTATCGTAACATCATACACGAGGACGAGAGGATGACCTGCCTCAGAAACGCCCTCATCTGCACTGTACTTGCATCTGCTGGTAAATTAGTTTTTAATTTATATATCAATAGGCATAGTTAGTAGTTTATACGGCAAAGACCTGTCTGACTGGTTCATTTTCTACGGTCAGCTACGCTAATTTAAGAGTACCTAATCCAAAATACTTATACCTACCTACAACACAATCCTCGGTACAGTTTTTGGGTTCAACTGTTAACAATATTCTTATCTTCCAGGTCAGCAAAGGTCAAGAATGCTAGCCACATTATTTAAGGATGAAAGGTGTCAACAGTTACCAGCATATTCTATTCTAGAAAAAATGTATCTAGACCGCATTATAAGACGCTCAGAATTGCACGAATTTGAAGCGCTTATGCAGACTCATCAGAAGGTAGTAAGATCTATTTTTATAATTCAATCTTTATTTTGGTAAGAAGGGTAAGTAAGGATTTCATAATTTATGCTTACGAAATCAACATAAATAAACCTAGTAGTTGACTTTTTGGCGGGAACTTGCAGAGTGACGTAGCATTTTCATTTTCATAAATTTATGTATTTTGAGTTTTATTGTGTATTTTTGGTGGTATTTTACCCAATAAAGATCATCCATGTGCACCAGTGAAGTGAAATGAATTATGTGTATCGTGACTTTTCAAGTTGTCTCAAAATGTCCGTGAAGAGTTTTAGTACAATGACCACCATTGTAGTAAAACATGACTTTTATGGATGGTGACTGACTGAGGACTATAATGTGAAGTGACTTATTGTGACTGGAAACTATAATATAAATCGACACTGGCAGAAATGAGCCCTAATTTGGGCTTGGTTGCCAAAATTAAAAATAAGAATATGAAAGCATCATGGTGCTTTTGAAAGTTAACTTGCTTGATTAGGGTCGTTACTACAGGGCAGCGTTCAGTAACAACGCCGTGTGATCGCCCGACGATCATCGTACCGTTCAGTAACAGTTCAATAGTATGTGGTGCGATCGTCGGACGACGTCGGACGATCGCACCGGTCACACGGTGTGTAGTTACTGAACACAGCCCAGGATAGGAATGAGACATCATCAGACAAATTTAGCAGCAGTAGGTAAGATTTATTGTTTGCAGTACGTAACTCGTATACGACAATTTTATAGAGTATTGGTCCAAGAACCAACCCTTGGGGTACTCTTGATTTGCATTCATCTGTTTGGGCGATTTACGCTGGCAGCATTAAACTACTAGAGCGGACCCTCGCGGTTTTACCCGCGCTCCCGGGATAAAAAGTTTGTCCTTTTCCATACCATAGGCTATCTGCATAGCAAATTTCATTATGATCGGTTGAGTAGTTGAGGCGTGAAAGCGTAACAAACAAACACACTTTCGCTTTTGTAATATTAGTTAGATTTCACACAACACATTGGGATTGGCAACTAGAACTGCTGGCACTCTAGAATTGCTGATGTTCATAGAGTAGTGACCACCTACACATGGTCTGCTTGCCAACATTTTGACAGAGCAAATATAAAGAATCGGCCAGGTACGTGTTGGTTCAAGGTTCCGTAGTTAGTAGAAATGTGGTACAGTTTAACATCTATAGGACTGGATGTATAGGCAATAAAAAGATAATTGTTATAATATGTTAATCCAACTTGGCGGCTATAGCTTTATTTTACATTCATCCTATATGCAACTCTTCTGAATATTTTTAGAATAGTCTAGTAAGTTGCAACGTGGTTGCAACACGCAACTAATAAAGAGCATATTTCGATAACGGATCTTTATAGCACAAAAGGGTCATACTACATGTAGTCGGGAGCCGTTAATTATACTATAGTTAAATAACTATACAAAATTTCAGCTTTATATCACCGATCAAGGATGTTAAAAAAAGTCGGACATATTCTCACTAACAAAAAACTGTGTAGCTAAAGTCGGCCACCACGCCATACATACAAGCCGGTACGCACACATTCAGACATTAGTTGATGCACTCTAAAAGGGATATTTCAACGATGAGCGCGGGTAAACGGCGACACAGTCTCGTTTCCCGCGGAATAGGCAACTAATGTGGCCGACTCTCATAGACACAGTTTTTTGTTAGCGAGAATATGTCCGACGTAGTCTGTGTCACCGATATAGTCTCTGAATAATATGCCTGGAACATACGAAATTACATGACATATTAGGTTTAAAGATATAAACATATTATAACAAGTGGAGATTTCGAGATGGCATATATTCGAAACCTATGTTGGGTTAGTCATGCTGAACAACTTTTAAGATGGGAAGTTGTTCAGCATGACTAACCCAACATAGGTTTCGAATATATGCCATCTCGAAATCGCCACCCAGTATATACCATTATAAGATTATGACAATTTAAACTTGTAAATAAAAAGCTCATGGTGGTGACATGACATTATTCCGTCGGAGAAATGATCATGTCATAATTAGATAGTGACGTCCGTCTCTCCCCACGTACACGTACATTTACTTGTACGTATAGGCTACGACGTCAGACGGGTCCACGATCCTGGACCGCGCGGTGTTCGAGCACAACCTGCTGTCGGCCAGCAAGCTGTACAACAACATCACGTTCGAGGAGCTGGGCGCGCTGCTGGAGACGCCGCCCGCCAAGGCCGAGCGCATCGCCAGCCACATGATCAGCGAGGCCAGGATGAACGGGTACATCGATCAGATCAGCTCCGTCGTGCATTTTGAAAGTGAGCATTTAGGCGGTTAACACACTGACACGCATCACGCTGCGTTTTGCGTGTCAACGAAAGAAAATTAACGCGCGTCGATGTATTTTCTGTGTGTTGGACTGTGCGTGTTTTCTATACAAACGGAGATACCTACAAGCAACGTTAAAACACGCATTCAGGCGCTACGCTGCGTGGCAGTGTGTTGACCGCCTTATACTACCCATTCGCGATAACTTGTTACCAGCCAATTCTCACCCAATCGAAATCAAAATTGATCGCTATATTGAAAAAAGTACGAATTCAACTTTTATCGAGTGTAAATCACGTTACGTTATTCTGGCGATTCGAGGCCGCCGTATTTAAAAAGAAAACCAGTCAACTAGAGCTTTGATTGGTCGGGACCGGTCGAATTGACTCTGCCCCTTGAAATTTTACAGTTGAATAGGACTCTAACCGTAAGGGTCTGCGAGCGTGGTGACGTCATAGTCGCATTGCCTGTACGGCACGGGCGCCATCGGGGAACTACAGGGAGATCGCGGGTCTCAACTTATCGCGCACGTGTAGTACTTACCTACCTATTCTATGACTGTGGCAAGGCCACCATTAAGGATTTGTATTCTGATTTTAAATTCAAAGTATTTTTTTCTGAAGATGGTAACTGGCTAATGTGGTAAGATGATAACGCCAGCCAAAATATATTTATTCAAAAATACCTTACATTAGAACTTATGAATAGTCTTGAGTCTAGTACCGGTTCAAAATGTTAGAGCCAGGCTTTGAATTATAATTCAGTCTCCACTTAAGTATGTGGCAGTCTCTCCTTTTTATTGCCTTTAAAATATCCATGAATATTTTATTTCACGATAGAAATGTCAAATTACTTCAGTCTCATGAGAGTACGTTCATCATAATTTTACAGTAAACTGTTATCTGTCTGTCCACTACGGAGTAAAAACTACAAAATATTCAATGACCCTGTTAATATCAAATTGAATATCGTTTTATGTATAGCCCGTGAGATTCTACCGCAGTGGGACAAGCAAATCCAAAGCCTGTGCTATCAAGTGAACGGCCTCATTGAAAAGATCGCCGAAGCCGAGCCGGAGTGGATGGCCAAGCTCATGGAGGAAGAAATGATCCAGTAAATTGACTGACAACTTTTTGGAAAATATACCTAACTTATATGATAATATGGTTTAAATTCAAGTAACCCACTTTACTGATAAGAGTAAATAATGTAACATAACAAGACGGCATATTAAAAATAATTTATTGAACAATAAAAACGAAATCAGAATTAAAATATAAATCGATAATAGCAAAAGCCTAAGCCCCTACTTTGGTTGGAAAACACGGGTGACGTTCACAACAAGAGACAGGGAAACGGGACGATTATTTAATTTACATTGTTTAAAAAATAAGGAACAATATAACAGAACTAGAAGAAATATAAAAAAAAAATGTTTCTTGAACATTAATAACGAAATTAAAATATACAAGTCAACAAGTTATAGCAAAAATCTAAATACCTCCTATTCCTACTATTAGATGCTGCACAACATGGCGGACGTTCACAATTATAAGAGACAAGGATACAGGACGTGATCACAGGTAGTAGGACAATACAAGGTTAGGGTTTCTAATAAAACAAGTAAGCGCCGATTCGAACAGACTATTCATTTTTATTACCATTCAATCAATAGTTAATACACCATAGGACATAGGTGTTTATTTACAAGACGATAACTGATATGGGTGGTATTAGGATTCATAGCAACAATGAATGCTTTCAACGCCGCGTGCTTAGTAATACATAATACGCAACGAACACTAATAATAACGTTACTAGGAAGTTAGCGCGTCCGCCATCTTGATATAGAAATTGCCTGGCTGACGTTCGCTGATACAACAGTAGTACGTACAATACTCATAGTCGATTATATTTATAAAGACAATTTTATTGCTGCGTTTAACGCTCCAATACACTATACAGAGAACACTCGAAGATACCGTTTTAATAAATTGCTATATACGCTTCCTTTTGTGTTATTATTTATAACATTTGTTATGTGGCATTATGTATTATCTACAAGACTAAAAGCCGGGTTGGGTGGAGGCGCTTAGGGCTCCAGCTCGAGGGCGAGGCCGACCTTGTGTCCGCCGGCGTTGAAGTTCTGCCCGTCGATGGCGGCCGACAGGGTCAGCACCACGCCTGCAACAACACAACACATCAATCATAACTGCACTTTTTTATCATAGTACTTCAACCATTATCTTTCGCAGTTTCATTTTTCATGACCTGATCTTAATGTCAAATTATTGAAACAAACGTTAAGGTGCATGTTCAGCATGAGGAGAAATTTGATGTTTTGCAAGTTTTTATGGATTTTTACCTTCATGGAACAATTTGACTAAATATTTCAGGGATTCGCGACCATATTGGTTAATTTCCGTAAAACAGACTATTTTAGTGAATGTACAAAAATCTTCAAATAAGATTAGTTTAAAAGTTTTCGACAAAATGTATACAATAAATCTTATACCTCTTGACAATCTGACGGTAAGCTTTAGTTACGAGATAACTTATGTAGATAATGCGTACGAACGTAAAACGATCATATGATTTCATGTGACATAATATCAAATTCTTACATCTATATAGTAGTATATTTTTCAAGATAAAATTACTGATACCAGTGGGTTTTTTTTACTGGTACTTATTTCTGTTGAAGAATGACTACTTCATAAATATGCAAGTTATAACAATACAACTTAGCCATTGTAATGCCAGACTGTAAATTAACACATGATAACATAATCAGGTAATGTAAGTACGTAGTGTTGACTGCACTTATTAGAAGTTCACTTCTTCAACCTTGTAATAGGTGTGTATAGGTTTCTATTATGAATATGTATGAGTCTTATAATTGTCAGTTAAAGTAATAATTTCGTGTCTATTCCAATTATATTTAAATTTGGCCCTATGTAGGCAGGCCAATAATAATAAGGGTATCTAAATATCAACGATTAGACCACACTTTTCAACAGCAGAAAATATCAATCCGACATCTTTACAAAAACTGCGATAGAGCAAAATATTCGAGGTTCGTGCCCCATCTAAGGCCCCCTCGGGCGTAGTTACTTGAATTTATTAATTCTGGTTGAGAGCTTGCTCGCCGCATTGTCCGCTAAGAGTAAAAAGACCTTTAGTCAGTTGAAAACTAAATGGTGTAACAGCAACTCACCCGGGCGCAACTTCTGCTGGTATCCAAGACCGATGAGGGATTTGTTGTTGATCTTGGCGTGGAGCGACGCGTCGGCGTCGAGCGCGAACTTGGCGCCGACTCCGAACAGCGTATCCGCGGAGCCCGCGGTCCACTTCATGCTGATACCGCACTCTAGCTTCTCAGACACCTTCTGGTAGATGGAACCGCCGAATTCCTTGCCGTTGTCTCTGTTGGGACGAGGCGCATTGTGAGCAACATATCAAGTAATTATTTCCAACAGGTATTAACAAAAAATAAAATAGGACACCACTTGCAACATTTTCGTAAAATTTGAGATTTGGAACACAGTCTTCTCTTTTGCAAAACTTCCAAGCAGTACCTAATTTACAGTCAGATAAGAGTCCCTACATCGTTATTTTATACTTTTAGTGCAAACTCATTATCGAGTTGGTACGGTTTTTTTTTGTAAAAAAAAAAGTTGCCTCCATAGCGTGAATAGAATCAAGTCGTACTCACGAGAATAGTCGGACAACTAAATCCGCATATGGTTAACTCACGCACAACGTAATTTGTAACATATTCATGTAAAGTTCCATTGTTTTAGCTGCATTATTATCTATCTCGTGTAAGATGAGCATAATTTTATGTTAGTTAGCTTTTCCATATACGACTGTTAATGCTAATTGCATAACTTGTAATTTAGTCACAAGTAATATTATTGTTTTGTCTACTAACAAACACTAAATAGGTACCTACTTTGTAATGAGTCAAACCACAGCTCAAACATTGTAACGGGTTAAAATAAGCCTTCCTTGAGTGTGAAATTATGATTCAGTAAAAGCTGTGTATTGGCATTTAAGAATAGCCAGTTTTATAATATAATTTATTTTTTACTTGCTAGTTGAATTTAGTTGATATACAAGTACCATAAATTAAAATAAAAATAAGTTAGTATTTCTTGTGGTATATTGTATGCAGAAAATGAGTATTGTAATCACTATTAAATAAATTATTGCGAATAATTTATTTATTTTAAAATCAGTACGAAATTTAAAGAGCAGTCTAAGAAATCATGTGGGTGGCAACTATTGTACAGGGAACAAAAGTGTTCACAAGGCATTGAGGCCAATGTCAAGTCTCATTAGGTACTGGATGGAACTAGCATACAAACAGTTAATGTTGCAAGTGTTAAGAGTTATCCAAACTAAACTTAACTGGGGCATATGTTATGCAATCACATAAAATCAATAGGCATGACTCACAAGGGCTGCAGTAATCATGTGTCTACATGTGAAGTTTAGATTTGTATGTTTTTTTTATACCACAAAATCGGTATACAACCATACGGCCCGCCTGATGGTAAGCGGTTACCGTAACTATGTGGACGCTTGCAACACACGAGGCATCACTCACGCGTTACTTGTTTTCTTGTTACCTTTTTAAATAACTACACATTGTTTTACAGTAAGTTAAAGCTATTGAAGTAGAGAAACTAGAAAATTTTGCTTTTTGGAAGTTAAATTATTTTGCTTATGGAAAATAAAACTATCTTTATCAATTCATAGTTTCCTCACAGTAATTAATACTTACTTCATAGAAAATAAGACAAATAAATATAATATTGTATACTTACACATTAGTGTGTAGGTTGAAGTCTTTAGTCTGGTAGCCAAGAGCAAAGTTGTTCTTGGTGAACTTTGTCTTCTGTGAGTCAAACTGTGTGTGCACACCAGCGAGCCAGCCCTGGTATGTGAGGACTCCAGCAACATCCACGACAGGTCCAGCTAAGTCAAGGTCGACGTTGCTGTTTACTGCTACTGTGTCATTGGCGAATGAAGTCTTCAGTTTACCAGTCTTGCTCCTAAAATGTTACAACTCATGATACCCAAAAAGAATATTTGAGAGTGCAATAAATACTTATAGTAGGTAGGATTTGTGTACTTCTTTACAATAAGAATGATTCATGCATACCAACATTTTTGGTAATTCAAATAAAATAAAACAGCTGGATAAATTGTATTCTGTATGCACTTGTCATGAACAAAATATAATATTTCGAAAGCCAATCATGTAGAACTTAACTATTTGATAGATTTCAATGAGATTTTACCCTGTCTGTGGTGCAAAGGTACCCTCGAGTGTGATTTTAAGTCCAGCAGCGATTTTGTCCTGGATGGTGATGTCAGTCGCCAGTGTGTTGTCTGTGTTCCATTTCTCTGTGAATGTAAGACCATAGTCTTTCACTGCGTATTTGGATGAAAGGCTACCAAACACCTGCAAAAATAATAAGTTGTTCAATACATCAATAATTTTCAGAAGTTCGTTATTATCTGGATCCATATTGATTTGGATCTTAATAACAGTATAGATTAGTATTATATTAGTAACTACCTTTCCGCTCTCCTGGTTGGAGGTGATTCCACTTGAGAACTCGACACCAGTCTCACTCTTGGTCTTGAGGTCTAGTTTGATCACCCCAAAGTGGTAGCCTTTGCTGAACACATCGTTGGATTTCTTGCTAAGATCAGCATAGTATGGGGGAGCCATTGTCTGAAATAAACATTATGTAGAACATTGCAAATACCTACTAGGTGGATACTTTGAGGTGGATTTTTTTCATGCAGATCAAATTTTAGTACGAGACCAACTCTGAAATTGACAAACTAATTTAAGTTTGCTATATACCAACATCACAACATCAAAAGTTATACAGCATCACAAATCCAACATAGGTTTGCAAAATGATGCCATATCAAAGTATCCAGCTGTGCTTTGCATACAAATTACCTAGATATCTACAGGGTCATTAACCTCATAAATTTACCGTAATCCAGGTTTTACTGTATGCAGATTAGATCATACAAAAATGACCTTAAAATTGATAAAACTAATACGGCGCGTACGGAGAAGTCGCAAAATGAACATTCAGTGCCAGCTGTGTCAGGGCCGGAATAGACTTCGCTACTTATTTACAAGCGGCTTTCAGCGCACTTATTACATAACATACTAGTAAATTACGATCATACATGAGACGTGTTCCTGCAACTATATCGACCATGAAACCATTCTACATTAAAAACGGTCCATGACAGTAAACTTGACCTTTGCGGAAAGCCGAAACGGGATATCAAAGGTTGATTCAGCTCATTGATCACATGCGTCGATAGGGTCAGTCGCCACTGACGTATCAGCTGAATGAATATCGTTGTACTGCTTTTAGCATTTGATAGACTACATCATATCAATTCGATGCACAATAATCTCGTTACAGCATATAATTGAAGGAAATTATAATCACGATGGACCTAAGGTTTATGACGTCGATACTTCCCCGTTAGAAACCGGCTCGAATCACAAATAGTAACCTCAATGGATTTGTATATTAGGACTCCTGCATAATTTCAGCACTCAATTTAATAAATATAATATGAAAAATACTCACTGCGGATTAAGTTTATTCACAAATTGAAACTATACAACTGCAAATTCCAGGCAAAATTGCCGAGAGCGAAACCTCCTACACCACACCACAAGACAATTTTATTTTATGCGCATTGCCGAACGAGGGCGCTTTTGCCGGAACTGGCGTTATTGACATTTATTTCATTTATATGTTTTTTTGTATTAAATCAGTAAAACCATACATGGAAAATTTAAATTAAATTATTTTATGAATTGTTATTTATGCTAGTAGCTATTTATAGTAATTCAAAGTTGCAATTTAACTAGAGTGAGTGCATTTGACTAAACGTGCTGTCATTTACGTAGACTACGAGAGGACACGGTCAATACATACATTTATTAATTCAATCCTAGACTTTAACAGAAAATATTAATATGTTATGTAACTTTATAATAGATTACAACACGTTAATATTTATTTGTTTATTACTTAAATAGATTTCAATAAAAAAAAAATATTAATAAAAAAAGAGCGCGTAATTTAAAAAAAAAACAGCAAGCCTGTACTCACGTTCTTTCCCGGGATAAAAGGTAGCCTATAATACCCGGGGATAATGTAGCCTCCTATTAGGCTCTATTCACACGTACCACAACCACACTACAACTGCAATACGTGAGCGGGCGCAAATTTTTATGAACATTTATAGTTGAATTCACACGGACCACATTTTGCCGTCACTATCGACCACGCGTGTGATACCGACCACACCGCGGCGTCGCAACCACAAGCGACACCGGGAACAGCGGTACAAACATTTTAACATTTTGTAGCTGTATGTACGCAAAAAGCCGCAGACACTATTCACACGTAACCACAGCTTGAGTACATTTTGTTGCGACACGCGGCAACGCTGTGTTGTGGTTGCGCTACGTGTGAATAGACGCTTAGTGAAATAACTTTTTAGTCCGACTTCCGAAAAACTAGGTATTCTATATACTTATTTTTGTTTCCGCTTACACTACGTTACCTCAAACAATGGGTCTTCGTAATTATCTGCATCGCAGTTACAACACGGACACGTTACTTCTTCACCATATTCATCTTTGCAGATAATTTTCTCCCCAATCGTGCCATCCTAAATATCATAAACTATAAGTAACTTTACTAACTATATTAATAGCAGTAGCTCCTGCGGTCTCATTATCGGCCTTCGACGAAATCTTTACCTTACCCCTCTTCCACCGATTTAAGAATATACTTAAATAGAACTTCTGTGTAGCCCGTGGTCCCAGCAAAGTTAAAGGGTTAAAATCGTCATCAATATAAAAATAAATATACCTATATAATAATAAATAAAGGCATTAATAGCGCCTATTCCCTGTGGTAGTGACATCGGATGCCGAGACGAAGGTCCCGGGTTCGAATCCTACAATGAGCTTGAGTGGTAGGGCACATTGTAGTACCCACCAGGCTGGCTACCACCCCCAAGTTTAAAATCTGTCGCCAAGTACCTTTGGAGTGTTCCGACAGCTGTCCTTGATAGCCAGAACCTTCTAGGCTTTGTGTGCTTACCAACTTCGGCCACATGATCTCTTACCATGGTCAGATTGCTGCTAAACACAGGCCTTTACCAAACAAAAAGAAATAATGTCGCCAGAAGTCATCGGGGAGGGGGGAAGGGTCGTTATTCGCGTGAGTGATGCCTCGATTGTTGCAAGCATCCATTGGGCTATAGTAATCGCTTACCACCAGGCGGGCCGTTTGCTTGTTTGCCAACTTAGTTGTATTATTAAATAAATAAAGTCAGGGAAAGCTTGAGAGCGCACGAGCGAAATTCTTTGTAGAAAATGGGTAGTTCCCACGTAACTATTGAGAAGTTGCTTTGCCTATTATGCTCACATTCGCACCATCGCATCTACCATGGATAATGTGACTATAGGCACACAAGTCTAGAATGCCTTTATTTTATCAGTGAAGAGAAAGGGGCGACTAGCTAGGTAGGTACACACGGCTACAGATCAAGCTATACATTTCCAGTATAAGCTGATCTCGCATTGTATAGGATTTCCGTACTATGGGAGGTCAGCTTATACTAGAAATGTATAGCTTGATCGGTAGCCGTGTGTACCTACTATGGTTCAATACACTTACGGATCGAAGGCATGGTACACTTTCCTGTGTTATAGCCGCGCTAACAAAAGGAAATTTAAAATTTCTCCAAATATCGAAGACGCAGTTATCATTTGCCAGATTAAATATGTATTCAAAAATTGTCATAATTATGAAAAAATCATTAAATTATACTATTGTATCTACGGAAAAATTATTGACACGAAAAAATGCGTCTAGATTGTTTGAAATTTTGAAACGAATTAATCTAATAGGCTTTCAATATTAGTAGTATTTTCCAAAAGATACGGAAGAAAAGTATCATTAAATATCGGTTTTGTTACTTTGTATTTTTTTCCTTTATACAACTAAGTTGGTAAACATGCATACGGCCCGCCTGATGGTAAGCGGTTACCGTAGCCATATGGACGCTTGGAACACAAGAAGCATCGCTCACGCGTTACCGACCTTTGCCCCCTCCCCTATGAGCTCTGGCGACCTTACTCACGCGCATAAAGTTATCTGGCTGCGGTATTCTGTAAGGTACCTACTTCCACAGTCGAGCTGCTCTTTGAGCGAAAGAACGCTACGCTCTAACTCTCAAAAAAAAAATTAAATATTTAATTAAATATTTTTTTTAATCTAAAATGTTCAACAAATGTACTTACATAATACAATTTACCTACTTATATATTCCTCGAGCACACCGTTGCTGTCGATCTTCGGCAAGGTTTCCTCCCAACAAGCTTACTTTGAATCACTTTATTTAAATCACGTAGTTTTATATGCCTCTCAGAGAGGCACCAGACGGGGCCAAAATCAATAAATGAAGCGACATTTTTCAAGTGTAAATTTTTTTCTTCATCCCCATCTGCCCGAGATTTTATTTTACTAAGTTTTCCTTCAAAAAAATGTAATTGGCAATATTCCATCCATCGCATTTGTAACAAAGTGTACGCAAGTGGCAAGGGTGAAGCTGTGAAAGGTAACAAATAATGGATAAGGTACTAGGTAAATTCTAGTACCTAGTTATATCTAAATTTCTACATATAAACAGCATCTCTGTACAGTCATCGTCAGATATTTAGATGTTCGTATATTTACGTTTACCAATCTACAAAGATATATATATAAATCAAGAACATTCATCCATATCGTATAGACCGGCTCAATTCCCGAATGGTCTGAAGCTTATTATAGCCGCTAATGTTGTTCAGTCGGCAAACATTTTTGGACGCTTCAATCTTATCCGCTGACCGTACCTTACAGTCTATAAGGAGCATTTGTTTAATGAGTGTTTATTTCTGCAATGGCCGGAGACGTTTGTCATTACGATATTCAAAGGAACGATAAATATGGACGGTATTTGGTTGCAAACAAGGATTTAATTAGCGGTGAATTAATATTCACGGACAAGCCTTTTGCTGTTGGACCGAAACCAGGCAAGTACTGTATCCACATGATACACAGCACAAAGACACATCCATGTGTCTGTTATGACACTTTACGTACTACCTATGCGGTACCAAAATATCACTTCACGTAGAGTAGGTAGCGTATATTATTAAATTTTAAAGTACCGGAACAGACGACGTTAACTAGGATAGTCATGTCACCGCTATTACATAAACATTTTTCACAACGATCATTAATTTTTGATATGAAAAGCAGCTCGTTTCATCTACATATTTATTTTATGCAGCAATTAAGTTTAGAATATTAATACCGGGCGTTAGCTGGACATTATAATCTTTCCAGGGTAGAGGTATATAAGCTTTTTTATTTATAATTCTACTAGCTGTCTCCCGCGGTTTCACTCGCGTTTCCGGGATACAAAGTAGCCTATTTTCATCTCCATACCATAGGCTATCTGCGTGTCTTTCATCGTGATTGATTCAGCGGTTTAGGCGTGAAAGAATAATACATAGATATCTGACCCGAAGTCGTGGGTTCTATTCCAATCAAAACAAATATTTGTGTGTAAGATCATGTCTGTTTGTTCCGAGTCTAAGTGCTGTAAATCCTCATCTGGTATCAATAGTAACTGTGCTATGTTTGCGATCGGATGGTCATGTATGAAGAATGTACCAGAATAAAAGTCTATAAGTAATAATTTCCAGTTGCGGAAACTTATTAGTAGCTTTAAACATATTTTTAATTTCATAAAAGAATAACTATATTTAATAAAGCTGTTAGTTTCCCTTAATTATATAAATAAATAAATACTTAATTTTGTTTATGTATTCACAAAAGAATATTCTGGAACACAGACACCCCACCACTATGTCTCGGCTGCTACTGCCCCATCGAGAACACCGTATGCTCCTCATGTGGTTGGCCGATATGCAGCTCGGAGTGCGAGGCCGCTCCTCATCATGCGGCTGAATGTACACTCTTCGCCAATGCAAGAGTACGCTTCCAACCCGTGGATGATTGGACTGCTAGTGCTCCACAACTTGACTGTATAACGCCTTTGAGGTAACTTAGCCTACATAATATGGAAAACACAGCCTAGGTAGGTAAGGTACCTAATGGAACTAATTTCTCCCATAAAAAGTGGTAGTTAACTCAAACGCGATAGTATGATAGTATCGCGATACGATAGGTAGAATGTAGGTTATAGTAACGCGTTATCTTAAGTTAAATCTTTACATATATTAGCGTAGGTATACATGCTTTTTTTATCTTACAATACGAATTTATAATTCAAAGCGGCTAATTAATACTAGGTAGCCTTAAATTAGATATTTCGATTCAAGCAATCAATTGTACCGTTCTTAAGTGACTTAAGGGCAAAAAAAAATGAATTTGTATAGCGTCCTAACCACAATTAACCTACAACACCACACCTAAAAAAAATTTCATCTGCAGATAGTTTAATTATTTACGTAGGTAGGCACTACTTAGCAAAATCTTTTTAGTAACAAATACATAATTCAAACAGACTTCTGCTAGCCAAAGAATCAGACCCTGATCGCTGGCAGCGGGAGCTCGAAGCAATGGAGACCCACACGGAGGCCCGGCGGCTGAGGCCCACATGGGCAGCCGACCAGGTCAACATCGCGGACTTCCTTGTCGACCACTGCAGGCTTGGCAGCCGGTTCGACAAGGATTTGGTGCAGAGGGTTTGTGGTATTCTTGAGGTGGGTTGAAATTCAGGAACTTAATCATCATCTATAATTTTTATTTTATTCATTTCATTTTCTGTTAGTGCTGTAAATAATCAGTATACATCTTTTGACCTCACTGCAGTAGTATTTAAATGTCGTGCAATAATTCGTCGTGAGGCTCGAAAGGGGAGGATGGGGTTCGGAAAAAATCACGAAATATCATAGTAAATCTAAAACCTTACCATGGATTACCAGACATGATTATTGCACGACCCCTTAACTGGGATAAAAGATATAGCATAAAAAATCTTTGACAAAGATCCAAATACTTACCTACTGAATCAAATCTTTACTTTTAGCTTTATTTTTCAAGGTATCATTAGTGTTTCAGTCGTCATATAAAACTGTGCCAAAACCAAAATTAGTCAACAGTGAACTCATTGACAGGTAAACGCAGTGGAGATTCCATCTCGAGCTGGGTTTAGTATTCGTGCAATATACCCGCGTCTCGCTATTGCTGCGCACAGCTGCGTTCCCAACATCGTGCATACTATACTTCAAAATGATTACCAGTATGTTACCTATAGCTAGCTATTGCCTTTCAAAGGTTCGAAGATTTTTGTTCCGAGCCTAATATTAATCAATCTAGTTATTCTATCCCATAGAATGCGCACAAACATATACCCCCTTACTCATAAAACTTTATTTAACTAATATACTGTTTAAAGGGTCACGTAAATAACGTCACTCTATTTTCATTGTCAAATAATGTGACATTATTTACGTAACCATTTAATCAGTATATTATTTAAATAGCGCTTTATGAGTAAGGGGATTAATGAGTAATATTTCATGGCTATTGATGTTGTCAAACAGCTAGGTATCTTTTTTTGCAAATAACTCTGTAACGTGACGTTTATACCCTAATATATTTTTGTTTGTATGAGTGTCCCCAATATAAACAAACCCAATTAAAAAAGATTGGTTTAATGTATGCCAAAATCTACAAACGCCTTTATTGTCCTCCTATTTCAAGTATTGACCCTTTATTTTGTGTGTGAGTTGTACCTAATACCAGTAATTCAATTCTATATAGCTTTTTTTTGTCAGATTTTGCACTGTTATAACAGTACCGACCAATCACTTCAACTACCTAAATGTTTAATGTGTCCTTGACTTAACCAATCAAGAGTGCAATCGATGGTGGTGAATTGGCTTAATAGATTTCAAACAAAATGCGCCATGGGCCTACCGGTGTTTTAGCAATTGAGGGCCAATCAATAGCCAACTAAATGTCGAGATCACATTACCGATGGTATAGCTAATATCGATATAGGTCATGCTAACCACTTACCTATAGATCGACTAAGACGGTTCTCCTGATGAGAACCGTCTGAATGCCTGTCAGCGTTCCAACATAAAAACTCTCTCTGATCTATATCTAAGTACTGTATGCAAAATAGTCACAAGGTATATAATAACTGCAGAGCTGAATATTTCTAAAACTTATTGTCACCGTATTATGATGAACACCGTTGGTTTATAATCTATCTCGCGAGATGTAAACTGTATGTACCATACTGCTTACCCTGCTTACAATAACAAAGTATTCATTTTCGATAGTTTATAATCTATCCATGTCAATCAGCCAAATTACAATCTCGCCAGATAGATTATAAACACCGTTAGTTTATAATCTATCTCGCGAGATGTAAACTGTATGTACCTTACTGTTTACAATAACAAAGTATTCATTTTCGATAGTTTATAATCTATCCATGTCAATCAGTCAAATTACAATCTCGCCAGATAGATTATAAAGTAACGGTGTTCACAATCATACGGTGACATATACATTAGATAATTCTTTCTCAGGGTGCAAGTGAGAGCAACAGTGTCTATAAAGACAGGCGAGGCCCTCAACCTCTGTTACACTCACGCATTATCGCCGACCATCATTCGGCGGGAATTCTTACTGGAATCCAAATTCTTCAACTGCGAATGCCCGCGCTGCGCCGACCCCACGGAATTGGGCACTCATCTCAGCACTCTCAAGTGTAACAAGTGCGACAATGGTGTTATATTGTCCACCAATCCTTTAGGTGAGTGATGCGTTATCTATTGGTGCGTCCATGCTACGCGAACCAATCACTAGCCGAGGACACGTGGAGCACGGATTCGCGTAGCGTATCGACTGCGCTCCGCCGATTGTCAGTTTTTTGACGAACACAGGGATACGCATCATGCTCAATACTCAATCATTTATAGCAATATGTACATTGGATAAGGTATTTAAAATGTTATACAACATCATCATCATATTCAGCCCATAGATGTCCACTGCTGAACATAGGCCTCCCCCATTGACTTCCACTTCGAACGGTTCTGGACCGCTTGCATCTAGCGGCGGCCAGCGACTCTGACCAGTTCGTCGGTCCACCTGTGCGCGGTGGGAGGGCGTCCCGCTCGGCGCGCAACAGTACGTGGGCGCCATGAGAGAACCTGTCTTACCCATCGGTTATCGGCTCTTCGAGCGATGTGGCCTGCCCATTGCCACTTCAGCTTACTAACTCTACGAGCTATGTCCGTCGTTTTCGTTCTCCTACGAATGTCCTCATTTCGGACAAAATCCGAAATGTTATACATAATTACCCTATAATAGGGTGTAGCAATTTTAGCTCGTGTTGTAGGATCGTCGTATGTCCACACTTGACATCGCGAGCAACGAATGAATAGAGGCTCGATTGGACGCACCATAATATATATTCCTTGTTCCATAAGTAGCTTGAAGTAGGTTCAGCAACAGATTTTCACAAAAACCCTTTAATTACACTATAACTATCCATGAAATGGAAAGATTTCCTCTCTATTTTTTTAAATTTCTACGTTATATATAGGTGTTGCTTATATTGCTGACCGTGCCGTGTACTTTATTTCAGATAACGGTGCTCAGTGGATGTGCACAGAAAAGAGTTGCGAGTTCAAGACGTCTGGTGCAGCGGTGCGCAAGATGCTCTATGTAGTTCAAGCCGAGATCGACCAACTAGACGCTTTGGAGCCTAGCCCACAAGCTATTGAGCAGAGAGAGGCTACTATCAATAAGGTTTGTAATTGTTAACTGACTGTAATGTAGGTATATAGGCACTATACAATATATGCTGCATTTCTAATTTAGTTCTTGATTTGCTTTTAGTCACGCCAGTGGCAAATCGTTTATTAGATAAGATATTGCTTTTTACTCGAACAAAATTGACGTTACTAGCCATACTCCCGAACTTTGACGCGCTTTATCTTTGTCACTTTTTAAAGATTTGGTAAAGCAAAAAATACGTATTTTTTGATCTAACTGACTGTATTTTTTACCTATGAAACATCCCGATTAAGATTATGTATGATTTAGTCAGTTTAGTGATTTTGTATGTGACCATTTCCAGTATAAATCAGTATTCCACCCTCGTCACTCGCTACTCCTATCAATAAAGCACGCGCTGGCACAACTGTACGGGCGCGTGGAAGGGTACAACATCGACGATCTGCCTGATCTCATGCTAGAACGAAAGGCACAGTTCTGTCGTCTCGTTCTTAATACGCTGGATGTCATTGCGCCTGGAGAAAGCAGGATGAGAGGTTGGTGATTAATTTTATATAAACTTAGGTATGTACATGTTTTTACTAAATGTTATGGATAAATACTAGGAAATTCGTTACAACAATCACTTACTACACAGCGATAGTGAAAAACACATCATTCGGCACACTGAAAAAAAAAATTATTTAACTGTAACACAAAATTTGTCTAACAACAACCTAAACAGAGTGACTTGCGAACTAAAACTTACCAGTAACAAAATCAGGTTTGTCTACTTGTTTTCAGATACTTGCAGCTTAACTCATTTGTTAAAAGTAACATTACTATTTGATTATCTTGAATCTAACTGTTATTTATTAACAACACTTCTATAAGTGAAAAACAAAATAAAGGTTTAGCAATAATTAAAAAAACTGATTTGTTACCTGTATTTGTCCTGTTTGATTGATTTTTGGACTAAATTTAGCTACGGGTAACCAAACTCTTTGTTTATTTGTTAATAGTAACGATTGTTACCAGTAACAAAACTGTTTCGTCATCAGGAGACAATCTCACTTTAGTCATTGGTAACCAGAATAATGTTTCTATTGGTATTATTTTTCTGTTGGGCTTATTTTAACTGCAACATGCTTTATTATTATAATTTAGTTCAATTAGTACACTGCTTGGTTTGGTGTAGCAAAATGGTGGGAGAATGAATATTTAAGGAAAATAGAAGGCAAATTAAACTGAACCGTAGCTTTTTTTTTTCATTATTTTAACTTAGTTTCTTTTGGAAAGTGGTTCAGTTTAATTTGCCTTCTATTTTCGTCAACTATTCATTCGCCCTTGTGTAACATCCCAACCTAAGCAGTGTACAATTTGAACCAAATTATTATAATTCAGCAGTTTGCAGTTAAAATAAGCCCAACAGAAAAATAATACCAATAGAAACATTATTCTGGTTATAAAATGCATAGGTAGAAAAAATACTTACTAACTAATATGTATTGAAATATGTTGGGTGTTATCAATTAAATTCAAAATGAAATATTGATTCAATATAGCTTTATTTCGAATATTTCAAACATTATAGCACTGAATTCACAGAATAGGTCATACTGAAAATGTTAAGTGATCAAAATATTTACTAAATAAATTAACACTCTGTACCTACCTACCTCAGTATCCCACAATGAATATTATGTTACAAACACTTAATCTATAGATATCTCATTATTATATTTATAAGGATATTAAACATGCGCATCCTAGATGCATTGTCCAATAATCATGCTCTTGGTACTGAATAAGGAGGACTCTTCCTTCATTTCATGACTTAATTTTGATACAGCTCCTGAGAAACAAAAAATGAGGTTAGAGGCACGGAGGTTAGAACGGTGGGCAATGTTTTTTATGTTTATGTTTTTTAACTTAAGTGGAATCCGCTTATTAGTGACATAAGTAAAATAGTACTCACACAATTTTTATTAGGTATTATTTCTGATTCAATTGATGGACTCCTGGTTGTTTGTTCTTCTACGGGCGCGCAATCCAGCACCAATAGTGTATAATTTAGTATACAATTTGTATTATTGGTTGTATTCATCAGCCTAAAAAATAATGCATTAACGTTATACCACTATGAAACAGTCAATAGTACACATTAGGTATGTTTTTTTGACCTGATAAACGGCTATCATCGTTTTATTCGCTTATTTGCTATGAGTTTTTGGAAAGTATAGAAAAATATTATTATAAGAGAATAATACGATGATGGCCGTTTTTCGGGTCAAAAATATACTGTGCAGTATAACAAAACAAAATGGGTGTGCGAGTAATATACTTACTGTAGGCATTTGTATCAGAAAATGCGTCAGTCAGATAAAATATCTTTGAACATAGCTATTTGTTTTGTTAACTTGACCCTGAGATCAATTATAGGCACCAATTCCTTTAAGTCTTCAGCTGACATTTGCAAAGTGTCCAAGTTTGTTCTGAAATTTAAAAAATATTGATATTAATAGGTGGAGAGGGCAAAATCGGTTCAATGATTTATCTGTAAATGGGTAGTTAACAATTTTAACTAGCTACGACACTGATGCTGGAGAGTCTGGTTTGGCAATGCCACTCCGCATCGATGGTTTGCCAAGGTCCGCGTGAACTTTTATAATTCATTGCGTTAAGCGCTTAGAAATATTATCAAGCAAAAATAATTACATACCTTAAAACTTATCAACGTATATGGCCAGTTCCTAGGACTTAAGATAGTTCTCCACGTCACTTGCTGGCTCTGCTGCCGCTACCCGATCGAACTCGCTCATATTAGGAAGACAAATATGTCCTGCTTGACCAAATCATTTCTTGACAAACACCATTTATTCAATAAAATAAAGAAAACAAACCATTCAGTGCCGTTTAGCTCACAACATCACAAGTAACAAACCAAAAAACAACGCGCGAAAGACAGGAATGAACGCGTTAGGCGTCGCGTCACGTCTTCCCCCACGTCCCGAAAACCTTGAAGGTTCGTTTACATATACACAATCGTTATTGTAATTGTCAACAAAAATGTGTATACTAGTTCAAAAGTCTTTAGGTTAAATATAACAAAAGTTTAGTTGAATTTAGTAAATTGGTTGGTATAGTTTTTATGCCAAACAAATAGCTTAAGAAGTAAAACTATTTTTTGTTAATAAATGAGAAATTGGTTTTGTTGCTGCAACCACACTAGTTAGTCTACGTTGTCTCAGTAAATAGTAACTGATAATTAGTTTACTGCTTATCGAAAAAAAATCTACTTAACTAGTTTTGGATCAATAACTAAATAATTTGATTACATGTAATTAAAGTTTGTTTCCCGACAACATAAATGACAATTTACATAACTAGTTTTGTAGATCCTTTTTTTCAGTGCATTGTAGTTTATACTGGGTGGAGATTTAGAGATCTTTTTATCCCGGGAACGCGGGTTAAACCGCAGGGGACAGCTACTACGTTATATTATAGGCATTTCACAATTCATCGACATTTTACAATCTCGCGAAATAGCTTATAAACTTACGGTGTTCACAATCATATGATAACATTTACATTTCTATCTCCTAGGGTTTATACTGGGTAGAGATTTAGAGATGATATGTTTTCGAAAACTATGTTAACCGTAATCTTTATGTTATTTCGGGCAGATGGTGAACCCTGTCAGTAAGTGCAGGTTCGTTCACAATTTGACGGTTTGACAGGGATAGATTGTAAACTATCGAAAATTAATCCTAACTTCCTAACTTAAATTATAAATGCGAAAGTGAGTTTGTTTCTTTGTTTGTTACGCCTTCACGCCTCAACTTCTCAACGGGTTATCATGAAATTTGGCATGCTGATAGCCTTAACTTTTTATCCCGGGAACGCGGGTTAAACCGCACGGGACAGCTAGTACGTTATATTATAGGCAGTATGGTACAGTTCACAATTTATCGACATTTTACAATCACGCGAGATAGATGATAAACTTACGGTGTACACAATCACATGGTGACATGTACATTTCTATCTCCCAGGTATGATGTTGTACGAACTACATGCACCACTAATGTTCATGGCAAGGAACGAGTTTGCAGCGGGTCTTATCACCCAAGAGAAATTGAAGGAGAATTTACAGGAGCCCCTTCAATGCCTAGCTGATGCAGCGAGAATATTACAACGTGAAGATCCACAAAGCCCTGAAGGGATCACAGGACTTATTGCGTATCAGTCTATGGAGCAAATGAAGGCTAGTCTGGATGCCTTGTAAATAATTACATCACTGTACTTTAATGTCTATAGTTTTATACTATGATGCCTATACAGTAAGAATACTGGACAAGTGTGAGTTGGCCTTGTACTTGAAGGGTTCCGTACAATCATAAAACCAATTTAATTTCTTGCCTCTGTAATTTAATTACGTAGATTTTGATATTAGTAGCAGAAGCTACAAACAAAATACGCATACGCATTTTGTAGACTAGTATTTTTTTTATATTAAACTATTATTAGTATGTGTTATTTTTCAAAAGACATTGTTCATAATGATCTCTCGTAACTCCTAAGCACCTCCTAATTACTTTATGTAATTCTCAAATTAAAATATGGTATTGTCATATTTTTAGAAATAGTTTATTTCGTTTATGTAATAATATTTATATTTCACAATAAAAAACTTACTCCTAAAATTTAATTTTCTTGGGTTTCCTTGTTCCTCCTTCAGGGTTTGTATTCTGTGACTGTTGTCCAATTCCTTCTATATTGTCTGAGGTGTCTAATGTTTGTAATTTGATGGATGTTCCTTCCTTCTTATCATTTGCCTAAAACAAAATATATATTTAGAAAGTGTAATCTCTCAAAGCTTGCATTTACAAATTTGAACCTTATTTCAAAGAGGAAGAGTATTATATTAATAATTGTTTAAATTAGTACAGATTAAGACAACTCAAAACATTTTGCAATGTATAGTAGCCAAATTCTGTGATATTAAATTGAATTATAATAATTACTTACAGTAGGGCAGTCTTTCCTCATATGTGTGACATCTCCACAGAGCTTACAGCCTCCACCATTGGGATAAAGTCCTTTGGGGTTGTCTGGACACTGTCTCGCTATATGACCCTGAAATGCAAATGAATCGTTGGAATATGATACCTCCAGATATTTTTGCGAGTGTGATGTCAGATGCTGATCAGACTAGTGACAGACTAGCGAGGGACACTCTCATTTTACCCACATTTCAAGGATTTCAACCTACGTGCCTTCCATAACATAGGCTACCTGCGGTTCTAGTTCAACAAACACAGACAGACATTTATATTTCATCTCATAGTTATACAAGCAATAAAACTTATACTTACAGGTTCCTTACAGATGAAGCATGTAGCAAATCTAAACTCCTTATCCCTCTGTACTTTGCATTCAAACTGCCTGTGTTCTGTGGAGCCACACTTGAAGCACACTCCATCAGGTGCATCTGCTCCTGGTATCTTTGACTTTAAGTCGGGACAATCTGATAAATTGTGACCACCTTTCCTACAGTTATAGCACACTTCTCTCCGTATCCTCGCCAAAGCTTTCTCCGCCCGTCTCCTTTCCAATTTCATAGTTCTCTGAACTTCACTTTTTGGTATACCCTTCTTAATCATACTATCCTTCAATTCTTGCAGACGTTCTGCATCTCTTTTCATAATTGGAAAACCATCAAACCTTACCAACTCCACCTCTTTGCCATTAATTATTAGTTGGAAACTATGATCATCTACAACCTTTCTACGGACAGGTTGTCCGTCTGCAAAGTTTTTGTTATTTTTCTGTTTCTTGTTTTTCTGGTTTTGTTTCCCATCAAATGTGTTGCTATTTTGAGTCTGAAATGATTTACCATTAACATCTTCTTGATAAGGATTTGAATTATCTGGTCCAGAAAATTGTTTCCCTTTCTTGTTTTTCTTTTTATTATTTTTACCATTTGGTACATTTTCTGATACCTGTGATGAGTTTTTCATTTCTTTTTCATGACTTTCAGAGTCTACATGAGGTACAACTTTGTTGTTTTTATTTTTCCGTACATCAGGTGCATTTTCTTGTGGTATTGTTTTATCATCACTTAGTGGTGTAACTGATTCTGTAATTTGTTCATTCGTTTTTTTTTTTTTCTTCTTAGTTTTATTTACTTTGCTATCTGCATTAGTTGTGTCACTAACAAGCTCCAAATGTTCTATTTTACTCTCGTTATTATTTTGTTTCTTCTTTTTCTTACTTTTTTTCGATGTTTCACTATTTTGTACTGAAGTAGTCTGTTTCTTTACAGTTACATCTTCAGGAAAATCACACCAAGTAGCTTTGCGCTTTTGAACCTTATGTTCCTTGAGAAAATTCTCATAATTATCAATGCGTCGCTTTTCAGCCTGAAAAATTTACATTCATAGGTATAATTTTCGTTTATTCTCAAAACACAGTACTTCTCAAAATTAAGGATGTAAAAATGCTGGTCAGAATTTATAAGAACAATAACATCTGGGTGTATGGAACTAATTTTCCTAAACTTAAAAGCACTGCTAGATAAAATAGACAACATGATATGCTACTAATATTATGCATGTCATCTATAGATATGAAACTGCGATACTAACATCCAATGTAGTTAAGGGCCAGTAGGCCCATTACTAAATGAGGATATGACAGGCAAGTAAAGGATGAATTGGATGGGCATATTTTTTTTTTACACGATATGTGTAAAAAAAAATGTGTGTTTATCTGTTTGAATAAAGTTGAAAGTATGGTAAAGTAATGAAATCAATCACAGTGTGGTACTATCTGACCCTAAAGTGTTAGGCGTCGTCCTAATTGGCGATTTAGTCCCACGATCGATCGCGCTGATGTTCCTGTGCTCGTGCAATGACTTATGAGCTTCAATTAGGGCACTCTAAATCGTTTTGTGTAATTAATCTCGTCGTGCAACCAAATCGCATCCTTTGCTCGTACGATCATCGCCATGCTTTTAAAAAAAAGTTAAAGGATGTCCTGAAATAGCGGCTTCTCATATTGATTGTATTGTATATTTATTGTAGTGTATTCTGTATTGTGTATTGTTGTTGTATTTGTATTTAAATATGTGCTGATAATAATCATCTTTATATAACTATTGCATCATTAGAGTAATTGATTTATCAATAAATAAATTATTATTTTTTTAACCTTCAAGCGGGCGCGCGTAGTCGAATCGACCGCGCTTAGTACATTTTCGTTCATATTATTATTATTACCCATCACATTTATTTCTCATTTCTAGTAGCCTGTCGCTATGTCATTGGGAGATTAAAATAAAGAATAAACCGTCGCTCGGGGCGCTCCCCCCACTCCACAGATCGCAATTGTTTTAGACCCGGTGCAGTCGTCGAAAAGACTACACGCGCCTGTCGTCGAAAAGGTTACGCGCGACGCTCAACGCGACATACCCTCGTTCACGCTCGTAGTAGTTCTTCGACCATAATTCAATATTATCTAATTAAGCTTGGATTTTTATATAAAATGAGTCGTCCACGGTTACCACAAAGTGCAATACTCGAAGAATTACTAAGAGAAGACAGTGAATCAGAGCACAGCGACCACGGCTCTGAAACTTTTTTTTTCTTATTTTGTAATTTTTTTATTCTTGTAATTTTTATTATTAGACTAGGTATATAAACTAGTCTGAGATATTTAAAAAGGTTTTGTGTTCCTAATTTTTGTTTTGATTCAAAGAATATTTGAGTTATGATATTAATTTAATAATTGTTTCTTTTTCATAGTTTTAATTACTTTTTTTGACAAATCAGACTTTAAAGACAATGATAATATATCTGAATACAAATAAATAAATAAATATTTAGTAATAAGTGCTTTATTTCTCTTATTCATCCCATAGGTCTTTTCGGTTACGCGCGCCCGCTCCCGTTACAAATGACCGCGCGCCCGCTTGAAGGTTAATGCCTTTCTGCTTGTTATGCTGTGTATACACGTGTTTGGATTTCGATCTGGACTCTAAACTAAAATGTGTCTCTTTGGTGTGAAATTGTGATTGTTATCTGTTGTGTGTACCTGCACCTTTACGTGGCAAAATTGGAGCGCTGAGGGCTTCCAAAAGGGTTAATTTATTTATTTATAGACGAGCAGCTTGTAAGCTGATGTGTCTATTTTACACAGTGTTGAAAGTCACTCCGCACATATACATAGTTCACTTATCAAGTCTTTTGATCTTTGTCAAGATATCAAATTTGTTTTTAAAACTGTTTATTGAGGTAGCAGATACCACTTCCTCAGGTAATCGGTTCCAGTTCCAGACCAATCTATTACTGAGAAAGTGTTTGATTTTAGATAGTGCACGATTGATTTTGTAGTGATGCCCACGGGAGGATTTAGCACACACATTCATCACAAATATATCTTGTGAGGAAGGTTATAGTTTCTCGTGAGGATTTTGAAGGTATCAATGAGGAAATCTCAATTTTAGGAAACTAAGGGTGAATGGGGCACCAACCTCGGCTCAGGCGTTACCGGGAGTGTGAAGGGAATGGGTATGGTTCATGTATTTAGTATAACTGGTTTTAGTTGAAACTTGTAACACATACTTATGAACACAGCACGAACCTGTTCCCTATTTTTTGCGTCTTCAGACTCCTTTTTAGCTTGCAAAAGTTGTTCCTTCATAACTTCCCATGGCGTGCCATCTTCAGGAGCTTTCTCATTTGAAGCTTTCGAACCTTTGGCCCGGGCAAACCGAGTCATTGTAATAGTTTCTTAATAAATAATAATAATTAAACTATTTAACCCAATTATTTTGCGTGCGTTGAATTTCGAGTCCGCAGCCAGCCAAACACGTTCCCAATGTATTATTCAATTATTAATTTTTCCATACACGTGTGAAAATAAATCAAATTTGTGTCAAATAAAATAAATTGTCAAATAATATGTCAATGTCAGACCTTCTTCTTTTTTTTTTTTTTTTGGCTTTGCGTAGTTTGCATTAGCCAAAGAGAATATAACCACTACATGCATTAGCCAATGACAAAGGTAGGGAAAACAAGGATATAAAAATTAATAAACGAGGAATTTGGAACGGGAAAAGGATTGGTTTCTATATAACTAAATACATATATTTACAATACATATTGGAACAATATTATAGTTTGATATCATTAGTATCAATAAATCTGGCTAATATGCTATATACATCTGCATCGTTATAATGTAGTAAACAAATAATATATGTAGGAAATGGAATACGGATCGCCAGGAGTTCATCAGTAAAAGCAGACCTATTATACAATGTACAGGCAAAAAATATATGGTTCAAGTCCCCATACTCTCCACAAGAACACATAGGATCATCAACAATTTTAAATTTGAACAAGTGTGCAGGGGTACAAACATGACCCAAACGGAGTCTGCAGAAAACAGAAGTGATTCTTTTGCTAAACTGAAGATTGCTAAACCACGGCTTACGTGGAATAGACTTCTGTATTAATCGATAATGTTTTCCTTTGGTGGTATCATCAACCCAGAGACAACTCCACGCATCATGTAAATAAAGTTTGGGCAGAGAAACCAAGTCATGACAATAATTCCTATATGGACATACATCTCCGACATGAATAGCTTCGTTAGCTAACCGATCAGCTTTTTCATTACCAGAAATGCCCACATGGCTTGGAATCCAAGCCAAAACGATTCCATAACCCCTTGATGAGCATAAGTATAAAAGGTTTTTAATATCAAATACAATAGGAGACTGTTTATGAGACTTGAAGGGAAATCGTTGTAAAGATTGTAAGGAACTCAGTGAATCACAAAAAATTATTGCTTTTGATAGCTTCAGCAGGAGTACATACTCAATGGCCTTTAAAATACCATAACATTCACCAGTATATACACTAGATTCAGGAGGTAACTTAATTTTTTGTGCAATTTTATATTGTGAATGGTAAACCCCAACGCCAACACAACTAGCATTGGAATGTTTAGACGCATCAGTATAAATGTGATGCCAACCAGTCCAGTCATTGTCAATAATACGCCTAAATTCGACATCTTGATTGGAATCGCTCTTTGATACTCCTAAATTGAATTCGATTCGTGGTGGTACAATGAGAGAATTGAAATTATGACAATACAAGGGTAATTGATTACTTTGATAAGTTGGAGCATCTAATTTATTATATTTACGCAGACTTTTAACAAGACAAGGTGCATCCTTATGTTTCCAATAATTTGTTGAATCTACCTCTTCAGCTAGCTGTTTTAATTTATAATGTAATGGATGACATTTCAATTGCAAGCTACAGAAATAATATCGATCACTTAGGTACTGTCTCCTTAGCGATAAAGGGGGTTCACAGCACTCCACTTGAAGACAATTTATTGGACTAGATTTCATCGCCCCCGTAATAATCCTCAAAGCCTTCGATTGAATGCCATCCAGTTTCTTGAAAGCACCCATATTTCCTGGATGTAATAAAAATGTTCCGTAATCTAACACACTTCTTATCAGGGCATTATATAAAAGCCTCATGGAAGAAGGATGTGCTCCCCACCAAACACCCGAAAGACATCGCAAAATGTTTAAATTACGCTCACACCTTCCTTTTCAAAATATATTCACAGTGAGGAATTCCAGTTAATTTGGAATCTAAAATTACTCCCATAAATTTTGCCTGGTCCTTCACCGGTAAAGATAAACCTCCATACTCAACATTAACCGTTGGCAATTTCCGTTTTCTAGTATATAGTACAACAGAACTTTTAGTTGGTGATAGGGCAAGATCATTGTAATCTAGCCAGACCTTTAACTTAGTCAAAGCCGTGGTTAAAGATTCACATATATCATCTGTTTTGTACCCAGGAACATAAAGAAGCAAGTCATCCGCATACTGAAGAACATTAGCATATCTAATAAGAGAGCAATCTAAATCATATGTGTATATGTTATACAATATAGGACTAAGCACGGAGCCCTGAGGCAATCCCTTCCAGATTGTTCGACATATGCATGTAGGTACTGTCACTTGAATCTATTGGGTATTTAATGAATCTTTCATATAAAGAATTTACAATAAAATTTACTAAAAGAATAGGAATATTTAGTAACATTAATTTTTGTTGTAGGATTGAAATATTAACATTATCATATGCCGCACTTATATCTAAAAAGGCTGCAACCAAAGAGTCATTTCTAGATAGCGCTAAACGTACATCTGTGGTAAAAATGGCTAAGCTGTCAAAAGTACATTTACCTTTCCTATAACCGAACTGAGTATTTGATAATAAGTTATTGTGCTCTATAAACCATTCCAATCGATTTTTACCCGACTGACCCGGAAGGAGGGTTATGTTTTTCGAGTGTATGTATGTATGTATGTATGTCTATTTCTTTGGCACGCTCTGCAGCCTAAACGGCTTGACGGATTTAAGCATATGAGGTGTCGTTAGATTCGTCTGAACTGTGGGAGTGTCATAGGGTATATTATTTTTATATTGCGTCTACGGATAAGAAAATAGGGGGGGTATTAAAAACAAAAATGTCGTTATTATAACAATATGGGTATCAAATGAAAGCTTGTGAAGAGCCCATTCCATATATGTATATATTGTAATACTTTTGTGCAACCATTTTGACATAAACTGCAAAAAACCATGTTTAATGCAAGGACAGTAGGTATAGTAGGTACCTACTATGAGCGGTTACCGTACGTAATTCACAGAGTTGCGATGGTTGTTAGCGTTACTTTACCGTACGCTCATTTACTTACTAATACTTACAACTAATTCTGTATAAAACTAAAAAGTCTGAAATAAATTAAATTATTAAAAGAAACAAAAAACCCGACTGCGTAAAACAAAAATTAACTGAAAAGAGAAAAACAAGCTCTTTAATCTATAGAATTTGGAATATAACTTGAATGTTATAAGGTATTGCAGTCGGGGATAAACAAATATTACAAAAAAAACACATACTTAGGTTGTTGGTTTGTCCCGACTGCATGCCCTTATAACATTCAAGTTATATTCCAAATTCTATAGATTAAAGAGCTTGTTTTTCTCTTTTCAGTTAATTTTTGTTTTACGCAGTCGGGTTTTTTTTGACTAAATGCTCTGCAATTTTTACCCGACTGACCCGGAAGGAGGGTTATGTTTTTCGAGTGTATGTATGTATGTATGTATGTATGTATGTATGTATGTATGTATGTATGTATGTATGTATGTATGTATGTATGTATGTATGTATGTATGTATGTATGTATGTATGTATGTCTATTTCTTTGGCACGCTCTGCAGCCTACACGGCTTGATGGATTTGAGCATATGAGGTGTCGTTAGATTCGTCTTGACTGTGGGAGTGTCATAGGATATATTATTTTTATATTGCGTCTACGGATATGAAAAGAGGGGGGGTATTAAAAACAAAAATTTCGTTATTATAACAATATGGGTATCAAATGAAAGATTGTGCACAGCCCATTCCATATATGTATATATTGTAATACTTTGGTGCTACCATTTTGACGTAAAGTGCAAAAAACCATGTTTAATGCAAGGACAGTAGGTACAGTCGAGGACATAAATATGTATACAATTAGTAAAATTCAACAGCGGTTTCCTCTTAAACTACTGATTGAAATTATGAGATATTATAAAGGCAGAATCTTCTAACATATACTATTATGATTTGTGTAATAGCTTAACACTTAAATGTTAAACATGCGAGAAAATCGCTTTTGAATTTCAAAAAGTGTATACATATTTATGTTCTCGACTGTACTATGAGCGGTTACCGTACGTAACTCACAGAGTTGCGATGGTTGTTAACGTTACTTTACCGTACCGCTCATTTACTTACTAATCTTACTTAAAACTAAAAAGTCTGAAATAAATTAAATTATTAAAAGAAACAAAAAACCCGACTGTGTAAAACAAAAATTAACTGAAAAGAGAAATACAAGCTCTTTAATCTGTAGAATTTGGAATATAACTTGAATGTTATAAGGTATTGCAGTCGGGGATAAACAAATATTACAAAAAAAACATACTTAGGTTATTGTTTTACACAGTCGGGTTTTTTGTTTCTTTTAATAATTTAATTTTAGCTAGTACCGAAGACAAAGCTATTGGCCGATACGATGAGGGATCTGAACTCGTTTTATTTGGCTTCAATAACAATATCAAAGTTTGGGTTCGCCAAGATTTGGGTATTTTACCAGAGAAGATTACAGTGTTAATTAGAGAAAGGTAATAATTAAGACCATTATTATCAAGCTTAGACAAAAATGAATAAGGTATACCATCTTCGCCCGGCGCCGAGTCCTTAACATACGAAAGAATTCCTTTCAGCTCATACAGAGTGAAAGGAGAATTAAGGTCTATTTTATTATAGCTAATTATTTTCGCGGCGACTAACAAATTAAACGGCGACTAACTACTGGTTACAAAAAAAATAACTTGGCAGCGATTAAATATTTTGACAACTATTAAATTAGATGGGCTACAAATGGCAAGGTATCATAAAAACTAAATAGTGGCGGCTTCTTTAAGGTAGCAAATATATTAAACAGGCACATAGAAATAATAGGTAGGGTACTATAAATAATGACTTGGCGACTAATATTGACAGTGGGATAACAAACATGGTGATATTGGCAACTATAAGCTTCCATATAAAATACACTTTCGGGCTGCGATTTGCAAGCAGCTGTAAAAATTTAAACGGGTACTATAATTACGAATTAGGGTTTCAGTTTTTTTTTTTGTGGAATCATAATTAGTATCTGGATGACTGAATTTTTACTTTTTTGGTAAATCGTGTTTTTTGGACAGTGGAACAGTGAACTTAGATCTTGTATGGGTTTCAGGGTCTGATGATGGAGTAGGAGGGTTGGCACTGGAACTCCATAGCGGCGCAGTGTATCCTACCCGTGTTTGAGGTTGTTGAAATTGTCATGAGATGAACTTTGACCATATATAGTTTTCAGGGTCTGATGATGGAGTAGGATGGTAAGCACTGGAACTCCATAGTGGATCATTGTATCCTGGCCGTGTTTGGAGTTGTTAGAAATGTCGTGAAATGAACTTTGATCATGTATGATTTTCATGATCTGATGATGGAGTAGAAGGGTAGGTAGTAGGCACTGGAACTCCATAGTGGAGCAACGTATCCTACCCGTGTTCGAGGTTGTTGGAATAGTCATGAGATGAACTTTGACTGTATACAGATTTCAGGGTCTGATGATGGAGTAGAAGGGTAAGCACTGGAACTCCATAGTGGATCATCGTATCCTGGCCGTGTTTGAGGTTGTTGGAATTGTCATGAGATGAACTATATGATATGATGATGATGAGATGAGATAAAATGAAAATGAAAATGAAAATGAAAATGAAAATGAAAATGAAAATGAAAATGAAAATGAAAATGAAAATGAAAATGAAAATGAAAATGAAAATGAAAATGAAAATGAAAATGAAAATGAAAATGAAAATGAAAATGAAAATGAAAATGAAAATGAAAATGAAAATGAAAATGAAAATGAAAATGAAAATGAAAATGAAAATGAAAATGAAAATGAAAATGAAAATGAAAATGAAAATGAAAATGAAAATGAAAATGAAAATGAAAATGAAAATGAAAATGAAAATGAAAATGAAAATGAAAATGAAAATGAAAATGAAAATGAAAATGAAAATGAAAATGAAAATGAAAATGAAAATGAAAATGAAAATGAAAATGAAAATGAAAATGAAAATGAAAATGAAAATGAAAATGAAAATGAAAATGAAAATGAAAATGAAAATGAAAATGAAAATGAAAATGAAAATGAAAATGAAAATGAAAATGAAAATGAAAATGAAAATGAAAATGAAAATGAAAATGAAAATGAAAATGAAAATGAAAATGAAAATGAAAATGAAAATGAAAATGAAAATGAAAATGAAAATGAAAATGAAAATGAAAATGAAAATGAAAATGAAAATGAAAATGAAAATGAAAATGAAAATGAAAATGAAAATGAAAATGAAAATGAAAATGAAAATGAAAATGAAAATGAAAATGAAAATGAAAATGAAAATGAAAATAAGTTATAATAATGGAGTTTCAGTGATTAACCTCCTACTCCATCATCAGACCCTGAAAACCATACATGAACAAAGTTCATCTAATGACAAATCCAACAACCCCAAACACGGCTAGGATACGATGCTCCACTATGGAGTTCCAGTGCTCACCTTCCTACTCTATCATCAGACCCTGAAAACCATACATGATCAAAGTTCATCTCACGACAATTCCAACAAGTCCAAACACGGCTTACATATATGTGCATACATACATACAGGTGAAGCTAATAAAAGCGTGTTGAAAATAAAAGTCATCAAGAAATAAAACTATAGGCCCACAATATTTTTTTTGCATGTCACTATTTGCTTTAATTAGAGCTCTTAAAATGTCGCACAAAGTATGTTTTATATGACCAAGTTAATATTTTCTTCTCATCTCAGTTTACTTTATATACAACCTCATTTTATAATTTAAGAAAGCCTATTTTCTACTTTTTATCCGCCGTCAAGTCTTCGCCTAACAATAAATTCAGTTACCAAAACAAAAAAATCAATGCCAGTTTAAATTAAAAGAAAGCTTATTTAGCTGCTACTTTCTACTTAAAATGATCCTTCACTTTAGCTGCCAACCTATTATTTTTAGTACCTCCTTTCATTTTTTATAAATCCCAAAATCAGATTAATTTGTCGCCGCGTTAAATACATGCCTTTTATTATTATTAATATTTGTTGAAGGTGCTGGTACTGAAGATGGAATCAAAACATAATATTCAGGAACAGAAGGTGGAGCCAAACGATCCATGATTTGCTCGGCAAGAGTGGGAGTAATATTATTTTGTTGTGTGTCATTGAAAGCAGACCTATACCTCCTAATATTTTGCCACACAATGGACGGTTTAACATTAGGGCAAAGTGATGCACAGAAACATTGCCAGCCTTCAAACTTTTTTCTTTTAAGTAGTTCCTTAGTATTATTTGCAGTTTGTATATACTTAATAAAGTTATTATCAGACATTTGAATACAATATTGTCTTTCTGCCTCTTTCCTTTGTTTAACTGCATTAGTACACTCTTCATCCCACCATGGTGGAGATGGTATCTTACTAGGTCGACAATTCTTCAAGGGGAAGGTTTCATTAGCTGCCTCAATTAATATTTTAGCTAACATCTCAGAGCAAACAGATGCATTTTCATGAGATACTTGAGGCATTTCTAACACCATCTGCTCAACCCTCCTTCTAAACACACCCCAGTCACCATCATCCAATTTATATTTCATACGTGGTGGCTTGAACTGCCTTGGAGGTTTCTTAAAAGGAAAAGTGATTAATAATGGGAAATGATCACTACCATATCTGGATGTCAGAGGGCTCCAAGAAAGACAGGAAGCAAGATCAGGTGTACAAATGGATAAAGGCAATTTACTAGCCTATACCTATCATACATGTAAACTTATTGTAAAACTTAATTTTAATGTCTTTTCATTTGTATGCTACTAATAAACATTATTATTATTATTCCATTTATTAATTTTTTGACTTATTTTTACATTTTTAAATATATATATATATGTCGGAGAGTTAGATAGTTGGTCAAACTCAGTTGTATTATGATATTATCGTGGTACAAGGGTTGGGTGAAATAGTAGCAACACTGATTTGACTTTAACGTAAATAACAGATTTAATGAGGGTATGCGTAAAAAGTAAGAATACTGAGTTGACTATAACGTGAATAACAAAGTTAATAAGGGGATGCATATTGCTTTTGGGACAGTTAGTTTCTCACAAGCTCTCGAGCTGTACTCATCTCAGTGCAATCATTGTTACACCCGGTTCTGAAGCCTATAATTATTTAAGACTGTACATGTGTGAAGTGAAGTGAAGAGATTATTTAATTGTAATATTACGACAATAAACACATTGGGCCCGTGAGGAGTTTGTTGCGTCGCTTCTTCTCCTCATACGGGACTTTTACGAAGCGATGGTATAAGGTTGTTTTATTGCCTGCACTGCGCCCACTGAATCCTGATACCACTGAACCCTAATTGTGGTATTTGTATCGCTTGGCTGTCGCTGACTCCGACATCAGGCGTGGGATAAAGACAGGCAATTAAAACCATACTTGAATTGTTTCTACATACTTTGAGGACTGCCACGTGCTTGAGAACCCCGAACACGTGTCAAATAGAGGCTTTTGCCAAGCGAGGGATGACGTCAAGAAGGAAGACAGAATAAAGTTTGGTGGCATCGTTTCTATAGCCAGAAACAGCTAAGTATTCGTGTAACTAAATGAATCATGAGATGCGTGTGCTTATACGCGACACGATAATAGCTAGATGGTGGTTATTCCATGCTGCGCGGTTGTCTGCGGTGCTTCGAGTGTGGGAAAAACAGGTCATGTGATCGTTCCTTTACTTCTTACATCATTTTTTTGTCTTAGCTGCGATCAAATGCTTTTGGTGTTACATGTTACAGATGTGGTGATGCTGGCTACTTTGCAAATAACTGTTGTCGTGCCTGCAACTTTACTGCAGTCAAAAGCGTTCGTGGCAACGGCAGCGCGGTTGGTAACAACACCGGTGCAGTGAGCAACGGTAGCAACCAGCGTCGGGTGGACCTGTGCTGCATCAGCAAGCAGGCGGAACAGATGACTATTTTCTGTGAGTCGGTTTCATGTTGTTCGCTAATAGATTACGAAGGTACCTGAGGTACAAGTACCCATTGTTGTTGAGAATATAGTTAGTTAGCGTTTTAATTGAATTTAAGTGTGTGTCCTCTTGTCTTAAATTATTATTTTGCGTTTTGTTCACGGGGATAGTCACGGGTATAATTGTTATTACGGAACCAGTTCCGTACTACTACTACTACACTACCAGTAGTGTTTAGCAGTTAAAGATTATGGCTATTTACACGGTGTTGTCTAAATGAGGCGAGGTGGCCATTCAGACGGTGTTATCTGACTAGGCTAGGTAGCCATCTGGAAGGATAGGTGAAGAGATTTCCGCAGAGTCGGCAGACGCAAGTGATACCCCTGGTGTTGCAAGTGTCCAAAGGCTGCGGTAACCGGCTGGCATCCGGGAGCCCGTATGCTTTTTGCCAGAGTTTGTGGTGATCTAGAAGAGATTTCTGCAGAGTCGGTACGCACGCGTGTGATACCCCTGGTGTTACACGCGTCCAAGGGCTGCGGTAACCGGCTACCATCCGGAAGGCCGTATGCTCTTTGCCAGATTTAGTAGTAATCTAGAAGGCTTGAAGGCCTGTCTAAATGAGGCGAGGTGGTCATTTAGACGGAGTTGTCCAGAAGGCGTGGTGGTTACCTGGAAGGCGTGGAGGCCATTGGAGGCGACTTAGACTATTAAAGGCGCGGTGGCTGTTTTCAGAACACAATACAGTGCGGAGATCATAGATTTTCGTGAGTAGTCCGCGAATATTCCATAAGCAATGACTTTGGGTGATTTAGTACAGTCTATTCTTGCCTAGAAGACTATAAAGTTAAAACTGTCTCCCTTAGGTAAGTGCGTAGGTAGTAAACGTGCTTGGTGGAGCTGTAGGGCTGTTGATCTTAGTAATCGTTACATTTGGATTGTCTAAACTGTGCTTACTCCTTACCTGTGTTGAATTTAGTGTGTCTTGAATTGATGAGATAAGTTAAAAGATTGGAACTGTATCATTGGTTAGTATGAGTAAGCGTTAGTATAATGATTAAACTGAAGCGATTAATAGCAAAAATGGCTATCAAGTTTAGGCAGGAATGGCCGAGCGAAGTTATCAGTTACTGTGCTGAACTTCTTTGGTTTCAGGTACATCTGGTAGAGCTTTTCACACGAGGACGTGTGATTCGCAGGATGGCCGTGTCGGAGAGTTAGATAGTTGGTCAAACTCAGTTGTATTATGATATTATCGTGGTACAAGGGTTGGGTGAAATAGTAGCAACACTGATTTGACTTTAACGTAAATAACAGATTTAATGAGGGTATGCGTAAAAAGTAAGAATACTGAGTTGACTATAACGTGAATAACAAAGTTAATAAGGGGATGCATATTGCTTTTGGGACAGTTAGTTTATCACAAGCTCTCGAGCTGTACTCATCTCAGTGCAATCATTGTTACACCCGGTTCTGAAGCCTATAATTATTTAAGACTGTACATGTGTGAAGTGAAGTGAAGAGATTATTTAATTGTAATATTACGACAATAAACACATTGGGCCCGTGAGGAGTTTGTTGCGTCGCTTCTTCTCCTCATACGGGACTTTTACGAAGCGATGGTATAAGGTTGTTTTATTGCCTGCACTGCGCCCACTGAATCCTGATACCACCCTAATTGTGGTCTTTGTATCGCTTGGCTGTCGCTGACTCCGACATATATATATATATATACATATTTAAAAAAAAAAAAAAAAAATTATAACTATCCCCGGTTGACATAGGCTATATTATATTTTTTTTTAAATTAGGGATCCTTACTAAAACTCCAATAATGTAACCCAAGGTGTAAAAAAATTACCTAAAATATTCATTACATCGCGTGCGCTGCGAAAACTATTGATGATAGAATAAAATAATGTACTACGACTTTGTAGAACACATTATTATTTAAAAAAGGTGTCGGGATACCATATGTCTAACTATTATAGTTATGCCACAATAAGTGTTTTTCTATTTTAATAATTTAATTTATTTGCCGCCGCTAGAAAAGGCTCTTTATTTGTATTTTGGTATTAATCCTTATCAAAATAAATTACTTCACATTCAAGACTGCTTCAATACCTTTATATAACATTTTGAATTATTCAATTCGGACATTCCATTCAATAGATATCACGAGTTTAAAAATATAAGTATTAGCAGAAAAATCACGTCACTGGGGTACGGGCTGTACGGGAGTAATCTCTTTGCGTGTGGCTCAGTGTATGTAAAAAACGGCTTGACCGATTCTTAAGAAATTTTGTTTTTTTTTTCTTATGTAGTGTAGCACCACACGGTAGGGTAGCACCACAGGGTAGGGTAGTAACACAGGGTAGGGTAGCACCACGCGAACGAAGTCGCGCCGGGCAGCTAGTTTATTTAATAAAAGAATATATATAATATATACACACATACACGTATAGTTTAAATTCTCAATTTAGATTCTCAGATGCAATAGCTTTACCGCGGCAGTCTCTGAGTGCCACACGTTTTTTTTTATGTTTGGTTGATTGAATCATAGTTTTGAATGAAGAACAGTGCGGCCAACTTGGCGCTTTCGGCGCCAGATCTAGTGCTTTTTTTTGTGTACAGCTCCATTTCCTTAAAGGAGCTGTACACAAAAATCCACTTTTTCCACAATTCAAAATTGTGTCGAAAACTGACACAGTTCGACTATCTGCTACATTTGGAGCAAATTAAATCATATCACAGGCTATTGAAGAAGTCCTAAAAATCAGATGATGATGAAATAACAAATACGTCAACTACCTCTTCTGTTTTTTTTTTAAAAGTATGTTTACTTTGTTATTTTTTTATCTCAGTCGTGCTAACTCATGCGAAATATTATAAAACAATGTATGGTAGGTAGTCACTTCAATTTGTTAGGTGCTAAGTTACAGTTTGAATTTGGTGCTGACTTTAGGGTTTTTCCCAATCCCAACTGCGGTCTATTTTTGTCATTTATTTATCGCCTAAACAGTATTTAGCTCGATCTAGCGCTTCTAAGAGTGGACTGGCAGCTCCTTTTTGGTTAGAAGAGTTGGCAGCACTGATGAAGAAGAAGAAAATATAAATATTATAATGGACTTTTTGGCGGGAACTTGCAGAGTGACGTAGCATTTGCATTTTTATTTTCATAAATTTCTGTATTTTGAGTTTTATTGTGTATTTTTGGTGGTATTTTACCCAATAAAGATCATCCATATGCACCAGTGAAGTGAAATGAATTATGTGTCAAAGAGAATATAACGCTACGCTATTATGTGTATCGTGACTTTTCAAGTTGTCTCAAAATTTCCGTGAAGAGTTTTAGTACAATGACCACAGATTACAGAATAACAATGACCACCATTGTAGTAAAACATGACTTTTATGCAACTTTAGTTCTCTTGGTAGTTTGTGCTTTTATGGACGGTGACTGACTGAGGACTATAATGTGAAGTGATTTATTGTGACTGGAAACTAAACTATAATATAACTCGACACTGGCAGAAATGAGCCCTAATTTGGGCTTGGTTACCAAAATTAAAAATAAGAAGAAGAAATATAATAATAAAGTTCTTGTTGTTTTTAACTAGTTCCATAGTTCTTTGAGATAAAAAGTAAAAGAGATACTAAGGTAATGAATTAACTATCATTTCTTTGAGATAAAAAGGAAAAGAGATATTAAGGTAATGAATTAACTATCATTAATGCATGCAGACGAGATGCTTTAAAATTAAACTTACATAAAATTTACTTTGTAGGTTATGTTACTTATGCAGCCCTAGTTAGCCCGCACTTATCGCAGAAGTTTGTCAATAATGTCGTAGGTTAGGTAAAGGCTAAACAGTTTTGTAACTAATCAAATAGGTACTCATTTACCGAGTAAAACCGCGGTAGACATTCAAATATCTTTAAAAGTACCTGGTACCTAAAAGTAAATTTCCCTGTTCAATCAGTAGTTTTGCAGTAATAGTATAACTTTAAGTTCATAGCGGGGTTATAAAGTAAAAAAACTCACTCACTCATGTTCATGAGTGCAATTTATTAAATAATACCAATATGATCTTGATTTTCTAAAGCAGCAATAAAAGTAGTTTTAATCTTGACAATTATCATTATTCTAAAAATATTCTTTATTGTTAAAACCATAATAAATAAAATAATACATTATAAAAAAGTAAAAACCTTACTTTGGTCACTTGCTTTAGCAAAAAAATACATTTAAATTGCAGACTTAGAGCATAACTTAAGCAAAAATAAAAAAAAAAAATTCACAAGTATTTGCCCAATATACAATACACTATACTTAAAAATTATGAATAATTTACATTAGGTATTTATTTACTTGGATCTGGAAAATTTAAAATTGTTTAAAATTTAATTAGTCAAGTTGAAAACATAGATTGTGTTCTGGCTGTACTTGAGATCCAATTCCTGTTCTAAACAGTTAATTCTCTAACCCCCCGGCTCATTTAAGGTCCTCGCAGACTTTTATATCAATTAAGAACAATTGTTATTTTAAACTCGGAGCCAGCAGGTTAAAAAAATACTAGAGGGAGTTTAAAAATATTGCTTATTTATTAATAACTATTTCTTCGGATCCTATAACAACCTAATTGTACAAATGTATTGAAGGGTAGAGAGCTATTATTTTAATGATGAATTACAAGTCACTACAAAACTTGAACAGATGGTAATAAAACAAAATTTTAAACCATTACTAACCCTTATTACTTTATCGTATAAATATGTGTAGAGATCCATTCAAAATGCTGGAATAATATCTATTGATTTTCTGAGGAACCATAATTCAAGAATTATCTGCTTCTAAATTATTTGGGGTTGTAATATGTATGCTCCATATAATATGCATGTGTACCAGTCAATCAACTCTCTATCTGGCATCTCAGCATGGACTCTCTTTATAAGGTCCTTCTAAAGTCTTGCCATATATTTTGAGGGATGAATGTATAGGTCATTATAGTTGATTTCAAATAGCATGAGTTCGGTGACACATGGTATTTTATAAGATTTGTCAATGGTTAATGTTCATTTCGATATAATAAAGGAATATTATGATAGAGCGAGGTTTCATGAAATATGGTGAGTCCTATTTCAGAGTAATCAAATCACAAATGGAATTTCACTAGATATTGGTAGAAAAAAACCCTTGACCTTGACGACTCATCCTATGCAAAACAGTATAGTAATGAAAAAAATATTTGAAATATAATCATTTTACTACTTTTTAATTTTAATTAAATTTAATTTAGCTCCAGGGGCATCCGTGGGTCACAAATTATTTTAATGCCTATGGCCTTTTCATGTTTTTTTTCTCCTAATCTAATGTTGGCACTAATCTATTACAAAAAGTGGGCTTGCTTAAATATATCTTGAAATGCCGCTACCAGTATTAAGCAATTTTTTTTATGTTTTCTTAGTGCATACTGATCATGTTTAACTACAGTGCTAGGCTCATAAATATTAACAGCAAAATATTATTTTTTTCATTTCCTTTTCAACATTATTATAAAATCCATAAAGTCTAAATGCAGGAGCTTTTCATTAGTATTGCAGACATTGTATACAAGTTGTCAATGTTGTTAGTGTTCCATAACATGATAATAATTTTATATACACTAAAAACACCACCTTTATCAGTACAACACCATTTTATCCAGAATTTTTCGAAAGATTTATATTTTTACTGGTTCTTTAAGAGATGACACGGGGGCAGTGATTTTTAGATGCTTTTAAAAAATGTCTCTTGCTTGATGAATTAAAGAAAACATTTTTACGCAAGGTCACAGAACTGTTATTTGGTTACCAATTTCTATTGTATCTATGTAATTTCTATTCTATTCTATATTTGTGCCAAATTTTTGATATTATTTGTCACATATAATAAATAAATAAAATATAAACATTTTCAGATTTTTCTTTCAACAGACGTAGACAACTCCATTTTGCTTTTTGGAACAAAACACTAAATGTAAATATTCTACATAACAGCTATAGCTGCCCCTTTTGCTGCATCCCCTCCAGAAGTAAATTCTAAGGGTAAACTATAATATTGTTCAACAGCCCTTTGTAATACAGAATTCCTTGATAATCCTGAACCATTTCCAACAATCCTGTTTATGTTTGCACTGCGTAATATGTCTTTGGGCATCATGAAGTGCAAGTTCTCTACTAGACTTTCACAGAGAGATCTAAATACAGGACCCAGTTGGATATTGGATAGATCGATATTTTCTACTGCAGCTTTTGCAGTAGGTGAATGTCTCTCACCTAGCAAATGAGGACTAATTTTCATTGATGATGTTTCTTGAGCCTCTAAGCCTAGAGCTATCAATTTTTCCCATACTTTGGATTGTGGAATAGGAAAACCGAATTCAAGCATCCATTGTTGTAACATTTTTACGAAAGTTGCAAGTACATTACCACCATTTAGAGATGCAGCTACAACTAAATAAGTGTTATTGAAATATGGCAAGTGCTCTACAGTACTACAACTGAAATCTGTCATCTTACTTACAACAAAAGCAAGTTGGGCAGATGTTGAAATATTTAACACAGCATCTTGTTTACTTTCAAGAGTAGCAATAATAGAACATTGCAGATCACCCAATGCTGCTCCCACTGTTGTCCCCTCAGGAATTCCATTCCAAGAAGTACTAAGCTTCCCAGCGATTTCTCCACTTTTTACTATTTTGGGTAAAAGATTAGATGGAAAATCAATAGACTTTAAAATATCAAAATTCCATTCATTGCTTTCTGTGTTAAAGTAACCCCAACTTGCAGCATTTTGATCAGACATTACTGGTATTTCCAAATTACATAGCATGGTTACTATGAAATCTTGAATTGTAGCTGCATACTTGAAATTCTTAAGTTTCTCTGGCTTATGCTTGAGCATCCATAAAAGTGTAGCACAGCCATAACCAGAGTAACATTTGAGATGCGAATCTGGTTTTGGTAATGAATCTAAAAATTCTGGCTTACATCTTGTATCTTGCCATGTGTACAATGCAGACAGACTTTGCCTAGTTGCTTCAAAACGCATCACAATACCATCTTTCTCTACTTTTTCCCAGGCTCTGTAATGATATGATAGAACATTTTATACGCAATTATGATTGTGACATATAACAAAAACAATTTTCGAAGTTTATTTAGGCAACCATCGCTTTTAATTAATTGTTCACTTGTATTGCACTAGTGAACAATTATTTAAAAATTGATAATATAAAAAAACTTAAAATAAAAATTTGCATATTTACCTATCTTTCCACAAAACGACTCCATGCATCTGTCCACAAACTCCAATCTTTGTGACATGTCGTAAAACATCTCTAGGCAACCGAGAGACACAATAATGAACAGCTGAAACTATTTTCGGAACATCTTGCTTGTTTCCTTCAATGCCTTGGTCACTTGGTATATTAGCTGCTGTATCTTTATTCTGTTTGGCCACTATTTCCTTAGCATTAGGATCGTAAACACAAACTTTAACTGATGTCGTGCCAATGTCCATACCCAAAATGTATTGCTTTTCAGTCATATTTCACTGACAGAAAATATACTAAATGTAACTCGTGTTTTATTAGTTATAGATTTTATACAGACAACTTTACGATTGTAGTGCTTTGTTCCAATTGCTCTAGCACAGTAGTTCGCGCTTGAAAGATAGTGGGTGGCCACGTCCGCATCGGCCTCGAATTAGCTATTACGTAAAAGTTTGTTTGTATTTCTTATCTCATTGAGTGGCCGACGTGTTTATCACACACTTCAGATAATTCACTGACTTACAACCAATAAATAACACTTGTTGATATTAGTTGTTGGGTAATTGATAACAGGTGCAAATTGTTTCTGTTTTGGGAATCTTAATGTAAATATTAACACTAATTCTTCGTATAGGTTCGTATAGTTTGTACCTTCTTGGTTCTTTCTCTTGGAATGTTTTAAGCTAACTAAATACGAGGAAGAATTTTGAAATTAGTAAATTTGCGTGTGGAGTGTGGTGGTAAATAGGTACATACTAGAACGAGTGAGACTGCCCGGGGCGATCGATCACAGATATACCTATTAGTGATGGTGGCGTTGTTTATTGGCCGCTTTGGTCGCATTACATTACGTCTGTTCTGTCTCATACTATGTCACTGTCATATCCAATCGCCAGAAAAACTAAATAATTGGCATAAAACGTTTCTATCTACCTACTAGAAACAGGAGCGACAGTCCCGGGGCCCGGCCGACCCGACAAAACTATAAACAGTTATGTTTATAAGTCGCGTCAGCTGACCTACTTTTTACCTACTCCAGGCGGCATAGTTGGGAAGGGATATTACCAATTTACCAAGATTGTTCCATTTATACACACACTATTGAGAGGGTTATATCATACTTTATATGTTCGTTTTGTTACTACACGTAATCACAGAATATTCAATAGACCTAGGTACCTATGTATTTATTTAGATGATGTTTCCGTGCTGATACATTCATATATTCTCCGATACCTACTTAATTATTCAGAGATAGTGATTGTGTAAACTATAAAGCATTACTCATTAAATTGTATAGGTTGCTAGTGTTGCTACTCCTACTTGTGAACTCGTGATGTCAATACATTTTTATACAGGTCCAAATAAAACCTGCATAATATAAAGTACCTAGTTATGTTATGATGTCAATGTGTAATTTTCAGAAATATGGGAAAACCAAAAAAATCTAAAACTACAAACACTGAGTTAAGTGACACGAGTAAACAAATTAACAAAAGAAAAACACGTTCAAATAATGACATTACCGTGGAACCCAAAACAAATGATGTAATTGTTACAACGGCGACGCCGACCACCGAAGAAAAAGTAAAAAATAAAACAAGGTCTTTGAAGAATACGAAAATAATATTTACAGACGACAATGGATCAGAAGAAAATACAGTAGAGTCAGAAATGAAAACAAAAAAGAATAAACAAATGTTTCAAGGTGAAGAAGCAGAGGTTAAGGATGAAGACATTGATAAGTTTTGTGACGAGCTTGACGAGGAAGATAATGTACAGTTTGATGATTGGGTAAAACAAATAGAAGAAAAATTGCACTCGAATAAAAAGAAATCATAAAAAGTGTGTTATTTTGCTTTATCATACCTGCATGAGAGTCAAAATGTACTTATGTAGGTAGGTAGTTATTATGAATCACAAAAACCACTTATGTAGACTACTGGTAAATATCTACCTAGCTTGGTTTCGAAAATCCGGCGTAAAAAAAACCATCTATACTCCCACAGACTTATCTGGCCCGGTGGCCAAAAGAGGAACTAACGATGCTAGTTTGAAACGGAAATGTCAGTCTGCCTGCCATTCGCCATTAGTTGTTTGCTTCACCAAATGCGATAACAGCGCCGCCGCCCCGGGCCAGATAAGTTTGTGGGAGTATAGATAGAATATTCATAACTTTTTTATTCCAATAGGTTGAAATAAGCCTTCACACTCATGTAGGGTTCGAAAGGCTACTTCTACGCATTTCATACGTGAAAAGGCAAATTATGTGGATCCTCAGCGTTGCCAAAATTAAATGTCCCGCGCGGGACAGGCTCCTGCTTTTTGAGGATTATTCTAGAGCTTTATTCGACGGTGAAATCATATTCAAGTGGGGAAACAGCTTTCCCGTGACGCGTCTGAAATACAATACCGTAGTAGTGGTTTCAGGAGAACCGCGCCAAATTGCGCTATATGTCACTGTGACATACAAAAACCAAACTTCTAAGTCAACGCAATCAAAAGATACGGCCACATACGTATGCCGCATATTTTGACACTCTCAAGGGAGTCAAAACCTAGAGTTCTTCCCGTTGACCTAATATCATAAAATTTGGCAAGAAGCAATTCCAAATAGCACAATTAAAGGAAGAAATCCGAAAAGCGTTGTAGTTAAGTAGGTACATAAAAAAAAAAAGTTTTTTTTAACGATCGAAACAAAGTGCAAAAATCTTCGAGACACGATTCCCGTGATGAATGAACTATTTACATAGCTACATGTTTCTACGGAACCCTCGGTCAGGCCTGTCCCACTCCCATGTTTAGGTACGATCGCGCGCACGCGGACTACCGGAACAACGCTAGTCGGTTGCAACGCGCACGCAGCGCAAGACGCGTGTGGGTATAAATACCTACGTACTACCTATATAAAGTGTTTACTGTTATTTTTTTAACACTATCTTGTAGATATCGTTGTTTTTATAGTACTAGATATTTTGTTGTTGTTTCATTGTATTGTCCTAAAGTCCTTATTATAATAATAGGCCCGTTTTGATAACATACCAGTGTGTTAAAAAAAGAGACAAAGATAGAGCGACCAGAAGAGACCCTCTTGTATAAACGGGCCTCAAAACTCATGTGAATGATTTTTAACCCACTTCAAAAAAAGGAGGAGGTTTCTCAATTCGACCGTATATTTTTTAACCGACTTCAAAAAAAGGAGGAGGTTCTCAATTCGGTTGTATGTTTTTTTTTTTTTTTTTTTATGTATGTTACCTCATAACTCCGTCGTTTATTAACCGATTTGGAATTTTTTTTTGTCTGGAAGGGTACACTTCCCGTTTGGTCCCATTGTCATCAGATCAGGATTTGATTACTTCTTAATGTACTTTGAAGTCGTTTTAAGTTTTTTGTAAAACAGTCCAATTATTTTTATGTGTGTTCGCGGATAACTTCGTCTTTTATGAACCGATTTTGACGATTCTTTTTTTAGAAACTGTTAGTAGTTCCAGAATAGAGAGAGTTCCCTCTTTTAATATACAGTAATTCTACCTTACAACTCTTAGAATAACTTAGATTTAACATACCACTATTTCAAAAATCAGTAGAACAATATTCAGAAAAATTTAACAATTCTTATTGTTATGTAGGTAAGTAACTCAATATATCCTTTTTTTGGTTAATTCTTTATTAACTTTTATATAACAAACTTCTTTAATCAACATGAAGATTATTAAGAACAAATATTGTGAATTTCGGCTGACGGCTACTGGACTAGGTAATCGTGCCGTTTCTTGTCGCGTCGTCAGTCATTCCAGATTTGATAAGCATGTATGTTACTAAAACCCTTCCCCAAAATAGTTGTATTCAGTTTCGTAGACAGAATACACATTCAGTATACAAAGAACTTATAGGTCTAACAACTTAGATTAAAGTATGTAGACATTTTAAAATAACTTTCTGATCTAATACTAGTTAGCTAGGATATTTTAAATGTCATTGTTCACGAAAGGAGAATAGCATAGAAATAAAATAAACACAGAGAATAGTAATAGGACATACATAGGCGATAAGGAAATATTGAAGATTCATAATACGTCATTAGACAACCCTACCGTAACACGTGCCGCGTCATACAGGATATAGTTATACGATAGAAAGAGAGGGAAGTTGTAGGTGAATATAATTTTAGGCGCGCAGCGCTGCGCGAACTGGATTACGCTTTATTCTGTCGTTCCAAGAGTCGATTTTTGTTTAAATGTCGTTTTCGAAGTGGGTTTTCTGTACATAGTACTATTAAATATTCTGTGCCTCGGTGCGCGAGTTCGAGTCGAAATTGGCCGGTTTTTTTTTGGTATATCCCTCTTTCGGCTATAGAATCCCGCTTTTTAGGGTTCCGTAGCCAAATGGCAAAAAACGGAACCCTTATAGATTCGTCATGTCTGTCTGTCCGTGTATGTCACAGCCATTTATTTCCGAAACTATAAGAACTATAATGTTGAAACTTGGTAAGTAGATGTATTCTGTGAACCGCATTAAGATTTTTACACAAAAATAGAAAAAAAACAATAAATTTTGGGGGTTCCCCATACTTAGAACTGAAACTCAATTTTTTTTTTTTCATCAAACCCATAAGTGTGGGGTGTCTATGGATAGGTCTTCAAAAATTATATTGAGGTTTCTAATATCATTTTTTTCTAAACTGATTAGTTTGCGCGAGAGACACTTCCAAAGTGGTAAATTGTGTGTCCCCCCCCCTGTAACTTCTAAAATAAGAGAATGATAAATCTATAAAAAATATATGATGTACATTACGGTGCAAACTTCCACTGAAAATTGGTTTGAACGAGATCTAGTAAGTAGTTTTTTTTTAATAGGTCATAAATTGAAATTAATATTAAATACTCAGGTCTATACTACCATTTACTTATATACCTACAGGTTTGTACGGAACCCTCGGTGCGCGAGTCTGACTCGCACTTGGCCGGTTTTTTTACTCAAGACGTTATGAAATCCCGCTTTGCCCGAAAAAAAATCTGGCAACGCTGATCCTAAGGTATAAGGTACGAGTTTGTTTGAAATGTTGTAGTATTTTTGAAGAGGCCCTCATTTATGCTTTAGACAAGAGTCTAGTGAGTGTACCTATCTTATGGTACGTCCATGCTACGCGAGCACGAGTCGAACCACAAACAAACGCTCGCGATGTCAAGTGTGAACGTTACAAGTCCAATTTCTTTGGTTACAACTTATATTACATATTTGTCACTACAACGGCTAGTTTATTATTGCTTCTGGCGGCTTCTGCTATCTTTTTTTTTCTTCAATAGCGTGTTACACGGCTTGTGTATTTTGCCAATTTCCATTTATATTATAAGTTCTAGTCACAACAAATCACTTTCACATAGTCCTCAGTCAGTCAACGTCCATAAAAGTCATGTTTTAGTGTGGTTTTAGTTCTATATGGTGGTCATTGTACTAAAACTTTCCACGGACTTCTTGCGACAACTTGAAAAGTCACGATACACATAATTCATTTCACTTCACTGGTGCAGATATATTGATCTTCATTGGATAAAACACCACCGATAATATGCAATAAAACCCAAAATACATGAATTTATGAAAATAAAAATGAAAACGTAATGTCACTCTGCAAGTTCCCGCCAAAAAGTCTTCTGCTATCCTTGTAGCTGACTGTAATAGTAACTCAGTATGTCTTATTTCTTTTCACGACTAGGCACACAGTATCTCGAGCAAAGAGTATAGTAACTATACCAAAAGGTCCCGAATGTAAAGATAAACACAAAGACTAATACTGGATAAACGCTTACTAATGCGTTCCCATAGGAATTGGCACAGTGCCTCTTGCGGAATACTCATGGTACTAATTTCTATAGTTAACGCAAACGCATTAGTCTTCAATTCGTAGTAGTCTAATATATGGAGAAGAACATAGGCTACTTTTTATCCCGGGAACGCGGCGGACAATAAATTTTCGATTGAGTTACATGCTTGCGCTTTGGATTTGGGCAATTTGGTAAACTCGATACGACAGAGAGACGAATCTACACTCGCTAGCACTCGCGTGAAACATTTTGTATGAAATTTTTCCAAAAGTGTCCACTAGGGGCGCTGCTGGTCATGCAAAATATCCACCGTAGGCGCTAGCGAGAGTAGATTAGGTTAGCGTAGAAAACTCATGGTAGAGGCACTGATAATCTGGACAAACTGGTTGTAGTGAGAAAGATAAAGGGCAAATGACCGCGGGGTCGATCACCTACCCAATGGTCCGATCAAATAAAGGCGATCACCGAACTCCGTCACTTCTGCCCAGAGTCAAGCCGAAGACAGAGTGGTGTGGAAGCAGCTAGTGAACACCTCGGTGAAGGCATATCAGGACGGGTACGACCTTCAGTAATGAAGACAACGAAGAAGACCATAGCTTATCTCAAAGATCAGCTCGACTGGGGCAGTACCTCCACCTCACAGAATACCGCAGCCAAATAACTTTGCTGTGTTCCTGCGCGTGAGTAAGGTCGCCAAAGCTCATTGGGAAGGGGGAAGGGTCGGTAACGCGTGAGCGATGACTCGTTTGTTGCAAGCGTCCATATGGCTACGGCAACCACTTACCATCAGGCGGGCCGTATGCTTGTTTACTGACTGTGGTATAAAAATAAGACAAAGCTGTATGGCTCAACCTTTGCCTGCCTTTTCGCGATTATTATAAACAACTACGGCTGCATTCCGAATTAATGATATAATCGCTGTAATCGATTTGAGCGTGCTTAAACCCGTACCGAATTGAGTAATGACAGATTACGTTGTCCCGTGAAACGTCATAGATGACGTCATGATATCCGCCATATTGCGCTCACACCGACCATGCCCTAAACTGATATCACCGTGAGCGCTGTTAAAAGTGACGGTTAATTATTATGTTTTCGGCAGAAATTCTAATAAGATTCTTGGTTTTCTATTTGGCAAAGATACTTTTTAGATTTTATGAGAGAAAAATAATAAAGAACGCGAATATTCCTTTTTGCGAGTCAAATTAAAAAAGATCTAAGGAGTCCTAGCGCATTGTTTAATCAGATTTTAATTAAATTCTCAAATGTTCTGTTTTGAATACTGTGAGCGCGATAACGGGCGTTCCGAATTGTTAACAGTTCTTAGTTGTCAATATCGTGATATCTAACTCGGTGCGCAAATTATTGCTGTGAGCACTGTGAGCGATATTATTTAATTCGGAATATAGCCTACATTGTCTGTCACTGTCAGTGTCAGTCCGAAAGAAAATTTGAACAATTTCGATTTCATGACGTGAATGAAAACATAGCGGTATTTTTCTTTCTGGTTAGCACAAATTTATAATTCTAAATTAACGTTACTTTTCTGTGTTCGTTGTGCTCACAGAAATATTTGCTAATGTTCTAAATTGTTCTGTTTTTTTAGCAAACATGCGTAGTCAGAAAAAAGTTAACGAAATGGACATTCCTACAGCCGAGGGAAATCTACTGGAACAGCCAAAAGAGGAAACGCTGCCGACTAGAAATCCGCTAATGAAAATGCGTACATATGTTCTGGCGCTGCGGCCGTGGTCTCTGAGCGCCAGCCTGCTGCCTACACTGCTCGGGGCTGCGCTGGCGTACCGGCTTCCCGGCGACCACGGATTCAGTTGGTGCACCTTATTACTCACTCTGTGCACAGTGATACCTGTACACGGCGCAGGAAATGTTGTCAATACATATTTCGACTTCGTAAAAGGAATAGATAACCGTAAGTCAGATGACAGGACTCTTGTGGATCACATATTAAGTAAGGACGAAGTGGTTTCTCTCGGTGCTATTTTATATCTAGCTGGATGTGCATGTTTTGTTCCACTGGTTGTATTGTCACCCGCCCGGATGGAACATTTGGCACTAGTCTACTTTGGAGGACTGTCATCTTCATTCCTATACACAGGAGGAATTGGTTTGAAGTATATAGCTCTAGGTGATATCTTAGTTCTGGTCATCTTTGGGCCAGTATCAGTTGTATTTGCATTCTTAGCTCAGACTGGGAGAGTTGATTGGCCCATAATCTATTATGCTATACCATTAGCACTGAATACTGAAGCAATATTACACAGTAATAACACTAGAGATCTAGAGGCTGATAGTAAAGCAGAAATTGTGACATTGGCCATACTGATTGGAAGAACAGCATCATATTTGCTTTATGCATTTTTATTATTTACACCATACATAATGTTTGTTGTAGCATCAGTCAGGTGCTCATTATGGTTCTTACTACCAATGCTAACACTACCTCGAGCATTTGAGATTGAGAGGAGATTCAGAAGTCCTGATACAATGCGATATGTTCCAAGACAGACTGCCAGGTTGAACTTCTATTTTGGTATGTTGTATATGGTTTCATGTTTATTTGCATACAGACTACCATTCCTCCTTCGATAGGAATAGAAGTGTTATTAGTTTACAAATTAGTGTCTTTGTGCGTACTTATCCTAGCTTTTGAAGCTATAGGACTGCCTTTAGAACAATGCTTGTGATTTTCTTCATATATAATGCCTTGGCTCTGATATATACTGTATGGGACTGACCAGTATTTTATAAGAAAACAATGATGTTTAATTGTTTTTGTTACATTATTGTAAAAATATTTTTAGTAGGTAATTTTTAATGGTTATATATATCAAAGCAAGGGTCGGCAATGCATGAGTGACATCCCTAGTGTTGCAAGCGTCCATAGGCTACGGTAACCACTTACCATCAGGCCTGCTGTATGTTTGTTTGCTACCTAGGTAGTATAAAAAAAGCATTTTTTATTACAAGCAGTCCTAAATTACATTTATGCAATGTAATGATGAAAATATTACAAAGATATCACAAATATAATGTAAGAATGCTTTTATTATATTGTAATCATGTTTTAATGTTGTGGACATCAACATATATTTAATGGTGAAATTCCATGGAATTATTTTACACCATCATGTTTATTTATGAGTGTCTATATTAAGAGGCAGGTCACTGCTGCTCACCGAACCTTTGCTATACAAATGCAAAGCAGACATGTTTTGAATGTAAAATAAGTTGTGATGTTAAATGATAATATTTCATTCAAATGTCAAGTTAGTGACCTACAATATGTACATCCATCAACCCATTAAATAGTTTAACTACCTCCTACCTATTAAAGGATAATAGTGTATAATAAATAACATTTTCATTTTATTTGAAATTAATTATTTGAATGGTTTTTGTTATTTTAAGACAATGAAATCTCATAATTGTGAATTGACAATAATTTATTTGTTTAGTTATTAAGTTTTAGTCAAATATATATTTATTTAAATTATAGTGTATTCCTTTAAATCTATACCATATAATAAGAAAAAAACAATAATACACAATTATTTCATTTTTATTGACATTATCAACATAAAAGAGACCTCTATCATATAAGTAATCTTTATAATATAAAGATAAATTACAAGTCAAATTATTATACAAGTGAGACCATGTAATTTAAAAGAAATGGATTTCATTCAGGAATGCCTGATCTACAAACTAGACCGTTTAACTTGGCAGTGACTGGAGAAAATTAATAACTGATATAAATTGTAATAAATATAATATACTACTGTTACAGAGTGATTATGCTAGTGATAAATTATATTATCATGAGTGCTATGTATTGCTAGTTGTGAAGTGAGAATCCATTTCAAATGATAACTAATATAATATAACCATACAAAGGAACAAATCACATTGACATTACCGATAATACAAAATCATGTCATCTATCAGGGACTTATATTAGCATAATATCACTATCACATATGCAAATAGTAATTAAATCCACATCAAATAAAAATAATTAATTTTCCTAATCATTTTTGCACAAAAATAAGAAGTCTTCAACATTCCATACAATACCTATAGGTTTTATATATTTGTTTATTATCTAATGTATACCATTAGTTAGACTAATGCGGAACAAATCAACTCTAAAATCTTAATTACTTGCTCGCTACTCGCGGAGATTTTCTATAAAATGCACGATGATGTTCAGCTTACTTGACTCATACATACTAGACACATTACGTGTGCGCATGTTTCGCCATTTGAAACGTCTTGGGGTCATCATAGTCGTAATAATAAGGAATAATGTCATGTTAATAAACTCTGGATTTAGGCCAATTGTCTACAATGTGATGTCTTTTAAAAATGCTTCAATTGCATTGCAATCGATAACAATCTTTTCAACACACTTGCTCGTAAAGTGACATTTATTGCACCGTTTTTAGTATCTTAATGCAGCTTATTACGCACTATTGCTTTTTACTTTACATTACCGCACAGTTTTATGATAAGTATAATCCCGGTTATGTTAAGTTTGTACCTCAATGCGATTGATATGTGCGTAGACGAAGCACTCTTAATTTAAACGGGTAAAACAGTTTTGACAGCGAACCGCTGTAAAAAAAAAAACTTGCGGGCCATATTTGCTGACGTTCTCATTGATTATTATTATCAAAAATACAAATCTGTTTTTTTCCTCACAAGTGTGTTGAAAAACGTCGTATGACACGCGTGTGCATTGATCATTACACTCTCGGCTTCCATTCGCCTGCGACTCACGCGCTAATATCGCCTCGTCTGTAATTACCAACTTTGCACACGTGTATTATAATGTACGTCTTCGTCTTTTATTTAAAATTTTCAGCAAATCATTCATTGCGTTCGTATAAATAATTAGAGATAATAGTAAAATGCAATGGTTAGAAAAGTGCTTAAAAAGGGTGTCACAAGCGAAGGTCCGTAAATCAGATGTGAAGTAAGTAAACATATTTAGGGGTATGTATGTAACTATACATATTTAGCTGCATATTCAATTCACATCTATACATTTGAATAGGGTGTTCCATCCGATTTATGAAACATTAAAAATAATTTTCAATTTCACGAAACATTCGCACTGAATAACATACTTGGAATAATCTCACATTCATGCATACGGACAATAGTCCATCAAAGGCGGAAATATCCAGCCGATTTGTAGTCTTTATATATGGATTACGTTATATACATCAGACTTTATCTGTTGGCTTCGTTTATGACGTCGACGTTTTCTTTTCGCGCTGCCATTGGTTGATTTTCTCTTTTAGTTCTGTCGCTGAAATAAGCGAAGCATACTATTAGATAAAATTACTTTATATAACCACACACATAATTATTTAAATAAAAATATGTGCGCGGAACACGAGCAGAAGTTGGTAATATGAAGTATTGAACTCCTAGGACATGAAAATAAAATAAAGAATAAAAAAACCTATGTGATAAACAGACCCCAGAGTGATCTTTAAGGATTTTGCTTTTTCCTTTTAAGGTTTAAAACCCTAAAAACTGATTAAATGGTCACGTAAATAATGTCACATTGTTTGACAATGACAGCAAGGTGAGTTTATTTGCGTGACCACATTTAATCAGTAATTGGGCCGTTAGTATCAAAGTGTGAAAAGCAACCCTGTTTTAGAAATATCCATTCAATGGTATTTAAAATATGACATTATACATGGTGAGTTAGTTACCTGGACGTAGCTGATCCTCTGTGAGGGGTTGTCGGTTGAACGGGTCTGTTGCACTGTTCAGCAGATGACGTAAGATCACCGACCGGTCCATCACCTGGAAAATATTATTTTTACTCTCAAGTTCCCTAGTAATATACTTTACAGCTGTACAAACATTCTATGAAAATACTATTTGTGTAAGGACAAATTTGAGACACAGACTCCTAAGACCAGAACAAATAAGATTCAATAAAAAAATTGTGTACATAAATCTTAAAATTACATTAAACTTATGTAATGTAGACAATCCGAGAAAACTAATTCTACCATAGAACCTGTTCACAGGAGGAGCGTGTTTCCCACGACACAGGGTGACCTAATGTGACCACTGCCAAAATACCAGTAGTACTTTATTTTTCGGAATAAATATATTTCGTTTTTTTTATTTTTGACTTTGACATTTCCATGGTATAATATGGCTGTGTGACATAATTTGTGTATGGAGAATCTGTCAAACTGTCATATTTATACTATGAATAAAAGTTACTCGACGCTGTAAAATTGGGCCTGAGGTGGATAACAAGCTACTAGTTAGGAATAAGTAATTTAAAAATTAGTTTTTATTATAAGGATCATAGGGATTATATTGAATGTAAATAGAAAGGATTTTTTGTGAAGTGGCGTACCTTTCCGGAGGGTAGTAGTACAGGGTCAGTCATAAGCGTGTCCATGAGGGGATCCCTGAACTCCTCCGGAGCGTCGGCGAATTCATCGCTCTTTTGTTGATTTGATACTGAAATGCAACGGAAATAATATTAGTAATCTATATATATAAAAATGAATTGCTGTTCGTTAGTCTCGCTAAAACTCGAGAACGGCTGGACCGATTTGGCTAATTTTGGGTTATAAATATTCGTGGAAGTCCGGGGAAGGTTTAAATGTAGGGTAGGGTATTACGCGAACGAAGTCGCGCCGGGCAGCTAGTATATAGTAACAGTAAATAACAATCCATCACATTCATTTGTTAGGCTGCAATTCCGATCGGTAGATACAATTTATTTATTAAAGGGCTCCAAATAACCAAAAATCATGAGCATTATAATGTCTCAATTGGGATTGGGACTACTAAGTCAGCCTCATTTTCAGCATTGATACAGTATTGTGTTTCATTTTGGTTTCGTTACTGTCAAGTGAAACATCCCTTTAGAGTTGTAATACCGAGCAATCATATGCCGCAACTAGTCAAGTGATTTTGAACAGTAAGGACGAATCACTGCATCGTATGTTCTTGACTTGGCCAATCAGAGCGCATGTGTTTTAACTTGCTTCCGGCGTCTGTATTTCCTGACGCCTACAATCTAGGAACTTTCAAGGCCAGAGTGAATAGGTTTCTTCTGGGTAAGCGTGTTTCATCTTAGGCTTCGTCATCGCCCCTTATGGGCGGGTCAGTGGCCAAACGCAAGCCCATTTAATTAAAAAAAAAAAAGACTTTGCCAATCAGAGCGCATTATCGATGGTCGGAAATTGGCGGAATAGATTTAAAGCAAAATTAAACTCATTGCGCTTCTTCGGGTTAATTGTTCGATGAGACCTCAGGAGAGGTCCTGTGTCTGCAGAGGGCCTCTCGTACGAAACCAAAATGATAGAACACACTTCTGTCACAATTATGGTGCTTATTATATAATCAATCAGGAGTGCTAGCATTCGGCACATGAAATCAAACAATATCTTGCAAGTCTGATACTTGTTTTGACTAAGACAGAACAAAATATCTTGCATCCTTTTCTTATGTTCTTTGTTAGAAAAAGATATGGTGAGACTAAATTAGTTTAGTTGTTGTAAACGACAGAATCAGCCTCAGTATTTCATTTGGACTTATTTTTGCCAGTGCCGAATTATATTATACGTTCTAGTAACAATAAATCACTTTCACACAGTCTGCACTCCTTTCCATAAAAGTCATGTTTTAGTAAAATGGTGGCCATTGTACTAAAACATTGACGGACTTTTTGATTGCCATTGGTTCTTCTAATGACAAAACGAAACCAAATACCTGGCAATGTCCCTCGTTCAACCATTTTGCCCATATAATAATGGATACAATATATGAAAGGATATGTAGTTACCAGCAATTTGATATGCATTGTCAGCGAGCGCCTTGAAGCGCTCTATTTCCGATGGAGTCTTGATGCAAGACTTCGCCAGCCGTAGCGACGCTTCCTCGAATAACTCTTTCCGGAATGACCTCTGGAAATCACACATCAATTCTTAAAGTAAAGAAATATTACTCTCAATAAAGATTCATGATGGAAGGGCAAAAAAAAAAATTTAGTCTATTTATTCCCCTTTAGAATATAGCAGACCGTCCAACTGATCTTAGGTGGCCATTATTGGCCTATGGAAATTCATTAGCTATACCAGCCAGAAGGCAACTGAAGGCAACGATTGTACGACCATTGTTGTAAAATTTTAACCCAATAAAATTGCGCAAAACTGACTTCGTAAGCGCGATGCAGGATTTAGAGGCTTTGTAGGCGCGATGCAGGATAATCTGGCGCCACGCCATCTATTTTTCAGCGTGTGAACTATCTCAATGTTACTGATAGATGGCTGATAGCTGTCGCTACAGTAAATACATACAACAATAAATGGTAACCAGTCAGTGCTCCTGTAATTAATGTTAATGCAATTTGATTCGTATGTTAAAAGCAATAAGGTATGTATTACCTCGTCTGCCGCGAGCGCTGCGTGGAACTGCGGCGAGTCCAGATGCAGGTAGATGTCGACGAGCTGGCTCAGCAGCCGCCGCGGCTCCCACCCGTACTTCTCTGGACGACGGACCTGGCTCACAAACACATCAACTAATTAGTAAACTATCACATTCTAACATAATGCATCTCTTTCCATCGCAAAGCTCTATCTCTTTCGGACGCCTCTCAGCTGATTGGAAGCGGTCGTGACTCAATTTTGTATCCTAGACTTGAGCAGTACGTTTTGTGTTAATGTGGGTGTTGTGTTGTGGTATACCTTGAGGTTCTTGCACTTGGGCCCGCAGAGCTGCTGCAGGTTGAAGTTGAGCATGGAGGCGAGCCGCTCCACCAGCTCGGCGCGCAGGAACGGCTCCTTGATCTCCACCGTCAGGTACTCCAACATGTCCACTGTCTCTCTGCACAAACAAATATAACCATTCATTATTGATGTAAGGAGGAATGTCTGTTTTGGTTTTTTGCGATTCTCCAGAAGCGGGAGTCAGTATTTACAGTAGCAGTGAAAAGGGTTTCAAAGGTACCGCTAAGGTAGTACCGCTCGCCGTGAATTAATTTTGGTGTTGACGACAAGGATGTATGGAAGTAGCTTCTCTCTGCACCTGCCTCACTGAGCAGCTAGTTCAAGGTCCATTTTAATTCAAAGTATGCTATTATTATTATAAGTTATGTTTTTAGGTTACAGATTATTTTACTTATTGTAATTAAATTAATTCAATTCAATTCAATGTTCTTCATTTATTTATTTTGATATAAATGCATCGATATATTATGTCTGTCTAATTGTTATATTTTTTTTATTTTGTGATATTTAGTCTAAACTTGTCAATAGTCACAGTGATAACAAATTGTGTGTTTAGTGTTTCCCTTTAGTTATTTTTTATTTTTAATGCAGACTTAAGTAAGTCATGCTCACTTTAAGGCCTTTGCTTGCGGCGGCGTCGTGTGACGGGTCGCTCACTTCCCTCCAATATGGCGAGGAGGGCGATGGCTGCCACACGCGTCATACTTGTGAACAGGTGCTGCTTGTGGGGGCTGGTCTGCTTAAGTTTGCTATTTATTTACTTATAAAATATTTATTCAGTCTACTTTGTAATTTTGCCGCCGCGCCGGGGCACGCAATTGTTTTCAGTGCGATTAGAATGTAAATATTATGTAATGAATCTAAGCCTGTTTTGAAAAGAGTAATTGCTGAGTTTATTGCCGGCTCTTCTCAGCAAATGCAACCTTCCGAACCGGTATTAGAGTATTAGAGTCAGACTTTTCATAAGTGCCTGCGAAGGTCTATTTGAATAAATGATCTTGAATTTGAATTTGGTACCTATTGTGCTGTATGATCAGCCCATAATGTCCCACTGCTGAGCACAGGCCTCAATTCTGAAATGAGGGTGAAAGGTAACGAGCAATACTCCAACACGCATGCCCACTGCGAATCGGTGGAGGTAAGGTTTTCAAGCCGCCTAGGAGGTCTCCAACTAGCTTAACGACTATTAGAATTAAGTGCCATCCGAAGCACGGAGACGCGTTGAAATGCGACTAGGCATGTCCAGGTAGCGGCCTCCCCGGTGGTATCGTAACTTTGCCGATCGAGAACGGCTAATGATGCTACACCATGATCGCTTGTGGTGTAGTGCAGTGCAGACATACCTGGCGAGTGTCAAGTAGGAGCGGCACTGTCGCTCGTCCTGCGCCAGCGCGCGCGCCCGCGCCTCGCCGCCCGCCGCGCCCGCCGCCGTGCCTTCTTGCGCCTCGTGGATGCGTTTCAGGTACTGGACACAACAAAATACCTCATCATCATCAGCCTAATGCCACAGATTAAAGTTGTAACAGATACCCAGCCACGTTACAGTAGTACCCAACTAATAAGGCGCGTCGAAGCCGAAGATTAACGAAAGAATGCTTAAAACTTACAATCAATCTTAGATCACTAATATAAGGTTCATAATACACTGCAGCTGTCAGTTCCGTCTCACTCGCAAGTCACGCCCCTCCGCACACATGGCGGCAGCTGCCGACCAAAAGCATTTCCCGCGCTTTGAAAATGTATCTTCTGCGTACATCTGGTACATCGGTAAGCCATATCAGTTGCGTAATACTGTACGCTATTTTGAGGTCAATTGCCGTGACGCTAAAATTCATATTGCTTCGCTCTGTACCGGCGAGTCGGTTAGATCAAACGCACCCGCGCCGCTCGCTCTTGAACGAGGCACGTATAGCGATAGGGTTGTATGGATTGTGATGTTCTTAGCTGGATACCTGCCTACATCTAACGATCTACCAATATCTTAGCCTACCGCGAGTCTTTCAAGACGCGCTGTATCCTAAGAAAACGCTGTCATGGTCGAACGAAGATTATAAAATATAAATACAAAGACTGAATTTCATTTTTTGAATTGATTTTTATATGATTACAATTATTTGTTTATTCATATTAGGAATTAAAAATATTTAAGCTTATACAATGATGGACATTTCTTTTCCCCACTCTAAAATCACTGTTAAGATAACATTATTATTGAAAATAATTAAATCGTTTAAATAATTTAAATAATATGCTATTTTAATGAATAAAACAAACCAACGAAATGAAAAAGTAGGTTAAAATTGAATAAAAGTAAATTGTGCTATGCGTAATTGCGTACAAGTTCACGCATTGGCTTACGGGCGGCCCTCTGTTACTTGCACTGCGGGCAGTCCACCAAGCGGTAGGCACTTATCGAGCGGCCTTGAGTGAGTGAAGTAGCCTTGCTAATGTCCCACTGCTGACCACAGGAATGAGGGTGAAAGGGACTGGGCAATACTCCACCACGCATGCCCACTGCGGATTGGTTCAGGTAGGCTAGTGGTCAACGTACTGTTGAAATTTTTCAAACCGTCTAGGTAGCATCCAAGTAGCTTAACTACTTTCACAATTAAATGATAACCTTTATGAATGACTAGCCTCTGTCCTTTTCCATACCATAGGCTATCTGCAAGCCAAATTTCATGATGATCCGTTGAGTAGTTGAGGCGTGAAGGCGTAACAAACAAACTCACTTTCGCATTTATAATATGAGTTAGGATGAACAGCTTTACGTGCCTTCTGAAGCACGCGGAAACGCTCGACTTGAAATACCACTAGGCGATCAAACCTATTCTGAAAGTTAGTCGTATCTAACTAGAAATGTAGAACAAAAACTTATTTTTTATTTTTTAGTATTTTTATTCTCATTTCTCAAAAACAACGCGAAGTTAAAACCTTTTTCGGAATATACAGATGGAGCCCTTTCATATGATACTCCATTTAAACAATATTATAACTAATAACTTTATTATAACTTATTCAAAATTCATTAGTGGTTGATGAAATATACTGTTGTGACAGACCGACGTAGTAACAGCTTAAGGGTTCCTTTTTACCTATTTGATTTGGAACCTAAAAATTACCAAATACAAGTGGATTAACGGGTACATATACTAGTTAAAATATATATAATGACAAGGTTACATACCGTGAGACATTCGTCGAGCAGGAATGTGGTGTCGTTCATGAGCATGTTGATGAACTTGACGAACTGCCGGCCCGAGCGGGACTCTTTCACGATCGCCTGCAGAGTTACATACGATGTATAGTTACTAGGTATTAGTCGGCAAAAAACTCAGTAATTTTTCATCATCGTCATCAGCCTATGATGTCCCACTACTGAGCACAGGCCTCCTTTCACAAATGAGGGTGAAAGGGAATGGTCAGATACTCCACCACGCGTACCCACTGCGGATTGGTGGAGGTAGGCTAGTGGTCAACCTACTGTTGGAATTTTTCAAGCCGCCTAAGAGGCATCCAACTAGCTTAACGACTATCACAATTAAGTGATAACCGGGACCAACGGCTTTACGTGCCTTCCGAAGCACGGAAACGCTCGATTTGAAATACCACTAGACGGTCACCCATCCAGGTACCGACCACGACAAACGTAGCTTTACTTTGCCGATCGATTAAGAACGGCTAATCATGCTACACCACGAGCGCTTCGATTTCGCTTTTTCGCTTTCAATTTTTCATAACAAGTCAAAAGCCAAGGTAACAAGAGCCAATCTCCTAGGTTTTAGCAGTAACAGAATAAAACCTATAATAGCCCAGAAAAAACTACGAATAAACCATCTAGTTGATAATCACTGGCCAATGGCTTAAGGCATCCTAAGCACCGCAGCTCAAGTATAATATGACCTTTGACTTGATTCACATAAGGTCCAATTTCCCATGGGTACTACAAAGTACTCTACCACCGTGCTATGATTTCCTCACGATGTTTTCGCTCAGCAAAAGCACAAGTTCATTGTAGGGTTCAAACCCAGGACCTTTGTCTTGGTATTCGAAATTACTATCATGAGGAAACTATAAAATCATAAGAAAAGAAACCATAAACAAGCAAAGAATAAACTAACCTGTTTATGAATCGGCCTTTCCCACATTCCTTTTAAAATGATACTGATGTGGAATCTAATAGTGAACTTGTCGTAGAACTCTGTACTTTGGCCTGTTGTCTCAATATCTGTGTAAAACTTCATCAGGGAGCTCGGCAGGGCGGTTTGTGACATCGGATGGTCCATGAACTTTTCATAAACGTTCTTTAGTTTGAGCGGGACAGACAGATTGATAACGAATAGCACTTCTACTATCTTCGCGACCAGGTACGGGTTTTTGATCAGGTGTGAATTGCATATGGCGCTGAGTAGCCATGTTATTATAGGGTCTTCGATGTAGTCCGCTACTATTTGTGGCACGTATCTGTAAGTTGATGAATGCGTAACATTAGTAATAATTGGCCAAGTGCGAGTCGGACTTCGTACGAACGGTTCCGTAATGAAGCCTTTAATAAAAAAATTATTATTTGCTGTTATAATGGCAATGGAAATACACATTCTGTGAAACTTTCAACTGTCTACTTATTGCGTTTCATAAGCCTGACAGACTGATAGATGGACAGCGGAGGGTTAGTAATACCACAGTAGATATATCAAATTTGGTATATCTACTGTGGTCATACGGTCTCGTTGACACTCTTTGGGTACCCTGAAATAACTATTTGTTTGAGTATCTGGCTCGAAGGATCAACAATGTTACCTATTTGAGTTCCTGGTTTTAACTACATCATTTCGCTTTAGCATGCCCGAGAAATTACTACAAAAATATTAACGGAATATGTAACATAAAAACGTTTTTGGCAATAAATCAAATAAAAACATTACATCAGTCATCACAAAAGCCATCACCGTGTATGTATTTGTATTATATAGCAGTAAGGATATGAAGATACTCACTGCACAGCAAACAGCATGAACTCGGCGATATCCTCGACATACCACTCGGGGGTGGCTCTGAAGGCCAATGCTGTGGCATCTTCACCAGCTGTAGTGGTGGTAGTATTAGCAGGGTCGTTAGTGCCGCTAGCACAAAGACGCGCGGCGTCGAGCTGCCGCGTGAGCAGCGCGCACACCGACGCGTAGAACTGAACGCTGCGTCGCATCAACTCGCCGTCTAGAAGAGCCGTCTCCGCGCATTGTTTTGATCTGGAAGAAGTAGGGGGTTAATTTGGGATGATTTTTTCCTTTTAAATTCGTAGGTATGCAGTTCTATTGTATGCACTAAATTTAATAAATGGCTTTGACTTAAAAGGTAAAGTCATGTCAAAGTGAAGATCAGTCCATATGGGTCAGGTTATACAAAAATGGTGTTCTAATAAAACATTTCGGCGCCTGTTTTAGTTCAAAGTCGAAGATATACGCATTCATTTCGATTCAATAATATAGTTCGATCGCTATATGTCAAAAAATCAGCAATATTCAATATAACAGACAAGTACCTGGCAGAAAGTTTGACATATTTTTTTGAAAATGTTAAAACAAAACAAATTGAGTTGAGCAATTCGACATTGAACCTTATTTCTAACAAGTACCAACTATTTTAAAATGTAACTTTCAAACAATAATAGCTTCTACATAGAACCCACCTGTGTAGACGTTTGATCTGCCTGCGCCAGCGCCGCAACAGCTCGCGGTTCCTTAGCGCTGAGAAACTGTTCCTCCACTGCGGTTCAGCCGCCATTAGCTCCTCTATCACCTTCTGCAGGTCGCGGAATGCACTGCACACAATAACACAGATGTTACTCGTCGCAGTTCACTTCAAATAGTTTCACAAAATAAGCTAAAATACACTTGGATTGCAACCAGCTTAATAAAATGTCTTTAACCACGAAAGAAGGAATTTTAGAAGAGGTTTGATAGTTCTCATTATGCGATATATTCATGAATTTACCGATTTAAAATAATCAATATAATTTTCATCCTCATTGCCTTGCTGGTATTGATAAAAGTTCCAGCACACAAAGCCGTTAGGTCTGTTTTAATTTAACCCAATTATGGTCGTCGTAATATTAAGACTAAGCTATAATTAAAAAAAACTTGGGTTTCCTATGGATATAGTAATAATAGAGCCTATGACAATAGGATTAAAGTCTAAATTCGCACACAGTTTAACATATCGTTGACTCACCGGATCCGTCGCTGATGCGTGTGCAAGGCGGGTATGAGGGCAACATGATGCATGTGAAGTGTTAAGAACCAACACACTGTCTGGAACTTCGCTTCCGGCCACTTGTGGGAAGGGTCCTTATCTAGAAAATAACCGAAATAAATTTAAATATCGTTAAACAATAACTTGCGAAACAAATTCTTGATATATTTAGTTTTATGTAGTTTATTTGAGACCAAAATCCTGTGTTAGTATTTGACTTGCAGAAACAGGGACCATTTGCTACTACAGGCATAGCGCATAACTGAGTAAGTTCCTGTGGTACTGGATCGGTGTGGGAGTGGGTGACATGTGTGTGACGTATCAGAACTGTCTCACTATACATTTGATAAATTTTTAGTTCTCTTTTGTCATTTCACGTGATGAAAACACACCCCTCCCGCACCGCTCCACTACCGCAGGAAACTACTCAGTTATGCATGGGAACATATTATGCATTGTTTGAAGCATATTGCTGTTAGAATTACTGGCGCAACCCCAATGGCGTTTGGTGTCAGTTTGCTGAAATAGACAGTGGATGAAAGGTAAGTAAAAGTGATGTGCACTGACTGAGTTGGTCGAGCCAGTCGTGCGCCTCCTGCGCGGTGAAGTAGAGCCTGGTCTCGTCGCGCACGTTGCACCACGAGTCCGGCTGGAACGTGTACAGCGGGTACACGCGCTCCAGCTTTATGCGCACCGACAGCAGCTGCAGCACCGAGCATACGTTCAGCATGAACCCGTCACCTATAACCATCGAGGAAATATCCCTTTAGAGTAGTAATACTGAACAATCAAATTCCGAAACTTGTCAGTGATTTGTCACTGATTTTGAACAGTAAGGACCACTCACTGCATCGCGTGTTTATGACTTGGCCAATCAGAGCGCATGTGTCCTCGAATTAACCAATCAGAGCGCATTGTCGGCGCTGGGATATTGGCGGAATATATTTCGACCAAAATGAACGTCATTGCGCTTCTTTGGGTTAATTGTTCGATGCCTATAACATATAAAGAGCTTAGCGTTTATTCGCTCAACGAGCAGCTCGACTGGGGAACTACCTCCACCTTACAGAATACCGCAGCCAAATAACTTTATGTTGTGGAAAGTTCTGTTCCTGCGCGTCAATAAGGTTGCCAGAGCTCATTGGGGAGGGGGTAAGGTCGGCAACGCGTGGGCAAAGCTTCGTGTGATGCAAGCGTCCATATGGCAACGGTAACCGCTTACCATCAGGTGGGCCGTATCTTTGTGTGCCGACTTAGTCGTATAAAAAATAATATATATATTTATATCTCTCAATGCCACTTTTAATGTATCTATACCACATATCAAGAATGGATGACCCCGTTGATCAAGCTTGCACTAGTACTGGAAAAGAGGCGCCCCGCTGGCCAATTAGGCGCAAGCCACATAGGAACTGGCACGAGGGTCTTGCTATTCCATTCAAATTATGAACAAAATGCACGGAAATAAAGTCGCATTTTGAACACACCGAATGGTACGAACGAACGCCCGTATGGCACCCCGGAGCCCTACCCCTATACCTATGTTATGATCTCACGTAAAACTTGATCTATATGGCTTTTTGGTATGTGATTCTATCAACGCACAGCCCAAACCACTGAGTTGAGACTTCAAATATTGGCATTGGCAGATTCCACCACCCCTACGTAAGTACAGTATCTACTTACGTACGGTAAGATAGGGTGACACCGTGGGGCAGAAAAGTAGTCACTATTTCACTGCACTGCGGTGAGTGGTTAAAGGTGGTACGAACGAACATAGCCTTAAAATGGAATTGGCTTTCATGTACAGCTGTGCAAACTACCCTAAGAATCTTAACTCTTAATCTTTCGCCCTTATTCATAATAGCTGTATAACTAAATCAGTGTTATATTGTCCTCCGTTTCACTCTTTCGATCACCATATTTCACGTGTCAGATAAAGGCTTCGGAATTTTAACTTAAAAACGTTTCATAGCGCCGCATTGGTGGAGAAATTAACTGGGACAAATTTTTACTTTAATCTATGACATAGATGTAAGATGCACCTAGATTCTAGGTCTATCATCGATAGAGATAGAAGATAGAAGTCGCTCAAAGCGGTGTCGGCACTTCTCTATAATATGGCAAAGATGGCGGTGCCTGCCACACGCGTCATACTAGTAGACAGGTGGTGCTTGATTCGGCTATTAACTAATTTAGTCTATTGACCACTGCAACGTGCCAAACAATTATGAACCTAGAGGTTAATTACTGCAGTACGGAAAATATAGCCTGACACTTGCGATTGTTGTCTAAAATGAACCTTATTACTTTATAATGTTTTTTTTTTATTTTTATTTTTTTTATCTATTTTATTATTTGGGATTTTTGTCCACACGGACATGTCAATCCCATCGTATCATGCACCTAGTTTATCCACAGTACACAATATAAAAGAAATTTACCAGAGTACACAATTTTTTAGAGAGTTCTGTTTTTGGATTTGACAATATAGCCTGAATTATACCTACATCTAATGCGTTTAATTTATAATCCTTCATCAATGATTCTCTTCTTCTTCATAATGATTTACTCAGATAAAACCTCAGGTTAGAAGTTATTTTATGTACAGAAATATTATCATAGTAATCGAATTTGATTTATTTAATCTTGTCATTCAATCAATTACTGTATTCTATGCTTTAACTTCTATGTAATAAGGATTAGTTATTTAGAAACATTTCTGATTCCGACGTAACGACACGGCACATGAATACCTAATGCAACTTAGATCGGTTTACAACAAATTAATTCAACCTATATGTAGTAATGAGTATACAGACTGTACCTATAATGTAAGTCAGTGTTTCAAGGCTGCGATCAATGTAATTATGTTCATATAAACGCTCAAGACGCTTGTCCGACGATATTCGTATTTTGAGAACATTTCACGATCGTAAACATAAATATTTACCGCGGATCACGAAGCGGCAGTTGTAATGATTCAATCAGAAACTTGGAAAGTAAATAATTTGGGTAGGTGCCAATACAAAACCGTCTATTAGATAAAAACGTGGTGAGCGACATTCGAACGAAATATGTTGTCTATTTTCGCCAGTCATCACTAGTTGCGGACTATCTGCGCAATCAATGTTAACATGAGATTTTTTTCACTGTCTCCTTTGTTTTTGTGTTTAGCGGACGCAAATTTTACCGATTAGTATGTAGTATAGTAGACAGGTGGGTAGTTACTGTCAAATTGAACAAGACAGTTTCAAAAACTCGTTTAAGTATATTCGTGAAATGCTAATAACTAATTTTACACTGCAACCGAGTCTCAATATGTATACACAAAAAAAAAAAATTACTAGCAATCCACGTCTGGTTAAGATAAAAAAACTGCATCAAAATTTACCGACAAAATTTGGATTATTACTTAGTATTTGGATTAGATAGACGAAAGATTGGAAGTAGAAAGTTATTGCTGCGACTTAATAGATCCTGAGCAGTAACGGTTTAAGTGAAACAAGTCAACAAAACGCCATCAAAGTACATGATTAGTTTATAACTGACCAGCCAGCGATCTCTCGTCGGTCTGCAGCTGTGCTCTCCTCTCGTTCCTCTGCAGCAAGGCGGCGAAGTAGTTGAGGAAGGGCTCCCGGGCGTCGGGACAGAGCAGGATGTTGTGGCAGATGTTGTGCAGCGAGTCGCGGCTCGCTTCCACCTCGCGCTGCAGCGCGAACGCGAGGCTGCGGTCGCCGGACCCACTGGCGAATAGACGCTCGGCAAGACGGGGGTTCTCCTCGGCGAATAGTGATATCTGTTACATTTAAAAAGCCGCTTAAGGTATGCGATTACCGTAGTCCTATACCCCCTCCTCTATGAGCTCTGGCGACCTTTCTCACGTGCAGGAATACAACATTGTTATTTGGCTGCGGTAATATGTAAAGTACTAGGAGGGGAGGTACTTCCCCAGTTGTGCTGCTCTATGACCATTATATGCGCTACCTGTGATTTTTTTTTTTTTTTTGGATACTGATGCACTTGCTCGTAGGAGGTGATGCTTTTATTGAAATTAGCTTTAAGCCCTGAGTGGTTCAGAGCTTCGAGTTATAGAACTGCCTATTAGATCATTATTGGACGATGTGTTTTGGAATTGATACAGCGTTGGCTCAAAAGACAAAGGTGGCTCAGTTGTGGACGTACCTACGATTAAGAAGCCAGGTTTTATCAAATCACTGTCTCATGTATGTAAATATGAAAGCATCATGAGAAACTGCCAATCCGCATTGGACCAGCATACTGGACAAGACTTATTCACCAAGGCTCAAGTCTCTACAGCGGGAATATAGATAGCGCATAAGCTGTAGTTGGTGACTAATGAATATTTTCCTTGTATTATACTAAAACAACAAATGTATCTTGAAATTGTCGTATATCCTAATTTTAGTTGTTGAATCAAAAGTGAGGTACAGGGAATATCCGTTGCGATATAAGCCGTGTTAATGGTAAATACATTCTAAATCACAATGATGCGGTACTGAATAGAGAAAGTTTTTGTGCAAAGACAAATATGCAATATCCATGTTATCACAAATAAAATGGTTATCCAACCGTTGCACGTTACGCAGAGCTGTTGTAAACGCAAACACGTTGCGTAACAATATTTATTTAGAGTAAATGTTATGTAAGGTGCGTAGAAATAATTAATCGGAAAGTAGAGATTTCAACGAACAGAAAAAATACCAACTTTTTAAAAAAAGCTGATATTTTGACGGGTGAGTTTTCGATTGGAAATTAGGGTGTTTTTTCGATATTAATTCAAAATAAGGTGAAAAAATAAATATTTTTAATCAATTAAATTACAGCGTATTTGGGACATAAAAAGGTAAGTTTTCACCAAATTTCGTTAAAAAAAAAGAAAATTGTAAAAGATAAAAATAAAAATCCAAAAACTTGGCTTTTTGAATTTTTCACATAAATTTTGAGGTTATGTGAAAAAAGTGTAAATACTAAAGTTTTAGATCTTTTTATTACCTACAACTTTGCCATTTGACTTTTTTCGATAGGACTTTTAGTTTTGCCGGAAATCGAGAAAAACCGTTTTTTACCCTTAAAAACTCACCCCCATCCCCTTCCCGACCTCAGATCGCCCGTAAATTATTTTTCCTTTCATTTTTATAATATTCCCCTCCTTTTCTAATGGGTTTCATCCTACTATTATTTTTTTTCACTTTTTATTATTTTTAAAGGCCCTACCCTAGTCTATTAGGTAGCAATCAAGCATATGATATTGTAACTACCTTATGATATTGTAACTGGTCGTCTGTTAAGAAAGTCGAGCCAAGGGAATTGGCTTTACGTTTACGTGAACGCGATAAACTTAAATACTAATGATTTTTGTTTCCACCAATGAATGGGGTGATTCATAAGAAAGGGTTTTATGACTTGAAATATGACGATTGTAAAAAATGGAAAATATCAGGAACTACTCTGCCACCCGGGCGAAACGGAGCGGGTCGGTAGTGAAATGAAATATAAACATACCGCAAAGAAGGGTCCAAGGAAGCTGACCCTTGCGATCTCCCTTCCCGGCGCAGTAGTAAGCGCCGGCGGACAGAGGCTGGGCAGGCGCGCGAGCAGCTCGCAGACGGGGCGGCGCGCGTGGCGCGGCGGCGCGCGCAGCTCGCACAGCGCCCGCAGCGCGCGCAGCGCCGCGCCGTGCCCGCGCCCCGCCAGCGGCGACACGCACCGCCGCATCTCCTCGCGGATACCCATCACCAGTGGCACGAATACCTGCAACGTGCCGGTGCCACGGGACCGTTCTTACTGCTCGCTTTACATAACCTGACACCTTCACAGTAAGTACTCGCACTTATGCAATTACACGATACGTTGTTTTATTACATTATTGCTTCTAATTAATCAGTCAATTCTAACGGACGAATGCAAAAAAAGGGCCACTATATCTTTATCAGCAGTAGCGAAAGCAAAACAGTAACGGTCTCCTTCATACTCATAAGTTTTACCGCACGCGAGAGAGACGGACAGACTTTTCAGGGATCGCATGCAGTCCCACGTCACGCCGTGCGCATAAGCGCTTGTGACAAGCGCAACGTGTAAATTTGTTGAACGTGCCAACTTTAGTTAACCGACTTGTACTACAAGTAAAGATATGTATTCACTTACTTATTGCTTAAGTGAATATTATAATTTTAAAATAAAGGTCATAGGTATACAAAACATAATTCTTACAATATACTGGTAGACACGGAAATTAAATTTTAGACCACATGCTGATACTTTGATCCATGCTCTTCGAGACAAGACTATAGAATAAAAAACATTACCTCTTCAAAAACTTCTTTGTCCATATATGTGGCTAGTAGCAGCTCGGTAATGAGGCCACTCGGCGTGTTGCCGATCAATATGTAGGGAAGCAGAGGCGACTTTTTGCACTTCTCCAGTTCGAACCCGCCCTGAAGCACTAGCACCAAATGATTCACTACTAAAGTCCTCAAGCTCTGCAGTAGATCACTCAAAGGTGGCTCCGAACATTTCTTTTGATGATCTCTTTCGTATTGATATATATTATTGTAGAATCTTAAAATATAGCTAACGGCGAGTCCCTGGGTGGGAATCGTCTTTGGAATTGGCAGTGATGGTGTGGGACAGTCGGACTTGTCAGCGTCGGACTCGGAACCTAGGGGTCCGCTCGTCAACGTATCATCTCCGCAGTCTTCACTCATTCTCTTTGAAGTTTCGGAAACGGCGATAAGTTTTTGGTTAAGAGGATCTGATCCATCCGCTATTTGTAGGATGACGTCCATCAATGCTTCTGATGTTAGATCATTTAAACTTATTTTAGGATTGTCAAGTAAAGCGGCAGCAACTGATGGCACGAATATTCCTCCTATAACAAAAAACGATCATGCGAATTCAAAAACAGTTGTGTACAAAGTTTATTGTAACAAGTCAAGACAAAGAATCACAATAAACACATCAATTCTCATGGCTCTAATTTTAGCTGGGTATTCAACCGTGTTTGAAGCAGAAATATCATGCCTTGATCCCAAATACTTGTGGTGAATATGTATACTTTCCATTCAAACTAAGTATCCATCACTTAACAGTTATCCAGCAATTACGTAACATAACACAATCCATCCATGGCTTTTCAGTCTTCCTCTTCTTATATCCATATACAGTTATTGAAAAAAAACACATTCAAATCAAACCTGGGCTAATAAGAAAGCTATAAGAATTATTGACCTGCACAATCTTCCGACCAGGACACCTGCAGGATCTTGGCGACAATGTGCCGCAACTGTTCCTCGGTGAGCTCCGTGCAGCTGACCGTGCGCGACCGGTATATCTTCCGCGCCGGTGACGCAGTCACATCGTTCTCTTCCACCTTCACAAACAACAGAACATGCTGAGAACTGGGTTCTTATAAGAAATTATATGCACATTTTGTTGTAGGATATGTATTGGCAGAAGGTAGCTTCAAGAGATGAACATAGGATATTTTTCATTCCTGCAATCTGCAATGTGGGGACAGTGACACAATCAATGAATGGGTTGATTACTACTCTTTTAGCATGCTAATGGTAGTGACTCTGTTGGTATGGCATAGAATAGACTAACTTGACAGCTTTAAATATTTTCTATCCTCTTTCAATAATGTTTGTATGAAAGAGATATAGTGATGCAAAAATAGTTTACAAACAAAAGAATGAACCAATGGTGTTCATTCTTTTAGCTCTAATATATTTGCTCATAATTACATAATTTTAGGGAATCCGGGTGCATATTTGATTTTGATACAGTACAATAAATTCAATATCACTGTGTAACTACCTGACTAGCCAGACTACTTGTTTCTGCCAAGGTAACATTTGGCCAGTTGGCATGGTTGGTTAAAATTCGCCCGTGCGGATCGCCAAACATTCAAAGGATTAATCTAGGCATTTAATGTTTGTCCGTCATGTTTATGATTCTGGATTTTAAAGGACCTATTATCCTAGAGGGGATAATAGGTCCTTTCCTTGCTTACTCAAAGTTTAGGTAAATATACTCTAACTATTTCGATCTCTAGTGATTATGTATATTAAGTAGCTATATACAAGCAAAAAAATACTATAATATGTAGTATATCAGCTTTCTGGTTTCCATAGTACAAGCTATGCTTAGTTTAGCTAGCTTAGTTTAGTTGTGTGAAGGATTTCCCAGGATATTTATTTGTCCCTGGATATTATCCCAGGATATTTGTGTCTAAGAGCCAAATGGTAATAAGTTTTAGTGGTCCTACCAAGTGGACTGGCATCTTGGTAAGAGTTATGAGAGTATGTTCAGTATTAGATGCAGCTAAGTAGACTTAATTATGATGTTAGTAAATTGTTCCATGAGAAATGGGTCATATTGTATACAAAATACACCAGTATACAATCAATAGGCAAGTAATGTCAAAAAAGGATTATGGTAATGATTTTTGATAGTGGTGCATTTCTCCACAGTAGTTCTTATATATAGCAGTTACCTAGTACATAAATGTTATAAGTATTATATTCATCATGGTTAAATGAGAATGCCTAAACTTGAAGTAGCATAAATGCTTTGTTAGATCAAATCATACTTAGCTAATGCTCCATATTGATTATAAAGTTTATTACAGTTGTTTCACCTTGACCTTGTATTATAAGTAGTATTATTGTTAGCATCTACACAGAACAAACATGTTATTAATTTGTCATTAATGAGGGTAGGAAAAGCAATTCATCATCAAGTACAAACCTCCATGGGTTCTTGCTGCGGTTCAGATTGTGAATTTCTTTCTGACACATCATCTACTTCCATAGAAAGTGAACGCCTGGAGCAACTGGGTGATGCATTACTAGGCCTCGGTCGCACTGGGGATGGCTCGGCAAACTGTGCTGGTGATATAGACCTTGATGTGCTGTCCTCTCGAGTGGACACACCTTCTGATCCACCCACTGTAGACTGTGGTAAGCTGCCCACCCTCACTGACCCACAACTCAACAATGTGTCATCACCCATTGAATCAAAGCTGTTGTACTGCCTAGTCTGAGAAAGATCTGTCATTTTGGTATCTGGCATTTCATCTAACAAAGTATTGTCTGCTTTTTCCGTCACAATTAACCCATCTGCTGGTATTTTTGTCTGATCAGAAACTTGACTTTTGTCTCCATCGTAGTTTGGCTCTTTGTTGGTGTTGGTGGCGTCGGGAGTGTTCGGTTCTGTGGAGCCGCGGGGGACTGGAGCGGGGGACACGCGAGTGGGTTGCTGTGGGATCTGAGCGTCGGGTGAGGGCATCGAGGCCCCGGGAGTCACAGGAGGGCTGGCGGGAGACGGGGCTGAACCCGCGCCACTGAGGACGGCCAACCGCGCCAATCGACGTCTTCTTATCTGCAAAGAGCGGGCATGAGGTCCTACAGCACGAGCACGAGCGCCTGGTACGCACGCTAAAGCTATACACCGACGCTTTGTTTTGTTACGAAATTAGATTGGCCATACGCAGTACGCCAAGTTTCGTTTACAAAACAAAATTTCCACTTACCTCCTCTTGACTTAGTTCACTCATGATGTTAGATAATTCCGTACACGTTGAACGATGTCTACTGATTTCACTGTCTCTATTAATTTAGTCTCTAAATTCAGAATAAGAAAGAACAGCAAGCCACACAACGACAAGTCAGTCACCTCGCTCAGCTGTTTGACGTTTGTGCTTGGCAGAATGACGAGAAAGTATTGAAAATACACGCGTCATCCTTGTTCGAACTCTAGTTCCAAGAAGATATTGGATTCAGCTTTGTTGCCTAGACATTTTTGTCCTTTTCTTTTTGTATCGTGTTTGTGGAGACAAAATATCGAGTTACGATCGGAAGAATTCTTAAATTTATTATCTGTAGACATTTATGCCATTTAGGGTTGCCACATGCCCTGTATTTTACAGGCAGCTTTTCAGGCTATAAAATATACGGGCTAAAGTGACGGCGACGGAGCAGGGTCTCCACCCGCAGATTTGGGTTTTGTTAAGCAATTTTGGAGAATAATGAAGTCTGTTGCTCAGTCTATCTCAATGATTGCGCGAATTTCTGGGGAATTTTTGTGGGAAAATTTTAAATGGGGGAATTTAGGGAAATGTTTTTTTGTGATCGATTGAGGCCGGGCCCCAGGCGGGCCACCGACTTTTCAAACAACAGTTTCAAAAAGTACTCTGTGAACAACAGTTGTCATCCTGTGTGTCAACCAGAGTTCATGCCGTTTGACAACCGTGTATCAGCCCCTTTAAAAGTAATCAGTGGCCCTGATTCTGTTGTTTACAACTAAACTAATTTTAATCCCACTATGTCTCTTTCTAACAAAGAACATAAGAAAAGGATGTAAGAAATTTAGTCCTGTCAAATTAGTCCAATGCTTGTTTTCAATATAAATTTAGTCGCCATCTATCGCGGTTACGCCTAAATACACGCAAAATAAGACGGCAGATATTAATTTGACAGCTTTAAATATGTTCTGTCCTTTTTCAATAATGTTCGTGAGAAAGAGATGAGATGTGACTAAAATTAGTTTAGTGCGATTTACAACAGAATCGGCACCAGTGAAACATTTCGTTCGGAAGTTGCAACAAGTTTTTATTATTAGTCTAAATCTAAATGAATATTTTCTTTGAACAAATTTATTTACTCATGGATCGTAATGATAGCTAGAATATGATAAAATCAAAAATTGGGCGATTTTCTATTAAACCAATCAACAATACATTTGTAAACAACGTATACAGTATTTATTTATTTCTGAACGTATGCTAAGTGGTCAATGGCCGCATGTTGTATTGATAATTTGTTTACGTTTTTTGGTAAAAAATAAAACGCTAACGATCTTGTTGTGTCTTAATTTAGCTAAGAAATACTGAATTGTTTTATCATAGAATGTGAAGTGTTATAATAATAATAATAAATTGTGTAGCTGTCAGCATGTTAGCGTTTATTTTGTATTTCATGATGTAGGGCTCTTAGTTGTTTTTACAGTAAAAATTAAGTATATGTCTGTATTGAAGCTGTTCAAGTAAATTATTAAACAAAATGACAACATATCAAGTATCTGAGCTGGTCTCTGGGTTGAAATCCCGTCATGCGGAGACGAGACATAAAGCTATCCGTGAACTGCTGTATTTCACCAAAACCGATCTTCGAGAGATGTCCACAGAGACTCTAACGCAAGTGCTCGATGACTTCAACCAGCAGATACACGCTATGACCTCTAGCTATGATATAAATGAGAAGAAAGCTGGTATTCTGACTATTGGTGAGTTTCTAGGTTATATGTTATTATACGGTATTAGGTATTCGGCAAATACCTGTAGGGCACAGCTCTAAAAGCATGACTAGCTCAGGCAGTAATTCCTTTTTATCCATACACAACACTAGTCATCATCTGCCTGCCCTGTTCCCAATCAATTGGGGTCGGCGCAATATATAAGCTTCTTCCATTCATCTCTTCTATCCGTACCTAGTGTGTATGGTAAATGTATTAATGTGTAATGGTCATCACTTACTGAATATAATAAGTATTTATATATTTTATCCAGAAGTTTCATTTCATAATAAAACCTTATAGCTAAGGTTAAAAATAAAAAGTAATTATAATGGTAAATAGTAAATACTATTCAGAGACATCTTCTAATTATTGTTATTTTTATCATAGATTTTTAATCACATTTATATTTCATTTTTCTAGTGTGTCTCATTGGTGGAGATACAGAAACAACAAGAACTAGGACTATACGGTATGCACATTACTTGAGAAATGTATTCCCATCAACTGATTTGAATGTATTAGAACTAGGAGCTAAGACTATGGGCCGTTTAGCTGGCACGCTGGGTATAAAGAGAGGAGAATATGTTGAACAAGAGATAAAAAGGTCTTTTGAATGGCTGGCAGAAGAGCGGAATGAAGGCAAAAGACTTTCAGCTGTTCTTATACTGAGGGAGCTAGCTATTGCTATGCCATCTTATTTTTACCAACAAGCTAATGGCTTTTTCAATCACATCATGATAGCATTACGAGACCCTAAGGAGCAGATCAGGGAAGCCGCTGCAAAAGCACTGCGAGCTGCATTAGTGGTTACATCCCAGCGGGAGATACCTGAACAGAGTAATAGAGCACATTGGTACATACAATGTTATGAAGAAGCTATGACTTCATTTTCTGATCAAATGGCAAGAGAAAGAGGTTTAACAAGAGATGATCATGTCCATGGTGCACTGTTAATCCTCAATGAGATACTAAGATGCTCAAATGCTACTTGGGAGAAAAAGTATACAAGTTTGATGCAGAAACTTGATTCTGAACATGATATTGTGGATGAGATGACTCCGCTCAGTTCAAAATGTGGTTCATGGTCATTGCAACATTTTTCTGATGAAAACAAAAATCAACATCCAGCCATTTTTGAATCCAGTATTTGTAGGAAATTGGTTGTTGAGGAATATGAGAAAATTTGTTCTGGTAAGAATCTTACTTGCAGTTGTGACCTATTTTATTAGATTATGCTCGAATATTTGATTCAATACATATGATATTTGTTTATGGAGCCTAATATGAGCAAAATAAAATGTATGTGTGCTAGTGACTTCAGCTAAATTAATTTGTATGTATTAATTAAAGTTCTGTCATTATCTTAAAATTAATAAAATAATGTAATTGCAGATGTAATGGCACAACAAATATCAAGAGCACAAAATGTCCACCAAATGCTTCTATTGATGATACCAAGATTAGCTGCCTTCAACAGGGAATCATTTGCAAGGAGGCACTTGAAGTCTACTATAAATCATTTGATAACATTTCTGCGAGGAAGAGAAAAAGAAAAATCAATGGCATTTACAACATTGGGCCTTATTTGCGTAGCAGTAGAGTGTGATGTTCAGCTATACTTGACCAGAATCATTGAAATTATCAAATTAACTCTACCTGTTAAAGATACACCTAAAAAACGTAATGGTTCAGATACCCCTTTATTTAATTGTGTCACATTACTAGGGTTTGCTATGAAAGAAGATATTGCTAATGAAGTCAAAGAATTATTGGATCCAATGTGCGCTACTGGTCTGAGTCCCCAACTCACTACATGTTTTAAAGAACTCAGCCACAATTTACCATCATTAAAGAAAGAGATTACAGATAGGTTGCTTAATATGTTGTCTTTAATCCTTCGAAAGAAACCATATGCACCAAATAATGGTGAAAATCAAATAGTTCATATGTTTACATCGGCAATGCTGGTCGAGCCACATGACGCTACTAAGCTAGTTTTAGCATTACGCACTTTAGGTTCTTTCGATTTCGAATGGAATAACACCCTTATGTCATTCATAAGAAGATGTACTGATCATTATTTATTGAGTGAACAGCAGGACATTCGCATTGAAGCAGTTAAAACGGCGGCAAAGTTATTGATCAAGGCAGTCGAAAGGTGTTCACAGACAAATTCCCGCACTTTGAATATTATAGTGGATGAATCACTCGGAAAACTACTGTCTGTAGGAAGATCAGATTTTGACCATGAAGTCCGATATAGAGTGCTTGAAATATTTTCTAATCCTATATTTGATCAATACTTGGCTGTTGAAGAGCATCTGAATTGCCTCTTTGTTGCCATCAATGATTCTAATTCTGATGTTAGTGAAATAGCACTATGTGTAGTTGGAAGATTAAGTAATATAAATCCCAGTTATACCACACCAACACTGCGTCAGTTATTTGTACAGGTACTGATGGAATTACAACATTCAGAATCAAATCGTAATAAAGAAATATCATTGAGAATGGTAAATAATATAATTTCACATGCACCAAGGATTACTCGGCAATTTGGTGATACCATTCTAAAAGTTCTTGTGCCAAAGTTAAAGGAAAAAGGGAATAACTCTACAATGGTGTCAACAATACTCAAAGCAATTGGAGATTTGGCTGAGGTGAATGGTGGTGGAAATACTTTAGAGCAATGGTTATCAGAACTTATGTCTGTTCAGATTGAAATACTTTCTGATATTAATCAACCAGAGAAAAGAAGTGTAGCTCTGTGGTCTTTCGGTCAAGTGATAAGTGCTACAGGCCATGTGGTAGCACCTTACACGGAATATCCACATCTAATGGATATGTTGCTTAACTTTTTGAAGACTGAACAGCAATCTCGAGAGAGGAGGGAAACAATACGAGTTTTAGGTCTCTTGGGTGCTTTGGATCCATACAAACATAGAGTTAATCAAGGGTTGATTGATTTCCAAACAGTATCAACTCTGATACCTGTAACTGATTCTACAAATGAGAATTTTGACCCAAATATATGTGAAATGCTTGTGAACATGTCACCATTGGTTCTCGACGAGTTTTACCCTGCTATCGTAGTAAGTTTATTGATGAGAATGCTTCGGGACCCTGCTCTAGCTCAACACCATAGGAGTGTTGTGCATTCTGTGACGTTTATTTTCCAAACCCTGGGTTCTAAATGTGTTCCGTACATATCACGGGTGACTCCCAGTCTGTTGTTTGTAATACGCAATACAGACAATAGTAACTTCCGTGAATTTCTATTCACTCAACTGGCGCAGTTGATATCTGTAGTAAAAATACACATAAGAATCTATTTGGAAGATATTTTCGATATAATCAGGCAATATTGGACGCCTAATAGTCCGTTGCAGCCGACTCTGATAATGTTGGTGGAACATATAACAATCGCAATAGGGACTGAATTTAAGGTGTATCTTCGAAAAATATTGCCAAATATGCTGAGGGTGTTGAAGTGTGACGCGAGTAAAGATAGATTTTTAACTGAGAAGCTGCTGTTAACTATTCAAAAGTTTGAGAATAATTTGGACGATGTCCTTCTTTCGATTGTGCCCGCCATAACTGGGCTATTTGACGGCAGGAACATCCCTACATCTATATCGAAGTTGGCGATGGAGACTATCGAACACTTGTCTATGTATTTGTATTTCCGACCTTATTCTGCGGTGATAATACAAGCTCTAGCCAAAGTGTTGGACAACAACCCTGTTCTGAGACCCACAGCTATGGACACGCTTTGTGCATTGATCGTTCAACTGGGGCGGGAATACATAGATTACATACCAGCTGTAGACAGATTGTTGTTAAAGCACAAGATACAATGTCCGAAGTACATAGTACTAGTGACGCGCCTGCAAGTGATTTCCACTCTGGCGTCCGATGATGACTATTTAGATGAGACACGGTCACGATTGCGGAATAAGAAGAATGATGTGAGTTCTGGGAAAAAATATGAACTTCTAAATAGTAGAATAGTAATAATAATGTCCGTTACTTTGTAGGTTGTAGCCAACACTGGCGATATACAATCTATCCAGAAGCTGTCGATAAATGTTCAAAATCTGCGCAAGTGCTGGTCTGTGCGCAACATCATATCAAAGGAGGATTGGGTCGAATGGCTGCGTCAGCTGAGTATGGGCTTCATGGCTGAGTCCATCAGTCCAGCTATCAGGCGAGTAATAATCTAAAACTTTTATGTCTTTCAAAGAGTTTATATATTATCTCACATTTCAATAGAATTGTCTATCATTAGAGTCAGACTTTTCATAAGTGCCTGCGAAGGTCTATTTGAATAAATGATTTTGAATTTTGAATTTTGAATTATTTTTAATATTTAGCAACTTGTTTTTGCACATACCTTTAGAATTCAATTTCTAGTGTTTGTCATGCATCCCACTTAGAATCTACTCAGTTCTTTTCACTTGACTGATGAAAAATTTAATGAATTTCAAAATATTCAATCTTATTTACTATATCCACAGGGCATGCTCAATCTTATCCCAAAACTACACACAATTGGCAAACGATTTATTCAATGCAGCATTCACATCATGTTGGACAGTTCTTGACGATGGACCTCGAAGGGATCTCGTCGCCGCACTGGAACAGGCCCTTACAGTTCCAGACTCTCCAGAAGTTGCTCTAGTAGTACTGAACTTAGCTGAATTTCTGGATCACTGTGAAAAAGGGTCGCTGCCTATATCGATAAAGTTGTTAGGCGATACAGCTATAAACTGCAGAGCGTATGCCAAAGCGTTGTATTATAAGGTATGTATGTGTAGGCATCAGTGACAAGCAAGCGATATGAATACCATGATTAGGGTTCAGTGGTATCAGATTTTATGGGCGTAGGGATGCAGGCAATGAAATTACTTTATACTATCGCTTCGGAAAGTCCCGTATGAGGAGAAGAAGCGACGCAAGAAACTCCTCATGGGCCCGATAGGTTTATTGTTATAATTTCACAATTAAATTATCACTTCAATTACACTTTTTTACAATATAATTACACTTCACGATTACACTTTTATTACGGTTGATATAGCAACTGCACTGAGGTGTGCACAGCTCGAAAGCTTGCGATAGACTGACTTCTCCAAATGCGACACGCACTCTTTTATTAACTTTGCTATTGACGTGATGGTCAGTATTGCCTCTCAATCCTTCTAATACGATATTAAAATGGTCCAACGAAGTCGGACCAACCATCCACCATCCCGACATATGATAATACTAATATTTATTATTTAATGATTAAATTATCTTATAAAAAATCTTGTGTAAACAGGAAGAAGAATACAGAAGAAATCCAACTACACAGGTTGTTGAAGCTCTTATTCACATCAACAACAAACTCCAACGTAAGGAAGCTACTAATGGTTTATTGGAAAAAGTGATAACGCAGAAGAAAAATGGGGATTGTTGTGTCAATGTTCACGTACGGTGGTACGAAAAGTTAAATAATTGGGAGCAAGCATTAGATCTGTATAACAAGAAATTGGAAGTGGAACCACAAGATGAAGATTCAAAGCTGGGAATGATGAGGTGTTTGGAAGCTATGGGAGAATGGAGGAAACTTTATAATATTCACAACGATCAGTGGGATAATATGCCAGAGGATACTAAAAAGAAATCTGCTAAGATAGCTGCAGCAGCCTCTTGGGGCTTGCAGGAATGGGAATCAATGAAAAAGTATGTGGACTGCATTTCAGAGGACACGCTAGAAGGCTCCTTTTACAGAGCTATTTTAGCTATCCATGAAGGCATGTGGCAAGAATCCAGGCTTTACATAGATTCAGCCAGAAGTTTACTCGACCTTGAATTGACAGCTGTAGTTGGTGAAAGCTACCAAAGAGCGTATGGAACGTTAGTCAATGCCCAACTTCTCACAGAATTAGAAGAAGTAGTGACGTATAAGCTCGTCGAAGAGAGAAGGAGTATTATAAGAAAAACTTGGTGGGCGAGACTGCAAGGTGGACAACGTTTAGTCGAAGATTGGAGGAAAATGCTGCAAATACGCAGCTTGGTTTTGTCTCCTCGAGAAGATTTTCAGACGTGGCTAAAATTCGCGTCGCTATGTAGAAAAACGGGCGCTATCAGTCAAGCACACAAGATAGTTCTCTCGATATTAGGTTGCGATCCTATCACCAACCCTGATGTGTTGTTACGGATGCAAGATCCCAGAATCGTTCTTGCTTATAGCAAGAACTTATGGGACGTTGGCAACAAGCGGTACGCTTATGACGTTTTGCAGAGATTTGTGGATAATTCAGAGCCGGATAATGAAGAACAGTGCAGATTATTGGCGCGCTGTCATTTGAAGCTCGGCTCTTGGTGTGAAGCTCTGCAGGAAGTCAATGAGCTGTCTATACCTGAAATATTAAGGAATTATGCGGCCGCTACTATTCTTGCTCCCGATTGGTACAAGGCGTGTCACGCTTGGGCTTGCATGAACTTCGAAACGGTTCTCTTCTATAAGCAACAAGATAATTTATCGGAGAGTAGTCTCGCCGGTGGTTCTGGAGACAAGAAAGTTTCCAGAGCTGATTTTATCAACACATATACGATACCTGCTATAGAAGGGTTTTTCAAATCCATCAGTTTCTCAAATGGCAATTCTTTGCAAGATGCTTTGAGACTGCTTACGTTGTGGTTTGACCACGGTCACCACCCGGCTATATATGACGCTTTATTTGAAGGGATACGACAGATTGATATAAGAATTTGGTTGCAAGTAATACCGCAACTAATTGCTAGAATTGATTCCCCAAGGACTTTGGTGGCCAAGCTGGTTCATATACTGCTTATAGACGTTGGGAAATTGCACCCTCAAGCGTTGGTGTATCCATTGACGGTAGCTACGAAGTCGTCATTTGTCACGCGTAAGAATGCTGCCCATTATATTCTAAAGACGATGTGCGCGCATTCGCAGAATCTTGTAAACGAAGCTGCAATAATATCAGAGGAATTGATCAAAATTGCTATATTGTGGCATGATCAAGTGTATCTAGCGCTAGATGGAGCTTCTAGGTATTGATATTTTGATTATGATGATTATGAATAAGCGTTTGTCGTGATGATGTTATTAATCCTTGTGTTTTTAGGCTGTACTTCAGTGAAAAAGACTACAAAGGAATGTTTAAGACGCTGGAAAAAATGCATGCCATGCTAGATAGGCCACCAGAGACCCTGAAAGAAGTTTCCTTTCTTCAGATGTATGGAAGAGATCTCCAGGAGGCGCAGCATTGGTGTGAGCTTTATAAGGTAAGCCAACGCAATTTTTTTTCGTTAGTATATACTGCTTGGAAACTGAGCAACTATAGCTAATTTAGTAACGCAATATCAACCGGGACATTTGTCACAGGAAACCGGCGAAGACAGATATCTAAACGAAGCTTGGGATCTCTATTACTACGTGTTCCGCCGCATCGAGTCGCAGTTTCGATCTCTGACGTCACTCGAACTGCAATACGTGAGCAAGAGACTTCACACGTGCAAAGATTATGAGCTCGCCGTGCCGGGCTCGTATGTTCCTAACGAGAAAGTAATAAGGATATCGCATATTCATAGTCATTTGCAGGTTAGTTGATATACGTTATATCATTATTTTGGTTTTATATATTTAACTACGTCACTGTGTTTGACCACAATCTTATCATGGTTGTAATGACGTGGTCAAGGATGGTAATTACATAAAGCCATTATAGGCCGAACAGATCCGTCCAACTACAGGCATATAGCGATAACTCTCCTTCACTCAGCTCCTTAGGTATCTAGAGGAGCTCCAGTTGATTAGTGATCGCCAGCTCGGCTTCCGACTTTGTCGTTCAGCTGGTGATAGGCTGAAGCCATAGAAAGTAATGGCGTGGCATTGGCATCTAGCACCCGCTTATCAGCTTGATCTACTTGTCTCGGTGCAAAGGTGGGCCACTCGTATCTTTGACGATCTCATACTCACTTGCGGTCATCAAGGAAAATTCCTTTAGAGTAATAACGAGCAATCAAATTCAGCAACTAGTCAGTGATTTTGAACAGTTAGGGAAATGAATTTCGTCCAATCAGGAAGAATGGTCATCGTCGCGTCGTACCGCGTGCGCGTCATTGGATGAAATAATTAATGGTGTTCGTTACGATTACCACCAAAGTTAATCGGTAGAGCCCCAGTTCGATGCTTGCCTGCTTGCATGCTTGCTTGTTTAGAACCTCTCAGCCTTAGGAGCGATATTGCCTCGCTGTGTGTTCTATCGTCTGTATATTGGGTTTTCAAGAGCATTTTGGTCTAGTGCCATCATCACCTTTCTACCATCACACTGCTCGCCGGCGATTTTCGAGAATGCGAGAATGAACGTAGAGACTCGAGCCGCCTCGATCGTCCACAGAACGTTTCTGGACCTTCCTACCTCATAACAACCTAACCTAATAAACTCATTCCACATCCTAATGGTCTGCACCATTAGGAATGAGGTTATTCCTTTCCCATTACGGTTTTCCCTCAGCGCTACGATATGGGGTTCTTTAAAATATCTCTCCAAGGTCGGCAACACATTGGAAATCCCCCTGGTATAGCAAATGGCCGTTCTTACCCGAATCTGTACAGTAGGGGATATAAATATTTAAACAATAAGTAAAATTCAACAACGATTTTACTGAAATTATTAGACTTATTATTATTAATACTAGCTGTCTCTCGCGGTTTCACCCACCATCCCGGGATAAAAAGTAGCCTATGTCCTTCTCCATACCATAGGCTATGTGCATGTCTTTCATGTTGATCCGTTGAGTAGTAATATTTCAGTATTTGAATCTATACAGTGAGAGAAAACTGCTTCTGAATTTTACAAGTGTATACATTATGCCCTCAAAGTGTATAGTTGTAGACTATGAACCAAAATTATATAATTGAAACTTTTGAGAGAGGTAGAGCATAGCGTTTATTCGCTCAAAGAGCAGCTCGACTGGGGAAGTACCTCCACCTTACAGAATACCGCAGCCAAATAACTTTATGTTGTGTAAAGTTGTGTTCCTTCGCGTGAGTAAGGTCGCCAGAGCTCATAGGGGAGGGGGGAAAGTCGGTAACGCGTGAGCGATGCTTCGTGTGTTGCAAGCGTCCATATGGCTACGGTAACCGCTTACCATCAGGCGGACCGTATGCTTGTTTACCGACTTAGTCGTATAAAAAAAAATAAAAAATTGTAGTAAAACCCAACTCATTTATACAGGTAATAAAGTCCAAGCAGCGACCGCGTCGCTTAACAATCCAAGGTTCAGACGGCAAGCAGTACATGTTCCTTCTCAAAGGACACGAGGACTTGCGTCAGGACGAGCGTGTGATGCAGCTATTCGGCCTCGTCAACACTCTTCTACAGGCCGACACCAATACATATAGACATGATCTGGCTATACAAAGATATGCTGTCATACCTTTGTCACCAAACTCCGGCCTGATAGGCTGGGTGCCTCAATGTGACACCCTATACAACCTAATAAGCGATTACAGAGATAAGAAATCAAATAAAATGGCGCTAAATACGGAACAACAAATCATGTTGCGGATGGCTTCTGATTATCATAAATTGATGTTGAAACATAAGGTGAGTGAATATGATAAATAGATAAACTTATAAGTGCGCCACACAGTGAAGCAAGCTTTAAAGAGCAATCACCCTCCAGTCTACTTAACTATATTAATTTTCAACACAATAGACTGCCTTTTTGGTTGTTCCAATCCTTTTTTAACAGACTTCAAAAAAGGAGGAGGTTCTCAATTCGGTTGTATTTTTTTTTTATATTTGTCACCTCATAACTCCGTCATTTATTAACCGATTTGGGAAATTCTTTTTTTGTCCGGAAGGGTACACGTCCCGTTTGGTCCCATTGTCATCAGATCAGGATTTGATTACTTAAGTTTTTTGTAAAACAGTCAAATTATGTCGCCTGTAGTAACCTTCTAAATTGACTATCTTAGAAACCGCATAACACTCATAAAACATAACCACAGGTGGAAGTTTTCGAGCACACGCTATCACAAACTCCCGGTAACGACTTGGCAAGGCTGTTATGGTTGAAAAGTCCATCTGCAGAAGCATGGTTCGAGCGTCGCACGAACTACACGCGGTCGCTCGCAGTGATGAGCATGGTCGGGTACATCCTCGGCCTCGGCGACCGCCACCCCTCCAACATCATGCTGCACAGGGTCACCGGGAAAGTACTTCATATAGACTTTGGGGACTGTTTTGAAGTCACACAGACGAGGGAAAGGTTACCAGAGAAGATTCCATTCAGATTGACTCGGATGCTCATCAGTGCTATGGAGGTTAGTGAAATTTTGTTTTTGGATAAATTCCCGTTTGTCAGGTCTTATTTCATGTACATGGCTGTTCATTTAAAAGAAATATAATTGTGACGATATGTTACAGGGTTCATTTTATACACTTTTTCCTACAACTTGTTTTTGTATGGAAGGCCCGTTAAAGCTTGTGTGGATGTTCATAGTGCATAAAACGTAGCGAATATACAATTTAAATTCCTCCGTAATAGTCGGTCAGGAAACAATGACATCATTCAACTAATCCGAACTGAATCCTTGATCTTAGTTTTCGGTCGTTAAATTAGCTCGATTCCTTTGAATATTACGCAGTTGTTAGACTGTTGGTAACTGTGCTTAAGTGACGTATTATCTTTTCAATTAATCCTTCGAGGATTTGGCGATTGCTGCTTATCGGCAGTCTCTCATAAAGTAAATACTCGATTTTGTGAAAGTGAATCCAATTTTATAATTATCTTCGAGTATAAGAGAATAATTATTTTAAAAATTGCTTTTAATAAGCTTAATCAATTCTACGGACAGTTAACTAATAATATTTAACCCCTAGGTGACAGGCATCGAAGGCACTTACCGCCACACCTGCGAATCCGTAATGCACGTACTACATAAACATAGAGACAGCGTCATGGCGGTACTCGAAGCATTTGTATACGACCCTTTACTCAACTGGCGACTTGTGGACAACGACCACAGATCCTTGACGGAGTCATCCTTCTCATCAGACATAGACTCCTCATATACCCTTCCGAGCCGAAGTAGGAATCACTTACATTATGAGTCGCTCGAAATACCACCCGAAGCAAATCTCAATAAGCGAGCGTTGTCCATATTAAATAGGATAAGGGATAAATTGACAGGTAGAGATTTCCCAAACGTTGAAGCCGTTGTCAGCGTTCCGAAACAAGTAGACCTTTTGATCAAATTGGCGACAAATAATGAGAATTTGTGTCAATGTTACATCGGTTGGTGTCCATTTTGGTAAAATGGTACATGATTCAAATTAAGTACCTACCTATATATGTATATTGGTATGAAAGTGAGATTTAAAATTATTTATTGTAAATAATTAAGGTCTATTTAAGACCCATTTGTTAGTGTTGTTAAATTGAGAAACTAACACATTTTATAATATTTTGTACTAACCGCATTAAATGCTGATAGTTTATAAGAAAATGCATATGTTATTTATTATAGTTACGTAATTTAACAATTGGTTGGAATATTTTTTGTTGTACATTACATATACACTTCCTGTATCAGGGGGCTAACCACAAGTTCTATTATAACCTTATTTGTATTTTGTCCTGTTTTGACGCCGGATGTCAAAGAGGGACAAAAGACAAATAAGGTTATTCTAAACTTGTTTTAAGAGCTTGTGGTAGGCCCCCTGACAATTTTTATTTTTAATGTTTGTCTTATGTACCTGCAGTAGAGGACATACATAATACAAGTCGCAAACCAACTAGCTTAATTAGCCGTTCAACTTACAGCCTAGTCTTTATACTAAACGGTGTCGTTCAACTAGCGGCCTGAATGATATTCAGCCGTAGCGTCTATTGAATAGAATTGACATTTAATGAACCGGCTGGCTCATGCTTAGGCCATTCATACAATAGGTTTTTTTTAAGTAATGTAAATATAACATATTGTTATTTGGTAAAGCAAGTTATACTTCCATGGCATTTGGATCCGCAAAGGACTTTTTTTTAAATCAAGCACATCTATTAGTGCGACACAGATTACAGTCACAGCTAAATTTACATTATTTTTGTCACTACACTCTTCCATTGTACTATTTTTATGCGTAAATGCAATCAAATATGAGAAACACCAACAATATTCCAGCGCCAGGTGGCAAAATATGGAACTAAATTTAAATGTCTAGGCTAGGCAAGTAATTAAATGTTATCGATCCAAGTAATTTGCCTAGCTGTTTGATTGAATTGCTGAATAGCATTCAGGCCGCTAGTTGAACGGCGTAGTTTAATAAAAAGGCTAGGCTGCGACTCATACACTTAGTGAACTTCGACGTCAATTTAAACTATTGACTAAAATTATAAGATTCTCAGGCAGAACCTTTTAGCATAATTACTGTTATGATTTGTGTAATATTTCAACATAAATTTGTCTATACCGTGCGGGAAAATTGCTCTTAAATTTCACAAAGTGTATGACATATTTATGTTCTCGACTGTACCTAAGATGTTTCTTACATATATATTTTTGTTGATACAATAAAGAAGATTGACTCGCGTAAAAATGCTTAAACAATGTTAACTTTTATTTCGGTGTATGTATGTCATTTGTTTTGTTATTTTTTTTAAAGTACCTATTGTCAGTTATTACTACCGCATTTAATAAATAAAGTTATAACCCAGCCGACACAAATGTATAGTGTACTCGGTGTACTACTTTCTACGATTCCTAGCTTTTAAGCGAATATTGCATTTACCGGGTCATTGCGAAACCGTGCCTTGCAAAACTAGCATCGACGAAACTAAAATTGTTTTGCTTGCACATTAGAAAAGCTAAAGCGTTTCAAAACCTCATATACCTATAACCTCGCTTTAAATAGTCTTGTTATTATAATTATGATTTCTCTCATAATACCTGTGTTCCTAGTCTCCCGTAAGTTTAGTTTTGTTTATAAATCGCTATCGCTTATGCCAACATAAGACAAGGCTTAGGGGTATTCCCTATAGTAAATCGATCCTACAGCACTTTGTTTGTAATCATCGCACTTTCACTATAACCGTTTGCGTTTGTTACTTTTTGTTAGTAGCGGTACCTATTCAGTAACTGTACATTCAAATCATACCTATACTTATCTATAACTAAGTACCTATATATAATTATTAAGTGAAGTGTAAATAAGTACGCAATAAAATGTACAAAACTATGATAGTGTTTTATTTAACACGTAATATTTCTTGCATTGTAATTATTATTATTTATGACACTCGCCTTCCACGAGCAAATGTTAATGTTCTTATATCACGTCACAGTTTTGCATTCGCCTACGTCGCGATACTGTCACTTTTGTAACTGACGAACGAAAGTGGTAACATTTTGGATAACTTCGTGCACAGAACTTTGTCCATCGCTGGTTTGCTCAAGTAAATATCGATGTCCCCGTTGGAGCCGCAGAACTCGCTGAGAGTCTGTCTGCAAACCCCGCAGGGAGCGGTGAAGTTCTGCTGATGGGCGACGACGACCACCACTTTGTACTTCAGGTAACCATCACTAACTGCTTTTGCGACGGCCGTTCGTTCCGCACATAAACTCGGACCGAGCGTAGAGTTTTCTATATTGCATCCTGTGTACATCCTAGAGTCGTCTTCTGTAAGTATCGTAGCTCCGACTGCGAAGTTAGAATAAGGGCAGTATGCTCTTTTCCTTATTTCGGTCGCTTTCCTCAGTAGTGTCTGGATGGTTTCGCCTGTAAATGATTTCGTAATATTTAGTTAACCTTTTGTGCTTTGTTTTATCGTATTGAGCTATTTACATATTAAGTATAGTATAATACCTACGAGATGTGAAATTTATTCCATATATTTTTTTCATCCTTATTGATTGGGTCGTATAACCCCAGAGTAGATAAATACTACGTACAAGTATAACTACTTAAGTATTTTCATCGTTAATTGAGTCGGAAAGGAGATATTAAAAAACGCAGCATTTTTCAGAAAATTCCGAAAGAGCATGTCAAAATCTATAAAATCGCCAATTTTCAAAACTCCCGGAAAACTTTTACGAAATTTATAAAAGAACACAAATAAAAATATAAAAAAGACGCGATTGTAAAGAATGAAACAAAATACTAATACTGTGTTGTGGTTGTCTCGCAGAGGGTATGAAAAGTAGTGTTCACGTCGAGGATAAAGCTTGTCTTCGTCTTGGTCGGCTTGAACCCCTCACTTCACTCAGGAGTTCACAACTCATACATAATATAATTAAACATATCCTTATATTCATTACTAGCTGTCCCCAGCGGTTTAACTCGTGTTCCCGGGATAAAAAGGATGCTCGGGGATAATGTAGCTTCCTATTAGTGAAACAATTTTTCGAATCCGACTGGTAGTTACAGATATTAGCCCGTTAAAACAAACAAAAAAATAACTCTTCCGCTTTATTATATCTTGTAAGTATTAATTATATATACCTACTTATTAATTAAATATAATACGATAGTTTATAATTTTGTTGTTATTTTACTTCAACTTTAGCTGATGTTATGACTATAGAATGATTTAAATTGCTTTCTGAAGGTAACAGTTTAATTGATTGAACCTTGTTTTGTTAGAAGAATTAAAATCTTAGGTACCCAGGGTACCTATAGGTGCAAAAAACCAAGCAAAATTACCTAACGCAATAAAAACGACTTGTAATATTGCATAATATTTCAGATCATTTCTATTTATTTGCTTTCGTTACCTTCAAATTAAAGAACATTTCAGGGTTATATACGTAATATAATTTAAAAATAGCTTACCCTGCTCTATATTAATTAAGAAGAACTATTCATATTTTCCCCATTAAAAAAAACATATTTTTATGTGTCAATCGAAATTCATAGAATATAATTAAAACACTTACTCAAAGAACAGAAATCAACAATTTCGTAGTTATCCATTGACCGGGATTTCGTGTCGTTATTTGAAACAAACAGTTTGCACGTCCGGCACTGTAAGCGGTCACCGACCAACTGATTACAGAAAACGATCGCTGCGTTTGATTAGATATTGTCTTTTGTGATTCAATGTGACATGATTGTTACTGTTTGAAAGTAGGTATTGATGTGTTTTAAGTTTTATAAGCTTTCTTGCGCACACGCATGAGCTTATTACAGATAGTCAGGATACGGACGGGGCGGTTAGGCGGAAAGGAAATCTCTCGGGTATTAGAAAAACCTTGTGAGTATATTTCGCGGCGAATGTCGAAAAGCCTATACATAACATATAACATTTATAATTTTATCTATTGATAACAAACCTTGACCTCCGACAATACGATTAAGTGTGTAGTATGCCCGGACGCGACGCATCGGGTAGGGCTACGGAAGTTCGAATTATATCGACTTTAAAAACTAAACAGGTTATTATAGGACACCGTTTGACACAAGTAACTTCCGTTTTATTAAATGAGAAACTAAATTGTTTAAAGCGTGACATCTGTAGTTGTGCAAATACTATGAATGCAAGGGCGCTCGCGCCGCCAATGCCAGCCTCCTTTCTTTTTTACAATAAATAATGGGAGTGGCATTGTTTCCTTTACAATGGAATGTAATAAATAGCTGTCATGGGTTCTTTGTTGTAATCTATAACTACTAGGAAAGATTTGATTGTTTGTTTGTTTGCATTGAATAGGCTCCGTAAAGACTGAACCGATTTGAAAAATTATTTCACTCTTGGGAAGCTACACTATCCCCGGGTGACATAGGCTATATTATATTTTCAAAATAATTAGGGATCCTTACTCTAACTCTAATAATGTAACCCAAGGTGTAAAAAAACGGTAATGGGTTGGGTGGGGTAGGATAGGGTACCACGGGAAAGAAGTCGCGCCGGGCAGTTAGTACATAGATATTATAAAACGTATCTTGTCTGTTAGTGTGCTTCCCGAGAGCCAGTGCCGAATTTGAAACGGTTTTAACAATTGTCATTGCGCTGTGCTGTGCTGTGACTAAAGGGTGCGGTGACCATTTTGGTGTCACAAGTCAGAAACAAAAATGACTGGGTTGAACCGCGATCATAGGATATTAATAATGGTTTCCACACGTAACCTTGACCGTGCCGTGCCATATCATAAGAATGAGTACCTATGGGCTATACAAATAGACATAGGGGAGTAGGTATTTTTACCTTTAGTAAAATTACTTGAAATAAGTACTTACCTAACTTATTACTCACTTAGAATAAATACTTGTAGCCAAGGACGTTAAAAAAATGAGTTAAAACAAAATGCATTTATTTGAATCAACAACAATTGTAATTTGGATACTTCACTTATAAATAATAGTACCTATGAGTATATCCATATATCGAGTGTGGAAACATCCAGGTATATGGCATCATATACAACTAAATCCTTTAACAGGGTACAACACATCTTATTTCCATTTAATGCGCCAATTCAACTGCCTTGCAATTTCAGTAGCTAAGCATTTAGAACAGTTCATTTAGTGATCACGCAAATTCGCGCAACCTAAACCAAACAAGTCACGAATATTGGCTGCGCTGTAACATGCCAGTATACATAGCCCGTATAAAAAAGTTACATTTGACGTCAGGTTCAATTTCAAATATAGTCCTACAAACTTATCTGGCCTGGTAGCCAAAAGAGACTAACGACGCCTGTTTGAAATTTCAGTCTGCCTGCCATTCGCCTTTGTTTGTTTACTCCACCAAATGCGATAACAGCGCCCCAATTACTGGGCCAGATAAGTTTGTGGGACTATAAGTGCTTGTATCTACAATTGCTTACTAAACTACCGGCACCCTAATATAGCCGCTTTGACATGAGAGTGTTTCTCATTGTCTCGTTATCACTGTCTCTTACTGGCTTAGGTTATAAGGGCTGCCAAACGGCCAGCATAGCCTGCCGCTTCTTAAGTGGAAATCCGAAAATGTTTACTGTACCATCGATATAAGTGCCTACCAAAATACTCGAATAGTTAACAACAAATATTTACATAAACAAAAAAAAAACGTCGAATAAAACTTTCCCATAATTTACCTGAAGGCATTTGTGAGGTGAACCTTTAGGTGAATTCCCATTTTCATAAAAAAATGCACTTATTTTTACTTCACGCCATGTGCCGTATAATTTTTCAGTCGAATTTACAATAAACACAAAACTTGCATAGAAATTTCCAACAAAATCGCCAGTTATCAATCTCATACAGTCTTCCTTCTCATTAGGTAGATACAAAACATTTCATGACAAGCCCTTATTCATTGTAATCTATTAGTACTCTTGTATCTAGCGAATTCATATTTAAAGGTAATATAAATTGTAATTCTTATAAAATAAAGCTCTTAATGGCAGTAGTTGTAAATGTAAGCTAAAGCGCAATTTAATCATATTTTTAAAACTACTAGGTACTAGCTCCTTTACTATAAGTCACAAAGTAGGTCTTTATATAAAACATAATTAACTTATCTATAACATAGATTGCCGCATGTAAAAGCTATGAAAGTATTATTAAATGTACACTCAACAAAATGTAAAATTCTAATCTATTTCGTTTACACTCCATACAACTCGTAATTCTTGTTGTAAAATTTTATTAGAGGTATTAAGTGTGTTATATTGTTTAAGAGTAGATATAACAACGTCATATATTATATGATGATAGGTATATTATTTGTCATACAATAGGGATGTGGCCTGGGCTGGGAAAAAATAATATAATTTAATAAGTCCGTCACTTAACACTATCAAAAAATATTTTTTGCTATATCAAATCAATAAAAATAAAATTTACAAAGAGGATCGCGTCATAGATAGAGAGTGGGGGCTCTTGTTTTTGAAAAGTGTATCATCGGCACGCAGAACTTCAGTAAGCACACCCTACCCTAACTTAGTCATTTTTCGTTTGATATACAAAAGAAAATCTTATATTTTTTTAAATGTTAATGTCGGACTAAATACATATTTTCAGGACACTAGCCTATTAAGAATTCAAATAAATAAATATAGAACGATAAGTAGATACCGAAGTACTATAATATAATTCTTAGGCGCGGTTACAGGATATCGTTTAGAGGCGGGGGGATTTTTTTGATGATTTTACCTATATCCAGACAATAGGGATGTTTCCTGGGTAAAAAAGAAAATCTAATTAGTCCGTCAGTTAGATTATCAAAAAATATTGGACACGTATTTTTTGCTCTACCCAATCATTAACAATTGACGAAGATAAAGCGCGACTAAGTTCGGGAGTGGGGGCTCGTGACGTCACTGATTACTAAAAAGTGTACCATACCGTGACGTCACGCGGAACTTCAACAAACCATATCCCCGTTTTTGTTTAAATGACAAAAGAAAAAAATACGTGAAAAAAATTTTTTGATAATGTATATGACGGACTAAAAAGATTTTTTCAGGAACTAGCCCATTCGTTCTAAACAAAAAGAACCCTCCTGTATGCTCGCCTGATTCCTCTAGAATACATATTCCCAAAACATCCATTTATCTAATGTATAGGGACTGACAGATAGCTGCACTCGATTGCGAATTTCTAGGAACAATCATAAAGTGACGATTAAACTTTTAAGTGACAAATACATTATTATAAACTCCACATTATTTTTGCTGAGATTGTGGTCATAGACTAGACTATCCATAGTAAAAAAGACAGACGGTAGGAACAAATAAAAACAGTAATTTCTACCAAACTAAAAATCTACCAAAATGGGCACCAGCCAACATAGCACTGACACAAGTTCTCATTACTGGTCGCCTGTTGGATCAGCAGGTGCACCTGTTTCTGTACGGACACAGTCTCGTCTATGTGCGGGAAATCGCGACCTGTCAGCTTATCTCTCACTCTATTGACTATAGCTAGGGCTCGTTTATTCAGGTTGCTTTCGGCGGGTTGGTCCAAGGCATCATTAAGACCTATGTGGATCCTACTTCTACTGGGTTGTGGTGACGAAGCTGGGTCCGAGATGTCCGCATCGGCTCTCGACCGTCGTCCGGCGTCTATAAGTCTCCAGTTGAGGAGTGGGTCGTATACGAAGGCTTCCAAAACCGCCATTACACTGTCCTTGTGTCTATGTAACACTTCCATTACGGACTCACAAGTGCGACGGTACGTACCTTCAATACCGGTTACCTGTGGGAGGTTATCATGTTTAGTTGTGAAGCAAAATCTACAGTACAAGTAGTTCGAAACTGTGCGGGCAAATTAGTTCAATGGACCAATAAAACTTTTGAGATAAAGCTTTATTACTCAAGGCATTCTCAACTACGAACATTTTTCGCGCAATTGAAAAGTTTATGTTGAAATTGAATTGCTAATTGTGACGAGCCATTGTCAATGAATACAAGTGCGGTATCATGTGGTGCATAACAAAGTGTGACTAATACAAGTGCGCCGGGTTCAGGGCGTTGTACCATAAACCCTAGTTGCGTTAATTGAACGTCAATGAGCGAGGCGTGCGCCTGCGTCGAGACAATCATAACAAACCATAAAATACGTCATTTATTTCAAGTAATCGTTTTAAACGAGCGTTTGGATGTTTCTCAAGTGTCCCGCGTATTTCAAGTCGCAGTGAACATAATCTTCTCAGCGACTTTGGTTTTTGTAAGAGCCTTGTTGCCTGAAATAAATTAATATTACAAATACTAAAGTAAACAAAACATTACCTCCATAGCATTGATCAGCATCCTCGTCAATCTGAAGGGAATCTTCTCGGGGAACTTGTCCCGAGTGACGGCTACTTCGAAGCAGTCTCCAAAGTCAATATGAAGGAACTTTCCGGTGACTCTATCGAGCATGATGTTGGAGGGGTGGCGGTCGCCGAGGCCGAGGATGTACCCGACCATGCTCATCACTGCGAGCGACCGCGTGTAGTTCGTGCGACGCTCGAACCACACTTCTGATGATGGGCTTTTGAGCCATAATAATTTTGCTAGATCATCCCCTGCCGTATGCTCTAATGCGTGTTCGAATACTTCCACCTAAAAGGGAACATCTATTTATAGCAAACAGATGAAAGGAATTTAGAATCTAGAGACAAATTATTTTTTTACAGATAATCCTAAAGAAAATTGATGCTTTACAAACCTTCTGCATTAGCATCAATTTCTCCAAATCTGAAGCCATTCTCTGCATAATCCTGTGCTCAATATTCAATAGACACTTCCTCTTCTCCCTATAATCTCTTATCAATGAGTGCAGGGTGTCACAATGGGGCACCCATCCAATCAATCCTGAGTTTGTAGACAGAGGTATCACTGCATATCTTTGAATAGCCAGATCCCTTCTGAAGGTATCTGGGTCGGCCTGAAGAAGAGTGTTGACGAGGCCGAATAGCTGCATCACACGCTCGTCCTGACGCAAGTCCTCGTGTCCTTTAAGAAGGAACATGTAGTCCTTGCCGTTGGAACCGCGGACGCAGAGGCGGCGCGGCCTCTGTTTTGATGTTATGATCTGTGGAAAAATTTTCGTCAGTGCCGTCTATGACTGACCTGTTTTTATTTCATGCTATTGAGTCAGACTCAATAAAACTTACATCATATACGTTCATGATCAAATAATGCGGTTTAAAAAAATCATACAACTATTTGATACCTACCTTCAGACTACTCTGTATATGAGCTATCCGTATGAGATCCTGATCGGGTATGTATGAACCTGGGACAGCCAGCTCTAAGTCGCGGCAGTTGAGTAACCTCGGGGACACGTACTGAAGCTCCAGAGACGTCAGCTGCGGCAGTTGTCGGCTAATGCGACGGAACACGTGGTAATAAAGGTCCCAAGCTTGGTTCAGATCGCGGGTTAGGTTGGATTCCTGTTGGACATTTATTATTGCTAGTTTTAGAGAAGTGGTCAATACTAACAGAGGTCAGAATAGGTAAAATTACCTATACATCGAGGAAGTAAGTGACATAGAGCGGTAATAACTCCTCTAAAATCTCGGAATGATGACAATTACGTTTAAATCTCTGGATTGAAAAATCACGAATTATTTATTATGAAGAATCATATAAAATCTTTTTGGCTTCCATACTAAAATTGTGTCAAATTCAAATGTTTCGTTTTAAGTAGGTTTCTTACAAATGTATTCAAAGTGCAAAAAAATTGCATTTTTTAGATCCCGGTCATTCCCGGTACTTAATCGTCATGTTTATGACTCCGGGATTTTAGAGGAGGTATTACCACTCTATGTTACTACTTCCTCGAAGTTTAGGTAAATAAACTCTAGCTATTCCGATCTCTGATTATTAAGCTTCTGCTTACCTTGTAGCGGTTGCACCACTCCAGCGCTTCACTAAGATCCCTTCCATAAGTCTGAGTGAACGACACTTCTTTCAATGTTTGTGGACCCCTCTCTAGCATCGCGTGCAAAGGCTCCAAAGATTTAAACATGGCGTGAACGTCGTTCTCGCTGAAGTACAACCTAGACGCCTCCTCTAACGCCTCATGCCACTGCTCATGCCATAAAATTGCAACTCTTATAAGCTCCTCGGATATCATAGCGGCTTGGTTAACTAAGTTGCTCGAATGCGTGCACATTGACTTCAAAACTTGATTAGCAGCATTTTTACGAGCCACGAACGAAGACTTCGAGGCCACAGTCAATGGATAAACGAGCGCTTGAGGATGAGATTTGCCTATGTCTATCAGAAGAGAATGAATCAATTTTCCGACCAATGCTCTTGGCGTGTCGATTCTTGCGATGAGTTGTGGTATCACTTGAAGCCACACGTTGATTTCGATGGTCCTGATACCTTCAACGAGAGCCTCGTGAACTGCCGGGTAGTGCCCATAGTCGAACCAAAGCGTCAACAGCCTGAGGGTATCCTGAAGGGAGCTGCCATGAGACAAATTTATAGACTTGAAGAATCCCTCCACAGCAGGCACAGTATGCAGCTGAATACACTCAGGTGGCGGCCTCTTTTCACCTGAATTAGATACGGTAATATTTGTTTCTTGGTGCTTATAAAATAGCACAGTTTCGAAGTTCATGTAAGCCCACGCGTGCCATGCTTTGTACCAATCAGAGGACAAATCCGTCGCCAACGCGTAGTTACGTAAAATCTCAGGGATTGAGTGTTCATTGATACCGAGTAAAGATTCGCACCAGGATCCTAGCTTTAAGTGACACCGAGCTAACAACCTGCAATGTTCAGCATCACCAGACTCAGCATTGTCTACGTAGCGCTGGAGCTGATCATACGCCAATTGTTTGTCATTGGCTACCCACAAATGTTTGGCATATGCCAAAGTCAATCTTGGTTCGTGCGTGGGTAACGGCAAGTCCCGGTTTTCACTAGGATCTATACCCAACAACATGACCAATGTCTTATGCGCTTGCCGTGGCGCACCGCTTTTTCTGCATAGCGACGCAAATTTGAGCCACGTAGCCATATCTTCTTGAGGTGTCAAAACTAAACTGCGCACTTGGAGAATCCTACGCCAGTCTTCGACCAATCTCTGTCCGCCTTGTAATCTTGTCCACCAAGCTTGTCGAATGGATTCCCGTCTTTCGCTAACCAATTTGTAAGTAATAACTTCTTCTAGCTCAGCCAGCAATTGAGCATTGACTAAAGCGCCGTAAGCTCTCTGGTAGCTTTCGCCTGCAACGGCAGTTAGTTCTGAATCAAGTATAGTACGCGCTTGATCAATGAACTGTTTCGAAGATTCGAAACTCTCCTTATGAATATTGAGAACGGCTCTGTAAAATGCTCCGTCCTGCGTATTCTCAGGTAGGAAGTTAACATATTTGGCCATTGAATCCCACTCTTTCAGGCCCCAAGCGGCAGCCGCGGCCAATCTTGCAGCTTTGAATTTCTCCTCATCAGACATTTTCGTCCAGCTCTCAGACACTGTTTTGTACAACTTGACCCATTCTCCTAAAGCTTCGTAGCAACGTAATTCGCCGAGGTAGGAGTCAATATCAACCGGATCTACGGTTAACTTCTCACCATATAAGTTCAATGCTTTCTCCCAATTGTGTAGTTTCTCGTACCATCTGATTTGCACTTTTAAATTAGCATCGCCTGCTTCGCGTTGGGCCATGACTCTTTCAAGCAGACCTTCGGCGGCTTCTTTTTGTTGCAGTTTATTATTAATGTGTATCAGAGCCTCCACGACTTGCGATGTTGCACCGTTTCTGAATTCTTCTTCCTGAATAAAAATACAAAATTAAGAAATGTACCTGAGTACAGTAATAGGGGTAGTTTTACAGAAGATTTGACATCAAATAAATAAAAATCATACCTTATAATGCAATGCTTTAGCATATGCTCTGCAATGCATAGCTCTCTCTCCGAGCAGTTGCGTCGATATCGGCAATGTGCCACCCTCACAATGTTCCATGAATTCCGCTAAGTTCAGAACTGTGTGAGCTAATTCTGGCGCGTCAGGAGCAGTTAAAGCTTGTTCCAATGCGTTAGACAATTCTGTACGGGATGTGTTGTCCAGTTCGGTCCAGCACGAAACAAAAGCAGCGTTGAATAAGTCTCGTAGGAGTTGGGAGTAATTGTGTGCGAGAGCTAAGCACGCCCTGTTAGATAATTTTTTATTGTCAGATGGGTAAGTAAGAAGTTCGTAATGCATTTTTTTACACTCAGAGATCATGTACACACGGCAACACATCAAGCTATACATTTCCATTATAAGCTGACCTGTCATTGTACGGAAATCATTTAAAATGCGAGATCAGCTTATACTGGAAATGTATAGCTTGATGTGTTGCCGTGTGTACATGATCTCTGAGTGTAAAAAAAAAGAAAAAAAAGTAAAGAATCATGTCAGGATTTTTACAAACAAATGCCACCACCGTTCTTTTAACTGGAGTATGTAATAATGTGACCTGAGAGCTTATTTACGTGTCATAGCAATTTAACTTACCTAAGGGCAGGACTGTGGGATTCCGTAAGCAAACCAATACTGAACCGACGGAGCCATTCAAGCCAATCGTCTTTTGACACGCGGCTGCTGACTGTCCACGCCAGTTTCAGATTATGGGCATTAACGCACAGCTTACGAATAGATTGAGATGTGTCACAAGCTACGATTCGTGCCTGTGAAATAAATACGTAATACATCTAAAGAATGGCCTTGAATAGCTACGGGAGATTTGCACAATAATCCTTGTATTTTCGCACCTGTTACTTAAATTTCTTAGATATGTTAAGTGATTGTTGTGTAGCCATGTCTCAAGACTAGATTGTGTTAATTAAAAATAAACCTTATGTCATAGGTGTAGGTTCAAAATTCAATTGTTTTAATCTTAAGCTTTGATTGACGTTCTACAATACGAACCTAAGTGTTAGAATACATCTATTATTACCTCTTGATTATTATTCCTTGGTTTCCTTCTAGTACTTTGCAAAAACTCATCCATTGCCAAAGTTTGATTTGACTGCAATTTCGATAACAGCAACTCATAGTTCTGATGCTGTATCCTATGTCTCAAAACCACCTTCTGCACTAGTGGTATAAAGTCGTTGTACTTGCGCCCGAGTTGAACGATCAAAGCACATAATGTATCCATTGCAGTTGGACGCAATAGTGGGCATGTATCCAAACTCCTTACTAGAGGGTGAATTATTCTAGAAACAAGTTCACTATAATTCAATGAGTCTGAAAGAAAGTCTACCGTCTCCATCGCAACTTTAGCTACATTTATCGGACAATCTGATGCATCAAATAACTTTACTATAGATGGTATTACCAGGTGCATATGGTCGTCCAAATTATCTTCGAATTTCTGTAATGCTTGCAAGAGCCTTTCAGTGACATATCTATCCTTGCTAGTGTCATGGGCGAGGACGCGTAATATCTGCGGCATTAGCTGCGGCAGATAAACTTTGAACTCCGATCCTAAAGCAACAGCTATATACTCCACTAATATTATTAAAGTATGCTGCAAATTACTATTTGGCGTCCAAAACTCCTTGATGATATCAAATATCTTGTCAAGGTAATTGCGAATGTGTTGCTTTACGATAGCGATCAATTTTCCTAATTGAGTGAAGAGGAACTCGCGGAAGGAGTTGTTGTCGGTTGCCCGCGCGACGTATAACATACTTGGTGTCACACGTGAGATGTATGGGACACATTTGATTCCTAAAGACTGGAATATAAACGTCACAGCTTGGACCACACTTGTGTGATGCTGTTGAAGTGTTGGATCTCGTAATATACGCATGAGTGTCGATATCACAATAGCTGGATAGTACTCGTCTAGTACAGGAGAAGACATATTAACCAACATTTCACTAGTAGTCATATCAAAATTATTTTCCTCAGCTTTGCTATCAGCTACAGGTACCAGACTAGAATCTGGCTGACCATCAATCAATCCTCTAGTAATTTTATGCTTGTATGGATCCAAGGCTCCTAGGAGGCCTAAAACGCGGATTGTTTCTCTCCTATCTTTAGGTTGCTGTTCAGTCTTGAGGAAATTAAGCAATACATCCATGAGATTTGGGTATTCAGTGTAAGGTGTGACTACATAGCCTGTAGCACTGATTAATTGACCAAATGCCCACAGAGCTACACTTCTTTTCTCTGTGGCACTAGCATCTGACAGCAATTCAAGTAGTATAGTCAGAAGTTCAGGAAGGCATTTTTTTAGTCCAGTGTTATCACCATGGACATCAGCCAAATCGCCCACAGCTTTCAACACACTGATAACAACACCAGGATTTGAATCTGATTCTTTCAGTTTTGGTACCAGGACATTTAAGATTGTTTCCATATAAGGTTTCACAAGCTTTGGTGCATGTAAAATGAGGTTATCCAGCATTCTAGCTGCTTGCTCCTTGTTCCGGCTCATTCCAGAATGTTCCAATTCCGTAAGGAATTGTATCAATGTCTTTCTGAGACCTGGCATTACATAGGCAGGGTTAACTGTACTCAATCTCCCAATTGTGCAAATAGCTAATTCACGAATTTCTAAATGCTCATCATTCATAGCAATGAAAAGAAAGCTTAGATTCTCAATTTGTGCTAAATGAGTATCAAATATATCATGAAGGGATTCCAACACCCAATAACGCACTTCATAATCGGGATCTGTTACTGCAACAACTAATAGTTTTCCTATGACTTCTGCAGTTAACAGTGTCAATGTCCTTGAAGGTGTATTAATTGTTCTAACAGTTGCATCAGCTAATAATTTGGCTGCTGTTTTGACAGCCTCTAACCTTACCTCTTGTTGGTCACTCTGTAAGAAATGGTCAGCGCATCGCCGCACAAAAGTAAGCAAGCTATGTTGGCCTTCAAAATGAAAAGCTCCAAGAGTTCTTAATGCTAATACAATACTGGAAGTGTCTTGGGGTTCAATAACCAGGCTCATATTACTCATTTGCTGTTCCAAACTTCTTGGCACTCCTGGGTGTAAGAAAGGTTTGTTTCTCAAAACCATTGACAGCATATTTAGTAGCCCTTCTGATATTTCATCTCTGAGTGAAGGTAAGTTTTGGCTAAGCTCCTTTAGACAAATTGTTAATGATGGGCTAAGGCCTGTAGCAAACATGGCATCCAGAAGTTCTTTGATATCATTCACTACTAGATTTTTGACAGCACTTCCAAGTATGGTGATACAAGCAAATATTGATGGGTCAATCCACATTCTCTTTTTAGTTTGTAAATCTCTGATAGGTAATGTCTGTTTAACAACATCCATTATTCTAGGAATGTAGTTCTTGATATCATTTTCGATGGCTGCAGCCATTAGACCTAGTGTGGTAAAAGCCATATTTTTGTCCTTCTCTCTGCTTCGTAGAGATAAGAGCAAATAGTTCATAGTAGAGCTGATATATTTACTCATAAAGAATTGTTTGTTGAAAGCAGCCAGTCTTGGTATGATTATGAGTAGAATCTGAGGCACTCCTTGAGTTTTCAGAAGTCTCTGAGACATTACATCTGGAAACATAATATTAACAAAATCAGAAAAAAAAAACAGAAACCATGGCAAAGTCATAAGAATAAAAGTTGTGAATTCTAGACTACCACATGCTAGTGGGATTTAGGGTAAACTAAAAGAAGAATTTAGATACCAAGAGCCACAATTTCCAATAAAATAATCATTCAGTAGTATTTATACCTTGACAAATTCTTTCAAATTTCTCTGTTAACAATTTACGGCACACATCAGACTCATAAATACGCACTGGGTACTGAACATTCTCAGTCTTGAAGCCATCGCAGAGATAACCCCTTTTTACAGATAGACTGTGTATCTTAGTGCTTATGAAGATAATATCATCAGACACCGTTATATCCTTCTGAGTATCTAAACTCTGCATTAAATATGTGTATTTCTTCTCCCAAACAGCATTTGAACATCTCAATAGCTCATTTAATATCAACAGACCACCATGTACTCTGTCTTCCTTTGTAATACCTTTCTCTTTCATAGGAATATCCTCAAATGAGAGCATTGCTTCTTCATAACACTGCATATACCATTGTGGTTTAGCTGTAGATTGCTTTGCTGTTTCTCTTTGCGCTGTAACTACGAGACCAGCCCTTAGGGCTTTAGCGGCAGCCTCTCTGATCTGTTGCTTAGGGTCTTTTAAAGCTACAAGAATATGATCAAAGAACCCTGATACTTGTTGATAAAAGTATGTTGGCATTGCGATAGCTAGTTCTTTGAGTAACAGCACAGCTGAGTGCCGTCTTCCTTCATTCCTCTCCTCTGAAAGCCATTCAAATGCTCTTTTAACTTCAAATTCAACATATTCAGCCCTCTTTACGCCAGAGACAGTTGCCAAACGACCAACTGTCTTGGCAGCTAATTCCATTACACCAACATCAGATGATGGAAGAAGATTCCGAAGATAATTCGCGAATCTAGTGATTCGTGTTTTTGTTGTGTCGCAGTCACCACCAATGAGACATACTGAAAAACAATAAAATTGTGAGGCATTGTCAAGATCTTACAATGGTTTTTAAAAAATGCGTTTATTCATACCGATGGCTAAGACTCCACCCTTTTTCTCATGAACGTCGGTGCTGGAGACCATCTCAAATATTTGATGGTTGAACTCATCGAGAAATTGGGTGAGCTCTTCCTGAGGCACTTCTCGCAATTCCGTCTTAGCATAATGATAGAGCTCTCGAGCAAACTTTATTTGAACATCCACATTCCGGGACTTTAACCCCGTTACAAACACATTTACTTGATTGGACATTATGTTTTACTTCATAATGCTGTTCCAATTAGATTTGCGTAGTTTTTATCACGCTTTAATTGTTAACAAAAATAATAAACAAAGTTTTTCTACACACACCGCTTGCTTTCTGTGACGTTTCGTTTCTTCACAATTAACCATAGACTAAAAAAAAGTAGGTCAATTACTCACCTCTATGGGTAGAAGTAGATAGGTATTTTTTTTATGCTAAAGAATCGAAAATATGCGAAATACATTCATTCACTCATTCGATTCTATCAACTTTAAAATCGACTATTTTGATCTGTTATTGATTGAAAACAAATTTTATTTAATGTAGGTATTTATTTAATTAAATATTTTAATTTAATCATACTTTATCCATCTTTTAATCTTATTTTTTATTGTAGTACTACAAATCCCAATAGATTTTATTATTTCTATATTATTATTTTCAAAGGCGAATGAGAAAAGAAATGATCAGTCTATGGTTAAATGGCCGATATTTCATTCATTTCGAGCTTCCTTTTCTTTCTGTCATTTATGGATATCTATATTACGTACGGGCGGTCATCGTTGAAGATTTCCGTATAAAATATTAAATGAAGGTGCTATAGGCGTTGATTTTTATGATAAAGCAGTAGGTTATAAATTGTTAAATAATGATCTTACTCGAGATCAATAATAGAATTATAGAAGAAACTCTAACAGTTAAATATAAAAATGCACTGGCGCGGTGAGTACGTTACGCTTAGAAAGTTTACTGTGTTTTATAATTACGATATGTTTAACGAGCATTAGTTCCATTTACATGAACTTTATAATAACCTCTGGTTCGTTCGAGGGAGGTTTCTTCGAGGGGGTTGGTACTAGGCCATAACCCCTTTTGGGATTACTTGACAAGTGTCAAATTCTTGGGGTGGGCCCACGTTGGCCGCCGGGTTGACCGAATTCATGTAAATGTATAGAAATTTGTAATATTGTGATCGACTTCATATTATGTCATGGTGTTGAACATGACGCGGTTAGTGCCTATCTCAGCAACGATGACTCATATCGGTTGTTTATTGGTACCTATTCGTGTGTGTGTGCGGAAACGTCCTATAAAAATGTTTTTGGATTCCACTGATGGTAAACAAATTAACGAAATTGATATGTGATACTGATATGCTGCACTGGGACCATTGGATCATTTTATCACATTCTTATCTTGTTGTTATTTTGGTATGAAATGATTTTTAGTCAATGTTTGTCTTTTCAGCTTAAAGCCAGAATCTATAGATGTGACGGTAGCAGATTTTGATGGAGTGCTCTTTCATATATCCAATGTCAATGGAGACAAAACCAAAGTTAGGGTAAGTGTTACAGATGAAACTTACATCTTAAGAATGCAGACAGAAGGAATTTCTGTTATGAATCCATAAAATATTTTCTGATTGTCTCCTTACTGAAAACAAAAATAGATAGCATTGGTCAGATGTATTCAAACCTTGGGTGACCGTCTAGTGGTATTTCAAATCGAGAGTTTCCGTGCTTCGGAAGGCATGTAAAGCTGTTGGTCCCGGTTATAACTTAATTGTGATTGTCGTTAAGCTAGTTGGATGCCTCCTAGGCGGCTTGAAAAATTCCAACAGTAGGTTGGCCACTAGCCTACCTCCACCGATCCGCAGTGGGCACGTGTGGTGGAGTATCTGCCCATTCCCTTTCACCCTGATTTGGGAAAGGAGGCCTGTGCTCAGCAGTGGGACATTATAGGCTGATGATGATGATGATGATTCAAACCTAGCATTCATCTACTGTGGCTGTGCTAACTGCAATTCTAGTTCAACTCATTCTCATTTAATACAGAGGTAACCAAATCCTTCCAAAACCACCTAGCAACATCATAGATTTACATAATTCTTATTACCTAAGCGCTCAATTTTAACATTAATTAATAAAAAAACACAAAATGAGTTGAATGCCTTCGAAAACAAAACAAGGGTTAATGATTACTAGTACAAAGTTAAACCATGTGTAATTATCTATAAATTATTGTATTACACATATGTTGACAATGAGCTAGATACAACCTTGATTACCTTGAGACAACTTGGAATTTTACAAAGCTTGATCATGTGTTGAGAGAAGCATACAGAATTTGTGATTACATCTATTTTATATTGAGACACAGCATGCATTTTTAATGTATTATAATTCGTCTGTTTTTCTCTCTGCAGTTCCCTATATCCCTCTCCATGTCATAGCCTAGTTGAATGCTAAATTTGATCATGATTAGTTGTGTTGTGACATTGTCAATGGGTAACAAACAAACAAATTCTGTTTTGCATTTTTATTACTAGGATTTGCTTTCTATGTCTGATTATGATTATATAATTTTTTATTTATTTCAATCTTGCTACACAAGTATATCAGAAATGAAACAAGGTATAGTAGGTACCAAATGTTTCATTAATTTCTTTGTTTTCTTCTACATCTCATTAAATAACCCAACAAAGAATGTTTACAAAGATTTTGAATGATTACTTAATCAGGTGGCATAAAATACATAACATTGGTAATTTTGAAAACATTTTTATCAACACCAATCAAAATGTGGCTGCTCCTTGTAAATATAGAAACACAATGTCATTGAAGGACGAACAATCAGAAGTTACTTTCACTTATATACTAGTGAGATAAGTCTTTTACTGCAACAGTGTGATGTCCAACTTTATATAAAAGTATATATTTTATATTTAAATGCTTTATTTGTAGGTTAGTATATCACTGAAGTTCTACAAGCAGTTAGAGGAACATGGCGCAGATGAACTCCTTAAAAGGATCTATGGACCACTTCTCACTGATGCAGAATCTGGTAAGTTAGAGGAGTTATTTATTTAATATTGATATGTTGTACTATTGTCTTGATAAACTTGGATATATCCTTGTACAAGTGACCATGAACTTCACACTGGAGACACTATAATGTTACTGTTATGTAATTAATACAATCTTGTTTTGAAAATAGTAAGTGTGGAGTTCATTGTATGGTCTTCAAAGCAAATTCAACCTTCTGGACCATTATTAGAGACTTTTTATAAGCATCAGTGAATGAATAATATTTTTTAAATTCATACCAACAAAATACTAACAGATTAAACTTAACAATATCAACTAATTATATGAGCACATAAATGTCTAAATTCAATGGATTTTTTTATAAGTAATTAGCACAACAGCTACCTATATGTTCTCTAAAGAAATTTCTTACTAACATACGGAAATAGTAACAAGCCACAAGGTGTGTGGTACAAAAACCAATTGCATGAAATTGAAATGTGTACTGCTCCTCTATGCATTTGTGAACACATGACATAATTACATTGCCATAGTTATTGGAGCATCAATTGTTACAGTAAATGCACCACATTTTATATTAGTTTGTTACAATTTGTTTTCCTTATTACCAATTGTTTATATTTAGCATAGCAAATGTTTAAATATTCTTCCTGTTCAATAATTGTGTTAGTTTTATTTAATTCAATGTATGAATTCCTTGATGGATGATTCAAGTTTTAAAATTGCAGGTTTAGATGATTACCAGGTTATTAATTTGCTTAACAAATATTATACTTACGGAACTGTGTTTCTTAATAATTCTGATCTTTTTAGCGACAATTATGATGCAAATAACAAGGTTTCATATTCAATAAATAAATAATACTAATATGTGAAATTAATTTTTCAATGCAGATTTAAATTCTGCAATACAAATCTTCTTTGAAATAATTCCGCACATGATTATTTTTATAACTAGCTGTTTCATCCTCGTTCCCAGAATAATGTAACTTCCTATTGGTGATATAATTATTCCAATCCAACTGGTAGTTCCAGAGATTAGTGCATTTACACAAATGAACAACCAAACAAAATACTCTTCAGCTTTATTACATTAGTATAGGCTTTGAGTTGAAGCGCTTGTGGTGTAGCATGATAAGCCGTTCTGTACGATCGGCAAGTTAAGCTACTGCCATCGTGGTCGCTAACTGGATGGGTGACCGCCTAGTGGTATTTCAAATCGATTGTTTCTGTGCTTCGGAAGGCACGTAAAGCCGTTGGTCCCGGTTATTACTTAATTGTGATAGTCGTTAAGCTAGTTGGAGGCCTTCTATGTGGCTTGAAAACTCCAACAGTAGGTTGGCCACTAGCCTGCCTCTACCGATGCGCAGTGGGCACGCGTGGTGGAGTATCTGCCCATTCCCTTTCACCCTCATTTGTAAAAGGAGGCCTGTGCTCAGCAGTGGGACATTATAGGCTGATGATGATGATGATAGGTTTCAAATAATTTTGTACTCTAAAATAACTTTTATTATTTATAAAAAAATACAACTAGCTGTTTATATCTATTGGAATTATTGTCATGATAAGATTGCATGTTGTTGAGTTTCACTTTGATTAGATAGCCCTGCCCATTAATGTAACATTTATCACTTTTTACATTATTTTGTGTTATTTATTATGAATATTGTACTGAATGTTTTGACTGTGTAAAAGTCATATTGATAGCAAAAATATGCAAAGGATGTCTAAACCAATAAAAATACTTATTAACATTTCCAACTTATGTGGATGGTTTGGTTAGAAAATCGAGTATAGAACAGGAATGAGAAGAGAAGCAAAAATTGCTTTTTTTAACTCAGAAATGAAGTAAATAATTTTTTTTTTCTTTTTTACCGACTAATGTTTGACCGCAATCTCAATCGCAGTGGTAAGTCATGATGTGGCCGAAGGTGGTAAGCAAACAAAGCCTAGAAGGAACTGGCTCTCAAGTGTAGCTATCAGAACACACCGATAGGCACAGATTTTCAACTTGAGGGAAACAACCAGCCTATAGGTAGGGTACTACAGTACTACCACCGTGCTCTTTTCCTCACGATGTTTTCAGAATGAACCCGCGACCTTAAAAATAATATTAAATGGGAATAGATTTCAATATGAAAATCAATTTGCTATAATAGTGTACGTGCATAAGCTATATCCATAATCAGTGCCATGTCAATATTTATTTATTTTTCGGAAAACTAGCAGCCATTTATTATAATTTGATGATACATAATAATAGATCTAAAAATATACTTTTACTTTTATTACGTTTTTAAAGAACTTAAGAAATATTCTTTAGCACAACTCTATTGATTTTTTAATCCTATAAAAAGTCATCCATGCATGTTTTGTTTAATTAAATTGTTTATTAATTTGTTTCATTGACACTATTCTTCACTGCAGGCTACAACATCTCGGTACTGCTCGATCTTGAGACCATTCCGGAGGACTGGGAGGATGTTGTGAAGAAGGTTGGTCTCCTCAAGAGGAACTGCTTCGCTTCGGTGTTCGAGCGCTACTTCCAGCTGCAGGAGGAAGGCGACGTCGGCCACAAGCGAGCCGTCATCAACTACCGGCAGGATGAGACACTGTAAATATCAGCCTTTATCAATTTACAATGCACAGTATTAAGGATGTGTTTATTTTTAGTTACAATTTATCAACAACTTGTATTTTTGGGTTACTATGTATGGGCCTGTTTGACCACAATATTATTATGGTTAGTGATGACGTGGTCGAAGGTGGTAAGCACGCAAAGCATACAAAGGAACTTTCCCTCAAGTGCAGCTGTCGGAGTAGACCGGTAGGTGCTTCGCGACTAACTTGCAACTTGGGGGTGAACGCTGGGAGCTATGGTTTCCTAACAAGGTTTTCCTCTACCAATACCCCCTCATTCTAGGATTGTTGCTCATTGTAGGATTCTAGGACAGGAAGGAAACTGGGACCTTGGTCGCGGAATTTGACGTTATTACCACTGATCTGTCATCACCTTGTGTTTTATAGTAACCCAAGAATTTTATATCGCTATCTAGCTTTCACTTAACGGTTTGCGTTGCGGATGCTAATGGTATGCACAGTATGAAAGATATTTTTATGTTTCAATACAAGATATAGGTACTCCATCTGTGTGCCATATATCACCAGGTTTTTTTTTCATAAGAAATTACCATCGTTATTTATCATTAGTATCTAATATTGTATGTGATAAATTGTAGAATCGTATCAATTAATTAAACAGAATACACTTAGGGTGTGCGTGTTGCGGCGCCATTAGTCATCGGTCAATACAGACATGAACTTAATTTATATCATTGAAATAGTATTGTAGTAAAAATTACATTTTACTATTTTATGATGAGTCATGTGCGGTCTGAGGGTTTATCGTACATTTCCAACTAAACCCGTAACTAAATCTAGGATGAGTAAATTTTAAATGGAAAAATAACCATATATGGATTTCACCATTCAGAATTATGTTATTTGAATGAGTCACATCACATCCTGGTTACAATATAAAAAAAAACCTGGGACATTCCTGACCCGGTTATCTGACCCCAAAATCATATGATGATATACTGATCAAGTTTTTTCACTTAGAAAAAAAAGCCTAACTTCTCCTATATGTGGGATAGCAGAATTGGGGTAATGACTACTATACAAATATTCTATACTAGCCGCGCGTCGCGACTTCGTTCAAGTAGTGCTACCCTACCCTGTGGTGCTACCCTACCCTACCCTATTTTAGGTAATTTTTTTACACCTTGGGTTACATTATTGGAGTTTTAGTAAGGATCCCAAATTTTTTTGAAAATATAATATAGCCTATGTCAACCGGGGATATTGTAGCTTCCGAACAGTGAAAGAATTTTTCAAATCGGTTCAGTACTTTCGGAGCCTATTCAAGGCAAACAAACAAACAATCAAATCTTTCCTCTTTATAATATTAGTATAGACTATACGATTATAATAATATTTCAGGTATGTCGAAGCGCAAACAGACCGCGTGACGGTGGTATTTTCGACGGTGTTCCGACACGAGGATGACATGGTCATCGGGAAAGTCTTCATGCAGGAGCTGAAAGAAGGGCGGAGAGCGTCTCACACCGCACCACAGGTATATCATTAACAAATGTAGTTAAAAAAAAACAAATGGTCATGCATTTGTGGTTTAAAATATGATGAAAGTGGTATGCTAGATGATAAGCAATTAGAAATCGAATATATGATTATACTTTTTAATAGATTTATAGTTCTTTAGTATTCATTTTATATTACTTTTTCATGTGAAATAAATGAAGTGTGGCAATAGATTTTCAGTGTTTTGTCAACATTATTCGTTTTTCATTCCCAGGTTCTATTTTCACACAAGGAACCACCGTTAGAACTGGTGGACACCGAAGCGAGAGTTGGTGAAAATATCAGTTACGTTACATTTGGTAAGTATATCCAACATCTCATTATAAAAATTTCAAGTTTATTGAAATTGTATTTTATTTTTAATTTTATAGGGTTCTAAAAGTTTATCGTCTTCATTGTGTTCTTGTTACTTAGTGTGCCGACAGTTTCTTTTGAGATTATGTGTCCGAATACAACATAATAATGTAAAAAAGATTTATAAATTCTAATAGTTCACAAAGCTAGAAAATAAAAAGTAACTATATTTCGGTTTCTTCAATAATGTGAAAGGGTATATCCATAAAAGAACAAGACTTATGATACTATGCGCACAGAGAAAATTTTATAATAATATACTAATATTATTATAAAAATTTCTATATTATTTAAAAAGTGATGTGAAAAGATAATGACTCTTATTGAGCGATGATACATTGTTTATGATTTTAATTCAATAATCTTGGAAGCAAAAATTTGGTATGAATTTTTGAGTAATTTATTTTGAGCCGAAACTTTTTAGAGATTCTAGATACCTGATGTAGTCTTCACCCCTTTCAGATAGATATACCCTTTTCGTTACACATAGTATGTCATCTGTCATCTGCTAGGATCTCCTTTTAAATGTGAGTATTGTGATATAAGATAGTGCAAAGAGCTATCTAAAGTGTCCACCCCACCCGCAGTACTTTTTGACGGGCCAGATGGCGCAGTTAGTTCAGACGTGGAGTCTTAACCTATAGCGCCGCAGGTCGTGGGTTCGATTCCCACACAGGACATGCATTGTGTGCATGAACATGTCTGTATGTCCTGTGTCTGGGTAATTATGTATATTAAGTATTTACAAAAAAAAGTAGTATATGTATATTATATCAGTTATCTGGTTTCCATAGTACAAGCTCTGCTTAGTTTGGGATCAGATGACCGTGTGTGAGGAATGACCCAGGATATTTATTTTAATTTTATTTATTTTAGTACTGTTCCCCCGGCACACGTGCAGCGCGGCGCGCGACAACACGATCGACCTGCTGCACATGTTCCGCGACTACCTGCACTACCACATCAAGTGCTCCAAGGTGTACGTGCACTCGCGCATGCGCGCCAAGGCGGGCGACCTGCTCAAGGTGCTCAACCGCGCCCGCCCACAACTCAACTCGCGCCCCACTGAGCGGAAGACTATTACGTGAGTTTACTTACCACTACTTCACATCATCTACGTTTTATCCTAGAATAACAACATGTTCTCCTGCGGCACTTTTTATCCTTCAATAACTACAAGATCTCCTGAGGTAGGTTTTATCCTAGAATAACTACAAGTTCCCTGGTGTAGGTTTTATTCTAGAATAAGTATAAGTACTCCTCAGGTAGTTTTTATCCTAGAATAAGTACAATTGTCGTATTTTTTATCCTAAAATAGCCACATGTTCTCCAGAAGTAGTGTTTATATTAGAAAAAGTTAGCTGTGGTAGTTTTTATTAGTTCTTCTGAGGTTGTTTTTATCCTAGAATAACCACTAGTTCTCCTGAGGTAGTTTATATCCATCAATAACCACAAGTTCTCCTGTGGTCGTTTCTATCCTAGAATAACGAAAAGTTGTCCTGCGGTAGTTTTTAATCCTTCAATAACCATAAGTTCTCCTGAGGTGTTTTTTTTTCCTAGAATTTGCTAAAATTAATGCATTAACCTGTTTCATTACTTACATCAGTATCTCTAATACTTAAAAATAATCACTTCACTCACTGCATTTGATTTGCTTTGTGTCCCATAGTATCCCATTATATTTTAAATGAAGGACCAGACACTCCAAATATGATTGCTTACAAATAATATTTCATTGTCAAATTCAATACATTGTTGTATTGTCTTTAATATTCATTTGCATTTCAAAGTAGACTACATTTCATTTTAAAGTTGAAGTTCACTTAGATAAAAAATATTGATGTTTTCTTTCTAATCACCTAAGATGTTAAGTGGGACGCCTTGTAGTGGGCTGCCTATAGTCAATAAATTAATTAAAATAAATTTATTGGAAATAAGATCTCTACGCAAGCAAGCTTGACATTATATAAAAAAAAACCGGCCAAGTGCGAGTCAGACTCGCGCACATATGACGTATTAAAAAAAAACTAGAATAACTAGATTTTGGTGGTATGTAAGGGTGCTTTCATAAATTAAGTAAGGCAATTTTGGCGAGTTTTTGACCCTGAATGATTGAATTCTTTGTGGTATACATATAATGTTGTAACAAAATTAGTAAAGGGACTCCATAAAACAGTTTTAACTAAGTTCCCACGTGATTTTGCTAAAAAAAACATAAATTTCTTTCAAAACCATTCAACTATTACTACGTGAATGAATAAACATACACACAAAGTTTCGTATTTATAATATAAGTTTGTTCGCAGGGGAAGAACGTTTATAAGGCGAGATTGAGTGTTGCGTGCCGTCGGGACATAGGCGGCGACCACAGCGTAGCTGATCTTGTTCACGCATTACCTGTTCTGTAACAAACACATCCACTCCGGTTACATCTCCAAACCTTCACTGAACAGCCACCGCACCGCACATTACAAACGAGCAATAATACTTAGTCATACAGTCCGACAAAACGATCAAAACCTCAAGAGATCTTATCCGAGTGGACGAGTTTAACACGAAGAAACACCGACAATGTGCGTATTTCATTATAATCCATGTGTAAGTAAAATGTCATATAAATTATATTCTGTATTTATTTATTACGATGTATTTCGGTTTCACACGATAGTCACAAAGTACTTATTGTTAACAGTAAATGTGTCTTGTTGCCATTTCATACAATACAAATTTGCCAAATGAATCACGTACATGCTCAACTTTTTTATCCACTGCCCTTGTTTTGTAATAACGAATGGAAATGTGCACATTGTATAATATATAAAATATTTATTATCAAATCTTCAAGCCTAGCATATAGAGTCGATAAATAATGTTGCCGTAGTACTTGTTAATAACAAAATTATGCTTTATTATGAGAGTTCTATTTATAATGGTGGCACTGCGACAAGGTCATGGATCAAAGCTTGGGTTCCTGAACCGGTTTGGGGCCCGTCCGTCCGGTCGTCAGGCGTCGCGTCGGGTATAGCTCTCCTTAGTGTTGACGTAGTGGTGGCCATCTTGAGCGAACTTTCCTCGTAGCTTACGTAATTTTGTTGATGTAATTTTATGCAACTACCAATCCTCACGTAGGGTATAAATGTATTATAAAATCTTAGCTTATACTTACCGTTTTGGTTGACAAACAAACTTGTAAAAATGTATATCATGCAATATCAAAACAGGTATCATGCACAAACTCGTACGAATTATTCAATATTATTATTATTTAAACACCGCTCCTGCGTTTAGTTCATAACGCTTTATGTGAACAATAATTTTAATGAAAGTCTTCACCATTACTTTTTAGGTAGGTCCGATACAATTATAATAATGTAAGTGAAAATGTATAGTATTTCTCAATAGATTCTTCCATAGAGATTGGGAACTCGTTAAATAAATTATAATGGCCTTATTTATGATGGTGGTTGAGTTCAGTTCGCCCTCGGCCCCGGCGCCGGGGCTCGGTTCGATAGACTCGCTAGTTTAGATCACGATACAATATGTATCTAATGTTTAAGTGCAATTCTATTCACAATACATATTTTCAATTCCAACATGCATTTCTTTAGTATTAGAAGAAATATATAAAAACACTAATTACTAGCGACAATTTATTTCCAGTAAAAAAGTATAATTATTCCAATCGTATTTTAATTCGTCCCGTAGCGAACACTTATCATGCGATGCGTTTTTTCCATATTTGCACGAAATCATAAAAGTTGCTCAAACAATACTGAACACCAAGGAGCTATAATGATATGATATCAAATATAAAATGGAAACTCGTAAAGTCAACTCAAACAGTATGTGAAGGTAATACTTTGAGGATGTTAGCGTATAAGATAAATTAATACAACATGGATGAGATTGTGGCAAAGTAATATCGAGTCATGGACTGAGAGTTGTTTAAGGCTATCGAAATGATTTTGTCAGGGAGTCAGTGGAATTATAATAAATTTTAAATGTAATTTGCTAAGTCAAGTAATTGAAATGTTAAGGTGACATTTAATTAAATTTACATGACAGGTTAAGGGGTCCCTAGTCGTATACAATCGTAGTTTCAAAATGTCGCTCTATAATCACAAGATATAAAATCTATATTGGGCACTTGCATTGAAATCTATGCGCCCAAATTGCTATAGCAATACAAGTTCAAATAACCAAAACTTTTAGATGGTATAAAGGTCTGCCCACACTCAACCACACATCATACGATTGTAGAGAAATGGGGGAACTACGGTTGTATGGCAGAGATTAGCTAACTAGGGCATCTTAATGATCCAACTTTGGGATATATGAGTAAGAATGGACAAGCATGTAGAAACAATTTAACTATTTAATAAAAATTTAGCTAACTTGAATTTATGTAATTTTTTAATTTGCAAGATGTATTATTTATGTATTATAAAGTGTAAGTTAAATGTTGCTTTAAATTTATTGCTTACATCTTGATAATTGTTTTGACTGTCAGTTTTAACTTGAGATTATGTACACTACAACATACGAAAGTTATTTGTGAATATGTAATTATTCTTGATTTTAAATCCGTTTATACTGTATTTTTATTTTCTAGATTAAAGAAAACATCTTACTGCAAATGTGTACTTTTATTTAACTCACACGCAACATTTAATAAATTATGGTTCTAGTATTAAATTTAGATTATCTTTTATCTTATTTCAATTCATAAAACACCTTAGAGGCTAGACAGATTAAAACTTAAGCATTATATACCAAGCTTTGCTTATAACCTTTAATACCTCTCTGATTTTACTTCTAAATATTGCACAGTATTTAAACTGTAATTGTATGATAAAGAAAAAACTAGATAAACGACTCTTGTCTATGGGAACTGAAGACTTGAAGGTTTTATTTGATTAAACACAATAAAAGGTTATTCATAAATCAATTGATACGATGATACTTAAACGGAAATTCACGTATTTATAAATCTGATACAAAAGGGGAGAGGACTTCAAATTGTCTGAATTGCATAACGACAATGATAAGCAAACACTGTCAACACTCACTAGGTACTTATATTATGTATACTTATATTTGTACTACATCTTATATTTAGAAATCCATTTTATTTCCCGATGGCGTGGGTGATGTAGGCGATTTCGGCTGGCCCAATTTGGATAGATTTGCTACTTTGGTTGCAAACTTGACGAAGTTAATTCCGGACACTTGGGGTTCTGGTTTCTGGTTACCTTCAGGTTGGAAGGACGCGTCCAGTGAGCCTGCATTATAAAAATAAAATCGATATGTAGCTTTTAACATTAACTTGTAACACACACTTCGAAGTAGAATACAACGAGTGACGGAAAAGGTGTATCTATTCGAAAGGGGTGAAGATTACATCAGGCAGACTATAACAATTTTCACCTCAAAATAAATGTATACCCATTTTTTTTTGTTATAGAATTCAAATCATAACCAACGTGTCGCCGCACGTACACACGGCTACAGATCAAGCTATACATTTCTAGTATAAGCTGACCTCCCATTGTACTGAAATCGTATACAATGCGAGATCAGCTCATACTGGAAATGTATAGCTTGATCGGTAGCCGTGTGTACGACTCGAGGGTCATTATCTTTTCACTTCACTTGCTAAATATTATTTATCTCTTTCGCGATCTATGCCCTAGTACGAACCCTTGCCTTCGATATACCCTTTGTTTGCGCCAGTTAGTTGGCTCTGCAAGGCACACGCCTTGCAAGGCAAAACATAGCAGAACATAATATTTTTATTTAACATCATTGTATTGTACCTATGTTTACAAGAAATAAATTGAATTGAATTGAATTGAATTGCACTATAATTCTTATCCTATCTCCAATTTATTAATTAAAACTTCTATGTACTCTCTTTTTATCTCATATTTATCACCTACCTCCTTTCCTCCGACGCATTCTCTATCATGCATGTTTTTACGGGCAGTCTATGACCGCCGCCGCTGCAGTTGGTTATCTAATATCTACACGTAGTGCTGGTGATCATCGCTAGATCCCATCATTGTTTCCTTAATATATGTGCTTCGCTGTCGCTGTTCGTCTACTGTTATCGAAGGATCGCAATCAAGCTACTGGTGTCGTGGAAGGTGGATGTGACAGGAAGACACCAACGGAATCATCACAAAGGTCAGTCGTAGTGTGTAAGAGGTGCGTCTTCTATCTATCTATCATTTCCGAGATCTATGAGGTTCTATCATTTCAGTACATCCCCTTGTCCTAGTGCTTATTTAAAACCTATGGTTATATTACGTCTTCCGCTGATGAGCCCTACAGTACCACCCTAAAGGAATTCAGATACTTGGCTGAATCACCCTTCGTCACACGTTGTAGGTATATCATTTGAAACCTCTTAACGGTAAAGATTATCAAGGCCTGTAATACAAAAGTAATTTTATTCTGGCTTGAGACTGCTGACGGAAGCTGAGAAAGATCACAGCCGAATTGTAGAATTTGTCATATTACATAACGGCTATATACTTGGTTATCTAATAATTGCATTTAGCTGGATTGTCATTGCGATATGTTCTACAGTACGGCGGCCCACGTTTATTCGCGTTGTAATCAAGTTGAATATTAGGGAGACCAAACTAACGAAATAAAACAATGTTGGGGTAAAAAAACAATGAACTCACTCTGCTGTGGCGACATGATAGAGCTATGCTGTGACTCTGCCTGGTTCTCCGAATCCATTTGGTCGTTTTTCTTCTCGTGCAGCAACTCCAGGGCTGTCGCAAATCGACACTGTTAGGCCGTTGGTCTCGCACTACACGCATTATCATTATCTATGAAGTACTTAATGTTTAATGTAAATAGTGGAGATACTTAGATATCTACACTACACAAATAAAGTTGCTGGTCATTATCTTATACGTGTCTGTGATTCCACCACGCGTGATTGTATTCGGATTGAATAGGTGTAATTATCTGTATTTTTTTATACGACGGAAGTCCGTGAACAAGCGTACGGCCCGCCTGATGGCAAGCGGTTCCCGTAGCCATATGGAGGCTTGAAACACCCAGGGTGTCATTCACGTGTTTCCGACCCTTCCCCCTTCCCGACGAGCTCTGGCGACCGAAGTACATATTTACACTAAGAAAGTTATCTTAGTAGTTTCCACTCTTACTCTGTTTATTTTGAGATCAGATGGCCGTGCGTCATAATTTCACAGGATATGTGTATTTAAATTGTTAACTTAGTTTTTGATAGCTTTTTGTTTTTTCTCATTTTTACCCACATGAGATATTGAGGATTGAAAACAAATAAATACTAACAATAGCTCAAAGAGTAATATAATACATTGGGAACAATAGCTGTTTATCATCACTCACAATAACAGTACTGCTTCGATTTAGCAAAAAATTGCCATCCAAGAGACGCCTTTAAATCATGTGCGTACTAGTTAAAATCTTGAGGCTGCACTTGAGAGCCATAGTTCTTTATTTTCTATATTCGTCACCAACTTTGGGATAAAAAAATAACCTACTTAGGTATAAGTTAAAGTTACCATCTTTCAACGACATGGCATCCATCTTTGAATCCTGTATGGTCTCCAACTGGTGACGGAACTTGGTGGTGATCTTCCTGCGCTGGTAGTCAGCCTCGATCTGCTGCTTAGTGCGCGGGATGCGGAAACGGAAGCAGCAGCACACCATCACAACTGGAATTGTTTCCCCAAAATAGTTTTTCTGATGATAGCTCAGGTGTAGTGACGTCAGATACCGAGGCGAAGGTCCCGGGTTTGAATCTTTGTGCTTGAGCTTTCGGTGAAGGAAGACAACGTGAGGAAATCGTCGCACGGTGGTAGGGTACCTTGTTGTGTTGTAAGTTTAAAGGTAATATGTCGCCAAGCACCTATCGGTGTTCCGACAGCTGCACTTGAGGGCCAGTTCCTTCTAGGCTTTGTGTGCTTACCACGTTTGCATACATCATCACTTAATATGGTGAGATTGCGGTAATATGTCGCCAAGCACCTATCGGTGTTCCGACAGCTGCACTTGAGGGCCAGTTCCTTCTAGGCTTTGTGTGCTTACCACGTTTGCATACATCATCACTTAATATGGTGAGATTGCGGTCAAACGCCTATACAAAGAAAAAAGAAATAAAAAGTTCCCTTAAACAAATCTTAATTTTGTATAGGTATAATATCCCACCAAAAACATTTTCATGTAAAATGTTGCCAAGACGGGACCATATGGCTCGCACTATCACTCGCAAAGCGAAACGGCCAAGCTACATATTTTGACTACTACGGTGTGTAGGAAGAGTTTGTGAAGTTAGGGCTTGTAGAGTTAGTGCGTGTAGAGTTAACTAAAAACAAATATGATGATGTTAAATTAAGGTAATTTAAATATCGCGCCCTAATGGCTGATGGCACAAAACTACTAGATCAATCCCCGAAACGACAGTACCCTTCGCCTGGAAGGTAAGTGAAGCCGTAGGGCAGAATGTAGTAGGTAATAATTAACGCACCTATAGAAGTCACTCCAGCTAAACAAAGGAACATAATTTGCCAGACCCTCAATCCTCCAACCACTGATTTTTCAAGCCACTCCGGCTCCTCAGAATTTTTTATAACATCCATTATAGGATCCATCGCGATTTAAGTAAGTACTTTTAATTTATAAAACAAGAAGAAAATTGGTCAAATTAGAAGAACGCACGTCCGAAGTGAAAACAATTGGAGTAATAACTAATTATTCCAATTCCAAGGAGTGGTTAGTAGCCACACCTAAGGTACCCCGGCACTCCCATACTTTTTTAATCGAGGTATCCGAAGTACAGCTAGTATTCTACCATTTTGCCATCAAATGATTAAACAATAATTATTTTTACGTCATTATTTTGTTGTTTCATTCATTTGTTTGTATTAAGAGTTCTTATTATTGAACGTAATTCTAGCGTAGTTCAAGTTAAGTAGGTAACTCTTCTCAAGCAAGAGTTTAAATTTCGCGCAATTTTCATAATGGTTCGAAGTTGCTGCTTTAAAAAACAAAGATATATTTATTTTTCGATTACGTAATTTAAAAACATAGTACATACGTAGTTAAAACACTGATAGCTATCAAAATAACTACATTGAAAATGCAAAGTAAATATTTTTTCTGGGTACTCTATTTTGTTGTGCATTGTTTTAGTTTTTTGGTGCTTAAAATAGGAATCTATTTATGAAAAGGATTAAATATCAATAAGTGAAAACAATTTCACATTTTCAATACTTTTGAACCCGTTCATCTATTTTATTATTTAAATAATTATGAAGTTTTGATAAACACAAACACATAAAAATTATTCCTTAGAAACACTCAATATTGTTTCATTCGTATATTTTATGAATGAACCACTATGGTACGACTCTTTTTTTACATTGACAACATTCAATACGTTTTTCTCTTTCGTTTGTCGACTGTTTCACTTTCCCGCAGAAAATAGGGTGTCGAATCTGTCCTATAACCTCCGTTATATTTATTACTATTTAAAGATCGAAGATGAATCTTTTATGATAATTGTGGATTATTTCGTGTAAAGGTTGTTCTAAGTGATGTTGTGTAAGATCGTTTGTGTTCTTGCGGTAACTCTGTAGCGTTTTTAAAAATTAAACATGGCTTCGAACCGAGGAATTCAAATCGGATCCGCGTGGTTTCAACGGAAGCTAAACTTGAGGCCGCAGCACCGGGGCGTGCACCTCGTCACCGAGGAGATCCTCAAGCAGGTGCCGGAGCTCTCGCAGTTTGCGGTCGGTCTCTGCCACATCCAGAGTGAGTATCAGCATTGCTACCTTGCCGCCGATGCTGCACCCCTACTACCCTACTTGTCATGCTTGCCCTACATTCAATCCCGCGCTATTTACTAATTACTATAGTATAGTAAATTGGTGTCTATATACATCGCGTAACATCTGTTCGGTTGACGAGATACTCGCGGTAGCCAGCTGATTGAGGGCTTGTTGATTTCAGTTATGCACACGTCGGCGAGCCTCGCGCTCAACGAGAGTTGGGACCCTGACGTTAGAGACGATATGGAGATGATGCTCAACAAAATAGTGCCAGAAGGCCTCCCTTACAGACACTCTTGCGAAGGTCCCGACGACATGGTGAGCGTTTTGTTGTACTCAATACTTGCTAACTAATTCATAAGGGTTTACATTTCATGTTAGTATGGTCAAATTCAAATGTAGAATACTTTGCAGTTAAGTGTCAAAATTCAATTGTTTTTGTTATTATCAATACATTTTGTAAGTAGCTATAGGTATTTGGATTTATAGTATAGTCTTCTCATATCTCACCATACTTATTTATAAGAATTTTCCATCATCCAACACTTGTTAATGTTTTCTACACATTATCATATGCATAATAACTACTCAAGGTTAAGGTGCTTGCTATCTGTATGTAAGTTACTAGATATAGCAATGTCTGATTTTAGCTTGATTTTCTCCATTTTACAAGTAACCTACATTCTGGACTCTTTACATTATACTTTTAATACTGTACCCTTTAATTATGTATAAGTCAGATTTCTTAGCTTGAAATGGCAAAAAAGAAGCCAATCCAAGTTCATCAGTTGGATTTGGAAATGTCAGTGTTTAATATCAGCATTGAATTAGGATCAAGCTGCAATGTTAGGATTAATTGAAATATGAACCTTAAAACTTGCAGTTTCTGGAATTCTATTTCTTTCATATGTAGTTATGGAATACCCATCCCATCCACAAGCCCAAGGGTTACCAAAATTTATTTGAATCTGGAAATGTTATATGAACTGTTCATGTCACATAAAATACCTACCTACATGGATATAAATAGTTTCTTATATACTAGTGTAGCTTAAAGTGGCACTCTGTATTGAGACCTGGTTATCTATTACAAAATCATTGACTGTACCTGCTGCAGAACCAAATCTGGCGAACCATTAAACAGAGTGAGACAGCGACATATGCTAGAATAGCTAGGAGAAATAAGAAAGAAGAAAGAAAGAAAGAAAAAACATTTATTTTGACAGTAACACAACACAATTTCATACACTGTTACATATAACATACACAGAAGACAGTAAAAAAGAAAATACAAGTAATAATAAATTGTGTTGTGTGACATCAAAAATGGACAGCGACTCAGTTGTAGACTGCAAGCCCAGTACAGGGCTACAGCACTGATTTTCAGTCGCTGCCAAATAAGGAGATAAAATAAGGAGTATGGAATTCTCTTTTTGGGGTCTAGTGCTGTATCCCTCTGTTCTATGCGTCGGCCGCACCAAGTTTGGTCATCTGTCATTGCCTTTATTGTAATTTTTTTCTTTAATGTCCTGTTTTACTTTCTTGTTATCTGTAACCTCTAATACAATGAACTGAATATCTGACTGCTTGCGCTTGAGGAATTGAGGGAATGAATTGAGAGATATACAATAAGCTTTATTATTCAAACCTGTTTTGTAGGCTAGTTACACTGCCTTATTAGAGTCAGACTTTTCATAAGTGCCTGCGAAGGTCTATATGTATAAATGATTTTAAATTTGAATATATATTTTAATCATACTTGTATCAAGCAGTAATTATTTCACTGTTTCCTAATAAGAATATGCGAGGGATCATATGAAAATACATTTTATATATTTTTTCGCAGCCTGCTCATGTAAAAGCCTGCTTCCTGGGCTCATCGCTGACAATCCCCATCACAGACGGCAAGCTCAACCTGGGCACCTGGCAGGGAGTGTGGCTCTGTGAGCACCGGAACCATGCTGGCAGCCGGAAGGTAAATAACATAGAAATATGGCAGGTGGTTTGTAGATTCAGAATTTATGTGACTGGAACATACTAATATCCTAGGATATTATGCAAACTAATCGGAGCTAGTAAGTGAAATCAGATAAATGATATACTATTTTTTAAGAATGTGTGGCAGGCTACTATTTGGGTAAACTTCTTCTTGAAAATGGGGAGATGGAGACTATCTCTGGCTCTGGTATCTACTATTACTATCTGCAACATTTACTGACACCAAAATAGTACTTAATTTGTGAGCATAGTGTTAATTCACTCAAAGAGCAGCTCGACTTAGGAAGTACCTCCACCTCACAGAATACCGCAGCCAAATAACTTTATGTTGTGTTCCTGCGCGTGAGTAAGGTCGCCAGAGCTCATTGGGGAGGTGGGAAGGGTCGGTGACGCGTGATGATGCCTCATGTGTTGCAAGGGTCCATATGGATACAGTTACCGCTTACCATCAGGCGGGCCGTATGCTAGTTTACCAACTATGTTGTATAAAAGTTCCAACATAATTATATTATACTTTTTAGTGCAAGCCTCTTTTAGTTTTATTGGTATGTTTTTAGTAGCTTTAACATTTGGCTTTGACTTTCAAAGTTGGTATGAAAATATTTAAAAAATAAATTATCTAAACACACATTGAATTAATCAAATCAACTAGTAAAAGTATTGAGGTTAGAGTGAATGCATAATTAAGTAATTGGGCTGACTACTGGCTAATGGTGTGTAATTAGTTTATACATTTCAAAGGGCTGCCAATGCTTCATTACAACAAAAAGAAAATAAATGTGGGTTAGCCTTTTAAAGATAAATAATACGGAGTACAATTTTATGTATAGATCTAATACTATGCCTTGCCTTACCCGCATTAGCGTGCTGTTATATACCTTCCGCAATAAACGAGACTCGTAATACCCGAGATTGGCTCATTCAAACACTGCAATACACCTTTATTCTTAGATATGGCAACACACCTTGTATTACTTTGCTTTTTATCTTAAGAGAGGTAGAGCATAAGGAGCTTAATCGGCTTCAGAGTAGCTCAACTGGGAAAGTTACTCCACTTTCAGAAGATTGTAGCCAAATAACACTAATGTGGTGTTTCGTTTGTGGGGACCGGGACCCCTTCCGACTGCCGACAAGTAATCCACATCACCTATGCAGCACTCCGTTTTCCTCTCTCAGCTAGTGGCTGCAGGGATGAACAAACGGCCATTGTTTAACGGGCTCTGCAAAGAAGCTAGCTAACATAGCAAAAAACCTTTGTTTGAGGCTTGGATCACGGCCCGAACTAATAAGGACATTAAAACCTCAAAATTCTTTATTTGTAAGCGTCTGATGCGAAGCACAAATTTAACGCTGCTTGGAGGTTCAGTAAACGAATGATTGCTAGGGCTAAGTTCAATTTTGTCGGGAGAATTGTAGAGAGACCGAGCCTCCCGTCTGGGAGTCGGGTTTTTTAGTCTCTTGCCGAAGCTGTTGAAGGAAACTTTTGCCAGTCCTTCTTGCCACCACTATCTAAGCCGAAGGGAACGTGGCCCATAGTGCTAAGGAGAAAGCTGACCTTTTAGGCTCTCTCTTTGCCTTGAACTCGACATTGGATGATGGTGGCGCAACACCGCCTACCAGCCCGCTGTGTGATAGCTCCTTGCCGAATATTCGTAACTCTTGAGATACGTAGAAGATTACGATTGTTTGAGCGACCGACAATACGGCTTCCGCCACAGTAGCTCGCCATTGAGACTCAGCGTGAGGCATTGGCGGTGAGCCTAGATGTGTCAAAGGCATTCGATAGGGTTTGGCACTGGGGTTTTCTAACTAAACTACCAGCATATGGTTTTCCGGAGGGATTATTCAAATGGGCTACCAGCTTTATGTTTAGCATATGCATAAGAGCCGTCGTTGATGGTAGTTGCTCCGATAGCACATTTTATCGTTGCACATTGGACATTAATGCTTGCGTCCCGCAAGGCTCTGTGCTATCCCCAACACTGTTCCTCCTGCATATCAATGATATGATGTCTATTGACGGCATCCATTGCTTTATACAGGGGAAGCACTATGGAATGAGCTTACCCTTGTAATGAACAAGGGTAGGCTCATTTACCTACCCTTGTTCATTACAAGGGTAAGCTCATTCCATAGTGGAGAATAACCTAGTACATTTCAATCCCACTAAGACATAAGCCTGCGCGTTCACCGCTAAGAAAACACCATTTACTATGGCTTCACGATCACGAGCTCACAAGCGGTTTAGAGCCTCTTAGTCTGACTCTGAGGAGAGTCTTTACCTCCTTATGTGTGTTCTACCGCTTGTACAACGGACAGTGTTCTGTAGAATTGTTTGACCTGATGCCCACAGCTACCTTCTATCATCGCAACTGTCGACGACGTCATCGACGGGAAGTCCATCCTCACACATTAGATGGTCACATGGTCTCGTACCTACTGTGCGGTTTCAAAGGAGCTTCCTATCGCGAACGCTCAGGCTGTGGGATGACCCTCCCGAGTTTAGCTCCCACTCCGTAGTTTTCCCTAGTACAGCATGGAGTTCTTCAAAAAGGGTGTGGGAAGTTTTTTTGCAGGGTCGGCAACGCGCGAATCATACTCGTGGTATTGCAAACGTCCATAGACTGCGGCAACAGCTTATCATATCACAGTTGCGGGTAAAGAATTTTAGTTTGGGGGGCTGAGGGGCTTGACCTAACTGCGGGTAACCTTTATCGAGTTTTATCAGGGGTGGACCAGATGCTTTTGAGGAAGGGGGGAGCTTGAGCCCTTTATAATCTCCCCCCCGTCCGGAACCGCTACTGTCTCATCACCTCGCTGTCTGTCTGAATGTCTCTTTGACAAACAGTAAAATCTCTAAAAAAAAAGTGGCAAATCTAGCTGAGAGATGTTGTCTCGGTAAGATTGTATTGTGAAGTGTTGTGTGTTGCAGGTAGTGGTGACGCTGTCGGGGTGCCCGCGCGACTCGCCGCTGTCGCCGGTGTCGGCGGCGTCGTGCTCCAGTTAGGAGCGGGGGGGGGCGGCGACCCCCCACACCCACACCCACTCGCACTCGCGCCCCTCCTCCAAGAGCACTAGGAGGTAAACCCGCCACCGCCTCCACTCCCACCAAGCAGGCGCACCCACGTCTCGTCTAGACGTTACTTCTTATTCTTATCTTCGAGCGACAATATGTACATAACATTAATATTTTGTAAGGATTCGAGTGGCGTCTCGATCTCGGGCCCGGCGCGTTGCGCGCTTCCCGACGATCGGGACCCCTGTAATATAGCGTTTGTAGGAATTGAAACGAGTCGCGTCGACGGCCGGCGGTCTGGCGGTCCGGCGTCGGGCTGCCACCGGCCACCGGATCGCCGATACCCTCGTTAACGTTACGTTCGGTGCATCCTAGCCGAGCCGTTGAACTTGTACATAGATAATGTGCGACGGTTTTAAAGTATACATTAAATTAATCGTTGTTTTGTTACTGCGACCTATCGATATGTACATAGATCACGCGTGGACGTTGTGATGTGGCAATCCGCTTCGTAGGTTCGATCGGGTCTCTTTTACCATTACTTATCGTTATGCGTCAGTCACTTCATGTGGGACTTGTGAGGAGTGATGATTGATTCGAGAGCATTGAATGTACTTCACCCCTGCACTCGTTCAAATGTTTTCAAAGTACACCGGGAGACACGTATATTTTTCAACATGGCAGCACGTTAGACGTTTTTATGAATCGGGACACTCATTTTACTACACAAATTTTGTATGTAATCGCACTGGTTAACCGTCAGTTCGTGTAAGTTCGAGCTGAATGTAGGTTTATATAGTTAAGTACTTTGTACGTCTACGATAGCTCCCTTCTCTCTCCGTGTTAGGTTAGAATTTATTAACGATTAGTACGTGAAACATGTCCATAGCTTTAAATGTGTCACACCCGTTGTATCAACGGGTCCTTCACGGGATGACAGAGCTAACATTCGGTACCACTTGACTAGTCCGTAGATGTATATCATTACTCTTAAGATCATATAAGTGCCTCGGATTTATGGGGTGGTCATTTATGATTTGCAGCCTCGTACCGACACACGACCGAGTGACTTGACTAACCCATCTCGGCTCGCGCTGTGTCGGACTACTTATTTCCTTTCGATTCATCAGTTCGGCCGATACTAACACATAATCTATCTATATAAAATTCGTTACGTCAATAATATAAACGCAATAATTTTCTTCATTATGGAATGTACTACGTAATAGGTTAATCAATTTTAATTTGGCGATGTCTATAAAAGCATATGTGTATAGTTGTATGTCTTCCTATGTAAGGTCCATCACGTGTAAGTTCGAGGTAGTGTAACCGTGCGCGGAGGTAATGTGACCGGTATGTGTGAGCGGTGCGGTGGTAGGGCATACAGCGTCACCTTCACACGTCCGGCCACATTTATAGTACTTAGATATGTAACAAAGTATCGCAATAGGGACACCAAATTGAATCCAAATTTGATCATAGCCATTATTATACATATTCGTCGGATGGAGTAATCAGTAGCGGACGTTTTATATGATACGAGTCTTAGAGATCACATCACATCTATACGAGGTTCTGAACCTTGTCTCTTACAGGAATTTATTATATTCATTCAATAAGTAGCGGATCCCCGTAGGGAATGGAGGAAGGTTTCGTTGCGTTAGGCTTTAAATGTCCCGTCGAGATCGCTTTTGTGGCACAATTTTACACTCGAGACTTAGTTAGGAGTTAATAAATTATAAATAGTAGCGTTTAGGTAAATATATGCGGTGTTGACGGTGAGAGGGGCCGTGGGGTGGAGGTAGGGGGTAGGGGGTAGAGGAGGTTCGACACGCACAATCCGAGGGCGCCACGGGACGGTCAACATCGCACGGACCTTGTTTTGATACCGCATTGTACAAAGTGTACATGTCACAGACATGGTACAGTTTTGTCTCATGGACAACCTTAGCGTTACTTCACTTAGGGAGCTTGTTGTTCGTTCAAACTCCGGCTTTTGATAGATTCACATTCGGCTTTACAATTTTTTAGTTTATTCTTAAAATCATATTATAGACATAGGTGATGTTTTGGAATTATCTTTAAAGCGTTATATAAAGGCTTAATTATGCTTTCAATGAATACATAATAAGTTATATACGAATACTATATACTTTTGTCTTCTTATGCATGATCAATGTACCTACTGTTTAACGATGTACTAGTTTGCGTAAATACTTTTAATTTTTTATTGCTTATACTCGATTTGTTATTGCTTTTACATTTTCTCTTATGGATAAAATATAAATTCGGAGGAGCGGGTTAAGGGACGGCTATTAAGTGCTTTTTATCACATAACGAACTAAGGTATTGTAAATATTCTTTGCATTAATATAATGTACGCACATGTACATTACCCGTGTACATACAGTGATTATGTAAAAATTGTTCAAGTGCTATTTGTGTATGGGTGTTAGGTATGCCACTGCCATTGAAGATTTGCCTATTTGTAACATTGATTTTAAACAATTATTTCCTTTCAATATCATCAGATAAATAAAATTATAATACTAAAATACATACTCTTAAATAAATAGTAACTGAAAATATCCTACCGATAAGTAGATAAGTTTTCAATGAAAAAATTGCGACTGGTTCGCTTAGAGTTAACTGAAGTTCGTTTGTTTTGACAGGGTTATTGTTGATTTATGTTTGTACCGTTATTTAGCTTATAGCGAATGTCCCATGTTAGGCTGTTCAACAACAACGAATGTGTCTAGTGTTTACCTTTAAGTGCATTCCCGATCAACATTCCGAGACATGAAATTTTGTATTTATTATAATATAAAGCGTATCTGATCCCAAATGTACCAATCCATTTCCGCGTATTATATGCGGACTCAATAATATACATATTTGGTAAGTAACGTATAACCGCTACTTATTTGTTTCCCTCGTAAACATGTGTGTTCTCACTATTTAAAGTATATAATATTAAACGTAACAAGTTCACGTATAAGGGCACGGATTTTTATCTTAATTATTTATGTATACTTAGCGGTCAGTAATCATCATTCATTTGTTATATTTAATATTAATTGCACATAGGAAAATGAGGTTGTAATCAGGATTATAAAATAATAACCAAAATGGGAGACAAATAATTTGTGTGTATATTATTTAAGATCAATAAATAATTATTATATCAATATAATATGATTGTACAGTTGATTACTTCACATTTTTCTTAAAGGGTTCTCGTAATTTGTTGGTTTTACGCGATCACTTGTAAGTGTCGCAGGGATATCTGTCACGATTACAATTTGATTGTGTCATATAACTTGTACAATATAAATATATAGATCCACAATTATGAAAGAGATTAAATATTTGCAAAAGTTAATCTTTCGAGTTTTATTTATATTATAGTAACATCCTAATACTCAGTCGCCTTACAACATACTTCTACTTTGTATAACTTATTGGATATAATTGTAAATTAACTACATGTATACTATATTATTTGGCACCGAATGATTATGTTGTTTTGTCTGCACTGGGGATGACGTGTGGGCCTGGTCCGACGGGCTTGGAATCTGTCAAATAAACAAGACGAGATTTGAGATGTACAGTATGAGGCACGAATGGTGAGCAGAGATAGGCAGTAGTGGGGGCAAGCTCGCACATGTACACTTTTGGCCCAATCACAGTAGCCAAATGACACGCGAGAATCCAATAGACGACTCACATCGACTGACGAACCAATCGTGTGCAGCTTGCCGCTCCGCCCTGCTTCATTCGGACAAACAGACCGAAATTAACTACTGCGCAGGTGTCAATCTGTGCTCACCATTCGTGCCCCTTACTATACTATCTTAACTTACATACTACATTGATATAAAATGCTTAAAATCCCGTGGCCGTGACATTTGCTTGCATATGACTTTAGTAGTGTGTGCAGTAGTACCCAACTGATACGGCGCGTCGTGAATATTCGTTCGCACAGAAAAGAAAGTATGGTGGCCCGAAGATTAACGAAAGAATGCTTAAAACTTACAATCAACCTTAGGTCACTACTACAAGTTTCATAATACACTGCAGCTGTTAGTTCCGTCTCACTCGCAAGTCACGCCCCTCCGCACACATGGCGGCAGCTGCCGACCAATATGCATTTTCCGCGCTTTCAAATTGTACCTTCTGCGCAGGTACACACGGCTACAGGTCAAGCTATACATTTCTAGTATAAGCTGACCTCCCATTGTACGGAAATCGTATACAATGCGAGTTCAGCTTATACTGGAAATGTATAGCTTGATCGGTAGCCGTGTGTACATCGGTAAGCAATATCAGTTGGGTACTACTGTACTCGTATAGGCGGAACATTACACTACTTCTTTGAGTGACAGGTGACATTGAAGCAAGGGTAGATAGAGGAGTAAGCATCTCTCAATTGGCTTACAATGAACACTGAAACCATGCAGGGGTGAGAAAACATCATTTCAACGATCCCCGCTGGTATAGCAAATGTATAGCGGCGGCAATGACCAATTTCCATCAAGTGACCGGTCTGCCTGCTTGTCAACATTTAATACATTACTTTCTTTCTGTATCATTGAACAAACTTACCTGTAGGTTTGGATGAGTCAGTTGACGCGCTCTTTTTAAAGTTGTCCAAAGCCTCGCCAAGAGTTATCGACATTTGCCCGAACTCCTGTGTCGATACTGATAACTGTCCAAGCGCGTAGTTCATATCAATAGCCAATTTCACTATTTTATTCGAAATTTCATCCACCTGAGAAAACAATTTTATTATAGTTTCCATATGACACTTATTGCATGGTAACAAAGGTGATTTTCACTTACTTCATCTTTGACGCCTCTCATCGATTTAGTACTGCTTTTAATATATTGTTGTGTTTGTAACTGCAAACAAATAGAGAATTTAGTTTTTATTATATTGAAAGCAATTGTGTTATGTATAATTATGATGATATAGGTAATACTTCTATAAATTATATAGATTTCATTTACGCGTTATTTATAAAAAAATATGTACCTAGTTAATATAATTCATTAAGATATCAATCACGAAATCTGGAAATAAACAACTTACTAACATAGACGTATAAAAAATCAAGACGGAGTGTCAAGCGAAAATGAGGTGAAGCCGAAGATTTCCTACGTATGCGTGACTAAAATAAGTGATATGAGACTTATTGTCACTCTCAACGTCTCAATGTGGAATGACAATCGATCGGCTTCCTATGGTGTATATGTGTGTGCCAGGTCATGTATTTATAAGAACGCCGGCTTCCTTTTGGTGTTTCACTCGTTTATAAGGCGACACTACGTCCATGCTTACTAACTTAAAATTTTGCAGATAGGCTTTTTATACGCATACGCTAAGAAAGGACTTTCCATCAAAGTATGAAGAAAAAGGTTACTTTAGAATCTTCCGACTCCAGTTATATCGTATGATGGCGCGTCTCTATGCGTTCATTGCTCGCGATGACATACAACGTAGGTAATAATTTAAATTCAGGTAATAACATGAAAGGTACACAAAACAAACGACTTACCGTGAGCGCGTCCAGCGCCCCCTTGTTGTCAGTGAGCTGTTTAAACATGGCGCTAATCTCCCGCCAAACCGGCGACATCTCCGTATTAATCGTAGAGGTTAAGTTGCTAACACTAGCCGTCTGGTTGCTCGCTATCGTTGCTTCCATGCTGTCAAACCTGTAGATAGTTAAACTTTAAGTATATGCATCAGATTCGATGCACTTAGGCCTAGAGCGAAGACTAAACACGTCTCTCCAGTCGCAGCGGTCCGTGTTTATGCGTTCAATCGTGCATCCACTGGTCCGACCGCATCGGGGGTAGGAGGCCTGCATCGCGCATAACACTTTTTAACAAGCTTTTATTTAGTTTCACCTATCCGGTGTCTGTAATCGAATCTTGCAAGATAAATTTGACCCACTTCCCAGTGTCCGATTGAGCTGAAATTTGCTATATATTAGTACATTGGATGACAATGTAAGTACAAGAAAGAGTAGTCACCATAAAAAGCTTGTATTATAAATGATTTTTATGTTAGAACTTGTTTTATACTACGAAGTCGGTAAACAAGCATACGGCCGCCTTTGGTATGCGGTTACCGTGGCCAAATGGACGCTTGCAACACACGAAGCATCGCATAGCTAGGAATCGGCAAGAGTGGAGGTGCCTCGTTAAGATAATATACCTACGCTTGCGAAGGTTACTTGAAAACATACTCTTAAAGCTACCCAGGCTGACCTTTCATGAACAGTAGTGTTGATATTCTTGCTCTGTATCTTGATGAGGTCTCTCACCTCCGTCAATATTTGATGCACACCATATTCAACTCGCTTCTTTGTTGAGATCACATTGTCCGCAGTTTCAAGCAATACATGTTCATTCTTTGTAAATTTTTCGACCTAGAACAAGTATTTTAATGCATGACGGTGTCTTTACGCCAACGGGTTAAACTACCGCAAAAAATCGTTAATAGGTATACCTGCTTGCGTAACATACCTCAGCACGCAGCGTATCATAACTCCTTGAGATATCACCGAAAGCTTGTTCGGACATGGTATTACCCAGGGTAAGACTGTTCTGTATATCTGCATTGGTTGCCACTAGACGTTCGCTCATTTCGTCGACTTTTTTTGTCACCTTACCTACCGCTAGATTTAGAAAAGTATTATTAAAAAATTAAAAATCTACATGCTGTTGGTTGTGATGGCAGTTTTGATGACTTCGTAAACGCGGCTATCATTCTGAATCTCAAGTGAAACACGTGCCGGGAGGTTTTGGCAGCTGCTCTTGAGAGCTGTAGTCTTCTAGTCATTATAATAGACCGGCAACATAGCAGTCCTCTCGGTATTATTAATGTTCATATACAAGTCTTGCCACTTGTCATCTGGTGGTCCGACTGCCTGATTGTCAAGCTAACAGCACTTAAAGATAAATCTATTTCGGTGGTTAGGTATCTGCTATAACATCGTCGGCCCATAATACCACTGCTGAGCACGGATCTCTATTCACAAATGAGGATAAAAGGGAATATGCACATACTGCACCACGCAGGTCCACTGCCGATTGGTGTGTTAAGGTGCCGGTTCATCATGCAGCGGTACATGCAGCAGCAGCAGACAACACACGCTGCATCACTGTTCGTTTCTATGTATTACTATGATAAACCTTCGGTAGCTAGCGACACGTCCCGAAGTGAACGAAAGAGAAAGAGGTAGTGACATTGTCGTCTGCTGCTGTTGCATTGCAGCCTAGGAGGCTCAAACTAGCTTGTAACGATGCGATCTTTTTCTTATTTAAATTATTGTTGCATAATTTTATACCTACATCTATTACGTCTCCTTTCTCGTATATCTTATTTTATCATTGTTTTTTATCCTTTTATTTTTTCAAAATTCAAAATTCAAAATCATTTATTCAAATAGACCTTCGCAGGCACTTATGAAAAGTCTGACTCTAATACTCTAATACCGGTTCGGAAGGTTGCATTTGCTGAGAAGAGCCGGCAATAAACTCAGCAATTACTCTTTTCAAAACATGCTTAGATTCATTACATAATATTTACATTCTAATCGCACTGAAAACAATTGCGTGCCCCGGCGCGGCGGCAAAATTACAAAGTAGACTGAATAAATATTTAATAAGTAAATAAATAGCAAACTTAAGCAGACCGCCAGCGACAGATTTTCATCGATACAGTTCTTTATTTTCAACAATACCTAAATCTTATGGAAGAAAATCTATCTTATTAGTAAGGTACAGTCGAGGACATAAATATGTATACACTTAGTAAAATTCAACAACGGTTTCCTCTTAAACTACTGATTGAAATTATGAGATATTATAAAGGCAGAATCTTCTAACATATACTATTATGATTTGTGTAATAGTTTAACACTTAGATGTTAAAAATGCGAGAAAATTGCTTTTGAATTTCAAAAAGTGTATACATATTTATGTCCTCGACTGTACTACTATTTCATATGTAGCGGCTGTAAGCTGCTAGAGCGGAAAGCTAATCAAGTCAAGTTAACGAGACCAATGGATTTACTATATGTCATACAAGAATAGTAAATCAAAAAAACGTTGAATGACTTACATTTCTCATCATTTTCCTTAATATTTTCAGTAGCATTGACAATAGCGTCTAAAGTCTGGTTGGTGGCGAGGTGAAGGTCAGTTCGTCGCGGAAGATCTTTCCACATGCTCTCAGCATCTAACAATAGTTTCTTAATCTGCTGTAAATCCTTTTCTTGATGTACCAGCACTGTGGAAAAGAGGTAGGTTAAAAGTTTGTCGAGAGTTATTCTTTTATTCGTTTTTCGAAACGTGGACAGTTATTATAAACTTAGATTTTTTTATTGCCACTGACCCACTCGTAACGGACGATGACGAAGCCAAAGTTGGAGCATGCTTACTCAGAAGAAACAACTTTGGTTTTGAAAATCCCAAGATTGTAAGAGTCAAGAAACAGACGCCAGAAACAAGTTCCACACCCTGTCTGCATTATAAATGAGGATGCTAAACACTGTTTCCGTATGTTTAACACCTTTGTACGAACCGTCGTCCAACTACCTGATGATAGGCCTTTCTTAGGGACCTGTATCTACTTTTACGGGTTGTTATTTACGTCGCAACCTACCTTCAGTCATATTGTTATGCCACGCTTCATCAGCAAGTGATACATCATCCAAAGACACAGAATCCGTTCGAGTTTTCGAGGCAGTTCCGTTATATTCATTAAGCTTCCTTTCATATTTACTTAGCAGTTTATTTGCATCTGTAATATGCATTTTCAAAGGATTCATGTCGTCTGATAAGTCCATACATGTTGCGCGAAACGTGTCCTGAAAGATAAACATAGATTTGTTCGTTTGAACATTTCTGTGACTATACCTAGCTACGTATTGTTTGGCATTCGCCCATTTTCTCCGTGACAGTGCTATTTTATCAGGAATTATAAATGCTGTGGTCGCTAGAGACCGTTTTCCTGCAATGCCCAAGGGTTTCTGAAGCTGCAGTTATTGACCCATTTCCACCTTCCCAAAAAATCGTTTGTAAACGACAATTACTAATATTTAAGATCATTAAAAAATTAATAATGATCTTAAATATTAGGTATAATAGAGTTACATGAAAAGGTCGGTAACGCGTGAGCGATACATTGTTGTTGCAAGTGTCCATATGGCTGCGGTAACCGCTTACCATCAGGCGAGCAGTAAGCTTGTTTACCGACATAGTCGTATATAAAAAAAAACTAAAACTTCCTATTTCGTTCATGTTCCATGTAAAAATGTCATCTAGGAACAAGATGAAATTTTTAGTTTTAATTTCAGCATAGAACTTTCGCCTTGGATACAGTCGATTTAGGTAAATGTACCTATCTTCCTACTTTATCTCTACGTATTACATACTAGCTTTCGCCCAGCGGTTTGACCCACGATTCCCCTTAAGAGTTTCATTTTGTAAACCCTTATAAGTAAGGGTACCTCCGCCATTGAGAGTAGAAAAAAAAACCTTTAGTATACCCAGCAATCCAATTCCGCAACTGTAAGCACTGATTAATAACAGTAAACCGACCAATCATCATCATCATCATCATCTTCCTATAATGTCCCACTGCTGAGCACAGGCCTCCTTTCACAAATCAGGGTGAAAGGGAATGGGCAGATACACCACCACGCGTGCCCACTGCGGATCGGTGGAGGTAGGCTAGTGGTCAACCTACTGTTGGAGTTTTCAGCCGACTATCACAATTAAGGCCACTAGGCGGTTACCCATCCAGGTACCTACCACGACGGTGGTAGCTTAACTTGCCGATCGATTAAGAACTGCTTATCGTGCTACACCACGAGCGCTTCAACCAATCACTGCATCTTAAAGTTTTGTGTGTCCTTGACTTGGCCAATCAGAGCGTATGTGTCCTTGAATTAGCCAATCAGAGCGCATTGGCGGAATAGATTTCAAACAAGATTAAAATCATTGCGCTTATAAGCTCTGCGAGCATCCGTCACTGAGTCAGTCTCTCCTTTTAAATTAGACAGCTGCATCGTTACTGACCATCACGAATCAAGGATATTTTGTTTCGAGGTCAGTCAGTCAGTACTTTAGACTTGAAATATCTAATGTTAGATACTTACCTCACTCAAGGTGTTTTTTAAGTTTTCTATTTGCATTTTCACGGCATCTATCTTAGCGTCTGTGGTGTCGAGTCTTCTATCTATGGTGTCATCATTTGTTGTCAAATTGTTATCTATTTCTGTCTCTTTGGTGACCGGCTTCATAGCCTGTGTGACTGTGGCGGTGAGCATTTGAAGAGACTGCTTTATACCTTCTAATTCTTCATGCGTTTTCTTCTCACGTTCTTCTTTCTGAAAACCAAAACCATATAATAACTAGGTATCATGTCACCCCGTTGATCTGCGATGATGAAAACCTTTAGAAACTGCAGAATCATTAGGAATTATCAGATCAACCAAGCAAGAACAGAAATGTTTGAGCGCAGGCTTGCTATTTTTCAGATGAATGTCTAAAAACAGAAAAGTGAACTGAATTCTATGCCTATGTTCTATGAAGCGATTATAGCTTAGCATCTTGTAGTACTCGCCTGGTTGACTTCCAACCTTAAGTTGAAAATCAGCTTGCCTTCTAGACATTGCAAAGGTCAGCTACAAATTGGCAATCCCCTGCCTTTTTTATTTTGTCATCCTTCAGACAAACCATGCCCATGGTCAACCTGTCCAAAGTTCCAATCCAATTGGAAAATGAAATAAATAGCTCAATAGAAATCACCTGTAAAAGTATAGTTTCAACATTAGACAGCCTTTCGTCCAGTCTTGTGATCATCCCGTTCAGTGGCTCCAACGCCCTGTGCTTCTTCTCCAAACCAGCGAGCGTCCGCTTGAGCTGCTCTCCAAGCGACTTCTCTCGGTACTCGTGTCGTTCCAATTTGTTTTCTGACGTTTGGATCGTGCGGGCTAGCGCCAGAATCGTGTCCCGGATGTCCTCGTGGCTGTACAACAATTATGATTTTAGAAAATTAATATAGCTGTAGTTATTTAAACTTATCACAAGTTTTTCTTAAAAAATTTAAGAAAGTAGGTACATTTTAATTTAGAAGAATGACCACTAAATCCTTTAAGCTTTTGGAATATAAAATACCAGCCTCTTTTTTCTGCACACAAAAGCGTCATAAATATGGAAGTTTTTGAAGTAGAGAAAAGGTAACAGACTATTCATGTGGGAAGTTGAAATATCCTTATTATAACTGTTTATTTTTCTGGTCTATATATTGTAGATGGTATGAAAGAGAAACGTTGGGAAAAGAAATACTCATCATAATAGGAACAAAATGTCGCTAGGGAATCTAAAAAGTGAAATTGCAATTAGTCTCCAGATGTTACCAGATAGACAGTATGATATCCTTCATTTTGTTTAAATCATCGATTCGATTGATATTAGCAGTGCACTCTGTTACATTTCCAAGAACATTATTTATTTAGCAAAGTGGGCAACTACACGGTTACGCAGAGGTAAATACTACGAAATGCACAAACCAGAACTGGCGCACCAGATTATTAATAGTTAAAAGATCTAGTTACCGAAATGCATTTTGAATTACTCAATGCAGTTTGAACAATAGATTTGGGCTAAAGATAGATATATTCAAATGAGAGGACATTGTTAGGCACTTAGGTAGGTAGGTATCGGCGGCCGCACTGTAACTAAGTACTTATTACAATTCTAGTAAACAGCATTGCATTTGAATCAGCTAGCAATGTTATAAAAGCGTTAAATACAGATTAGTTCAGTTATTTTAATTCAATAAAAAGCCAATGCGTGTCGTAAAAATTCGTCGACGACTTCATAAAAAGATCAATGCTCCTAAGACCAATATATCAGTTGAATGAACCTGACTATAATTCAATTCTATTAGTAGAACACCAATCAGTTCCTAAATATATAAACGATTTGTTGCTTATCCCAATAACCGTTATGGAGATTTACGACCGAGGTGCACTTTTGGAGATTACGATGTTGGAGACATTTATAGCGCCCACTCATGAAGAATTGGGGATATAAAGAAAACGAATACCATATTGTTTACATATTGTATTGATATTGTAATAAACTATGAATTAATTTGGGTATTTCAAGTAACTCGTAATTAGAATGAAAATTGTGATAATAAAAAAGTACTAAGTAGGTATCATATTTTTTTTATGATGACTGTTTTTTTTTATGTCTGTACTTGCATTGTCATCCAATATACTAATGTATACCAACAGATCAATCGGACACTGGGTCTTTACAAATTTTTTTTTATTATAATATTTATGTTAGTTTGTAAGGTATATATCTGTGGGCCCTAGTAGCCTGATAATAAACGAATTATTATTATTTAACTTGCAAGATTCGATTACAGACACCGGACAGGTGAAACTAAATAAGCTTGTAAAATAAAAATAATTAAATTAAAAAAAATATGCCCCTTACTATTTAGAGGTTACTATGTAAGTATTTCTAGAACTAGCATGGCAAGATTCTAAGTATAGAATTAACGGAGAACAGTTGCAAATAAATAGTATGTGTCCCCGAGATACACCAGTAACAAAATCGTGTCACTAGCCTAAGTAGTGTTTGTAGTATAACTAAATAACTAAGCTCTACCTACCGCCTCTACCTGCGCATACGCAGCGGCCACAAAGCTAACGCTAAATCACCTCGTAAATATTTCAGAGACTGTTTATTTTACGGTTCACTCACATTCACATAACATCACAGCAACTAAAATTACTTTACGACATAATTAAATTGCAATAAACGATTCATGATTTAATAAACTCTATGACGGACAAAATCATACGTTATGCTTGTATTTGGATTTTACTCATCATCATCATCATCATCAGCCTATAATGTCCCACTGCTGAGCACAGGCCTCCGTTCACAAATCAGGGTGAAAGGGAATGGGCAGATACTCCACCACGCGTGCCCACTGCGGATTGGTGGAGGTAGGCTAGTGGTCAACCTACTGTTGGAATTTTTCAAGCCGCCTAGGAGGCAACCAACTAGCTTAACGACTATCACAATTAAGTGATAACCGGGACCAACGACTTTACGTGCCTTCCGAAGCACGGAAACGCTCGATTTGAAATACCACTAGACGGTCACCCATCCAGGTACCGACCACGACAGACGTAGCTTAACTTTGCTGATCGATTAAGAACGGCTAATCATGCTACACCACGAGCGCTTGCTAGATATAACAACAATACTATAAAGGTACTCACGTAAAATTCCGACAATGTGCACTCTGTGTCCATAGCAGCAACGCGATCGCCACCCACCACACTCTCTGAGGACAGTAGTACAAACTTAACTTGCATAATAGATCTAAAGGTTCACAAAGTCGTGACTTCGTTACGTAGCGGCTGCTTAGTATAAGTATAAGCTCCCTTTTCATATTTATGTGAAGACATTTACACGTAATTGTCTGTTTAATGGTAGCTTGTAAGCTTTTAGTTATGATAGTTATTGCCGTTCGATGCAATAATATGGCATTTTGATTACACAATATCTACATGATTTATAATAATTTCCCTCTTCTCTTCTTAGTCGTGCACTTTTGACAGAGTGTTCGTGGTCATGGATTATCCCTTTTGCGCATGACCGCTGCATTAGCAATGTTCCTGCATTTTTGTCTATTTGTGGCGTTTCGGGAACATTCGGTTATGGTACATTGCGTGGCAGATTTTAGGAGGTCAAGCCATCTGGTTGGAGACCGACCACGTGAACGTTTGCCTCCAACTCGACCTTGGATGACCAACCTCTCCCATAGAATTATGGTTACGGGTGAAGAGTCCGAAAAATTTTAGGATTCGTATCTGAACAATCGACGAAAGTCTCTGTTTTAATCCGTAGTTATTTAAATATGGAGACAGTGCGTATTCCAGTTTATTCTCAGCATCCGTCGCCAGCACCACATTTCCAAGGCATCGATTTCTTTTCGGTCTTGCAACTTTAATACGCCCAGGTTGTGAATGAGCTCCCCCCATTGGTTTCCTACTTGGATACAGGTACAGGTACAGCATCTACAAAAGGCTGGGAAAAGAATTTTGTAGAGTCGGCATCGCGCGAGTGGTACCCGTGGTGTTGCAAGCATATATAGGCTACGGTAACCGCTTACCATCCGGCAGATGCTTGTTTGCCAAATTAACAATATTATAAAAACGAATTCCAAAATTTTCATTATTTGAAGAAGTGATTGCAGATCCGAAAGATCAAGAGAATATTTTGAATACCCGTAACTTAGATGGCCGAGGTTAAAGTTGGGGTGGTTTTAAGTATTATAAATCTTGTTATGGTATTAAATATGCACCAAAATAAATACTGCAGAAGTTGGTTTTTTTGTGGAACATAAACCACCGACGGAGACATAAAATATGTTGCAACTTGCATTTTAGAAAAAGAAAAGTTCCCTTTTACTTTTGATCTTACAGAATTCTTGTGCTTAATTGCTGGCACCTCTGACAGACAAGCTATATTTACGTATGATATTTTAAACTTCGACCAGCAGTTTTCTAATGTTTGCAGTTCTTAGTAAAAACGAGCGGTAACATCGAAGGACCAACACCAATGATAATGGCTCAGAGTATATAAATAATAATGGTAAAGACATAGAAATAAATATACCTAGAAAGAACGTCGCCATACTACACGAATATACAAAACAGGCCAACTTTTATAGGCTGCTGCGCGTAACAGCTACGTTTTACGCTCCCTCTGCGTCATTCTGCTTGTCATAATGACGTTCATAATTATAGTAGTTGTTAAAATATTCCAATTAAAATCGGGAGAAATTTAAATATTGATCATTATTCTGCATTTTTATTTATTTTTATTTGATTTAGCCCCTAACAGTTAGAGCGTATTTTTATCGACGCGTGCACAGCTGCGACACTCTATCTGGATGTATCCTTAATCAAAGGGTAAAGACTTTTGAATTTAAAATTATGTTATTGGTCTTTAGGATTCATCCAAACTAGTGTTAAAATATTATTGAACGAGTCATGGGGTCACTGTGGTTGAGATAACCTTTACGTATTACTTATCATCTCTAAGAATTCGAAACTAGAATAGCAATTATCGCAGACGTTTGGTTTTTATACGACGTGAACTTTATCTATTACTGTCGAATTTCGTCTTCTTTCTAATATAGATTAGGTAGTACAGAATATATAGTACTTATAGTATTTAATGTATACTTTTATTTAATGTTTCAGTGTAGGATAGCTCATTCTCTAGGAATCAACATGGAAGAAAGTCAAAAACTGAATTTCCTACTCATATTCATATTATTTTTAGGTTCTGACTTCCGTAGTAAATCGACCATTTCCTGTACTGTACCTACCTACCTACTGAGACGCTTAGCTTATTGATTGGTATTAGTTGTGTTCTAATCATCGATATATAAGTACTACGTACGTGCTAATCTGATGATTATTATTAAAGTAGGTACCTAATGTTAATTTACAAATTAAAATATTTGAATCTGTGTATTTTATGTTAAACATTCCTACGAGATTTTTCATATAAAGATTAATTGTTAGGTAGTCCATATAATTACTTAAGATATTTAAACAATAATAAATAATACTCTATTCTTCACATTGACTCTACGTAGAAACGACTCTAGCTAGGTAGATATCGTAGGTATTCCACGATTCAAATACATTAAAATTACATCACAACTCTTGCATTGAATCGCTTTTATCTATTAGGTATTACAGAGTAGTATTATGGCTTAGAAAGACTGAGCACGAGATGATGATGCATGACAATTGTAAATAATAATATATTAATTGCATTATTTAACAGAATCGATTAATTTTATTATTAGGTACACGATTAACTGCTTAAGATTGATATGATGTAGGTATAGACTAGACATAAATAATAACACACAAAATTGAGTTGGTTAACTAAAAACTCATTTATTCAGATTCACTTATGAACGACTCTATCTACCATAAGTCCGACTCGCACTTGTCTGGTTTTTATCTATGAACATCTTTTTTTTTTATATCATCACACGTTTTAAGAACGTTGCCAGTGTCGAGTTAAAAAGCATATATTTAAATTTGCTTGTTATTAGGCTAGTTGCAATGCATAGTGCCTAAGTGCCTACGATACGACATCGTGTGCTCATCAGCAGTAAGAGGCGATTAAACTGCCTACCTCATTTGGTACCTTTATGGCTAGGTTACATGGAATGAGAAGTAAAGGTAAATTAAATTGTAAATTTGTTATCGCCAATTCCTTTCCATTTAGACATACTTCTTCGTTATTATACACTAACAAAGTAATAAATAGGTACAGTTATAGCATAATGTCTTTTGTTTAAATCTACAACGGCAGTTAGTTTTGATCATCAGATAGCTTGTGCAATGTATGATTACTATTATTAAAGAAAAAAAAAACAATCTTTTGGTCTGCTCACTCGATTATAGAGATACATTACTTAATTGAAAAATGATAAGTTAGAAAAACTGCCGTTGGTGCTGTTTCACAGTTTGGCGCATTATGGAAACTCAATGTAAGTACCTACCAAAATAAAAAATAATAATTACAAAGTGCATATTCGCACCCGTAAAACCTTTAGCCATATTTCCGTGTTTACCATTATGAATTGTACCATAAACTCTCATTCTTATCTCATCCTGTATTAAACACTACACCCAACATACAAATGCAATTAATGGTCAAAGACCAAGTGACTGGATCGCGAGTCGCGATAACTGTTCACAAATTAACGCATTCAAACAGTATTATCTTATTCCAAGATAAACGCACCGTTTGTAATTCCTAACTTGACCTAATGAGACTTATATATTGTCATGTTTGTCCGCGCAGAATACATTCATTTTAACAAGTCCTAACTTAACCCCGTGAGATCTGCTGCATAGATTTCAAAATACGCTAAAAAACAAAAGTTATCAGCGAGCGAAATATATACCTATTGACGATTTTTCACACCACCTGCTCGACAGCGTCAAATTATAATGTTAAGCAAACCTCACCTAAATAAGTCATTAGAGCCCTGGGGTCTAGCCAGGCAATAATTTTGTATACCATGATTGTACCGAATTTTATTATGACCTGCTGGCTGGTGCATAATGTGATTTGAATATGGAACGTCGACTAAATAATTTGTATTCAAAATTCAAAATCATTTATTCAAATAGACCTTCGCAGGCACTTATGAAAAGTCTGACTCTTATACCGGTTCGGAAGGTTGCATTTGCTGAGAAGAACCGGAAATAAACTCAGCAATTACTCTTTTCAAAACAAGCTTAGGTTCATTACATAATATTTACATTCTAATCGCACTGAAAACAATTGCGTGTCATTTTTACCATATTTTTACTTTCTTTTTCATTTCAAATCGACGAGTTTTGACTATCGATCTTTGATGTATAAAAAATAACGCAATATAAATTAATATTAATTGAATCACTTGTTATATCTTGAATCACAAACAGATTTATCAATCGGCCCCTTATAGATAAATTAATTGTATAGACAGACAAACAAGACTTTTTATTACCTACCAATGTTTAAATGCTTATTGATGTGTTCGAGTATAAAGACTTATAAAGATTAGGGACAGTTGTCAATAAATATCATTTAAGGCAAGAGCTTTTTATATTTGTTTATTGGCCCATAAATATTGTTCAAAAGACGCATTATAATAACCACTAACCTTACATACCGGCAAAACCCTTTGCCGATAAGCAAAATATAATTCAATTAAGCAAAATAATATTTGAATAGCAAGTGGTAGTTTATGATGTTGTGATGTAGACAACCATTTGATATACCTACCTATTTCACCAAGACCCACTTGCGTCAACCTGGGTTAAAATTTAAACTAATTAACCCGAAGTTAAATAACCAAAATTGTAAACCAGGTTGTAGCAAGCGGTGAGCCTTAAGTAGTCCTAAAGCCTTTATAAAATTAAATTCTTAATATAAATTATTCTTAATAAGAATGTTATGCCGCTTATGGACTCCACCAATGATACTCCTATGACCTGTCTGTCATGTCTATTGCGCATGGAATCCTTTTCAATAATTATTTCAGTCCTAGGTGTTGTTCTTCTGAACCACAGCCATGAAGCAAACCATAGCGTACGGACTTATAACCCCTACACGATAAAATTGCGTGGATGTTCCGAGCTCAGACACGCACTTGACCGGTTTCGAAAGTGTTTTAGAAGTGGTTATCATACCCAACGGTTATTTAATAGGCGGTAAGAGCTTTACTGACACAGTTAAATAAGTATGTAGGTATATAACTTGGTATTGATTAGATACATTGGGGTAATAAATTGGGTCAATACTCAATATCGATCAATTGCGTTTGAGTATTTATTGACAAAGAACATATAGGTAGGTAGCAGTTTCGTGCTAGAAGACATGATAACGTGGACCGCCGTGCTCAAAGATAGATTTATAGGGTTCCGTAGCCAAATGGCAAAAAACGGAACCCTTATAGATTCATCATGTCTGTCTGTCTGTCTGTCCGTCCGTACGTCACAGCCACTTTTTTCCGAAACTATAAGAACTGAAAATTGGTAAGTAGATGTATTGTATGAAAAAAAAAAAAAAACTGTGAACCGCATTAAGATGTTCACACAAAAATAGAAAAAATACAATAAATTTTGCGGGTTCCCCATACTTAGAACTGAAACTGTTTTTTTTTTTTTAATAAAACCCATAAGTTTTGGGTGTCTATGGATAGGCCTTCAAAAATGATATTGAGGTTTCTAATATATTTTTTTTCTAAACTCTCTTTTTTCTAAAGTTCTATTTTTTTATAATTGTTTGTTAAATGCTGTGTAATATCATGTTGATCATATCATATCATGCGCGAGAGACACTTCCAAAGTGGTAAAATGTGTGTCCCACCCTCAGGTCCCACCCCTGTAACTTCTAAAATAAGAGAATGATAAAACTAAAAAAAATATATGATGTACACTACGTACGATGCAAACTTCCACCGAAAATTGGTTTGAACGAGATCTAGTAAGTAGCAGGAACACAACTTTACGCAACAAAGTTATTTGGCTGCGGTATTCTGTAAGGTGGAGGTACTTCTCCAGTCGAGCGGCTCTTTGAGCCAATAAACGCTATGCTCTACCTTATAATCTAATATTAATAAAAGAACTATTGTAAGAAATATCGTCCATTATAATATAAAAAGCGACCCACGCTTATTCATTAAAATAATAGACTTAATTACATGAAATTCACTAATATGCAATTACACGAAGGCACTTACTGGATAGACAGAGAACTTGGGTTAATTATTATTTAACACTTTTTAATGTAGGTAATAGGCCTGTGCTATTCTCTATTATACTGTGATTATACGCCAGAAACCTCCCCTGGCCTACGCACGAGTGCACGAGAAATAGTATAAGAACGAACGGCATAGTAAGTACGTTACAAACAAATAATCAGACATGATTTATATAACGATTTATATTGACGGGCCAGTTGGCGCAGTTGGTTAAGGTTCACCTTACGCGCCGCAGGTCGTGGGTTCGATTCCCACACAGGACATGCATTTGTGTGCATGAACATGTCTGTATGTCCTGAGTCTGGGTGTAATTATGTATATTAAGTATGTATTTACAAACAAAAAGTAGTATATGTATTATATCAGTTATCTGGTTTCCATAGTACAAGCTCTGCTTAGTTTGGGATCAGATGACCGTGTGTGAGAAATGTCCCAGGATATTTATTTTATTTATTTTATAAGTATAGATGTAGATCGAAGGGAATAGTTCAATTGGTTCTGACGGCACACAAACCTAATAAAGATACTGTTTTCACCAACTGAAGCGTCCCATAATAATTATAATCAGCTGCGTAAGAGTTCAAACGCCTCCATCGGTAGAATAGGAGGAGTATTAGAAGACTGCTCCTTTTCACCAACCAATGTCCAACTTAGGAAACTACAAACACAACAAAAAGAGTTTGTATGAAAAACTGTCATTTTGAGTTGACTACGGAGTATCCTAAGCGTTAGGCATCTCTGAGTATGGGTATTTGAAAACCACAATGTAATATAAAAATACAATGCCGAAATAGGCAAGTGATGTCAAAAGATTTATTTGTTTGACCCACTTGCGTCAACCTGGGTTTAATAACTTCGAGTTAGTGAATCTGGGGTATAATATATCATAGTGTCAACGTCAAACCCAGGTAAGCAACTAACTCAGTTATTAAATTGACGCAGCTTTTACTTAATATATGCGAAAGAAAAAAAAACATTTAAATAAAACTAAAAAAGTAGAGAAGCTTACTAGCATACACCTTGATAGCCGGTAATGTTCCTCATGTTTTGTCAGTTATTTAACTGTCCTTATGGTTTTTGAAAGCATTGTACAGTCCCGAGAAAAAGGATTTTTTTCACCCATCTCAAATTTCCTAATGCATGTGAACTTTGAATTCAGCAGGAATTTGAATCATATGACATACCTATCTAACACTTCACTTGCGGTTAAAAAATAACAATTGATTTATATTGTTTTCCTCGCCCGCGCGGATCGCCAAACAGTCAAAGGATGTATGTGAGCATTCTTAGGAGATTCACGTTAAAGTGACAGGTGGCTGAGAACAAAACAAACTAACTATAAACTAAGTGTGTGGTAAGTATGCGTATGCGCAAAAGGTGCGAAAAGCGTGCGTTAAGTGCAACACCTGGGGCAATAAACTCTCGTATTGATGGTTTGTGGTTATTGATGTCGCGCACAAATTCTGTGAAGTCCATAACTTACAATTTTTGATTGTTTATCATCTGTGCTACTTTATGAGAATTAAATATAATTATGCGAATCTAAGATACAATAAATATACCTACTTATCTCAATAAAGCTCTGGTTAACGTTACAACATAAAAATAATAAAACATTTATACAAATAATCATGTTCGATATACAGTATTCGTTACATATTAGTAATAAATAAATAAATTAATCAGTAACATCTATGATGCTCGTTAAAGCATCATTATTATGTTAATCATTGCACCGTACCTACTAGTCGCGTAAGGTAAGACGAGTAATCCCTTGCATTTAAGATTCATCTCAACAAAACATAAAAAAAAGTTTTATTATAAAAATAACTTACCGGACTATGCACCGTCATGACGCTCTCTTTTAATTCTAAATTAAACTAGGAAGCACCGTTTGTTCTTTTTTGTACGTGCGTGCGCGTAGAGTCGGGTGCTATTAGGAGCGAGCGTGGTCGTCCTCGCGCGCGGTCGGTCGCAAACTGACGAACTCTTACTACCGGAGCTGCGCCGGCGGCGACCGCGACTGAAGGGCTCACTGAACGAATGCATTTATACCAATACCTTATTGACGTATTCTGATCAACATTCCGAGGGTAAGAGGTCTTATTTTCGGACACTATCGGTCATTCAACGAACCTAAAGAGCCTAGCCTACTACCACTTTTGTTTATACCCACTCGAGCGTTAGATCAAACAGGTCAAGCTCCTCAAATGTCGATCAAGTCAATATTAAGCTATATATAAGTACTCTGCCTGGCATTATCTGTTATCTAGAAAATTAACGACTTCAACATACTCGTAGCATTGTTTTATAGAAAAGAAGGAAGTAAGGGACAGAAGAGTATGTCTGCGTTATTGAAGAGAGAGAAAAGTTCAAAATCAAGCAGCGTGCAAATTTCGAAACGTAGGTAATACGGAATACGTAAGGAAACATCCTGAGAAACTGAAAAGATGGTATCTTAAGAAATTACTAGGTTCGACGAACAGTTAGAAAAGGGTAAGTAGATCATCTATCAGTCAAAAACACCATCACTTTGTGGAACTAAAAGAACTTAAAAACATGACGATAACCCAGGTCAGAATTTAAAAACCAGCCAAGTGCGACTCGGGCTTACACACGAAGAAACGTTTCAACGTTGTTAAAAAAGACGAAAGGACTAGGATTCTTCATAGGATTCTACGAGACAAACACGAGAAGTAAAACGTAAACAACAAGAAATTCTCTGTAAAACGATAACCTAGATAAAGTGATGTAAAGGTCAGACGCCTAAATATGAATGAAATCAAGGCTATATATTATTATTTATTGAAAATACTTTTCCTTTTTAGCCACCATGTTCTTAAGAGACTGTTTGTCGTAGAAATTTGAGCACATGTACAGTCTTAGGAAATAATAAGCTGACTACAGACGATAATAAAATAAATAATTTTGATTTTGTGGATTTCTTTTGGTGGTGAAATTGGCCTTTGATGCGTAGTTCTTCAGGCCATACTTTTTGACGGTTTGTAAACTAGTTACTTAATTATTTAAATACTTTGTTCCTATAAAAAAGTTTCGAGTTTGCATCATCTATATATCTACTAGATATTCTTCTCGCAATATTACGCTCTATTAACATATCTCCAACAGTTATTGATTGGTTTCGTAGTTACTTGCATGGTCGTCGGCAGCGGGTCCGCCTTGAGGAATCTTTTTCTTCGTGGTGTGACACGTCTGCCGGGGTACCTCTTCTATTTGCCATTTTCATTAATTCTGTATCAGCTCACATAACTTCTCCCTATCACTTGTATGCTGACGATCTCCAAATTTATTGCCATGCCCCTCTTCACAATCTTGCTCGTGCCATTGAAACAACTAATTCTAACCTTTCTCGTATAGCCGAATGGAGTAATGCATATGGTCTTAAAATTAATCCTGCGAAAACTCAGGTTATAATTCTTGGCAGTGCCCGACGGATTTCAAAAGTTAACTGGTCTGATCTGCCTAAAGTCCAGTTTTGTGGTGCCACTGTTCCTTATAGTGATAATGTTAAAATCTTGGGTATAATCATGGACCAATGTCTCACATGGGGTCCTCAGATGGCGGCAGTCAGTCGCAAGTTGTTTGCGTCAGCCGGCTCCCTTAGAAGACTCCGTAATTTCTTGCCTACTGCTACTAAAGTTGCGCTCGCGCAGTCTCTTCTGCTCCCTGTTTTAGATTACGCCGATGCCTGCTATCTAGACCTCACGGAGGACCAGCTAAATAAACTTGAGCGACTTCAAAATTTCTGCATAAGATTTATATTTGGCTTGCGCAAATATGATCATGTCTCCCTATATCGTGCTAAACTCAAGTGGCTTCCTATACGCCTTCGCCGGAATACTCATATACTTTCTCTTCTTTATACAATACTGTTTATTCCCTCCGCCCCGCGCTATCTTAAGGAACGTTTTGACTTCCTTCAGTCACTCAGGTCATCAGAAAATCTTATGTTGAAAACACCATTACATGAAAGCTCTTTTTATGATAAGTCATTTACCGTCCAAGCGGTTCGCCTCTGGAATGCATTGCCGGTTTCAATAAAGAGGGCGCCGTCACTTCCAGTATTTAAAGATCATGTTAAAAAGTTCTATCTTTCCGGGTAACTTCTTGCTGCTATGAATGTTTCTATTGCCTGGTATATTTATATGTATCGTAGTATAATATATGGTTTGTATTTATTTGTACAGTATCTATTATATTAATTTATATATATATTTATATGTGTACATTATTTTTATATGTATTTAATATATATTTTAACTAGGTATGTACTTATTTTATTTATTGATTTTACTTTTTTATTTCTTTCACATAAAATGACACCACCGTCTTTTTTAGTATATTGATTCCTCTCCATCCTAAGGTTGTCTGGAAGAGATCGCTTCTTAGCGATAAGACCGCCCATTGTACAGTAATTAATTTTAAGTACTTTTGTTATGATGTTGTTTTTGTTTTTTGGTGTACAATAAAGAGTTATCTATCTATCTATCTATCTATCTACTAGCGGCTGATTCCAAACAACGAATTTCTAACAAAAATTACAAAAAGTCGGTGAAAATCATATCGTATTGATAGTGGAGCTTATTGGCCGCGAGATGTTTGAACTACTACCGTATATTGTCGTAAACATAAATTCGCTTATTACATGAGAAGGTTTAAACAGACACTAGTAAAAGCCAGGTTTTAGATATATCCGTCACTTTCTTACGTAATAGAAAGTAAGAGCCAGAAAAAATTTAAGTACTTTTTTTTTTTAACTGTAATTTCAGGCATTATCGTTGTAATTTTTTTTTGTGTAGTGCCATCATCCTAATTGTTGTTTCTTGCTGAGTCTTCTCGATAGCCTTCCTAGTGGTGTTGTAGCCTAAAAAGAGTCACGATGGTAATGTAAATCTATGCCAAAACATAAAGTAGGTACTTACTAGAAATAAAAAACAATGAAATGTGGTCTAGTAGTGGATTTATTTGCAAAAAATATTTTGACTTTTCTAACATAAATAATCTATATGTCCTTAAATGTTTATGAAATTAACAGTCTGTGACTGTTTATGCGGTTTTTTAACTATGTATATCAGGCAACCATCATAAGGGATGGTGGGCCGAAGATGGTAAATACACAAAGCCGTAAAGAACGTAGAATTAAACAAGAAGCTGACCGTTCCCACCTTTTCTTCTTAGCAAGGAAATAGTTATTCTTCACCTTCAACCTTTTTTTTCTCTATGAAGCGCAATTTGAAACGGATGCTCGGAATCGCTAGAATGGATAAATAAAATAGATAAAAAAGTAATTTAGAAAAATTAAATCATTTTCAAAATCAATCACACATATTTAGTCCCTATCTTGAAAATTACTGAATCGATTGCGATGAAACTTGCACAGTTCCCTATTTGTAGTAAATGTAAACCAATAAAAAACTAATGGTTATATCTTCGGAGATATGCGTGGACAAACATACATATATACAAACATACATACACCTATGAAATTTTGTATATATGTTTGGAAGCCCTAATAGATTATCATATGTGAATATAATGCAGTTCCAATAATATTACGAATATTACATACATACGTGTCGAATTCATAATCTCCTTTTTAGGGTTCCGTAGCCAAATGGCAAAAAACGGAACCCTTATAGATTCGTCATGTCTGTCTGTCTGTCTGTCTGTCTGTCTGTCTGTCTGTCTGTCTGTCCGTGTATGTCACAGCCATTTATTTCCGAAACTATAAGAACTATAATGTTGAAACTTGGTAAGTAGATGTATTCTGTGAACCGCATTAAGATTTTTACACAAAAATAGAAAAAAAACAATAAATTTTGGGGGTTCCCCATACTTAGAACTGAAACTCAATTTTTTTTTTTCATCAAACCCATAAGTGTGGGGTGTCTATGGATAGGTCTTCAAAAATGATATTGAGGTTTCTAATATCATTTTTTTCTAAACTGAATAGTTTGCGCGAGAGACACTTCCAAACTGGTAAAATGTGTGTCCCCCCCCCTGTAACTTCTAAAATAAGAGAATGATAAATCTATAAAAAATATATGATGTACATTACGGTGCAAACTTCCACTGAAAATTGGTTTGAACGAGATCTAGTAAGTAGTTTTTTTTTAATAGGTCATAAATTGAAATTAATATCAAATACTCAGGTCTATACTACCATTTACTTATATACCTACAGGTTTGTACGGAACCCTCGGTGCGCGAGTCTGACTCGCACTTGGCCGGTTTTTTTTTGAAGTCGATTAATAAATTAATTCACATCTGAGGGTGACAGAATCTGGGTATAGAGAGACGCGCCGACACTTAGCGGAAAAGTTAAGAGCTAAGCGAAAGTGAGTCTGTCTGCCTGCCTGTTACGTTTCCTATTTTATCGACACGATTCTGTTGAAAATTTGGAGACTATGTGACCACGAAGGTACGATACGATCACTATACAATACTTTTTTCAAATAAAGGAACCAAATTAAAATTAAAAGATAAGATAAGAATATCAAAAGAGCTTAAGACTTTTTGGCGGGAACTTGCAGAGTGACGTTGCGTTTTCGTTTTTATTTTCATAAATTCGTGTATTTTGAGTTTAGTTTTATTGCATATTATCGATGGTATTTTATCCAATAAAGACCATGTGCACCAGTGAAGTGAAATGAAATGAATTATGTGCATCGTGACTTTTCAAGTTGTTTCAAAAAGTCCGTGAAGAGTTTTAGTACAATGACTAACATTGTAGTAAAACATGACTTTTATGGACGGTGACTGACTGAGGACTAATGCGAAAGTGATTTACTGTGACTGGAAACTATACTCGACACTGGCAGAAATAAGTCATTCAAATAGACCTTCGCAGGCACTTACGAAAAGTCTGACTCTAATACTCTAATACTGGTTCGTAAGGTCCTAATTTGGATTTGGTTGCCAAACTTAAAACTAAGAAGAAGAAGAAGTGCATAAGGGTAAGAGAAAATGGTCTTAAGATATTTATAAGACCACATTCTGCTGGTTGGGATTTTTATGTATACCTACAATGTTTCGATAAATTTGATTCCCACACTGGACATGTTACTGGACATACATTTGTGTGCATGAACATGTCTGTATGTCCTGAGTCTGGGTTTAATTATATTAAGTACCTATGTATTTACAAACAAAAAGTAATATATGTAAGGTGCGTTCGAATTGGGGTATGGTAGCAAAAATAACAGTCCAAAATGCCAAAAACGATCACAACTGGCGTTCGATTTGGAAAGTTGTGGGCGAAATTGGCGTTTTGAACTGTTTTCGTTCACCGTTCGTTTTGCTTGGAAACAGTTAAAAACGACATCGTGAACTGCAAATTTTGACCCACCTCCGAGGCAGGGTCGTTTGTGATCATATGTTGACATCTTTGAATCTGACAGATAAGTTTCGGAAAATTCATACGGGAAGCGAAAATTCTAATTTTTATTGTAAAATTTTGTAGAAATACTAACAGGCAAGAGAATAATTTGTTAGATTAACTTTGTTTAATGATTAACTGAAGGAAAAAGGTAGTTTGAGACAAGTGACAAGCAGGCGATGAGCATGCAAATGTCATTTTTGTATCTAATCGTTCGATTTGGGACATATCGTTTGTGGCAAAAGTTGCAAAATTGTTGAAATTTTCCAATTCGAACGCATAAACAGAAATGCCCATTTTGAAATTGTTAAAAACGACATCACTCCAATTCGAACGCACTAGTAGTTTATCAGTTATCTGGTTTCTATAGATAGTACAAGCTCTGCTTAGTTTGAGATCAGGTGACAGAGTGTAAAAGATAACTTACTTGGATTTATAGGTGTAGCCGCTTGCGCAGACGCAGTCGCCGTGACGTCATCAGAACTCATTAGAGCCTGGAGACATTTGCCGAGACGCTCTCGTGGCGCCATCGATAACTGTCCAAGCGCATCACTCATATTACAACCCGATCCCAAAGTGTGGTTTGTTAATCTAGCCACCTGAGGAAAAATATCATAGATAGAATTTTCACGACTCACCTGACTGAATATAGGTTATTTTCACTTACTTCGTCGTTAATGTTTTTCAGTGTGGTAGTAGTGCTGTTATTATATTGCTGTATTTGTTTCTGTGGACAACCATTAATAAAGTAAATCATGCTAAACTAATTGTAATTGTGTGATTTATTATAATAGCTCCTTTGTGTTTAATACTGTTAAGTTAATACCTAGCGTGCTTTACACCGCAAGTTTTTTTGCAGAACGTGTTGTTACATTTCAACCGGTTGAATGATATATAGTTTATATAGGGTTTCCATAACTTCTAGGAACCAATACGGGATACTTTGGATGCCCAAAAACCATAAACACATTTAACGCCAACGCTACATGCGTTGCAACCTAGGTACACCAATTTTTATATAGCAAAGACACCAAACATTTTCGCGAGTTACTTCTGATCACAATTCTTTATTCTTTTTTTTTTTTTTTTTTTTTTTTTTACTGTGTATAGGCATGTGTTTGACCATAATCTCACTATGGTAAGTGATGATGTGGTCGAAGGTGGTAAGCACACAAAGCCTAGAAGGAACTGGCTCTCAAGTGCAGCTGACGGAACACACCGATAGGTGCTTGGCGACAGATTTTCAACTTGAGGGTGGTAGCCGGCCAGACGATTCAAAGATTTTAAGAAGATTTTTTTTTATTTCTTTTTTACGGTCTCTACCTACCGCCCTTCACCTTATGCGCACGCTCTATAGTATATTCAGCTCTGGGCCAAATACGGGACGTTTACAAATACGGTACACGCACGATGGTCAAATACGGCGACAGTCCGGATTCAGTAAAAGTTGTTCAGCATGACTAATCCAACATAGGTTTCGAAAATATGCAATCTCTAACCCCCTTAAGTATTCATAATGAAGTTATCAAACGTTGATTAGCTAAAATTCTGAAGTCTTTATCTGATACGTGACATTTGGTGATCGAAAGAGTGAGACGGAGGACACTATTACATTGATTGATTGATTTAGTTAAAAAGCCATTATGAAAATAAATAAAGGGTAAATTTACACCCATTTTTTTTTTATACCACTTAGGTAGCAAACAACCATACGGCCCGCCTGATGGTAAGCGGTTACCGTAGCCTATGGACGCTTGCAAAACCAGGGGTATCACGCGCCAGGGGTATCGGAGTATACGGGACGTATGGCCACCTTAATGATATATGAACGCATACAATAAAAAAGCATACGTTTAAATGATTCAACAGACGACTTACCGTGAGCGCATCCAGCGCCCCCTTGTTGTCAGTGAGCTGTTGAAGCATGACGCCGATCTGCCGCCAAACCGGTGACATCTCCGACGTTAAGTTGCCAACACTAGCCGTCTGGTTGCTCGCTATCGTTGCTTCTATGCTGTCAAACCTGTGGATTAATTAAATGTGTTGATATCCAATAGATAAATGGAATACGATTGAAATAGTATGTAAATAAAGGACCAAGCCGACGCTAGTTGTTTACATTAATATTTCGCGTTTGACCAACTTCCACTGAAAGAAAGCAAGAAAATACATTTATTGATACAGCGGTGGCTTATTAATAGGGTCTCGTTGGGCACCCTTTGGGTACGGAACCCTAAAAAAATACATCGACACGAAAAAAATAAAAACATTTTGAAAACCAAAAAATTTTTTTTAAGAGACCATTAAATGAAATCCACTTCAAAATACACTAAAAATTATGAAATAACCTCAGAGTAGATAAATACTACGTACAACTCTAATCTGACACTGATTTGAAGTCAGCCAAATATGTTCAATGGAATACGTCGTGCTCTTTCGCTTACTTCAAATCAGTGTCATATTAGAGTTATCATATATTTTTTATCTTAGGGAACAGTGCAAGTTTCATCGAAATCGGTTCAGTGGTTTTCAAAATATAGACAAATATGTGTGATGGCCTGGCTTATTGATACGAGCTACGGGTGTGGTTTCAAAGGAAAAACATCTCAAAACCTCGGTCAAATTCTAGTGCATGTAAGAAAAACTAAAAATAATTCTGTCGTTTTCAAGACATGGACGTGTGACGGCCTGGCTTATTGATACAAGCTACGGATGTGGTATCAAAGGAAAAACATCTCAAAACCTTGGTTAAATTCTAGAGAATTTAAGAAAAACTAAAAATGACGGAATAAAAAAGTAAAGAAAAAAAAAATATCGTCTTCAAAATACACTGAAAAGTATGAAATAACTCTAATCTGACACTGATTTGAAGTCAGCGAAAGAGCACAACGTATTCCATTGAAAATATTTCGCTGACTTCAAATCAGTGTCAGATTAGAGTTATTTTATACTTTTTTTGAAGTCGGTAAAAAAGGAATCAAATGTATAAATTCAAATTCGAGTTTATCGAGATACGCAGTAAAATCCTCCCCAAAAAACCATCGTGACTCTAGTATTTATCTATACACTTATCACTTCAGAGATCCGAAGACTTACCTTTCATGTACAGTAATGTTGTTCTTGTTCTGTATCTTAATGAGTTCTCCCACCTCCGTCAATATTTGGTATACCCCATACTCCACCATCCTCTTTATTGAGATCGCATAGTCTGCTATATCTGGTAATATATGTTGACTTTTAAGCAACATTTGAATCTGAAACAGTGTTAATGGTGCCGATTCTGTTATTTACAAACTAATTTATTACTACATATATCTCTTTCTAACAAAGAACATAAGAAAAGGATATAAAAATTTAATCCTGTCCAATTAGTCCAATGGCTTGTCGCCAATCGCCATCAAAATTGGTCACGACTATGTACCCGTAAAATAAAAATGGCATAGATTTATTCGACACCTTAAAATATTTTCTACCCTTTTTCAATGTTTGTTTGTTTGTAAGTAATGTTTATTAGTAAGAGATGTTCTATGACAAAAATTACTTAGTCTAGATAACATATTACTTAGTTTTTCGGTTATCTTCGATTTTAACAAAATTATTTCGGTATTACATGAGTTTAGATTAAGTAGTGTATGAAACTGCACATACGTTATTAAAACACTCACGTAAGCCCCTTTTATGCAACACTGTTTAAATAGTATGTTTGAATGCAGGAAACATCGTCATTGGCTGAAAACTTAATATAGAATTTACCTCAGTGCGTAGGGAATCATAACGCGTGAAGATATCATTGTAAGCTCGTTCTGACGTATTTCCTTTGGTAAGTATGTTCTGTACTTCTTTATTGGCTGTGACCAGACGGTCGCTGATCTCGCGGAGTTTTGTGGTCAGATTGTCTTCCCCTAGAATCAGAAATTACTCGAGATAACATCTTAAATCGAGAACTAATTGCTAATCAGTTGCAAACTTGCAAAGCAGTCCTGAGATTTTAGTTTTGTACCTACTTAAAGTATGCGCGTCCCATTCGCGAGCCAATGGGTAACAACATTGCTTAACATGGATTAAAACAAGACTTAATGTCGAAAGAGCATGGCCCCGGATTTAGGGGGAAAGGAAAAGGCGATAATATATATTATTATTATTAAATATATACATATATTATTAGGTAGGCACATAGGTATTCTATTATCTAATATACTAAGGACAGCCAATGCCAAGTCTATGCGTCGGCTCAAACAATCCTAGACTCTATTGGAAGGAAGGTAAGTATTTAATTAGATTGCTGTTAGGTACTCAATCATGCTAGACATACAGATCATACCTTGGGTCATCCTTTTTACACAAGGAAAATATTAGGAAAGTGGACAAAACCGCGGGAAGTTAGTCATATTATAAACGCCGTGAAGGATCAAACAAATGATTTGTGACTTACATTTCTCATCATTTTCCTTAATATTTTCAGTAGCATTGACAATAGCGTCTAAGGTCTGGTTGGTGGCGAGGCGAAGGTCAGTTTGTCGCGGAAGATCCTTCCAAATGCTCTCAGCATCTAATAATAGCTGCTGGATCTTCTTTATATCCTCTTCTTGATGTACCAGCACTGTAAAGTATGTTCAAAATACATTAATCAAAAAGCAGTGAAATGTTTGCTCTACGGCAGTTCATTTTCTATCTCCTATCTCCATATGGCATGCTAATGAATAAAGGAATAATCAATATAAGTAGGATATATGTCCTAATCATTCGGTCACGTAAGGTATACAGTCGTAAACTTACCTCCAGTCATATTATTGTGCCAAGCTTCATCAGAAAGTGACATCTCCTCCAAAGACGCGGAGTCTATTTGAGTTTTAGTAAAAGTGACGTTGTATTCATTTAGCTTCTGTTCATATTTGCTTAACAGTTTCTCTGCTTCTGAAATATGGTTTTCCAAAGGATTCTTGACTGATGGTAAATCCAGGCATGTTGCGCGAAAAGTTTTCTGGAAATCAAATAATTATGTTTCAAGTATATTATGAGCCTTGTAAACGCCTAGGGTCTTTGAATAGCAATATAAATTTGACCATACCTCACTTAAACTTTTATTGAAATCATCAATTTGCATTTTGAAGGCGTCTATCTTAGCATCTGTCTGTTCGAGTCTTTTTGTCATGGTGTCTATTTTTGTGATTATAGTTTTGTCTATTTCGGTGCTGTTGGTGGTTTCCAGAGCTTGTGTGACAGTGCTTGTGAGCGTCTGAAGAACTTTCTCGACGCCGTCTAATGCTTCACGCGTATTCGTTTCACCTTCTGCTTTCTGAATATCAAAAATAATAATAGACAGATAATGTGTGTCAAATAACGGGTAAGCACGTGTGATCGTGGCAATGGCGTCAACGATAGTAATTAGAAACTTAAACAATCCAAATAATCAATTATAGCATAGCAGATGATTAAATCAAACTTTTAAGTCACTTACAATGTTAGTGCCGTTGATGTCGCATTTGCTTAAAAGCAACTTCTCAACGTTAGACAGTTTCACATCAAGATTCGAGATCATCCCTTTGAGCAAGTCCATCGCCTTGAGCTTTCTTTCAAACCCTTCGAATCGCAACTTCTGTCGATATTCGTGACGGTCTTGCTTGTCTTCTAATATACGTATCGAATGCACTAGCGACACTATTGCATCGCGGATGTCTTCGTTACTAAAGTAAAATAATATAAGGAAAAGCAGCTTATTACCGAGGACTGTTGTCTTCAACATCAGTAAGACAAACACAGTTTTGCTTTGTGATTTCAACTGTATCTCCAAATTTACCCTGATTGCCCTTGAATATACCGGGTGGAGATTTCGAGATGGCATATTTTCGAAACCTATGTTGGGTTAGTCATGCTGAACAACTTTTACTACGGGACCAAAAGCGAATTCTCAATTTTTGTTAACTTTTCTTACAAAATGTCAACCTTGCTCGATCACAATTCATAATGTATGAATTTTTTTTTTTTGAGAATTCAGTGTTGGTCCAATAGTACAAGTTATTCAGAATGACTAATCCAACATAGGTTTCGAAAATATGCCATCTCGAAATCTCCACCCAGTACCTATAGGTTTCACTAGTGCACCTGCTACAATTTTCAATAATTCAGCTTACTGATGCAGGATGATGTGCAGAATGACCGTGGCGATAAAGGTAAGTCATAGGTAACCAGAATTGTAGCCTGGTGATGTACCTAAAAGTCGATCAATAGACTTATAATATTGTGTGGATCGAGCCACCACGGGGATGAGCGAAAGAAGTATAGTGAACAGAGACGCACAAGAGATTTGAATATTGGAAATAGTCGGAATGTATAGTAGAGCCACTATCTAAAGGCGTCGTGACACATCTCGTTCCACAAGCAAATGTAAAGAGACAATGGCAGAAGAAGGCGATGATAGCTCAGTGATAGTAGCGACGAGTGCCATGATAAAGGTCATGGGTCCTATTATGAGCTTAACCTTTCGGTGAGTGAAAACAACGTGAGGAAACCGTAGCACAGTGGAAGGTTGAAGTATCTGCCTGGCTGACTACCTCAATCATTTTATAACCACTGAAAACTGTTGCCAATAGTTGCTAATAAGCACTTTCTGGTGTGTTCCGGCAACTGAACTTGAGGCCCAGTTCCTTCTAGGTGTTGTGTAGGTATACCGCCTTTCAGCCACATCATTACTGGAGATTGTGGTCAAAACACAGCCTATACATAATATAACAGTAGAATACCGAAAAGGCTTTGACTTGAATAGGCATTGAGTTAATGGCTTATGAAATTGAAGCGGAATGGATGAAGATGTAATTAGTGTTTTATAGTATCTACTTACGTTAAATTCCGACAATGTACACTCTGTGTCCATAGCAGCAACGCGATCGCCACCCACCACACTCTCTGAGGACAGTAGGTAGCTGCTGCTTATACTGGGTAAGATGAGTTGGGAGTAGGTATATTAAACTTATATTATTTTTTACCATGGGAAGTAGAGAATCAGTGGTCAAGGAGCAACAAGTGGAATGCTTTGCCACTTTAGGTATTTCTGTCAGAAACCGTCTCCGGATTGCGGACAACTAGCACCAAAGTTATACATACAACATTATTTCGGTACAAAGCACCATAGCTCTACGTTCCACGGGTGGACTGATAAAAAACATTCCTAGGAGTCGCTTGATGCAACCTTCGGGATTCTTTCTCATCGTAACCACTTGCTGACTACATTTATATCTCCAAGGCTTTCGATGGGGTCTAACACCCTTTAAGACACCAAAAAAAGAAAGAAATAAATATCCTGGGACATTCCTCACACACAGCTACTGATCCCAAACTAAGCACACAAATGCATGTCCTGTGTGGGAATTGAACCCACGACCTGCAACGCGATAGGTGGAATCTTAACCAGTCTTAACCAACCGCGCCAATAAGCCCGTCCCAAGCCCTATAATTTGAATAACTACAAGGTTCAAGAAGGATGTTCTGAGCCTCAGTGTTACATCCTCAGTTTAGACATTGATCATTACAGAGTGTATTTGAAGCCAGCTCAATTTATTAAAATAAAACCCCGTGATTAATTCGTTAGTTATGAATGTGATAAGAGGACGATAAATAACGTTTCGTAATTATGACAAACCGGAAACTAACATTATAAGGATAAATAATGTGGTGATTTTTGTATATGGTCCATGATTTAGGCGAAACAATCAGCGTTATGAAGGATGAATGAAAGAAACCGTCATGTCAAATAAAATCTCAGTTAATAAAACTTTTGAGGACACCTTGGTAATTCCCAGGATATGTTCTAGGACATTAAGTCTTGAGTCAAAAGCAGAAACCGCTTCTAGAAAACTTGGTTTATTAGTGCTTCAGGCTGGAGCAGTTCCTGCACTGCACTACAGTTACATATCGGCTGTTAGAGCGATGTGGCCTGTCTATTGCCAATTAAAAGTACTTGGTTGTAAAGTAATTTTACTAATTTCTTTGGACACTGCGTCAGTAGTTCGTCAGTTTTTGTTGTGATAGATTATATAAGAAATATCACTTACCGGACTATGCAGCGCCATGTCGCTCTTGGAATGCTTTTTGTGCGTGATAGTAGTCTGGTTGAAACTAAGAGATGCGAGAGAACGCGTCCGCGCGTACGTCTGGTCACGACTATCTATCGCATAACTAATAATAATATCGCATGAGTGCCATTTACATGCCATGTCAGTGCGATTAGAATGTAAATGTAATGAATCTTAGCTTGTTTTGTAAAGAGTAATTGCTGAGTTTATTGCCGGCTCTTCTCAGCAAATGCAACCTTCCGAACCGGTATTAGAGTCAGACTATTCATAAGTGACTGCGAAGGTCAATTTGATAAATAATTTTGATCATAAGGAGCCACATTAATATGTTTATTATTTAATCATGTTCCTCTCAAATATTACAACCAGATAAGGCACAAGATACAAAAATCCTACGTTCCTACCTGATGTTTTGAAGGAACCACTCCAGACTTAGTACAAAATGTATTCACTCGAGTACGGTTACAGCACAATGACAAATATCAGATCATCAAAAACATTGCCGTTCGATTCGCTTAAATTGTCGACAAGTCACATCTTGTCTCATTTATTTAGATCTGACGTACCTAGTATATCTGAAATTGATGATCATGAGTAATAAAAAGTAAAGGAAACCATCCAGCCAAATGAAATATATCATATTAGTAATATAATTTATTGAACTTTTGTATTTCTATGTACAATCCTCCTGTGTCTGCTAACACAGCCGGCTGTCCTGAAAGTCTTTCCACAATCTTGACAACTAAAGGGCCGCTCGTCTGTATGCGTTCTATTATGAACTTTCAAGATGTCCAATGTATTGAATCGTTTCCCGCATGTTTCGCACCCATACTTCCTTTCATTAGCGTGATAAACGAAATGTCTTCTATATTGAGCTATAATGTGGAAAGTTTTCCCACACACCTCACAGGTCTTCCTGGGCGTGGGCTCGTGGACAGCTTTATGTACAATCAAACCACTTTTAAACTTAAACTTCTTGTCGCACACATCGCAAGAATACGGCCGTCCTTTCGAATGAGCGTCCAAGTGACTGAGTAGATTCCTCGTATGTTTGCCGCACACTTCGCATATCTTCCAATAGTCGTATCTCAATTTCCGTGTTTTCTTTAGTTTTGTTTTTCTCTTTTCTACTTTTACTGGTTTTGTGTCATGTTTGGATTCGGAATCGTTTGTTATATCTATGTCAAAATGCATATCGTCAGTTTCGTTTTTGTCTAGATCCATTATATCGTCATTATTGTTATTTTTCTGATCGTTGTCCTCGTGTTTGTCGAGTATTTCTATTTTGATTTTGTGCGCGGTGCTACGTAGCTGCTGGTCGACATCTTGACATTTCCGTCGGAACTTGTAAGCGTTCTCTAACTCTTGAAGACATCCGATGCATATTCGAGACGGTAGGTGATCTGATTTGTCCACCTAAAACAAATATTTATCTACTATACAATTTTCGGCAGGGATTTTAAAATGTATATATAGAAATGAATCCCTATGTCCTGGTCAGGCCATAGCTTGAGAACGACTATATCGATTAAATCCATCTTTTTTTATGTTTTCTAATACTCTGGTGAAGGTTCTTACGGGAAAAAAATTAAGAAAGTTGCGTAGAAATTTAAAAAAAACTTAATACGAAATCGCGGGTGAAACAAAAAAATTATGTGTCGGAATAAAGATTTGTTACCTGTTCAAGCTGAAAGCGCTGAACATATTAAGATGATTATACAGAAACTACATAATTATTATCAAAAAATATTTATATATCACCTGAATCCCACCAATAACCTTCAACTTGTAAGCCAAATCCAGTCCATCGTTGTCTTTCTGCTCGAACAGATCAACGCACCCATCGACATGGCAGCATGACCTGCACTGATTCGTCTCCTCGTACTCATACTTGGGCCTCAACAGCAGCTTCTGCTTCAAATCATACAGTTTCATATCGTCTTCGAAGTCATCATCGACTCCACCATCTTCGAACAAGTTAACTTCTTGTTTCTGCCTTTTAATTGTTTGTTTGTTTTCAATTTCCTTGTATCGCTCAATAGCTTCGTAATATGGCCACTGTTCGCTTAGTATACCCTTATTTGCGAATTTTCTTTTCCACTGTAATTAAGATATAGGCGTACCGTTTAACTGGGGCGGCTCGCTTCGCTAGGAAGCTATTATTATAAGGCTGGTCTGTATACATTTTGCTATTTACTTATTAAATATCGATTCAGTCTACTGTGTAGTTTTTGCCCCGGCACAATTGTTTTCAGTGCGATTAGAATGTAAATATTATGTAATGAATCTAAGCTTGTTTTGAAAAGAGTAATTGCTGAGTTATTTGCCGACTCTTCTCAGCAAATGCAACCTTCCGAATCGGTATTGGAGTATTAGAGTCAGACTTTTCATAAGTGCCAGAAAAGATTTTCTTTACTTTTATATTAGCTTTTTGCACTGCATTTTATATTGTCTAAAAGAGCCTGTAAATTTTGCCATTTGTGGTGTTAAAAAATGTAATTTCATTCTTCATATAAAAATTATCTATTTTGCACTGTCCATACTAACTCAGAGTATATAAATACTACGTACAAATACTAATTAACAATTTTGGCGTATACGAGAAATGGTACACTAAATTGAATTGAAGTTTCCAAATGCTGACTTTTCTATATTTTAAATGGCACCAAATACATTGGCTTAAATCAACATTAAAGTAGAACAATCTTTGCTGAAAACACATATTATGTATGAAATTATAAATAATTTTGTAGGCACGTTGAAGAGTCTCCTGCCCCACAGTAGGGATGTATGTAGGCAAAAATAAATCTTATATCTTATGTAGAAGAATACATTATTACATACAAAATATTACCTTGAAAGTTTTTAGGAGGTGAGTCCAAATCAACGGCAAGTCTAACAGGCTGTGGTCTAGAGGTAACCCTATGCTTCGTAATCGTTTCTCCACGTCTCTAACGAATAGAAATATAGTAAATTTAAGTCCATACAAGACGTCAGGCGTAATTTTAAACTAGTAGGTATTACTAGACTCCTCAAGTTCATAGTATTCGACTACTTTTACATTTACTTTACCCAAACCCAAATGATCAATACGTAGGAATGCGTAACGCGGAGCTAGTCATAAATATAAGAATTTGTTCACATCATCAGAATTTTAAGGCGATGATACCTCAGTGGTAGTGACGTCGGATACCGAGACGAAGCCTAGGTCCCGGGTTCGAATCCTACAAAGAGCTTTCGCCGAAGGAAAACATCTTGAGGAAACCATAGCACGTTTGTACGGTACTTTGTAGTACCCACATGGCTGGCTACCACCCTCAAATTGAAAATCTGTAGCCAAGCACCTATCGGTGCGGTTCCGACAGCTGCACTTGAGAGCCAGTTCCTTCTAGGATTTGTGTACTTACCACCTTCGGCCAGATCATCACTTACCATAGTTATATCGTGGTCAAACACAGGCCTTTACACAGTAAAAAGAAAAACTGCTTACCTCCACCCCTCACTTCTTTCGTGTAAGTTGTATTTGAACAAGTGGTCCAGGTCCGTCCTTGCACTTATAAGATTAAACACCCATTCCTCTTGCCCTGTATAAAGTTCACCTTTTCACTCATTCATCTTACTACAGTATGAGGCACGAACGGTGAGCACAGATAGGCAGTAGTGGGGGCAAGCTCGCGCATGTACACTTTTGGCCAAATCACAGTAGCCAAATGACACGCGAGAATCCAATAGACGACTCACATCGACTGACGAACCAATCGTGTTCAGCTCGCCGCTCCCCCCTGCTTCATTCCGACAAACAGACCGAAAAATTAACTACTGGTGTCAATTTGTGCTGACCACTCGTGCCCCTTACTATACTATTGTTAATTTGAAAGGTGCGGCATGGGGTTCTTCAAAAAGGGTGTGAAGAGATTTCTGTAGGGTCGGCAACGCGCGAGGAACACCCCTGGTGTTGCAAGCGATCATAGGCTGCGGTAACCGCTTCCCATCAGGGCCGTATACTTGTTTGCATATCAGCCCATGTATGTCCACTGCTGAACGTAGATGGTATGTATAGTCAGGGTCAAAATTAGATGATCACTTCATACACTAACTCATACCAGTTTTTTTATATCACACCTAGACTCATGTCAACCGAATCGATTTCATGCACAAAAATGTTTTTATCCTGTGTGGGAATCGAACGCACGAACTGCGATGGCGTTTTCGTTGCCAGATAGCTCGATCTGACCAACCAAGCCAACTGGCCCGTCTCACATTAAGTTTGTGGAATCAAAGTATACACTTACAGCCAATTAAAGGGTCTAAGCTGATGCCGCCTTCCCCAAGATACACTTCGAACAGTGTGTAGTACAGCCAAGACTTATTTTTTGTTGCTTTCGCCTTTTGATAGTCCTGTTGAAAATTATGAAATTTTAATGCACGATTAGTCAGTCACTTTAATGAAAACGCACCTTGGACCATAATTAATTGTAGCAAGGTTTTATGTTCGACGCGTATCCTGGGAAATACAATTGCTCACAGATTTCTCGAAAACAGCTTATGCGATTGGAATGGTTTAATCTATATATATAAAATGACCGATTCTTATGAAATTTTGTGTATATAGGTCTGAGAATAGGACATACACTATTTTTCATACCCGTAGGGTAGGGTAGGGTAAGGTAGGGTAGGGTAGGGTAGGGTAGGGTAGGGTAGGGTAGGGTAGGGTAGGGTAGGGTAAGGTAGGGTGGGTTAGAGTAGGGTAGGGTAGGGTAGCACCACAGGGTAGGGTAGCACCACAGGGTAGGGGAGCACCACAGGTTATGGTAGTACCACAGGGTAGGGTAGCACCACACGAACGAAGTCGCGCCGGGCAGCTAGTATAAAATAAAGTCGTGTTAGTTACACTATTTATAACTCAAGAACGGCTGAACCGATTTGGCTGAAAATTGGTGGGGAGGTAGCTTAGAACCAGGAGACTGACATAGGATACTTTTTATAGGGTAGTGTAGGGTAAGGTTGGGTAGTGTAGGGTAGAGTAGGGTGGGTAGGGTAGGTAAGGGGGTAAAGAAGGGGGCGCGGGTGAAACCGTGGGCGTAAAGCTAGTATTCTATGAAAGTAGATCCCAAGGTGGTCCCCGAGCTCCTATCAAAATATTATTATCATGAGACTATATAATTTGAAAATATGGTGGAATTCCACAACGGAAAGGAGCACGTATACCGCGAATGTAATATTATATTTAAAATATATGTTATTCCAGGTTATGATCTACCTGTGTGCCAAATTTCATCAATTTGGTTGTGCCGTCGGGGCGTCAAGTGGTAACGAACCAAGGTGTGCATCATAATAATACTCACGGCAAACGTAGCAGCCCATTTCCGACTGAGATCTCTACCGCTCAATACTTTAGGAAATCCATATTCCCCTACCATTATTGACAACAGTTCACTGCGAAAATAAGTATTGTACAGTTAATTTAAGGTCATGCATTAGAATCCTACAATTACTTTTAGAGCTATGAAGAGAGCATCTTCATTGGGGACCGTACAGAATACAGCAGCCAAACAATGATAATGGTGCTGATTCTGTTGTTTACAATTAAACTAATTTTAGTCTCACTATGTCTCTTTCTAACAAAGAACATAAGAAAAGGATTTAAGAAATGTAGTCCTGTCAAATTAGTCCAATGCTTGTTTCTTTAAAATATAAATATAGTCGCCATCTATCGCGGTTACGTCTAAATACCTGCAAATGACGACGGCAAACACTAATTTGACAGCTTTAAATATATTATATCCTTTTTCAATTATGTTCGTAAGAAAGAGATGTGATGTCACTAAAATTAGAATATATTTAAAGCTTTCAAATTAATCTTTGCCGTCTTATTTTGCGTGTATTTAGGCGTAACCGGGATAGATGGCGACTACATTTATATTTTAAACAAGCATTGGACTAATTTGACTGAACTAAAATTCTTACATCATTTTCTTATGTTCTTTGTTAGAAAGAGACATAGTGAGATTTAAATTAGTTTAGTTGTAAACTAGAATCCATTGCCACGCATTAGCTAGTAGATAAAAATATAAAATGAAAAGTATTTACTTACTCCCAAGCCCATTTCCTTTCTCTGAATAGCCAATCGTTTTGCAATCTTATTTGTATGAATGTTTCCGTTATATCTTTCGACCCTGCAATCAGAAACTGTATTGTAAATCGTAGTAGAGAATATAAACAGTACATAAGCCAATGATAGCTTCGTGTAAGGGTGACAAGGTTCCAAGAACCAAAATTGAAAAAAATGCGGTGGCACTGTTGCTATCATTCATTCTCGTGTACAAAGCTATTGACACCTACAGAGGCCGGCAAACAACTTGAGCCAAAGTCGACGTAGTGGGGGTAAGTTCGCGCATGTACACTCATGCTCGGCCAATAGCGTGGACGCGTGCCGACAGAATGCACCCGCGCACCTCTCTTTCCACCAACGACACCTTAAAATCGTCTACTGCGCACTCAAGGTCATGGCTCAAGTTGTTTGCCGGCCACTGTACCAGTATTTTTCAGCAGCTGCACTTGGAAGCCTTTTAGCTTCTAGGTTTTGTGGGCTTATCACCTTTGGCCACGTCATCACTGACCATGTTGAGATTGTTGTCAAACACAAGACTATCTACAGTAAAAAAAAAAGGAAACTCTTTGGAGACATTTTCACTTTACCTTTGATCATCGAGGAAAAATCCTTTCGATCGACGAGCAAACCAATTCCGCAACTAGTCAGTGTTTTGGCACTGATTTTGAACAGTAAGGACCAATCATCTACTGCATCTACTACTATTCTTACCCAATCAGAGCGCATTGTCGGTGGTCGGGAATTGGCGGAATAGATTTCAAGTAAAATTAACCTTATTGCGCTTCTTTGGGTTAATTGTTCGATCCCTTTGATAGACAAATGAGACCATTTTACAAGAAGAAAAAAACTAACAGTAACCCACAAAAATAGGTCTTAAAAATATACTTACATTGAAACTCATCATTTTCGTTGTCATTATTAGCTATTTCTGTGCCTTTATTTTTTATTTTAATGCGAACTGAAGAGTTCTTCAAACGTAAGTCGTATGCCGAGTCGTTTTCTAAGTTCTTCAGGTACATATGATCATATTTCTGATAGTAAGTCAACATGGATTCGTATAATGGCCACTCAGTAAGCTCGGCGCCTTTTTTCATTTTTAAACGATGTTTCCTCTACAACAAATGTACCATTTAAGACCTAAAAGCTATTGTATTACAGTTATTTGGTAAAAAAACAAAGTTAGCATATTGACGAGCCTGTTGGCGCAGTTGGTTAAGACTCTGGTAAAGATTCCACCATGCGCCACAGGTCGTCGGTTCGATTCCCACACAGGACATGCATTTGTGTGCATGAACATGTCTGTATGTCCTGTGTCTGGGTGTAATTATGTATATTAAGTATGTATTTACAAACAAAAAGTAGTATATGTATTATATCAGTTGTCTGGTTTCCATAGTACAAGCTCTGCTTAGTTTGGGATCAGATGACCGTGTGTGAGGAATGTCCCAGAATATTTATTTATAAAAAATATTGCGATAGAGTTGAAGATTCCATGACTCGCGTGATCCCTCGATAGTTCTCGCCAATAACTGTCTTGATGGGCTCTACCGCGTATCTTTGGTGGTAATTGTAACGAAGACCACTACTGAATTTCATCCAATGAGGTCTTTCAATTGGTGAGCCACCAATGGTCTTCGTCGAACCGCGTCAATGGATGAAATCATTCATGGTGTTCGTTAAGATTAGCAACAAAGATTCGCGATATCCCGGAGGTAAATTTTAAGCATCTTTCGTTTCCACACAAAAATCTTTTGCCCTATTCCTGTTCTCCTCATAGGTAGGCCAAACTTACTAGTCATCATTAGTACAATATAATGCAATTTATTAATAAATTTAATAAAAAAATAATAAATTTTTAGCCTTATCTTTAAACCTTATCTTCATAACATTAGAGTTCAATATTCTACATCGTAAATAACTTACATTGAAAGTCATTCTAAGATGATGCCACAGACCTTTCATGTCTTGAATGCAACAATCAATCGGTGGATCCTGACGTCGCATTGAAGTCTCTATTGTTCTAAAATTGTATAACTTTATTAGTTTGATTATTAATAAATTATTGTCCCTTCAGACCTTTTTTTTAATAAGCCTTGAAAAAAATTGTGAGGCTGCGTCCACAAATCATGTGATGCTAATTAGATACTCACGAGGTGGAAATAATATTAGCAGATATACACTTACCTCCACATAACTTGAAAGTCAAGCTTCATCTCTTTAGCTTCTGTTATGCTCTTGATTAATTTCAGTCGCCATTCATCACTCCCTGCAACAATTTATAATAATTATTTGAATATAAAAAAAAAATGCATGGACTAGAATTTGTTAGCTACAGATTTTACAGGCTTTAACACCCTTACACAGACGATTCAGTGAAAGTTGAGGGCTCTCAACTGGGATTGATTCCATAAACTTATGGAGGTGCAAGGTGGATGACACCTCCATTTAAAGGTGAGGTGAGGCTCCATTGAGGGATCTCAACTGGGATTGATTCCATAAACTTATGGAGGTGCAAGGTGGATGACACCTCCATTTAAAGGTGAGGTGAGGCTCCATTGAGGGATCTCAACTGGGATTGATTCCATAAACTTATGGAGGTGCAAGGTGGATGACACCTCCATTTAAAGGTGAGGTGAGGCTCCATTGAGGGATCTCAACTGGGATTGATTCCATAAACTTATGGAGGTGCAAGGTGGATGACACCTCCATTTAAAGGTGAGGTGAGGCTCCATTGAGGGATCTCAACTGGGATTGATTCCATAAACTTATGGAGGTGCAAGGTGGATGACACCTCCATTTAAAGGTGAGGTGAGGCTCCATTGAGGGCTCTCAACTGGGATTGATTCCATAAACTTATGGAGGTGCAAGGTGGATGACACCACCATTTAAAGGGATGTCCTTCCACTAGGCCGGGTCATCGTGTCTGGGGACCGCGTTCCAACTGTACATGTCGGACAGTTGTATATAATTATGCAGATCGCCGAGAAAACTTCGTAAGCGCGATGTAGGATATGTATGTATGGAGGATGTTGTAGCGCCATCTATATTTCTGTTTGTGAACTATCTCAGTGTAACTGATAGATTTCACTTCAAAGTTAATCGGAATAGTTTATGCATAGGGATTTTTATGTTTTAAGAATCTTTTATGCAAAGTAACTTTAAGATTATTTTCAGAATTAAGCTAACAATACTTACAAGACTCATATTTGTCCAATATTTTTGATTTGCCAAAATGTTTGTCAAATATTCGGTAGTACTTCCAATCTTTGTTTTTGGTTTTCTTTGCAATTTTGTACATCTGGAAAATAAATTATCTTACTTATCATGTTAAAATCCAGCTGTTATGTCAGCCTGTAATCAGCCTTACATTATATGGTGTAAATTTTAGTCATACACAAACCATTTAAAGAAGACTATAACCAAACTTACAAAAGTTGGAACTGGCAAGACCAAGTACCTACTAAGACCCGATATTACCATTCATGGTAATTTGACATGATCGATGGTTAATGGTAGAATCAAATCAAATACTTTAACCCATTCAAAAATCAAAATCAAAAAGTCATTTATTCAGTTTAGGCCCCGCGTTAAAGCACTTATGAACGTTAAGTTGGTACATATAGTTTAATTTACTACTGGTTCAAAATACACTTAAACTGAGAAGACTCCGGCAAGAAACTCAGCAAGGCTTTTTATTATTTTTTTGTTTATGGAAGATCTTTTAAAATTACAGCTTTTGTTCCAAATACTTATACAATATACATTATTATGCTTATTCATACAATTTTCACTTAGCCAGGGGGTATGCAAGTGAAAAGAGAAGCTACTACAACCACATATTTTTGTCTTCCAGATAGCCACCTTATAGTAGGCTTTGTCAATTAACCTCTCTGCTTTATAAAATTTCTGATTTTATTAAAAGACATTTGATTTTTTTTTTTAACTTTTAATATCATTTGTAGTTTTCTTTTGTATTTTATGATGTGAATTTTATCAATGTTGTGTATATCTATAATTGGCACCCACATCAGTCTGTCTATTTTTTATCTAAGTTACTTTGTATTTGTTTTAATGTGTGTGCTGTTGATGTACCTTTTTGAAAATAAATAATAAATAAATAAATAAATAAATAAATATCCTGGGACATTTCTCACACACGGTCATCTGATAAATAAATGAATTTCCTACATTCAACTATGGAAATAAGCAAAGTAAACCAATGGTTGGTTCTAGCATGGGATGCACATCCTATGTTATTTCTTTTACTGTGATTCAAATGAGTAATTAATTTAACATGGGTTGCTCACATCATAGGTGTATGACCATTTCTTTCTCACATGGTTTATGGTCATTTCTTCTGGGTATCCACTTTCCAGTAATATCCTGTAGAAAGCTCTGAAAAATTAATATCAAATATGAATCCCAAAGAAAAATTTGACATTTAACACAAGTTTTGAATTGCCTCAGATGCATGATAATAAATGGAATTGGCAAGAATCTAAGAGTGACATGTCTTGTGAGATGCACATGTCCAGCAGTGAACTGAAAGAGAATGACAATAATCCAGGGCAAGACATTTTTGTAACATGGTATAGGGGCCTGTGTTTGACCACAATCTCAACATGGTAAGTGATGATGTGGCTGAAGTTGTTAAACACACAATGGTTTCCCAGTGAAATGGTTTCCCAGGTTTAGGACCCTAATCACTATTTTATTCCAGGCTAAGAAGACCTATGACAAGATTTATTCAAATATGTTCAGCCACTTGCGCATTTAAACTATTATTATGAAGTAAGGTAGTCTGTTTCTTTGGTTAGTGGTTGTGTATAGGTGAGAATGGTTTCTGGCATTACAAATCATGCAGTATTTCATATATAGGGTGACTGGTAATTAGTGCCCGACACTTAAACACATTGATTGAACTCATGATAACAAACAACTTTCCAAAGAAACGTTTTTTTTTACCGCGTGCACACTTTACTATATGGGGTCAAAAAACTAACAGTTGATACTACGCACGGTCCATACGGTTGTTAAATGAATGAATAAAGAAAAATGCATGGGAAAAGTGGAATAGTTTTGTTTATAAAAAGGAATAAGTAACTAAATCAACAAACAGCTGTTGTATTATTCTTGTTAGGTACTCAATAGTCTATAGGTGGATGCGGTCATGCACTTAGTAAATTTAGAAAAAACTTTGGGAAAGTTGTTTATTATCACATTCATGTGTTTAAGTATCGGTCACTAAATAACAGTCACCCTGTACCTATACTAAGTTACAAAAGATAGGAGGACCTTACCCCCAAGGCTGCTTCTTCTTTTTAAATATCCAGTCGTTTTCGAATCGCAACTTAAACATTCTCTCCGTCAATTCATTAGTCCCTGAAAGTACCACAGTTGTTATTACTCGAAGAACACAATCTATGAATATTGATACTCAAAGCAACAATAATATTGGTGCGTTGAATACTTACACACAAACGTTTTATCCTCCATTCTAAATGTATGTACTTTTGAAAGAAGGCGCACAAACTAAATTGATTGTTCAGGAGAGTTGTTCGAAAATTATAAAATACACATAAATTAATTTATTGTATAAAATTCAGCTGTTCAATGAGGAGAATAAGGAGAATTTTCCTATGATATTTGGTTGGTGATATTTGGGGTATGATTTCTCTATGGTCAAAATATCTGTCAAATCGTGTACATAAGGTTCAAAAGGTGCGTTCGAATTGGGGTATGGTAGCTAAAATAACAGTCAAAAATGCCAAAAACGATCACAACATCGTGAACTGCAAATTTTGACCCACCTCCGAGGCAGGGTCGTTTGTGATCCACAAACTAAGTAGAGATACCTACTACGCATTTTGTGATCATATTTTGACATCTTTGAATCTGACAGATAAGTTTCGGAAAATTCATACGGGAAGCGAAAATTCTAATTTTGATTGTAAAATTGTATAGAAATACTAACAGGCAAGAAAATAATTTGTTAGATTAACTTTGTTTAATCGTTAACTGAAGGAAAAAGGTAGGATGAGACAAGTGACAAGCAGGCGATCAGCATGGAAATGTCATTTTTGTATCTAATCGTTCGATTTGGGAAATATAGTTTGTGGCAAAAGTTGCAAAATTGATGAAATTTTCCAATTCGAACGCATAAACAAAAATTTTGAAACTGTTAAAAACGACATCACTCCAATTCGAACGCACTAAAATTGTTTCGAAATACCTATCAACAGTTGTTGTTTTTGTTGTTGTTTGTCTTATATGCCTAAAGGCAGGCAAAGGTACAAGCCTTGTCTTATTTCAGTTTTCTGGAGTTTTATTAATAAAGTCACAAAATAAATCACTTCATATAGTCCGCACTGTCAGTCACCATCCTTAAAAGTCATGTTTAAGTACAATGGTGGTAAATTGTACAAAAACTTTACATGGACTTCTTGAGACAACTTGAAAAGTCACGATACACATAATTCATTTCATTTCACTTTACTGGTGCACATGGATGATCTTTATTGGGTAAAATACCACCAAAAATACACAATAAAACTCAAAATACATCATTATGAGAATAAAAACGAAAACGCAACGTCGCTCTGCAAGTTCAAGCCAAAAAGTCCAAAAAGGTCCAGTTTCCCCTTCTTTATTTGCCATCTATGCACAGACATTGTGCACCGTGCACCTATGTCTGTGTGCCACCTTTGATTTCCGAAAATCGGTTATCGGGTTATAGATTAAAAATCGACTAATGAGGAATTTTCTAATTTTAAGATACCTCTATGAAAACTCATTAGAAATACCGGTAATATCTTTGAACGCAACGAAATGTAAATAATTTATAGTCTGCATTTCTGCATTGTCAAGTTTATTTTGATTGTTTATCTGTAATTTGTACTATTTTCAGATTTCACGTGGTTTTTGATTTATCGGCATGTTCTCTGCATAATTTTTTACAAATTTTGAATTAAAACGACGAGAATGCATCGTCTTATATCAGCTAGGAATTTATATCAAAGTACTCTTCACGGTATATCATCGCACTCAAATAGTTCGCTCAAAAGCTCGCCATTCACTGAAATAAAATGTTCTTTCTGCCGCAAAATTCTACTTGGACGACACAATACAGGTAATAAAAAGTCTTCCCAAATACAGTTCTGGATAATTAGATGAGATAAATTTGATAACCCGTAATAAAAAATGTTAATAAAGTGAGAGCCAATAGTGAGAGGTTACAAAGTTGCATAACTTTTCGATTCCTTCCCAGAATACCCATATCCAATAAGACACCAGTCCACGAAAACAGCTAGTGCAGTTAGATTGAGAAAGAAGGCTAAGCATAAGAATTACAAACAATATGGAGAGCTGCTTGAAGGTTAGTATTTGTTTACAATAACTATGCTTGCAAATGTAAACAAACCTTAGTGACTAAAACCGTTTAAATAATCTTATAAGTAAACATACTGAGTGTTCCATGTTCTAACTCTATATATAATAGTTTTGAATTCCATGACACCAATAACTATTTACTTTTAAAATTTTGTAGTGAGTGAGAAAGCCATGACAGAAATGAAGGTGTCAATAAGCAAACTGCGAGCCAGCCATCTCTCCAAATTAGCATCTAGTACAGTATCTCTGGGTCAACTACATCAGCTAACAACAAAAACAAAGAATTCAAACTCAAAATTAGCAGAAGTTGATCCTGAATTATTACAGAGTGTTAGAGATAAAATCCTGAAAAAATCTGCTCCAATGATTAAAGAAATAGTACTGGAAGATGACCAATGTGCCCTTGTTTATACTCATCATAAAATATCAAATGTAGAAGACAGATTAAAAACTAAACAATTTATTGATATGGTGAAAGATAGCTATTATAATTTTCGGAAGGTGACATTGTATGACCAGAGACTGCAAGATCTTAGGTATGCCATAAACGAAGGGGTAACTCAGGAGTTTGACTTAGATATGCCTTCAACAAAGTTTGATGGGGAAAAAACAGAGGAACATCAGCAAATGCCAAAAAGTCCACATGCAGTATTCAAAGAGTTATTTGTTGATAATCAATTAGATAGTTATGATCAAGAGCTTATGCATCATATAAGTAATTTACAGTAAGTATCTACTTTTCTGTATTTAGTAATTCTGAGTAAGAAATAAAAGGCATTTTTATTTTATTTTATTTTATCTACTTTTCTAATTTGTAAAGCCATCATGGCATCATTGAGGATATTTTTTACTGTGTATAGGCCTGTGTTAACAATAATAATAACAACAATGACTGCAATCTCACCATGGTATGTGATGAGGTGATGGAAGGTGATAAGCACACAAGCAGCTATCGGAACACAGCAGTAGGTGCTTGTCGACAGATTTTCAACTTGAGGGTGGTAGCCAGCCAGGTGCGTACTACAAAGTACCTTACCACCGCACTATGGTTTCCTCACAATGTTTTCTTTCACCGAAAGTTCAAGGTCACTGTAGGATTTGATCCCGGGACCTTTGTCACGGTATCCGATGTCACTACCTCAGAGCTATCATCGCCTTATCAGTGGACTGATAAAGGCTGATGATGATAATGAAGCTACAACTAGTATATATAATATTAGCAAGTATACAGTAAAGGTAATGTAATAGTAATTAATTTATTTATTTTAGGGCACAAGGAATAGCCCATCCAGCTATAGAGGACCTATATGATGATGGGGTTATGCATGGTGAAATAGCTGATGCTAAAGAGGACCTCGAGTTTGATGTTGATGCTGAAGCTAGCAAAGTGAAGAGTTTGAATGTAAAAAAGGCGTAAGTTAAATAATGTTTAATTGTAGCTAAAAAGGTACTTGGGATTCAAAGAGAATCTGGAAAAAGGAAGTTTCTTGTCTACTTCATTATACTTACTAATTATAAGTATAGAACATATGACTACTTTTGTTGTATGATGTCGATCGATCATGTTTTTTGGTGGGATCAAATATCTATATGGGACCCATCGAAAATAGAGCACTACAAAGTCAGAAATGAGAGTCGAAAGTCAGAGAGCGTCAAAAACACCCTATACAAATTGACACTCAATCGCGCATCACTTTTGAGTACCGCTGTACTGGAATGTATGGAGAAAACACGTAATTTGTCGGTTTGGTTGTGAAAACCTGTTTTTAATTAAATAGTTGTCATACGTTTTTTTTATTGAGGTTCCTGAAAGTAACTTTTAATTTACTATTGGATGATAAAATAAAACCTAACAGCATAACATTGAGTTCTCGTAACTTTAAATAATTTTGTTTTGTGTTAGGTTTTTCCACTTTATTATAATTATTTGTTGTTTTCCAATCCCTCTAACTTTTCCATGATTGCAGCAAACAAGCGCTGAATAAGAAGAAGAGAGCCAAGCGCGAGAAACGTCGAGCTATGCAGGAGTTGAGTATGAAGGTGGACATGAAGCAGCTGGAGCGGCGCGGCAAGCAGGACGCGCTGCACACGCTGCTCGCGGCGCACCTGCAGCTGCTCTGCTCACTCAACATGACCCATGAGGTAACCTCATACCATCCAACAATTAACCCAAACAAGCGCAATGATGTTGATTTTGCTTGCAATCTATTCCACCAATTTCCCATCACCGACAGTGCGCTCTGATTGGCTAAGTCAAGGACACATGCACTCTGATTGGTCAAGTTAAGAACACACGATGCAGTGATTGGACTGTATGACTAATTTTATATAGTAAAGTGCTGTGGATTTGGAAAATTTATACAAAAAAAAAACTTTTCTAAAGGGATTGTTCCCCGATGCCTCATACACTGAACAACAAATATACTGGTTATCCCTGGAAATATGGATCTAATCTAACAGTTGCACCTGGAGAACCAAACTCTTGAACTACAGAGAAATAAGAATGAGCAAACACAGTATAGTCATTTTTGGTAATGACCTATGCATTAGTTTGATTTGATTTATCTAGGGATAAAAGCAAAATTTCTTTTTTTTTATATAGTTTGTAATATTAGTGACCTCATTTATTTAATTCAAAATCAACAAATCTCAACAGTTATCTGCCAACTCTGTGACCGTAATTGATAAGCTCAAGTAGGTCTGAGATTTGATAAATACAATGATTTCTGTGTATTTGTTTAAAAATAAAAATCTTTAAACCATTTTTTTTTTCAATTGCGGGATTTAAAACTGCAGCGTAATTAAACGTTAAACGATACTTTATGAAATTAAATTCATACACTGAACAACTTTTTATGTGCTATCATATAATATGGCATAAATAATACCTGTGCTAGTTTTAGCTGATTCCAAAACTAATAAAATCACATAGAAGAACAACTCCATCCGTGGCAACATAATTCATGTCACATAGTAAAAATGATTCAGTATGCCAAGATTTTGTTTAATTTTGTTTTTTTTTTATACTACTGAAGTAGCAAACAAGCATACGATCCGCCTGATGTTAAGCGATTGTTATAGCCTATAGACGCTTGCAGAAATCTTATCATATCCTTTTTGAAGAACCCCATGCTGTGGGAGTGATGGCGAGGAGCTTATTCCACAGTCTGAGCGTCCGCGGAAGGAAGCTCCTTTGTGAAATCACAGTACAAAATCATTGTTGTTCCAATGTGTGGGATGGAATCCCCATAGATGGCTAGAGTTGCGATGGTAGAAGGTAGCAGTAGGCATCAGGTCAAACAATTGTATAAATTAAATATTGAAAAAAAAAAAAAACATTGTTCCAGGCTCGACAAGTCCTACAGTATTACAGGCAGAGAGGTGCCAGGGTACCTGATCACCCCAAAATTAAGGACATCAAGGTCTACAATGCCCTCCTACATGGATATGCACATATGGTATAATTTACTAATAGTTTGTTGTAAAAATGCTTATAGTGAAAGTAACTATTTCAGAAAATGGCCGAGTGGTTTTCAGTCCAGTATCATAATTATAGTATACGTATAGTATGGCCAGTCCGACCCTGGATCAGATAATCGTGCATGAAGAATTTATAATATTATTATTATTGGATGCATTATGCAGTACGTTTAAATGTGAACCCTTGTTATTTAGGTCTAATTAGTTCAGATTATTTGGTATATTAATTGTCTTCTTGCAGGGTCTGATCGAGAACACAAAAGAATTGCTATCGTTCATGTCTGAAGATGGCGTTGAACCAAACGCGCAGACGTACGCGGCTGTTTTCGAAAGCATAGAGAGAAGCAAGATCGATAATAAATACGATTTGTTGGAACATTACAAGCAAGAGATGAAAGAAAAGGTACTGTAGATTGTCTTTCTCGTGTGATCTACATGCATATTAGATTAGAGAACATTAATTGACATGTACAATGTACAAACGTCAACAGAGAGAGAGACCACTAATATGGTTACATTTTGTACCAGGGACGATAGAATATGCAGACAGACAATGCATTTAACATAAAAATAGTCAAAACAAATAAACAAGAAAGGATCTTTACTTTGCTTCTCCATGCTGTATAACATGGGATTAATTTAGAAAACTAATGCATACAAAACGTCAACCTTCACCAATCAAAATGTATGAAAAATAAAACATCTCATAGGTGAAGCGAAACATAATATGTATAAGAAATCAAATTTATCAAAGACTAGCTGTCCCCCGCGGTTTCACCCACGTTCCCGGGATAAAAAGTAGCCTATGTCCTTTTCCATACCATAGGCTATCTGCATGCCAAATTTCATGATAATCCGTTGGGTAGTTGAGGCATGAAGGCGTAACAAACAAACAAACTCACTTTCGCATTTATAATATTAGTTAGGATACTCTCTTGTACGCTTCTCACATGAGTCTCGCTTACTCACATGAGTAACATTGCGCGCTGCCCAGCCAGTGAGATGCATTGCTCCGCCGCCTTAGTTCAATCGTCTCAAATTTCGTTAAAAAAAATTTTTGTTCAATAATAATAAAAGATGTTCAGCATGACTTACCCAATTTCAAAAAAAATACACTTATTTCTTCGATAAGAGATCCTTAAACCAAATAAATATATTTCAGGGCATACCACTAAATGATTTGATGGACAAAACCAAATTCCTCTTCGATCAACGTAACATCGTTCTCAAAGCTATTCACACAATAGAACCAACATTTGAACCACAGTACACTCCTCCAGTTTTAGACTATGTTTGTCCGTTGATGGACAGACTGAAGTTAGATTCGGTAGAAGATAGAAAAGGACTCAAGAAACCTCCTGCAGGAGGGCTGGTATCCTTAGAAGAGATGATTAGGAAAGGAAAAGAGCAACTACAGTTGGAGATCAAGGGAGAAATTGAAGTAGAAAATATAAACGTGAAAGATAGTCAATCTGCAAATGTGAAATTTTATGTGAGTACATTAACACTAATTAGTCAAATACTGAATTTTAATATTATGTACAATGCTATTAATTAATTTGTTAAAAAAAATTCACACAAAAATGTCAAATATGTGAACCAAAAATAGTAACGGATCCAATATAGAGCCTTGAGAAATTCCAAATGTGGTAAAAGTATCTAAAAGATCTATAGATCTACTTTGCTTGTACCATAAATTAAAAATATAAGAAGTATTGCTAGTAAGCACATTTTATCTATTTAACTATCAACTTTTCATATATAAAAGGCCTGAAAAAAAATCATATTTTTATTTAATGACAGAGGAAAAAACTGGCAGAAACTGAGAAGGAATGGAGGTTAGCGATTCGGGAAGCTTTTATACGGAACCTCGGCACGCTCAAGTCTCAGAGTACAGCCTCACACTCAGCTATCACGCTGTACCCTTATCTGAAGGTTTTACAGGTAAATGAAGAAATGCTATTTTTTATTATTATATCATCGCTTATATCGATTACAAGCCTATAAAAAAAAGTTCAAGTGTGAATAGGACTCGTGCCCAGAGGTTACTCGTACTTATTTTACCTAGTAAACAGTACGAAAGAATCCGCAAATATTATAACTTTCCTGTCTGCCAAAGAAGATAGGCAAAAATAAAGAAGCAATTGTGGGCGATTCTAGCATAAATTTGCATATCCTTTGTTAGGACTTTCATTTGTAATTCTTACAAATATCATGTTTCCAGGTGGATCAATTTGTAGATCTAATAATGTCTGAAATCAGCCAACTTGTCGACGGCAGTGAAACATACAGTCCAACACTGAAGCTACTGCAGCGAGACCTCGGAACGCAGGTCTACCACAAGTAAGAATTCATTGGCATACCCTTGGGTCAGTTCACACCGATACGAGACACGACGCGACGCGAAAATACCATATAAAAAATCGCGAAGAGTTCATTATCATGTATTAAGAAAAAATCTGATAGAAGGCTGACTTTCCTTGACTTAAATATTTAGTTTGTCCATTTCACGAAACAAATTTCTCTGTTTTCACTGTGATTTATTTGTGAGTTCAGACACCGCAATAGATTAAAAAAAAACTATATTGTTTTCTTTTTACGTTAATTAAATAAATAGTTTTAAGAGAGGTAGAGCATAGCGTCTATTCGCTCAAAGGGCAGCTCGACTGGGGAAGTACCTCCACCTAACAGAATACCGCAGCCAAATAACTTTATGTTGTGTTCCTGCGCGTGAGTAAAGACGCCAGAGCTCATTGGGGAGAAAGGTCGGTAACGCATCAGTGATGCCCCGTTTTTTGCAAGCGTCCATATGGCTACGGTAACCGATTACCATCAGGCGGGTCGTACGCTCGTTTACCGACTTTGTCGTATGAAAACATAAAATGATACTTCTTAATTACTTTGACCCGGTGGTTTCTTTTATTTCAAAAAGGTACCAAATCGAGCAGTTCCGTCGCAATGGCGTCCTAGAAAAAATCGAACGCATCTACGAGAAGTACTGCGAGTGGTACGTGTCGAGAGACTCGCCCGACGGTCAACTCTATAACGGACGACAAGTGTGGCAGGCGCTCTTACATCAATACAGAGATGGCGCTAGCTTGGTAAATATTTTGTTTTTGACCTATTTTGGTAGGTCTAATGACCAATATTGAGAACAGGAATCTAATAATAAGACGACATAGGTTTGATGCCCTTTATTTATAAATCCAACAAAATTTTGTTAAAAGCAAAATTATTTAAAAGAAAATGTATTTGGTTTGTAGGATCTAGAGGAAGTGCAATGGCCTATAGAGATGCGACAGAATATTGGCAAGTTCCTATACAATATCATCATCAATGATGTTAAGATCGACGTCAACATGTTCAAAACTAAAGCTAAAGAGTAAGTTGTACAACTATTTATATGTTTTACGTCTTATACGCGTATCATTGAACCATTAAATTAAAATGCATATTAAAATCAGTGAGAAAAGCAGTCAGAAAACAGTGCAATTCCACAGATATTTTTGACATAAAAGAGAAGGACATTTATATAAATTAAAAACAGGATTGGACCTAAAATAGAGCCCTGCGGCACACCCATATGCACAGGAGACCCAGATTATTTAATTCTATTGACATCTATACTTTGAGTACTTTCCCCAAAATTCGACATCATCAGATCAAGTGCTTCGCCCCCAACTTCGTAATAATTCAGTTTACGTATGAGTGTCTAGTGATCAACATAATCAAAGGCTTTAGATAAATCACAGAAGACTCCAATACTCCGTGACCAAAAGATTTAAAAATATATTGCCAGTGACAAACGCTCTATTCTTTTTTTATTTGCCTGTTCTTCTGGCAATATCAGTCTTTGGTTACCTGTGAATTAAATTCTTAATTTTCCGACCTTTTTTAGAAGTTTTCCTTTAATACTGGTTACTGACTTCGATTAAAAATCCCTTAAAGGTACGAATACGAAGCAAACCAATTCCGCAACTAGTCAGTGATTTTGCATTGATTTTTAACCGTATTGTTAAAAATCAATGCAAAATCACTGCATCCAAAGGTGGACGCACACTTATCAGAGCCGAACCCGGCGAACGAATCGAAGTCAAGGAGGGTTCGCACACATATCCGCACCGAATGAATCAACCGCGCCGAAGAAATCATTTCTATTTCTTTTACGCCTGTCGCACAATATTTATAAACAACTCGCGTGTTGCTACGCAACTGATAGAATGCGATGCGATGCGAGCGCATCGGTCGAGTCGACCGCATAAGCCGCGCCGAATCTGATGACGTCATCTGAATTCGTGTAGGATTTCTGGGGTTCTGCCAGATTCGGACGAATCGACGCGGGCAAGTGTGCGAGCTTTCATAAGATTTCATATACAGAATTCTAAAATTCGTTTCGTTCGATGCTTTCGGCGCGTTCGGCTCGGATAAGTGTGCGTTCACCTTAAATGTTTAGTGTGTCCTTTACTTAGCTAATCAGAGCGCATGTGTCGTTGACTAAGCCAATCAGAGAGCATTGTCGGTAGTGGGGAATTGGCGGAATAGATTTCCAACAAAATGAACATCATTGCGCTTCTTTGGGGTTAAATGTTGGTTGCTTACTGGCGAGTGTATCGTACAACAGGAAGAAGATGCCAGGTGTGTACAAGGTGCACCGTCCGTGGGGGCGGCTGGTGCGGCTGGAGCTGAAGCCGCACCCGGCGGTGGCGCGGCTGTGGGGCGGCGCCGCGCGCGCCGGCCTGCGCGTGCGCCCCGCGCTCAGCCCCGTGTGCGCGCCGCCCGCGCCCTGGACCAGCGTCACCGCCGGCGCGTACCTCGTCACGCCTACACCACTAGTCAGGTAATACTATACGGGGAAGTTTTTCAGCTGGGTATTGATGGCCAAATTTTGAAGGAAAAATACTCAGAGCATTCTCCTTGTCGATTTACATCGGATTCCAATATTTCTCATAATAAAAATAGTGTCAAAATATCAATCCACTATCGCAAACTTGATGATAGGTAGCCATGATGGGCTTATAATTTTTTCTTTTTTTATCCTATGTGATGACTCCTAAAGAACCGAATTTGTTTATTGCCAGCAGTGTCGCTTATTAGGATCAAATTCTGCGTAATAATATTGAATGGCAAAGTAAAGGATAATCTCATTTGAGAAACGATCTGTAAAAATATTTGAACCTGAACCTTTGTGTTTCTGCGCGTGATTAAGGTCGCCAGAGCTCATAGGGGAGGGGGGAAAGGTCGGTAATGCGTGAGCGATGCTTCGTGTGTTGCAAGCGTCCATATGGCTGCGGTAACCGCTTACCATCAGGCGGGCCGTATGCTTGTTAACCGACATGGTCGTATAAAAAAAATACAAATATTGTGATGCAAAATGCTGTACAATTCTTGAGACATGCGTCAAATCCGGCTATGTGTTAATTGTTTAGTTAAAGTGAAATAAATGTAAGAAAAATAAAATTGTATTTTCGTATATTTTATTTTATTTTATTTTATTTATTAGGGTCAACTAACAGTTACACATTACATATTTTATATACATATATCATAGAGAAAAATTTATTAAATGTGTAACCAGCACCGTTAACCACAGGTTACTTACAATGAGTTGAGATTAGACAATTATAAACTAAGATAAGTTTTAACAAAGTAAAAAATGTGAGGAAGCGATACAATTGAGCTAAGAGCTAGACTAAAGTGTCATCAGTTACTTAAACAATTTTTTAAGTAATTAAAGACATACCTTTAGGTGAATGATTTATAAAAGGTATAATAATAGGTAACATAAACCAAAACAAAAAAAAACAAAAAAATATTATTGAAAAAATATGATTGCTAAATTGACAGGTATTACTTAAATGTATCTTTGACCATTTTCTTAAATAGACCAATACGCGTAGCAAAAATGTCTAAATGATTGAAATTACTATTATAACAGTCACACAAACGGTAAAGTGGTGACCGCTTACCGGCATTTGTTCGGCATATGCCGGTTGCAAACAACTTATGACCACGGCTAGGGCGCATATGAACCTTATTTGGAATTTTGTAATGTAATTTATTAACTAAATCTATACAATCGTATTTATTGGTACAGATGTCGCGTAACATCATCACCTCAAGTTGTTGACGTCTATTATTTAGTGTTGGCAAATTATATTTAACAAGAAGTTGGTCATACGACAATCGACTATGGAAACATTTATAATACATACTGCGAATGAATTTTTTCTGGACAATCTCTAAGCTGTGTACATACTTGTGATAAAAGGGATTCCAAATGGGTACAGCATATTCCAATTGGGATCTAATTACAGATTTGTACAGATGAAGATAGGTGGATGGCTTTTTAAATTCGTTACACGATCTCATCACAAATCCATACAATTTATATGCTCTATTTACAATGCCTTCTATGTGTGCATCTAGATTTAATTTAGAATCTAACGTTATTCCTAAATCTTTAATATCGTGAACCTGATTAAGACGCGCGCCACACAATGCATATGGAAAGTTACTAATTTTCTTTTTTTTAGAGAATGTTATGGTTTTACATTTATTCAAACTCAAGCTTAATTTATTTTCATAACAATAGTCTGTGAAACGGTCGAGGTCCTCTTGAAAGCTAGTATGATCATGGGTATTTTCAATTGTCTTGTAGATTTTCAAGTCATCAGCGTAAAGAAGAAATTTACATGACTTAAAGCAGGTATACACGTCATTTATGTAGAGATCAAATAAAAGTGGACCCAGTATTGAGCCTTGCGGCACGCCTGAACTTACGTCGACCGTGTCAGATTCAAAACCATTGATCACTACTTTCTGATTCCGATTAGTAATATAGGATTTGAACCAACGCCAGAGATTACCTCGAATACCATTATATGCTAATTTTTCCAATAATAGTTTATGGTCCACTCTGTCAAACGCCTTTTGAAAATCAGTATACACGGCGTCAGTTTGTTTGTTATTGTCTAAATTTTCAAAGAGTTGTGTAGTAAATATGAGTAAATTGGTTACAGTAGATCGACGCTGAACAAAACCATGCTGTTGTGGGATTATTATTTTATGTAGTGTTGGATAAATTGCCCCGTGTACTAGCTTCTCAAAAAGTTTCGCCAGTGTGGACAACACGGATATTGGGCGGTAATTTTCTACATCTCTACTGGAGCCACCTTTATGAACAGGAACGATCCTTGCTGTTTTCCATATTTTAGGGAAAGCCCCCTCTTTTAAACACTTATTGTACAGTAAATACAATGGATGACGAATTGATTTAGCTGCACCCTTGAGAAAATTAGGTGGTATATTATCTGTACCTGGGCCTTTGGTGACATCCAGATTGTTTAACTGCCTATAAATATCATCAATGGTTAGATAAACATCACAAATGTTTATATCATGCGATCCTATATTCAAGTCAGCATCAATATTAACACAAGTAAAATTATTTGGTAAGGCTGATGGAACAAAAACTGAGCGGAAATAGTTTGAGAAAAGATTACAGGTGTCAACGGGGTTTGTAGTTATTTTATCCTTATACATAATACTACTGGGGATAACCGCTTTACCCTTGCGATTCGACACATATGACCAGAAATATTTTATATTAGTCTTAATAGAGCTTTCTACACTGTTTATGTATGCTTCAAAACGTTTTTTTGATTCTAATTTAAATCGTTCACGGTACATTGAATAAACCATATAATCAGATTTATTTTTGTATTTTTTCCATTTAATCCAATATTTATTTTTATTTCTGAAGATATGAGCCAATGACGTGTTGAACCAAGCAGGGAAGTTATTATTTTTAGCTATTTTGGTAGGTATGTTTCTACGAATGATTCCATACAGGTTTTCATAAAAGATTGCTGCAGATTCTTCCGCGGTCTTATTATGAAACAAATCATCCCAACTCGTGCAAAGTATCTCTTTATTAATTATATTATAGTCAGCTTTATTGAAACAATGTCGAGCAATGGGTTTTCTAGACATACCACAACTATTTCTAATTCCCTGTTGTGGAACCATAACGTAGAAAGGGGGATGGTAGTCGTCAGGGGGCACCAGAGGTATATTTGTACTTGTTAAAGTACAATCTCCTACATTTGTTAGAAATAAGTCTAATAATTTATCATTTTTATTTTTAATAAAATTTTATTGGAAACAGTTCAAAATGGACATAAAGTTAATAACATGTTTGCCGGATAGAGAGGTATTCGAGGCAATAACCGGCTCCATATAGTCATCCCTATTATTCCATACAATAGTGGGTAAGTTATAATCACCCACAATATAAAAGTTTCCCACGTTTGAGTTATGGAATAGCGATTGCAAGTAGTCACTATAGCTTTGATAGACGTCAAGGCTTTGATTAGGTGGGATATAAACCGCAGCAATAATACAGTGATAGGCACCCGCGCGCATTTCTATCGTGACATAATCTATCAAGGGATTTGGAGCGGGTGGCGCATGCGGCACGCGGAGTGCCGGGGACAGCGGCACGATGACGCAGTGGCCAGCGCCGCCGCCCGCGCCGCTGCCGGCCACGAGCGTGCGTTGTACCGCCACCAACACACCGCCGCCGTCGCGCCGTCCGCACGCAGACCGGTCTCTGTCGCACCTAAACACCTGATATCGCGAGTCTATAAATTCACTATCTAGAATTCCATCGTGTAACCATGTCTCAGTCAATATTATAATGTCATATGCATGTAGCAGTATATTCATATATAGTGTATGTAATTTTGTTCTCAGGCCACGACAATTTTGGTAGTAGATTGTTAAATTATGCATTATAGAAATCAGTTAATATAAGAGTTACTTGAATAGGAATAACGACTTTGTTAAGGCAAGGTGCACACATAGACAACATAAATAAAACATTACAACACATTAAAGTTTTTATAATAATCAAGAATAAGCTATGCACGTACACTTTAAATCCAGTATCATAAGGTTGAAATACCAATAACACAAATATTACATTGCTAATAATTTCTAAACATAAAGTGGGTATGCAATAAGATTTCAAGTTGAGAGTCGATATTTTGTGAACTTGGAGGTGTACACGTTTGGTTACAATAATAATAAGGTTTTTCATTATGTTATGAGTGATTATGATAGATGCGTCATATACTAAAGACTCTTCTGGGTTTAGATTTAAAGCATAATTAATATTATATCTAAAATTGATAAGGTAAATACACACTAAAGGTAACGAAAGTAGCAAGTAGATGTCACTTGGATATTGAATTGATGTAATTTTAGAAAAACATATTAAGATTAATAATAAGTATGCCTGAAAAACAATAAAACAGCCAATACAGCAAAGATATAGTTTCTGATAAAGTAAAAAAACGGGAAAAAGAAATAAAAAATATAAATAGTAAGTACCGACGGGGGGAAAGCAATGATTACTTAATCTTTTTAATATCCGGTAAGGAACGAATAGCAATAGCTGGAGAATTATCACTCTTACGTACCAGGACAATACCATGCTTAACCCACACATACATGTACCCACTGTTCTTTGCCATAGCTTTACTCTCGCGAAACAACATTTTATTTTTTAATGTTAGGTGCTCGTTAATATACACATTTTGCGGCGGACCAGATATAGACAGATGTTCCGAATTGAGGCCTTTTTTCGCTCGACTTGCAGCAATTACGTTGTCGCGAATAATTCTCGATGTGAATTTTACGATAACGTTCTTAGGTCGATTATCTTTTTGACTAGCATGAGGGACCCGATGAATAGCCATTATGTCAGAGGGAACGATCTTTTGGTTGATTACGGTACCCAAATTAGCAATTATAGTTATCAGATTCTCTCCTCTTTTCTCCGGTAAATTAGCTATCTCTATATTACTTTCTCTTGCCTGTTGTTCTATGACAGCCAATTTGCCCTCCAGGGCTAATACTTGATCGGTGGATACACTTGAGTGGGCGATTTTTTCTTCCATCGTCTTAAGCCGAAGTTCAAAAGAGTCCTGGCGATCGTCTGAAGCAGTAAGTGACTTTTCAATGTCATCAAGCCTAGTTTTTACTTCCCCTATCGAGTCCTTGATGCATCTATTATCAGCGCTAAGTCCCGACACAGTGGATTGTATCCCGCCAAGGGCTTCTGCGATTTTATGAAGTTCAGTTGACATAGCTGTTCTAACGGAGGAGGTTATGAGTTCTTCCAATGACTTGTCACTATTTTTGTGCTCCAGAAGCCAGGAACAAGCATCATCACGCTGTCCATCAAATTTTGTGCGTTTGCGAGAAGTTACGTAGTTGTGAGGAGACATAGATAGATCGGGGTTAGATAAACACTTTTGTACATCCTGTGGTGGTGTACGCTGCATTGCGGCCATTACGTATAGTTCTTTTTTTATGGAAAATTAATGTAGGTGTGTAACTGAACACAGGTCGTTAGATCCAAAGCGCGAGAGGGCTCAGAGGGGGTGAGGTTTCGATACTCCCCGCAGTCACGACCGGGAGATGCGGTGATAGACAAGGATCGCACTATGTTTTCACTAATATGTCTCTTTCGGATTACTTATTACACTGCACACAGTTTTCACTCGAAATCCTATGTTAATACTGACGAGAATTACGTGCACACGATAATAAGAAATTGTACTAGAGCGAATAACACGTCTAATCTCAACGAAAGCAAACGATGAATTGATTGATTTTTTGATTGTATAAACCCGATTCTAAAATAAACTAACAAATACTTATAAAACAAAATATTCGCACTTCCTATACGAAATTATTCGACACATCGATAATTTCCAAATATTTAATTTATGTAATTGTTTCCAGAATGCCATTCTACGTATCAAAGCAATGGAAGCGTCTAGAAGAGGCGCCGCCCGGCTCACTGTACCCGGTGCTGGACAGTCTCAACCAGCTGGGTGAAGTGCCGTGGGTCATCAACAAGCCTATACTTGACCTGCAACTGGATATATTCAGGTTATTATATATATTAATAAATATGACTCGTGGCTTCGTCCGTGTTTTATGAGATAGAAAAATTATGTGAAAATCCAGATTTCTTTTTCAGCATTTTTTTGTGTAAATAATTTATTCAATACTAGGTTTCCGCCCGCGGTTTCACCCGCGCCCTCTTCTTTACCCCCTTACCTACCCTACCTACCGTACCCTACCCAATCCTACCCCTTTTTTTTTTTTTTTTTTTTTTTTTTTTTTTTTTTTTTTATTAGCGTGGGGAAATCTTCATAGGATACCCGACCGCCCTGGGGGGGAGCGGCCAGGTTATGCCGGACTTTTACCGGCTAAAACCCCACGGTGGTCGCCACCTGCGCTATAGAGAGGGGGGCGGGCTCTCGTGTTGAACGCGTACCTGCTCACCCCTCCAAGCGCGGCGCTAAGATAGCTCGTCCCGGGGGAAGTCTGACACCTCCCCCCAGCACCCTCGCTGTGCTATCGCACGATGAGTCGAGACCACATCGACCCATCGTCCTCCTTGGGGTCGCTTCTGGGCGCACAGAGCCCCCGCTCTGATTGCCCACAACCCCAAAGGCCCCGTTTAGTCGCCTTTTACGACAGGCAGGAGAACACCGTAGCTGTTATTCTAAGCCCGAGCTACAGGGCAGGGGGGCCGCTACGAGGCACGTTTGTGCCCCGGCGGCTTCGCCTCCGGGTGGGATCGGCCCTCTCCCGATCCCGCTCGGCAGCCTCCTTCTGGACCATTACAGTCTCACAGAAGGAGGCTACGGCCCTCCACGCCGTATCCCCGCTCAGCATCGCCGACACGACTGCTGGCAGGGAGAGATTCCGTCCGATCTCTTGGACCAGGATCCGCCGCTCGGGTTCCCACGCAGGGCACACCGCGAGCGTGTGCGATGCGGAGTCCTGGTCGCTCCCATCGCAGTGGAAGCAAGCCGCCGTCGCCTCACGACCGATCCTACACAAACAATCACCGAAGCACCCGTGCCCGGTGATTATCTGTGTAAGTCTGTAGGTGAGCCGTCCACCTTCTCGCTGCATCCAGGCCTCGAAGACCGGCAGGACTGCTTCGACTACGCGTTTGCGCGCAAACCTTTCATCTCGAAGCCTTGCGCGCCACGTTGCGAATGCGATAAGTCGCTCCTGCCGTCTGATCGCCTCTTCTGGATCGCCTCCACCACTCTGGCGGACGATGCGGATCCGGTCATAAACCCTCGCATCCATGTCCGCCAGAATGACCAGCGGCGGAAAGCGAGCCAGAACAGTTGCCGCCTCAAAGGATATTGTGCGATATCCCCGTAACCCAATCCTACCCTACACTACCCTACAAAAAGTATCCTATGTCCGTCTTCTGGTTCTAAGCCTCCCCACCAATTTTCAGCCAAATCAGTTCAGCCGTTCTTGAGTTTTAAATAGTATAACTATCACGACTTTCTTTTATATATATATATAAGATATAATAAAATATAAAATAAATATAAGATAATAGATTGTGGATGATTTTTTCTTCTAAGAGTATAATGTCTGTGAAAGATCCATTCTAGGTCTATAGGTATATATTATTAGTCTGGGAAGGGCGTAGCTAGGCTGCCCGGCTGGTATGCAATTTGTTGCAATTGCTCTGCTCGAGACTTTCTGTAATTTTTTTTTAATAGTAAGAAGTCGGTAAACAAGCATACGGCCCGCCTGATGGTATGCGGTTCCGTAGCCATATGGGCTATTGGAACACACGAGGCATCACTCATGCGTTACCGACCCGCGCCCCCATCCCGATGAACTCTGGCAACCTGACTCACGTTAAGATAAGGTGGAGGTACTTTCCCACTCGAGCTGCTCTTTGAGGAACTGGCTTTCAGCTGGCTGGCTGGATTTGACTGGACTAACAACTGTTTATTTTAACAGAAAGGGTGGCAACAAGAAGCTAGAGATCCCTCCCCCAGCGTCATCATTAGACACGTCGCAGTGGTCGGTCGGCGAGGACAAGAGCGGCGCCTTCAAGCGGCGGCTCGCCATCAACCGCGCCAGGGCGGAGATGCACTCGCTCTGGTGTGACGCACTCTACAAGTTGTCGCTTGCTAATCATTTCAGGTCAGTTTTATATATCTAAGAGGGCTTAAGCGCTATGCGGCTAGCCGCAATGCGGTCAGAAGTTCGGTAGACCGCAATCAAAAATATGTACTGTAGTACCCAACTGATAAGGCGCGTCGTGAATCTTCGTTCGCGCGGAAAAGAAAGTATGGCCCGAAGATTAACGAAAGAATGTTTAACCTTTCCCGCGCTTTGAAAATGTATCTTCTGCGCAGGTACATCGGTACGCCATATTAGTTGGGTACTACTGTACGATAAAAACGTTTTTATTCACACTGTGATGCGGCTATTGCTCAAGTGCCGGCTTACAGGACGGCTGTCCGTAATGCGGCTAGCCGCACAATGCGCACGTGGGCTAAGGGCATATACGCACTTTGCAGCTAGCCGAAATGCGGTCAGTGGTCCGGTACAACCGCAATCAAATATATGTACGAAAAAATCGTTACGAAGCGTCTGCGGTAGGTCCTGCTGCCATAACATCCACTCTGGTACTCATAAGTGAGAGTAGCATCGTGATATACTCACTCCCATTTGTCCAGAATGGTTCTGGAGCTATTATAGTCGCTCTTCACACGCACTTTCAGTGCTAGCGGATTCAATCCCCACTGGGGATGTCAGAGAAGCTGACTCCCATTTCTCCAGAATGGTGCCGGAACTGTTATCACCTCCTAATACGTATTCACGCAACTACCCAATGCCTAAAGCTGGGTTGCCGGAAAACGAATCTAGCGGGTCGTAGTTTACTTTCTATCCCGGAATGTTCCGTAGATGCAAGAGCTCACTGCTTAAGGGTTACTCAGGAACCCCGCATCTGATCACCAAGCAGCCCTTTGCTGAGACCGGTAACTTCTGACAGACTTCATCGCGCGGGGAGTGGCGCTCAGCTACAAACCTACCGAGCAGATAACATGCCAATCCCCTGCAACTGACCAACATTCCTGCGGGGAGTTCATTCCACGATTTGAACTTCCTTAGCAGGAAGCTCCTTCGAAACCGTTCAGTGTGGGAAAAATGTTGAAATAAATCGTAGGAAGACCCTGTTATATTTTGGCATTGACGTCGCGATAGGTTAGGGGGCAAATAAAAAAAGAATAATACCGCAATAATTGCTGAGTTTCTTGTCGTAACTTTCAGCAAATGAGGGCGCATTTGAATCGATATTAGTCGGACTATATATATAATTTTCTTTTGTTACTGAATCCCTTGACTTGCGGTTAAAAAATAACATGTCTTTCTCGCCCGCGCGGATCACCAAACAATCAAAGGATTAAATAAATATGTAATGATAACAGAGAGTCAATATTCTGGCTGCCGCACAACATGGATTTCCGCGGTCGCGTGTACGCGTGCCCCCCGCACGTGTCGGCGCTGGGCGCGGACACACAGCGAGCGCTCCTCACCTTCGCCGCCAGGCACCCGCTCGGCCAGCACGGCCTGCGCTGGCTGCAGCTGCACGCAGTCAACCTTACTGGTACCATGAAGAGGAATACTGTCGATGAGAGGTATGTATACTCGCACCTTCGCCGCCAGGCACCCGCTCGGCCAGCACGGCCTGCGCTGGCTGCGCTGGCCGAGCGGGACGGATGAGAGGTACCAAACTTACTTTATATGTAGGCAGAGGTAGACAAGGGATAAGGATCCTTCATATAGTAAGAATCTTAATAGAGTGATAGCGCTAACAACGTTACCTTGTGCGAAGCGTGAGCATCCATATAGATGCATTTCTAGATATATCGTACAGTAGTACCCAACTAATATGGCTTACCGATGTACCTGCGCAGAAGAGCGGAGGGGCGTGACTTGCGAGTGAGACGTAACTAACAGCTGCAGTGTATTATGAACCTTATAGTAGTGATCTAAGGTTGATTGTAAGTTTTAAGCATTCTTTCGTTAATCTTCGGGCCATACTTTATTTTCTATGCGAACGAAGATTCACGACGCGCCTTATCAGTTGTGTACTACTGTACACTAGTTGATTTACAGTCACACAAAATGTCACAGTCTCTATCACATGCAGCCCTATAAAACAACATTTTTGTTACCCAGGCTGGCATACGCGGAGAGTATAATGGACAAGATCCTAGATTCAGCGGACAATCCGCTGAGTGGGTCTGGCTGGTGGAAGGACTCCGAGGAGCCGTGGCAGACCCTCGCCTGTTGTATGGAGATAGCTAACGCCGTTCGATCTCCTAACCCTGCGGGTGAGATTACTGGATTATGGTTCTGTAGTACTAAATTGATCTGTCGATAGGTACTTACTGGTTTACTCGCAGCTGCAATTGAGAGCCAGTTCTCTAAATTCTCGCCTGGAATTACACCGTTAAAGGACTATTGTGGAAGTCTCTAGTGTACTTACGATCTTCGGACATCACTATCACTCAAAAGCTTGTTGAAACTGAAGTTGCGAGTACTTACTCCGTTAGAACAGAGTTATTACAGAGTCAGATAAAACTGTTTCCCTAGGAGAGCACTTTTGAAGCTACGGAAGTTAGAGTATGAAGCACGAGTGGTGAATACAAATTCACACCTGCGCAGTAGTTAATTTTTTGGTATTTTTGGCGGAATGAAGAGAATGCGCCGAGCTGCACACGATTGGTTCGTCAGTCGATGTGAGTCGTCTATTGGATTCTCGCGTGTCATTTGGCTACTGTGATTTGGCCAAAAGTGTGCATGCGTGAGCTTGCCCCCACTAATGCCTATCCATGCTCAAGACTCGTGCCTCATAATGACCGTTTTGGAAGTCATTTTTAACTGCAAGAAACTCATCAAATTTTATTTGTTCTTTGGACAATAAAATATATATTTTCCCTCCCTGAATTAGTAATAGTGTGTATGTGTACGTGTGTGTGTGTGTGTAGAGTACATGTGCGGGTTCCCGGTGCACCAGGACGGGTCGTGCAACGGGCTGCAGCACTACGCGGCGCTGGGCGGGGACGCGCCCGGCGCCGCCGCCGTCAACCTCGCGCCGCAGCCGCGCCCGAGGGACGTCTACAGCGCTGTCGCTGCACTGGTAACAACAACAACACAACACAACACAACATAACATCTCTATACATTACTGCAGCCGTTCGATAACTCTTTCGGCGACGGACCCCTTTTAGAAAGCGAAATATTTGATGGAACCCTAAAATAATCAAAGAATAATTAATGTGATGTGTGACATAATCAAAGCTTTTTTTTTCATTTTTTTTAATTATAATCTTCGTCAACAAAAAAAGTAATCAATCAAAGAATAATAATCAAAAAGATATAATCTTCGTATAATTAAAATCGCCAGTTCGTAATATCGCGAAGGCTTTGGGGAGCCCTAGGGTTGCGCGAAGCAACAATGAATATGGCTGCATTAGTGATTACATGTACGGGGATACCAGGTCCTGAGAGGTGTTTGCATTTTGTTATGTAGTATTTTTATGGTGCATTGCAGTGCAAGAAACACAACTTCCAACTGCTGGATTAGGGAGAAGAAAGTGCATAGACTACTTCTTAACTACCTATGTCGAATGATACAATTTCTACAACAAAAATCTTTTCCATAAATTAACGATATTTTTGTGAAATTTTATTGAGACTTTAAAAAAATTGTGAGGTACCCGATAGAAATCGGATGCCCAAACTATTTTTTTCTCAAAAAACTTACAGAAAAATACTTTGAAGTTTTTGCTCCAAAGTGATCCACCACGCACCTCATTGGCGGGCTGAGACAGTCAGTAAAGTGCGTACCGCATTATTTTGTTACATATTTTTACATTTCGGTCAACGAAAGATCTCACAAAAAGTTTGAATATATCTTAGTTCCAAATTCCACCTTCTTATTATTGAATAAATGTCATAATGAACAGGTGGAAGAGATGCGGATAAGAGACGCGGCAGCCGGCGTGCCGGCCGCAGTAATTCTGGAGAAGTTCGTGCGACGAAAAGTGATCAAACAAACCGTCATGACTACAGTGTACGGAGTCACCAAGTTTGGAGCGAGGCTTCAGATTGCCAAGCAGTTGAAAGGTTATCATTGCTCTCATTTCTATACTGTATATCTATATTATACAGCGTGTATTGGAAAGGGTATATTAACATGGAGTTCTTCAAGAAGCGTGTGAAGAGGTTTCTTCAGGGTCAGCAAATCGCAAGTAGTGTTGCAAGTGTCCATAGGCTATGGTAACCGCTTACCATCAGGCGGCCGTATGCTTGTTGGCCACCTTTTAAATTAATGCTAATATTGTACATATTATAAATGCGAAAGTGAGTTTGTTAATTAGTTTGGTAACACTTGAAGCCCCTACGATATATGCTGCTTGTTATTCCGTGCTCTCGAGGAATCTAATAAAACCCCTTAGATCCATCGGAAACCCAAGTAAAACCGGGGTACAAAAACTAGTCCTACTAAATAATAAATTAATCAATTTTATTTAGTTGATAAATCAACAATGTTGGTTCTTATCCACAGACATCGATGAGTTCCCTAAAGAGCACGTGTGGTCGTGCTCGCAGTACCTCACCGCGAAGACATTCGACAGTCTCCGCGAGATGTTCAAGTCAACCAAACTCATACAGGATTGGTTCACCGATTGTGCCAAGTTAGTATCGCATTTATTTATTATGTAAATAAAGTTATTTTTCGTTCGCCTTATTATTTGTGGAGTGTCTTTGTTGTACCATACATTAGACGTTAAGGGTCGAATGAACGAGACTCAAAACTTGAGTATCAAGAAAAGATTGTGTTAATCGAAAATAAACCTTATATCAGGAGGCCAGGGTCCAAATTCAATTGTTTTAATATCGACTCAAAAGTTGTCTTGACCTATGATGGACTATCTAAAATGCGGACCAAAATCCCGGATGGAGGGCTACCAATATGCTACATTGCTGCTATGTTGCTTGAAAGACATCTAGCTCTGAAGTACAACTGCCTGAACATTCCTGTAGGTGCTTCACGACGGATTTCCAACTTGTGGGTGCTAGCCAGCCAGGCAAGTACCACAAATTACCCTGCAAAGTTTTAGAGACGAGAGGATAATAATAATGGTTGTTGACCCGTGAATTTGACATTTGACTTAATAAGGATACAACAATACATTAATGGCCCTGGTATTTTTGTGTTATTGAAATTACGAAAAACCAGTCACCCAATGGTGTGTCGTTTATACGACTCAGCAGCCTCCTGGACCATTACGGTCTCACAGACGGAGGCTACGGCTTTCTACGCTGTATCCCCGCTCAGCATCACCGATACGACTGTTGGCAGGGAGAGATTCCGCCCTATCTGGCGGACCAGGGTCCGCCGCTTGGGTTCCCACACTGCGAGCGTGTGCGATGCGGAATCCTGGTCGCTCCCACCGCAGTGGAAGCAGGCCGCCGACGCCTCACATCCGATCTTACACAAATAATCACCGAAGCACCCGTGCCCGGCGAGTATCTGTGTGAGTCTGTAGGTGAGCCGTCCACCTTGTCGCTGCATCCAGGCCTCGAAGACTGGCAGGACTGCTCCAACGATGTGTTTCGAATGTCGCGAATGCGATAAGTCGCTCCTGTCGTCTTATCGCCTCTTCTAGATCGCCTCCACCACTCTGGCGGACGATGCGGATCCAGTCTTAAACCCTCGCATCCATATTCGCCAGAATATCTAGCGGCGGAAAGCGAGCCAGAACGCCTCAAAGTTCTCCGTACGATCCGTAGGGCCATCTTACGCTGGCGTTGTAGACTTGGTCTACAGCATCTGATAGCCGGCCTCTTCGCCCATACGAGCGCCTCGTAAAGAGCTACGGATCGTATGACCCCCGCATAGAGGCGGCGAAATTCCATTCTCGGTTCCCTGAGATTGGGCAGCAATCTTTGCATGGCACCCACCCGTTACCCCCTCGATTCGGGGGACAAGGCGATCTAAGTGTTCTAAGTTGGGTGGTTTCCTGCTCCTGGGCATTTTGTGGAAACATATTTCAGACCCGACTCGCGGATTTTGGCGAAGACGACTTCACCCCAAGCTCGGCGAGATACCTATATTATTTTTATAAATATTTTCGTTTTAAAATACCTGATATCAACTTAACTGTCTAGGCCTAAAGTCACTCAAAAAGCGGCCGATTGCATTAGCAATTAGCGGGTATAATTATGTATGTGTACATTGTGCAGGATGATATCAGTGGTGTGCGGCGAGAGCGTGGAGTGGGTGACGCCGCTGGGCCTGCCGGTGGTGCAGCCCTACTACCGGCGCGCGCCGCCGCACCCCGCCGCGCACTGCCGCCCGCCTGTAGACCAACACCAGTACGTACCGCACACACAATACACAGCCCTACTGCCGGTGGTGCAGCCCTACTACCGGCGCGCGCCGCCGCACCCCGCCGCGCACTGCCGCCCGCCTGTAGACCAACACCAGTACGTACCGCACACACAATACACAGCCCTACTGCCGGTGGTGCAGCCCTACTACCGGCGCGCGCCGCCGCACCCCGCCGCGCACTGCCGCCCGCCTGTAGACCAACACCAGTACGTACCGCACACACAATACACAGCCCTACTGCCGGTGGTGCAGCCCTACTACCGGAGCGCGCTAGAAAAAGTATATATTTACGTTCATAATACAATATCTGTCTATCAGAGGCCTTAGCACGAAAATCTATCGCAAGCGTAACGTATTCGTATCGAGAGAGTTAACTGAAATTTGTATGGGAATGTGTCATTCGAATGCTTTCAAATGTTTAAATCGGTAGCACGAACAACTACGTTAACCTCACGTCACGCTACGTAAACGTGGTTCAGAGGGTCTACTACGAAAAACGATATGCGATAGTCCGATCATCGTTGTTAAATATTAACCAATAATTGCAGCAAATCCGGTGAGACGTAAATCGTGTGCTATTCTATTGGCTATTTGCTTGACATTGACGATCGGACTATCGTGTATCGTTTTTCGTAGTAGGCCCTCAGATCAGAATGCAATGTGGTATGTAATGTTATTGACAATGTGGTATGTGGTGTACAGACGTCCGTGCTCGATGAAGCAGCGCAACGCGTTCCCGCCCAACTTCATCCACTCGCTGGACTCGTCGCACATGATGCTCACGGGCCTGCACTGCGAGGGCGCCGGCATCACCTTCGTATCAGTACACGATTGCTTCTGGACGCATCCGCACACCGTCGATCTTATGAACAAGGTATTCTACTACCTTATTTTAACCGACTTCAAAAAAAGGAGGAGGTTCTCAATTCGGTTGTATTTTTTTTTTTATGTTTGTTACCTCATAACTCCGTCATTTATCGACGGATTTGGAAAATTCTTTTTCTGTCACTTCCCGTTTGGTCCCATTGTCATCAGATCAGGATTTGATTACTTCTTAGTGTACTTTGAAGTCGGTTTAAGTTTTTTGTAAAACAGTCCAATTATAGTATAACAACTGTTATGACATATTTTTTTTAATGTGTTTATGCTTGTGTTCTCGGAACAGGATAAGGTACTGGCTCTCAGGTGCAGCTGTCGAAACACATCGATAGGTGCTTGGTGACAGATTTTCAACTTGAGGGTGGTAGCCTGCCTGGTTGGTACTATAAAGTACCATTCCACCGTGCTATGGTTTCTTCGGATTCGAACCCGGGACCTTTGTCTCAGTGTCCGACGTCACTACCTCTGCTATCATCGCCTTATTATTCGTATCCGTCGTATCCACCCCGTATAATTTTGTTTGATCATATTTATGAAACTAGTTATATTGACAGATCTGCCGGGAACAGTTCGTCGCTCTCCACTCGCAGCCGATTCTGGACGACTTATCCAAGTTCCTCACGCAAAGATATAGCTACAATGATAGGTAACTAACGTGCATTCATTTTATTTACATTTATATGTACAAATTTACACTTATTGTGCGACAGTTATGTCCATATTAATTCAAATTCTCTATAAAACTTCACAAATATTAAAGCCCTATTATAAAAGATTAATTAATTTATGTACAGTTTATACAGGTGTCCCAAGTATTAGAGCGGCCGCATACTATAAGAAAATTTCTGTCAGAAAATTTCAATTGTCAATGTCAATTGGAAGACCAAAGGTAGAGCACTGTGAGCAACCCGAATCACCCCCATTTATGAAAAAATGTCATAACTAAAATACTACAATAAATCGCAAAACAACAAGGTGGTAATTCGGGTGCCTCTTAAAGTGCTTTACCTCTGGACGTTCGATTGACACTGCTTCTTGGGACACTCTGTATATCGCGCTGTCATTAAGATCTTATGGCAAATGATTGTTCGGTGACAAAAAATAGACTTTAAATTGATCTATATTTGGTTGATAATTCGTCTCTTACTATGATACCTTATATCAATTGTTTGCTTTTGCTTTTATTTCTAGTGAACTCGAAGACACGACGATAGGCGGCGCGAACAAAAAACGCGTCAACGCCCTACTACAGAGAGTGCCAGGAAAAGGAGATTTTGATATCAACAGTGTCATGAGGTCGGTCTATTTCTTCAGTTAAGACAGGTTAATTTAGAACTTACGGCGTTGATAATACGTTCCGTTATATTATTCGACTTGGTTAGGAAGTGAATTTGTACGATCATTGTGTGTTTAATTAAATTGAAAGATGTAGATCAAACAGCATTTTTTTTTTACATTTGGAGAAATTTATGTATTTTCGTAGCTGATATTCCGTGAGTTTTGTTAAAACTTCCACACGAAACAAAGGCTGCTGCAATCAATCTTGCACCGTATATTAGCTACATGTAAGGTTCATCTTAGACGTTATCTTTTCGAAAACTGTTAACGACACGTCATATACAGAATGTAGCGTAAATGGTAGTCCAACGTTAAGGGGTCGATATACCGTATATTCAGCTATCACATACCAAAATTTTGATCACTTTTTACCAACATTTGGTCTCAGATTATTATTATTTATGCATCGATATTTTTAAATACTAAAAAAAAACTGGTGGTGGTAAAAAGTGTAAGTAAAGTATCGACCCTTAACGTTGTACCACTAATACGCTACACTCTGTATTTATGATTTACCTTAGATGTTTTTGATGAAATATGTAAAAAAAAACATTCACAAATAAACACACAATGTTTGAATTGATAGACTGATTTAATGTTATAAGCCGCTTATATTTGTGAATTTTAAATGTTACTGCCGAAAACTTTCCACGAAAACCATTCTTTAGCAGTAATTACTTTGATATTTCTAAACTATGCGAATTATATGTTTTGATACTGTGTTAATATAATTATTTGTTATCCAAGAATTGTAAAAATGGTCAGGTTAAAAAGTGATTGGGAAGTTCGGCCAATAATGGGTAAAACTATGGCCATTTTAATAGGGCACTTCTGACAGCCCATATTCAAAAAAGAGACACACATAGTGCGGCAAAGAGACTTCCTGTTGTCAAAATTGACTTCTTAGCGAGGCGAGATTAGTATAATATTTCAGTTGATTTGCTGAGCAAATTATATTCGACAACTCAGTCAATGTTGCTGTAAATTACTCTTGTAGAGTATATAATAATATGTATATATTTAATACTATGTAGCGTTGACTTATTGTATTCCAACTGCTTCAATATTTTGTTGAGTTATGTATTAATGAGCGATTTTCCAAGGCTCAAACGCTTGTACAATATATGCCGCTATTCTAATTTGAGCAATGATAAATTTGTCGTTGGTAAATTCTCAAACAATCCTAAATAACTAAGATGTCACCAAATAATAGTGCCCTTTAAGCATTTTGTGCGCATAAGTACAAAGCCTATAATAAAACAAAACAGTCTGTGATTTGATAGTCTAAAAATAAAATAAGTTGATTACAGTTTCTTTGTTTCATTGATCAATTCCCAGTTCGACAATAATTCCAAGTTTTCAATATGAAGTTAAATTCTAATATTTTTGATGTTTTTGGCTTTTCGGTTTTATAAAATTGATATTAAATGTAGACTAAAAAAATATCGTGTTTAATATCTATGTGGGCAGTGGCGTGCATTGGTTTTCGGACTAGGTAGGCAGAAGAAATCATGGCCATACACGCCTAAATATGCCTCCTAGATAGATTATGTTTTTTGACCCGATTCATAAAATTGTTTAGGTCAGCGTATCATTCCACACACATTTGGTATGATTCATTAGCAAACAAAATACATAATAACAGAATAATAGATTCGAATAACAGCACCCAGATAGCCAGGTGTTTAATAAACATTATATTCTGTGTTAAAATGTCTAAGATTTTTACCTTTGTTTTAAATCCATTAATGTTTTGGAGTTGGTCAACAGCAAGTAGGTACAAGCAACAAACGAAAACTGACTAAAGGAATAATTTATCGACACATTTTGCATCTTCACCACAAAATTTCTTCATTTCACACACAATACACTTCATAGATACACTTCGCAAAATCACAATAAGTAAATAACAACAACATTGCATACAATGCCAGCCAAACCATAAACAAACCAACACAAATAAATTGCGAAGTTATATTTGAGTTGCTCTAATGTTGGTAAAGTAGTTGTAACTGTAGTCTTTTTAATTTGGATGGGTTACTTTACTTACAACAGAGAAGGTAAGGTTACTTTTGGTCCATAAATCGCGAATGTCAAATGTCAGTATGCTACGCATAGTAGTCTTGTGTAGTTCGCGAACGAACTAGTTCCAAAGAGCGCTCCCACAGAGGAACTACGGGAACTAGTTCCCAGATAACCTCGCTCCTTAGTTCGTTAGTTCGGTTGTATGCGAGAGAGCGCGGCACGGCGCGCCCCGAGCTAGTCGCGTCGTCAGTCACTAGTTCACTACTACCGCTCGCTTACTCACTCACTCACGTGCGCTTCTCCTTCTCGCTCATCGTTCGGTCAGACAGTGGCGGGTGTGTATTATCTATCTATGGCTAGTGAGTCAAAGACTACAGTATATACTTAGAGATTATTATAGAGATTATTTACACACTTATAATAAATGAACATAGAATATTTCTATATTGTAATAATAAATAAAAATAAATCATTTAAAAATAAAAATATTACGAGGACAATGTAACATACACAACGTAAGATACATAAGGTAATATGCGTGCAGGAGCAGTAGTAAAGCGAGCGAACGATCTGTCTTTATCTAGTTCGAGTCGGGACTTGAAAGGAGCTGAGGAACTAAAAGAGCGAACTAGTTCACTAAGGAGATGCGAACTAAACGGAGCGCTCCCGGTCCGGAACTATTACGCGCAAGACTAACGCATAGCAAAAGCGTGATTTATGCTTTCGTCGTATTATCTTAAATAAGGCTATATTCCGAATTAAATAATATCACTCACAGTGCTCACAGCAATAATTTGCGTACCGAGTTAGATATCACGATATTGGTGCCGATTCTGTTGGCACAAACTAAACTATTCTTAACTAAAATTTAGTTAAGTCCTGTCAAATCGACGTTTCTTATTCAGTTGGCGTACGATTAAACTAAATTTTAGTTTGACAGCACTAATATCGTTTTAGTTACTCAATTTAGTTAAGTGTGCAATTTTTCTATTCTGTTGGTCACGTTTTACGTCAAATTATGTCTAAAATTAGAAATGTCAAACTAAAATTAGTCGTCACCTAATTAGATGTGGATTAAATTTAGTCTTAGAGAAATAGTGTTGGAAAGTGGATATTTTGATCTGGATTATTCATAATTCTAAATATTTGCATAGAATAAGGACAAAGCAAGATAGGGATATGTTACATACGTACACTGGACTACAAAATTATGTGAAAATCGTAGTTTTATTTTAATTGTTTTCACTTCCAATGATATACCAATATAGTGCCACAAGCTTATTTGGCCCGGTGAGAGAGTCGCTGTTATCAAATTTGGTGGAGCAAACAACCATGAACGTAGAGTTCATATTCTCTTTGATCAATGGCGATTGACATTTCGAAATGACTGATGAATTCCTCTTTTAACCACCGGGTCAGATAAGTTTGTAGGACTATAAGTAGATTGTAAAATGGGTTTCAATGAAATCACAAATTCACAAAGAATGGACAAAAAAAATGGACTTAAAACTTACTTTATAATATAACTCGACACTGGCAGAAATAAGTCCTAATTTGGATTTGATTGCCAAACTTAAAACTAAGAATAAGAAACAACGAAAACTCGACCACCATACAGTCGAAATCGACAAGACCGAATATTCAAAGATATAACATCATATGAAAAGGCTGTATGGTTGAATAACCCTTGCCTATCATTTTAAGGATTATAAAACTACATACTAGGTACTAAACTCGCCAGGTTAAAAATATATTTATTATGCCTGTATACCACAGGTAATCAAGATATTCAACTGACTTTATTACGCGTTATTGGAAAATAACACAAATATATACTCATTTCTGGACATAATTATATATTTTTTAATGATATTTATGAACTAAATGTTTATTTATAATTATTTTTCCATTAAAATGTATATCATTCGTTCATTATTTTTATTTGATGGTAACACCCATCAGTTCAATTTAGGAGCTGTCAAAATCAAAATTAATCTTGTCATATCTAAATTTAAATTTAGTTCGATGTGACAACAGAATAGCGTTTAGAAAATCCTTAACTAAAATAAGTACAATTTTAATTTAGTTTAGTTTAGTCTGATGCACAACAGAATCGGCACCATTGACAGCTAAGAACTGTTAACAATTCGGAACGCCCGTTATCGCGCTCACAGTATTCAAAAAAGAACATTTGAGAATTTAATTAAAATCTGATTTAACAATGCGTTAGGACTCCTTAGATCTTTTTTAATTTGACTCGCAAAGAGGAATATTCGCGTTCTTTATTATTTTTCTCTCATAAAATCATAAAAAGTATCTTTGCCAAATAGAAAACCAAGAATCTTATTAGAATTTCTGCCGAAAACACAATAATTAACCGTCACTTTTGACAGCGCTCACGGTGATATCAGTTTAGGGCATGGTCGGTGTGAGCGCAATATGGCGGATATCATGACGTCATCTATGACGTTTCACGGGACAACGTAATCTGTCATAACTCAATTCGGTACGGGTTTAAGCACGCTTAAATCGATTACAGCGATTATATCATTAATTCGGAATGCAGCCTAAGTGTGTGTGTGTGTATGAATATGCCGAAATCGTTTTAGTGTGCGTGAATTGCCGTGAATTTGAGAGGCGAACTCGCGAGTGCCTGCGCGGCAAAGTTTGAAATTTCGTATTGAATGTTAGGTTAGAATTTTTATTTAAAGTGATTATGTAGTTTAATTTAATCAAAATATTATTGAATTGAATCTTATGAGGTAGGCATTGCTTATTTGCCTATATGGAATGCACGCCACTGATGTGGGAATACTATTTAAATAAGGACTATTACAAAAAAAGCTCAAAATGTAATTTAAAAAATCATTTTATTTATTTGAAGTACAAAAATGCAATTAGACAATTCACGTAACTAAATACAGCAATTTTTAATTGCACGAGCAACAACACAAAATTTTATTCAAGTCAGTTTAATATTTAGTTTTTAACAAACACTGTAATATGAGGTATTCTATAATAATTCATGTTTGTTTCAAATAAATTAAATAAGTTATCTCTAAGCGTATCTACACATGTTTAGCATTTTCTACTCAATTATGGAGGTATAATAAATTCGTTGGGTGAGCGAACTATCTAATAAAACAAATATTTGGCGTGTGTGCAGTCTACTTTAATTTATTTGCAACAAGTTTGCAGCGAAATTTGAAATATTTAATTTAATTTCATAAAATTGTGCTTTTCTACCAAAGACATAAATCTAAATAGATCGCAAGTCCCGCCATCCGTATGAAAACCAAGCGTGTCACTTTTTTTTTACCTACAGTAATGTCACAAGAGCGCTTTAGTTAGGCTGGCATTAGCTATAACGTGAAAAAAAGCTATCCTATTTCAGCTAAACACATCCCTCGCTATACATCTCTGGTGGACATGCAGCCTTATGAGAGTTCCCTGTCCGCGCGAAACAGTTTCATAAGAACAGCATTGAACCCCCTTTTTGCACAGCTTATGATACGTGAAATACACTCGCGTCATCTATTTAGGTTTATATCTGTGTTTTCTACATAAGCCCTACTATACCATTTTTATTTATTTGTTCGTAGGTGGACGGACGGTCTTGTCGTATAATTTCTTTAGCACAAACAAATAAAATCATACCGAGTTGATCCACCTTAATCATAATTTAAATTTTTTGTAAATCCTCCAGTTTATAACTTATACTGTATTAATGTAATTTATTCAAGGGTTCAGGGTAATAGAAATACGGAACCCTTATATTAAAAAGTACTCATAATCTAAACACAGTATAACCTAAGATATATTTTTTTTATCGACACTACAATGGGGCATTTACCGAATTAGAAAATATAATCTGCATGCAATATTAATACGTACAGTCAAGTGTAAAAAAATTATCAATTTAACACTTTGAATTAGGATTTAATATCTTTTCACAATGGACTGTACGTTTCCCTTAAAAAAAGTTTATTTAAATACCTGAATCGACCTTATATAATACATATTTTCGTGTTTTTAATAGAGCCTAATGTTGGTAATCTTAGTATCAGTGATGCTTGTAGTTATGAATGCTGTGGACGCTAGTGTGGGGCCGTGCGTTCTGATCCGCCGACTCGTTTGATCCACTCGTTGTTGAACGTTGACTGATATCTGATGGACTGGAACATCATCTTTGTTAGAAAAAATACAAAATCTAATTTATAATAGTTTAAGTAAGAATACTTACGTAGGCGTCAATGTGTCAACATCTACGTTCTGCAAGCAAATCCACTGAGGTGTTATATTCTCATCATTTTTGGCACAGTCCAATGTCCCATTGTAAATCAATAGATCATCGATCAAAACCTGGAAAAAGTATGATAATATTAATAGACATTAAAAAATACGGGTAATTGAATTGTAAAGTTAAATTTCTTACTCCAAATTCTTTGACACCTCTTGTAGGAGTTTTTCCATAGTTCCAAATCTTCATACCGTATACGGACACAGGGACGTCGAACACGAAAAATACTCTGAAATAAATATCAATCGTTTAGATATTTTTAATTTAACTTATACTTACAACATTCTAACGGATGAATGCAAAAAAAGACCACTCTATATTTATGAGCAGTAGCAATAGCAAAACTATAACTGTCTCCTTCATACTTATAAGCTTGACGGTGCGAGAGAGAGACGGACAGACTTTTCATGATGCGCATGCAGAGTGACGTCACGCCGTACGCTTATTCGCAGACCCGGCACAAGCGAAACGTGTAAGTTTGTTGAACGTTTCAGCTTTAGTTCACCGACCTGTGGGTCGATTCTCGTAACAAAACGCCAGCGGTGTCGTAGCGACATCAACTATTTAAATTGTGTTTCGTGAAATATGTTGTATAAAAAACATTCAAACGTGTATATGCCTTAACAATTTGTCTATAGGATCGTTTTTCAATCGTTCATTTGACATTATAATAGTAAAAACACTATTTTATCGTTGAAGTCGCTTCAAAATCGTTGAAGTTTTGTTAAGAGAATCGAGCCACTGTATAGGTAAGGTACCTGTTGAGCGTGTTGGGCAGTAGCGGCGCGAGCCAGCAGTGTGAGCCGTCCCCGACGCGCGAGTTGTGTGCGTCGATCAGCTTGTCCGGCGTGCGCGCGTCCACTGCCCCGCCTGCCCCGCCTGCTCCACCTGCCCCACCTGCCCCACCTCCACCACACAACACGTTCACGCTCGCCGGGTGCGCGCACACGTCTGACAATTTGAATATACGTATTAACATTTGATATTTATTTCCTTAATAAAAACATGGTCTTTTCTAGAAAATATCTGATCATTGGATTAATAGTCGAAAAGATTAGGTACGATTTCTTGTAAAGTGATACAATAAAATTTGCTGGTATTCGTTTCCATTCGTGTAGTCTATGTTCAGATCAAACTAATTTCCAATACAATAATCTAGCAACCTGAGGGATTATCATTGATAAAAATAACAAATAAAAGGGGACCCAATATCGATCCCTGAGGCACTCCTGAGGTTATAAGTTATACCTTGAAGCATATGCCTTAGTTAGAGCAACAGTTTGACATCCATTTTTAACATAGTAATTGAACTATCTGTAAAGATTACCTTTATTTCAATTACTAGCTTTGCAAGTAAAATATAATGGTTAATTCGATCGAATGCCTTACTTTAATCCGTAATAGCATCAACTTGGCCTCCAGCAGCCATGTCACCTATAAGTGCCTCAGTAAATGAAGCCAGGTTTTACGGTGTACCGGTAGTAACCCTAAGTAAGTAAGGGTCGTTACCCTTTCCAAAATCTTGGCCAACACAAATAGTTTATAGGTCGGTAATTTGTAAGTTCCCGCTTCGAACCCTTCTTATAGATAGGTGATATAGGGGTGATCCCAAGTAAATGGAAAACAACTATTAACTTGGCCACACCCCTTCATTTAAAGATCTTTTAAATATATATTTTTACTGGAAGAGTTATTGATTCAGCACATTTATGAAGATATTACCAGGGACATCAAAGGCGACATAACTAAATAAATAAACATACTGGTCTCAGTGAGGCGTATAATGTTTCCATGCGGGTCGTAGAGCTCGACCCCGGTGAGGCCCACGTAGTAGGGGTCGCCCCAGGTCGAGAACACGCTCAGCTGCACCACGAACCCGGTGGGCGCGCCCATGTCCACATGGCTGCCGTACACCAGGCAGTCCATGCGGAAACTGTCGCAGTCTTTCGCGTCATCCAACCTGTTGGGAACGTACACTACACTGCAGGCAGGTTTGATGGAGTTAGCAGAGGTACGGGTACGACCAAGATACCCTTCATGTTACGGATATGACATTTCAGATCTGGATTCTTTCAGATTTCCGAATAGTTTTTTAGGAACGTGCGCGGCTAGTGGATCTGCTCGGCCGGGAAAAAACTTGGCATTAAGTCTGGCTTAGATTCCGACCCTATACGAAATTACTCGGTCTTTTATATCAGATTCGGTTACGGTTTCCGTAAAAATGTAAAGTTTATATTAGCACCTAGCTGACTAACCTGTCGTCGATAGTAGCCAGGTCCAACAGCTGCACGTAGTCGTAGCAGGTGTCGCCGGGCGCGCGGCGCAGCAGCACCGGCCGGTAGTGCAGCGCCGCTCCGTCCAGCGAGATGCGACCGTGTTTCGCGCCTATGTACGACACCTCCATGTTCGCGTTGTAGTTCCACACACGGATGCCTGGTGGGTTACCAACTTTAAGGCTGTCTCCTTAAAGTTCAGTTCATATCATGCTTGGACTGACTTTTTCGGGGCGACGGAATGCGTCGGAAAACCTCAAAATTCTTTTTTTACTGTATACGCCTGTTTTACCGCAATCTAACCATCGTAATTGATCATGTGGCCGAAATACTAAGCACACAAAGCCTAGAAGGAACTGGTTCTCGTCGGAACCCACCGATTGGAGACAGAGTTTCAACTTGAGGATGGTAACCAGCCAGGTGGGTACTACAAAGTACCCTACCACCAGTTATATGGTATCCTCACCGAAAACTCTAGCTCATTGAATGCATGTTCAATATAAAGTATGTATAAGTAATTATATTTAGTTTCAAACGTTAACCAAAACAAGATTTTTGCAGTGAATCTCATCCATAAGACCTAACTTTAAAAATAATATAGTAGCAAAAAAAGCCTGGAACTGGCTTATTTTCAAAGTCCTGAAACAATATAACTTACAGGTAATCTCCGAAGGCTCCTTCAACTCCATAACAATGTGACAGAACTCGTTTCCACTTGCAAAGTTAGCGCACCACATATCTTCATAGTCCGTGGTGATGTTGCGTCCGTTGAACAGACTCTTGCATTCTATGAGACTGCTGTGTTCCGGAGATTGGTCCTCTGTTATGTAGGCAGTGTAGGCGTACGCTCGATGGACCTTGATGGACTCGTTGTAGCAAAATATGTCTATACCTGGTTCGAATTTAGTTTGGATATGGTAATCAACGCCATATTTTATTCTCTAGAATCCAATGTAAAAACTGCTGTAGCTTAAAATGAAGCTTCTTAGCTTAAGAAGCTGTAAGATACTAACTTGCAGAAGCAGAAAAAAGGAACATAAAGATGGAAATGAAACTGAAGATCATTTAACGATTCTAAAGAATTAGGTACATATTTACATTCGCTTTATTATGACAATCATTCTAAGGAGAAACACTTTATGGTGGTGCGAGAGCGTTTGAGTGGACTGTATCCAGTTACAGTCCACTCAAACACCCAAAGTTTATACTTATGGCAGGTCTGGCTGGCACTTTGTGGACCGAAACAATTAAGCAGTCATATGCACGAGTATGTTAAAAATGATTGACTTTTGTTTGGTGTTTCACCAGCAACATCAATACTTACCAGTGAGTCCAATCAAGTGACTCTGCCCCCAATTAGACATGAGCGTCAACTTGACCTTCTTCGCCACATATTTGGTCTGCTTCTCATCAACGTCCAACGTTTGCAACAACGCTTCAGGGCTCAGGTTGTAGGTATCGTTAGCCGTCGGTGGACGCTTCTCGATTATGTTCGACTCCATGGGTTCGTTGTCTTTGAGCAGCGCTTGGAAGTTCTTATCGTTTACCATTATTGCTTCAAGCATGTTTGGGTCTTTTGTGAAGAGGATTGTCTAGAAAGAAGTTATGCGAAACTTAACTGGTACTTCTACGTGATTAATACTTTTGGAGTATACCAGTGGGATTCTGGATCGGGCTACGAATTCCACAATAAGATTGTTTTGTAACTCTTTTTAGAATATCGTATTCTTTATTCTGTAACAACCTACAAGCAATACGTATCTACATTAAAGATTTGTATGCATCTACTTACGTCTCCAAATGAAGGTAATGCTCCAATGAGCTCGCCACTTGACCGTGCAATCTCTCCATAGAATATTATCCGATCATCCAACTTTATCTGGACTAATTTCACGCCTCGGGCTGAATATATGCGCGATTTATTGTAGTTCTGAAAATATAATAGTTTTCGTTTAGTTTTCTGAGCTTGTTCGATCACAATCTCCCCACGTAAAGTGATGAAGCCAAAGGTGGTAAGCGAACTTAGACGTTAATAAGCAGTTAGAGGGAGCTGGCTCTCAATCGCAGTTGCCGGGACACACCGGAAGAAGTTTGGCGACAGACTTTCACCTGATGGTAGCTAGCGAGGCGCGTAGCTAAGTACCTAGCACCGTGTTGCCATGGTTTCCTCGTGATGTTTTCCTTCGCCTTGGCATTCTACTATTTATAATTACATACTACTACTACATTCTACTGTTCCAAGGTACTCATATTTTATGAACTTTGCGTGTGTCTCATTTTCATCATGTGATTCATTTTATTATTTTATGATTTCTTATTGAATAAATTATTATTATTCTAGGAACGCGCTCAAAACCGGGGCACTACCTACCAAGTATCTTTGGTGATAATCGTAACGAACACCATTAATGAATTTCATCCAATAAGGCGGACTAATGGTCATCTTCGTACCGCGTTATTGGATGAAATCATAAATGGTCAAACCCCTCACCCAAATCCTCAACAAAGCGAGGGTGGTGCAACCGGCGAGTAGCACAGTGAGCGCTATAGGCGCGGCCCGCGGGCCCGGCCCCGGCCCCGGCGCCGGGGCGGTCCACGCGTGCCGCTCGTCCCGCGTGCGCACCACCCCGTCCGCTATGTTCTCCGCGCGACCCTGCTTAGACTGATCGCCCGTGTCCGAGTCTGTCCACACCTTTATGAGAACCTCACATTAGAACTACGATTAACATGTCAGCGTGGGCTAAAATCTTATTTGAATAGAAGAAAAAATGTCACGATGGTAATTGATGATGGTGGTAGGCTTGCAAAGCATTGAAGGGAACTAGCTATGCTTGGAGACAGATGTTTTCTCCACCGATAGCTCAAGCCTATTGGTAGGATTCGAGCCCACGAACTTCGCCACGACATTCGACGTCACTACACTTACCACTCAAAATCAAAATCATTTATATCAAATAGACCTTCATTGGTTGCATTTGCTGAGAACAGCCGGCAATAAAGTCAGCAATTACTCTTTTCAAAACAAGTTTCATTACATATAATATTTTAATCGTACGGACAACAATTCAACTATCAGTCCACACGAAGCCCATAAAAGTGGTGATTTACTAAAACTCTTCAAAGAATCCGCAATTTTAAATGCAAATTCCTAATTTATTTATATGACTAATCAACCAAATAAAATAAATAAGTCGTAATTAGGTAGTTACCTATACTTGAAGGAGGGAATACAGGATTATCAATAAAACAATTTACCTTTTCAATATTAACCGCATTGCCATTGGAATCGAACAATTCTATTCCATTCATGCCGACCAAGTATTTATCGCCCCAATTTGAATATATTTTAATTTCGAGCAGTCTCCCTGCAGGCAGTTCCGGAATAATGAATTCGTTTTTAATTTTCTCCTTCACTGAACTTTTACTCGATATTGAACTTAATGACGCTGGCTTTTTAGTTGAATTTTTATTGGCAAGCTTTTTAGAAGTAATATTTTGATGTAAATTCAATGAGCTTTCTTTGGAGATTAGCTTTTTACATGTTTTTTCTTGCGGCCCTGAAACGAGAATATCTTATTTGACCTTGAGATGGATTATTTAACCGTCTTGGATAAATATACCTACTCAAGGTTTGAGTGAAATATACACTGAAAAATGAATTAAATTTCGTCAAAGTCTAAAATGACACGCGTGTGCATTAATTATTACACTCTCGGCTCACTTATCGCTTAATTCCGCCTCGAGTGTTAATAACCAACTTTGCACACATGTATCATAATGTACCTACTATAATCGAACAAAATACCCACATATAGACAGGCTGGTTGGCGTGTGGGTTAGTACAGGTGACTGTCACGGACAGGCCGTAGGTTCAACTCCTACCCAGAACAAACTACGTGCATGTTTTAGTTCTAAGTCTCGGTTTATATAACATTAACAAGTACCTATAATATGTGTATATATAATTATTTTTTCCTAAGCTCTGCTTTGATTTGTAGTATCATTTCTGTGTGTAAAGAATGTCCCCGTATATTTATTATTATTATTTGAGATGGCGTAATTTCGAAACCGGTAGGTAATGCTGAAAGAATTTTAATACTATCGCAAGAACTTCAAAAAGCAGAAACAAAAAAAGTTTACAGGTTATCCGGCTCAAAGGACCACCAATTATCTACCTACTTATGTAATACTCACTCGGCCCCAGAATAACGTCGTGAAAGTCTTCATCTATCGCATTGCTCAACCTTCTGTGCCTAGGAGTAACATAATGGGGCAGTAAATCTGTTAGAAAATCATTTGAACTCGTGTCGGATGTGTCGCCCCAATCAAGTTTATTTCTGACGCTGTATTTTCGGCGACCGTTTTGGTTGTACCCTGGAAATTTGAGAGAATATTTAAGTAATCAACATTATATATAGTATCATGAATTGAAATACTGATATCAACAAGTAAAACAAGCGTACGGCCCGCCTGATGGTAAGCGATTAGGTAGGTACCGTAGCCATATGGACGCTTGCAACACGACGATCACTCACGGCTTCCCGACCCTTCGCCCCGCCCCAATGAGTTCGGCGACCTTACCTTATTGTCGCACAGGAACACATTATGTTATTAATTGTTAGCGGTATATGTATTCTGTATAAGGTGGAGGTACTAGCCCCTGCTCTTTGAGGCAAATAACGCTATGCTTTATCTCTCTTAAAAACGCACATGCAGCAGGGACTAGAAACTGTAAATTTCGCACAATTTTGCTAGAGAGCGAAAGAGTAAAACCGCTTGTCTAAGCCTTTATAAAAACAGGAGTGTTCCGTTAGCTGCATTTGAGTGTATGTTCTTTCCACCTTCGGGCACATTAGCACTAACCATGATGATAATGGGGTCAGGAGCTAATCCTTCCAAAAAAACAGCATTTCAAAATACCATTGAAATAAAGAAAAACCTTTACTTTGACGCAATGTGCCAGCAGAGTGCGCCACTGGTTGCATCTGAGGTTTAATCAGCAGGTCCATTTTAGTATCCAGTGAGGTTCTGCGAGTCAATCTAAAATAATAATAATAGTCAAAAGATTTTATTATTACATTATAGTATCTATTTACTATGACAATAATGCCTACAATGCTATTTTTAGTATACCTACCAGAGAACCAATAAATACTTACACCAGTGAAAATGGTGTTTGATAAACACCAATTCAATTTATTAAATTTAGTAACAATTTGAATATTATATTCTTACCTGTGATTATCCACTTTAGAAGTTCCATAAGTGTACTTCCCCTCATCTAAGCTTGGAGAAGAATCACTACAGGTATTTCTAATATGGGTCTCTTTCATCTCCCTATAAAATAACAGTTAATACTCAGATTAAAGAAAAAAGCAGATGGAATGCGCGGAACACGGGAGTGAGACCAAAAAAGTAAATACAAATTGAAAAACACATAGCTGGTATTCGCTTTTGATTTTGTATTTGCTTTGTTTTAACAAACGTTATTTAACGAAAAACACTTTCTTTTTAATAAACTCTGTTTAACTTGTGTCTTTGTAAATTTGGTGCTCTATCTGCCTTTTGTTCTGTAATCTGTGAGTTAATATAACACAAAATGTAATAAAGGAGTTCTAAACAGTATAGTCCAAAGTCTAAATATAGTATAGGGATCACAACCTTGACACGAAAGTAGAGAACATTGAACTAATGTAATGTAGGTCTTAGCTTAACCAATTAAACGCAGATACATTCATTTATCTATCACAAAATAACAGGGTTTAACTTACTTGGTAATGTTTTCGAGCCAAATTGGTATTTCCCTGTCCATGTTAGTATATTCAAACCCATTTTGTTGATGTGCCATCCTTGAGCCATGAGCCTATTGTTTTCTTTACGTTCGATAAGAAAAAACAATTAATTTTAAGCACATTTTTTCGGTTGAATGAATATTCCAACTAGGTTGTTTTATACTAATAAGATAACTTTTAAACAAACGATGTTATAATAATTATTTTAATGTTAAAATCAATTTTAAATCTCTATTCACACTTGCCACTTTTGAAACATATTTTTGCCGCTGTTTGTTTGACCTTGGTTGCTATGGTTACGATTTTTATCACCTAGCTCTATAATGGCTCTATATAAATCTTGTTCTTATATGTCTGTGATATTATTTTATGTTTATCTGGTAAAAAAGAATATTTTAATTAGGTATTTTATTTAATAATTTAATGTACTGTTACGATGTAGGTATGAATTAGTGAAATTAATAACAAGAACTATTATTTTATTCTCTACATTATTATATAGGAATAATGATTATGAATTTCGGACGAAAAAATTAAAAAAAACTGTTTTTGAACGTAAATGACAACGTCACTGTCAATCAACGTGCCTGCGGCGGTGGCAGATAACCTGAAATTTATATTTCTATTTTTATTCTGAAATCTGAACTGAATTTACTATTTTGTACGAGTACATAATAAGTCTACCCAATAAGTGTTCTACAACTATAGTCTAACACATACATCACATATTCATAATGTCTGACGTTGATCAAAAAAAGTTGGAAGAAAGAACGAGCAAGGCCGAAAAGGAGGCGAAAGCCATCGAAGAAGAATTAGATAAACTTTCTAAAGGTGATCTGAGCTATATCGGTGACCCACAACTTGACCAGCTACTGACCGACAACGAGAAATTAAAACACCGGTTAGCCATCCTGGAAAATGCAATCAAAGTTGAAAAAGCTGGTACCTCCGCAGCACCGGCTGTTAAGAAAGAAGCTAAAAAGCGACCCACTTTGATCACTGACATCAATTCAGTAGAAGGCAATGTATGTATTTTGGACGAGCTTAGAAATATTTTTGATGTTGCTATCACTTCAGCATATCCTGATTTGGAAGATCCTCCTATTGTAATTACCCTGTCTGGAAACAACCCGAAATTCGGAGACTATCAGTGCAATTCTGCTATGTCAATTTCACAGCTGCTTAAAGCAAAGAATGTGAAGACTAATCCTAGAGAAGTAGCAAACAATATTTTAAATAAAACACCCACATCACCATTAATATTACGTATTGAAGTAGCAGGAGCTGGATTCCTCAATATTTACCTAAATAAGGCATTTGCAGAACATGTTCTTAACTGCATCCTTCGATTTGGCGTCAAACCACCACCCGTGAAGAGAGAGAGGGTTATTGTAGATTTCTCTTCACCTAATATTGCAAAAGAAATGCATGTTGGCCATCTGAGGTCAACAATCATCGGTGATAGTATTTGCCGTGTGTTGGAGTATTTGAACAATGATGTTCTTAGGATAAACCACCTTGGTGACTGGGGGACTCAGTTTGGAATGTTGATTGCTCATTTGCAAGACAAGTTCCCTAATTTCAAAACTCATTCACCGCCAATATCAGATTTGCAAGCTTTTTACAAGGAATCAAAGAAGAGGTTTGATGAAGATGAGGAGTTTAAAAAGCGAGCTTACACTTGTGTTGTCCAGCTCCAATCACACCAAGCAGATTATATTGCTGCATGGAAACTGATCTGCGAGGTGTCCAGGCAAGAATTCCAGAAGATCTATGATCGCCTTGATGTTAAAATTAAGGATAGGGGGGAGTCCTTCTACCAGGATAGAATGGAAACCGTTGTGAAAGAGCTAACAGACGAGGGCTATTTGGAGTTGGATGAAGGACGCTGGATCATGTGGGGAGACCCAGTAAAACGAGATGGCATTCCTTTGACAATCGTCAAATCTGATGGTGGTTACACTTATGATACTTCAGACATGGCTGCTATAAAACAGAGAGTCCAGGAAGAGAAAGGCGATAGGTTCATCTATGTAACTGATGCTGGACAGTATACTCATTTTATGATAATAGATGCATGTGCAAGACGAGCTGGCATACTCAATGATGGAAAAAAAGTTGAACATGTTGGTTTTGGTGTTGTATTAGGGGAGGATAAAAAGAAGTTCAAGACTAGGTCAGGTGATACTATAAAACTTATTGATTTACTAGATGAAGGTCTAAAGCGGTCATTGGACAAGTTAGTAGAGAAGGGACGTGATAAAGTACTCTCTCCTGAAGAACTGAAGCAAGCTCAGGAAGCAGTAGCATATGGCTGTATCAAATATGCAGATTTGTCACATAATAGGGTGAATGACTATGTATTCTCATTTGACAAAATGTTGGATGACAAGGGTAATACAGCTGTCTACTTACTCTATGCATTGACTCGAATCAGGTCAATAGCTAGGACTGCTCAAATATCTATAGAATCATTATTAGCTGAAGCTCAAAAATCTGGCATTAAGTTCGACCATGAAGCTGAGTGGAAGTTAGCTAAAGTGTTACTTAGGTTCCCCGAAGTAATCATTAAAGTATCAAATGACCTGTACCTCCACAGTTTATGTGAATATTTGTACGAAATATCATCAGCGTTTACTGAATTCTATGATAAGTGCTACTGTGTTGAAAAGGACAAGGAAGGGAAAATTGTAAAAATTATTCATGAAAGGTTAATGCTCTGTGAAATCACTGCCAGAGTTATGGAGAAGTGCCTAGAAATATTAGGCATTAAAACTGTGTCGAAAATGTAATTTATATGTGTATATTTTAAACTAAGAATTTCATTAATTTTATTTTAGGTATAATATTTATGATTTTCACAACACACTAATCATACTTTTCCATAGTACGTACAATAAAGTAAATGATACGCCATATACGTTTGTAAATCATTTATTGAGTTCCCAAAAACCTCTACAAAACTATACCAGGGTCCGTTATCAATGGTAACATTCATGACATAACACAATTATCTGATAGAAAATTAATAGAACAGTCACTGGGCTTTACATTTACGACTGTGCATCAAATGGATGTAACCTTACCAACTATAACAAAACGCCATTACATTACAATAAACACCATACAGACGACAAGATAAGGATTCTTTTCATATAAGCATTGGCAGAGCTTCAACAAATATTACTATTATAAAATCCATTTTTATTAGTTATTTTATTGTTATATGAAATAGTTAAAAATGTAAAAATAAATATAATTATGTTTGTATACTAATAATAATAATAGGCAAGTTTTTTAATAAGACTCGAGTACCTACAATATAATAACAAAGTTCTCTACATCACACAAACATTGTACGTAATTAATATCTTTAGTTCAGTAAATTGGACAAAATCACAACCTACGCTTATATGAAAATAATCTTAATAAATATAATGAATATTTCCACTAAATATGACATCCAAAATTAATTAAAGTTTTATAGATTGTTTTTACAAATTCCCGAGATTAATATTTTCTACTACATTAATCGGTGGTAAATTGTGAACTAAGAACAGAGCAATTTTTCAGATATGTGAGGGACTAATACTCATTCTAAGATTATGTTTGGTTGGAGTAGGATAGACAAAATGGATCGTGAGATCTTCAAAACTCCTGAGGATCTCCAGTGACACAGCAGCGCGTTTCATTACTTTAACTGACCATGGGGGAGAGAGAGGGGACTAACTGCCTATCCTAACCATGAGTTAAGAATTGATTACAACGGAAACTTATACATATACAGGAATGTTTATTTTTAAAAGTTCATCATATATTTGGAAGACTGAAGATACAAAAGTCCGCTCGGCAATACATTTAAAAAATAAAAATATATATTTATAGCCAGTACCAGCGTAAGGTATGGGCAAAGAGGGCAAAACGTTGCATTGCAACTCGGAAAGGTGGTAAATATATAATTATTTTGCTCACTACCACTTTGACATTGTGCACACAATATTAATGTCAACTACGAAGAATTTAAAAATAAAAGCGAAGACCAGCAGCTTAGTTTACAATGAAATTTTTAACAATCAGGGCAAAGCTTAAAATTTACATAATTTCAATGCTGATTTTAAACAGCATTGTGCACAGGTATAGTGACGGAATGAAAAGGTTCGTCAGTTTTCAACTTTATTCGTTCAACATGTTTACTTTTGATGAACTAACGCATTGTTATAATAAAACTGATTCTGGCAATCTGATGCAAGCGAAAACCGACTCTAAGGTGACGAACTTATTCATTCCGTGACTTGACTGTACATGTAAATTTTTTCAACACCATGTCAATATTTCATATTATAACCATTTAAATTGAAGTAGAAGTGGATATGAAAAAATTACTATTCTTATCATACCAATGTCATACCTACTTAAATAGTTTGGCAGCGTAAAAATATAATGAAACATTTTTTTTAAACAAGTGGTTACACAATTCATACATACAATGTCATTGAGAGCGTATATTTTCTTATTATTAGTATAATTTAATTTATAACAGGACCCTAATCACATCCCGGGTAAAATTAAAACTTGATCCATCACACTACCATTCCCTAATTACAAATACTTTGCACTCTAAGAGAGAATTAAGTTATTACAATCAGGTAAAACTACTAGAATACTACCTGAATAGAATACCAACTTGAAACTTTTAAAATATAATTTTCAAACAAGTCTACCTTTTTAAAATTCATCACTCAATAATAATACAGTATGTTACAAGTTTACAACTAACCCGGTAAAATTATAAAGATACTAATTTCTTATTTTTTGTGCAATCATGTAATAAGTATTTGTTTTATTACCCTGTGACAACCTTGTCTTACCGGTGTTAATGTTTACAATTTTCTCAATTTATTTATAATCACAATAAAAAAATAATTATTATAGGTACTGTAAATAAAATTAATTTATATATCCATCACTACTTTTAATGGTTTGTAGCAAATTCAATGACTAGAAAATGTTTAAATAAAAATATGTATCAGCATTTTGTCTCATGTGACCTGACAATCTTACTTTGATAACTTTGTTTTTGTTTGTGTGCCTACGCTTTGATTTTGCCGATTTAATTGTGTAGGTACATAATACATTTTCTATACCGATGTTAACCAAGCATTATATTTGTGGTGATTTTACGAAAGATTTACGCAAGCCATCATTCTCAATTTTCAAGTCAGTGTTAATGTCGATATCGATCGAGACATAAATATTAAAATTCTAATGAGGCAATACTTTGGAATCTAATAATTAAAGGACTTCATTCTATGTAAATGTTAGTACATGGCACTAAAAGGTTAATAAAGACAAAGTTATTCTCATATCTTTGTATTTTACAAACGTCCAACTGTGCAAGTGTGAAAGTGTGATGCACGTTCTAGTTTTCAAACAGACTCAATTGTTTCACTATCGTAATGCGATCGTACGAACAATGATAGATTGACGTAATAATATAAAGTGTTATCATATCAACTTTCTTGTTATGAAACTGGTAGGTACAGCGAGTATTAGGCTGCATTTCCACTGAGGCGAAGCTGCGCGGAGCAGTGCATGAATTAACCAACCACTGAAGCGGAGATTTCTAGTATTGAGATTGGTTAATTCATGTACCGCTAAGCTCCACACCGCCTCAGTGGAAGCGCAGGCTACGAGTTCTGAAGTTAATGAGATTCTACACTTACAGTTTTGGAATTCTAGCAAAAAAAATACCTAAGTCACACGGACGATTGAGCAATCCTTAGCAAATCTAAATTGGGAGATTCAAATAAATATATATAGGAACGAAATGAGAAATATTATGGAGATGTTGAAAATATAAAACCCCATTATATTTGAGGAGAATGGTACATTCAACTAGCTACACTATAAATAATTAATTCTAAGGCAAATTCACATTGAGGTGTATAAAAGATTTCGCTGAAAAAACTGGATTTCATACAAGTATAATAAGGTAATTGGTATAAATGTTTCTATAAACCCCAAATACGCATTAAATAGGTATACTCTAAATAGGGTTTGATTGGTCTCGAGATTCTGAGATACGACTACAAAAACTACAACAATAGTACAATAAGTTTCAACAATATTTTACAAAATATACACACATATCTTGTTCATTTTGTATTCATTTTGGCCGAACGCGGTTCTTGCTGCTAATTATAGTAAAAATCTAATAAAACCTATGTTAATAGTGGCAGCCAATTTAGTTACAGCGCCACGCTGCTATATTAACCTTTATATTTGTAGAAAAGTGAACGGAACAAGCAAGCAAACAAATTAACTTGCCCTAAGAAAAATAAATTAATGAATACTTGAGAAATGCACAAGAATCTTTAATCGATCTAAGATATGATTTTGATGTGACGTAATTATTGATTGCATGCAGCAGCGACAGCGTGGCGCACAAGAAGGCGGAAACACGTAACTGTACACCGTGGGGCATAGTTCAATCATCCAATGACTTGAACACATTGTAACGATCAAGTTGCTTAATAATGCAAAGGGCCGGCTTTGGGTAGGAAAAACCGGGCAAAAAAACCACTACCAGAGGGCTTTATTATTAATAAAAATAAATTAATGAAAAATAAATAAAATAGGTACCTACTATTATAAACTGTATCCCATCTAAATATTAAAAACAACCTGCAAGGGATTCAAAGCCGGCCCTAGCAAGCGATTTAATAAGCAACAATTTCCGTTATTAGTATCAGACAGGACCAAAGGCCCGGCCAGCCAGGCCTCTAGGTGTGCTTATATAGGTACAATATTACGTCTGTTTACCGTTGGTATAGGTACCTAATATAACAAATTTCACTACCTATGTAAAATATTAATTCATATTTAATCTACAATGTTAGCGACCTCATAAAGCTACTCTAAACTCAGCTGCACTGTTTGAAATGTGACGACTGCCATTTCGCGAACGATTGTCGAATGAATTATTTAATCTGGGGCCTGTCGTCGGATTGTAATACAAAAATAGCTTTAGAGAGCTCTAAGAATGGAGTTTCAATAGGTTAAATGGGCAGTCTTCATTGTGATTTCAATTCAGGGAAGAGATGTCGCAGTATGGCTAGATAATGCACGGTGGCTGCCAGCGCCACGAATATGTGCCATATCGCGTGAGCGAAGGGTATACGACCGTCCGACTTGAAGAAGAATACACCGATCAGGTACAGGATACCACCCAGCTTCAAGTCGTACATTGCTGGGAACTGGTGCTGAAAAACATACAAACTTTTATGAGCTACCGTAAAAGAACAAAATGATTCTAAATTCAAACGAACATGAAAATATCGAATATGTTTCTATAAATAAACAAGCTTCGCTACTACGCAAAATACCTAAAAATATATTAGCTAATTTATTGTCATGCCAAAAATTCCAAAGGGCGCGGCCACAGGGCCGCGCCGGAAATATTTTTCTCGTAATCCCTAGATTTCAAGGTCCACTTCGATTTGCCCCATCCAAATTATAATTAAAAGATATCTACATTCACCTAGTAGAGTGACGCATAAAATCCATACTCAGTGCGTCATACATAAGTTATCATTATAGCTATCATATCATTCTACACGTGTGAATATTGATACAAAATATGACATCCTTAGCAAGTTAGTTATGTACATCATATATGGATGATCTAATTAAGATGCAGACATGCGCAAGACCTTGGTCCGAGTTCTATAATCTGAAAGACTTATTAGGTAAATGCACTAACATTCCCAGTAGCTAGATGCCACATAAACCATACTTATGTACAGGGTCAGTTTTAAGTTACTCGAGTATGTTATTATAGTTAACCAATCATTACCACAGTGACCACAGATTACTAAATAGTTACTACGTAATCATAACACTGATTGATTGTCAGTAAGACTAGAATACAAATATATCTAAGTTGGTTTCGAAAAGAGTACTTTATTGCCGAGTTTATTGTCGGCTCCCCGCAAAAGCAACCTTACGAACCTGTATTAGAGTCAGACAATATTTTATAAGTGAAGTCCTTTTTGAATAAAAGAGCGAATTATACAGTTGATACATTAATGCATGCTAACGTTCAGTAAACAACTTAAAGTTGAAGTACAAGAATAAGGGCAATTTCAAATCAGTTTAAAGTTTAAACAATCGCTTTACGTAGTGGTCGCTCCACAATGCAAATCGTTTCTACCTTTCGTAGTAAACCTAATATAGGACACTGAGACAATGACCAATTGAATGCAAAATGTGAAAAATAATTATAGGATTTAAATCGTAGGTCAATGAAGTTCAGGGTGCAAACTACGACCATACAATAAGTTGGGTAAATTATAATTTATACAACTTTATCCTTAACACTCATTTTTGCGTTAAAAAAAAAGTCAAGGCCTGCAGATATCTCAGGGTTAGGAGACGTCAGATGCCATGGCATCAGACGTCCATGACGAAGGTCCTTCTTGAGCTTTCAGAGATGAAAAATACTGTTGATGTTAAGGAACTTCTAGAAACCGCGCCTAGCAACCCTCACCACAGATTACTAAATGAGTAGTTACTACGTAACCTCATGTAGAAAATCTGCCACCAATCACCTACGTACCTACGGGTATGATCCGGCAACTGCACTTGAGAGCCAGTGTCTTCTAGGTTTTGTGTGTATACCACCTTCGGCCTCATCATCACGCACGTTACATGGTGTGATTATGGTTAAATCATATTTTTTTAACATGGTTAAATAAAAAAATAGTGATTATTTATCCAGAATAGAAAAGTCTTCGAATTTGCTCTAAATTGGCATCGTGCCTTAGATGCAGATCATCCTATCCTACATTATGGTAATGTCGAAGAACTGGCAGTAGTAAGTATAATCTACAACCGTTTTCTTGATAATTTATAACATTCTATTCAACAAAGTCACTACGAAAACATATACATACTATTACGAATGGTTTCACCCGCATGCCAAAGGGATAAAATAAAACCTGGGTAAAAAATATCCTATGTTTTAATCCAAGGTATGATCTAAGTATTTGTATACGTGCCAAGTTTCATCTAAATCTGCTAAGCCATCCCGTCAGAACGTGATTGAGTAGATAACAAACATAAATATGCAAACATGAAGGATTCCTAAAATAAAAACCCGAATTTAAATAACTATCTATTATGAGATACCATATTAACAATATGTTGCGATGTTAATACAATGGTTATTCTAGGATGTTTAGTTAAACTCGTTTATTGCACAACGCTAAAGATAGGAATACATTCTAAATTCAGCCGTGTTTATTTCAACTGTCTCAAGATCGTATGGAAAACATCCCTTCGACATGCAAGACGTCATGTCTGAATATTTAACGAGGAAACCCCGATCGTATACACAAAGCTTCCGCCTTTAACTGAATTAAATTTTTATGCAGCTTAGATTTTACTAGAATACTAGAGACCACTCTCGGTTTTTGTCGTTTTACACGGATTTGAGCCCTGAAAAATAGTATACTTAATTTATGACTTGGAATCCTAAGTCACTACGTAAGGCAAGTGCTAAGTATATGTCTTGTATTTAAACAGCCTATAACGTACAAGAATTGAAATTAACATTTCATTTTCCATGCGCCAGGAATCAGGGCGTATGATGCGGCATATCTGCCTGCCTACAACGTTAATGGCCAATGTCCAGTAGATTTAGCTGTTCTGCGGGGTTATTTTAAAACGATCGAATTCGGATTCGGGAGCGGAATCGGAAACCTTCATCGAAAAGATCCGATAGCGGAAAGTTGGAGTGCGTTTACAAAGTTTGTTTTTAATAATGGTAGGAAATGGTATACCTAAACTAAAATTTAAACTAAAATCGAAATGCTTACGGATTTTTATTGTTGAAAGCCCTCATTTAAACACTCATATCAAATGCATAAAGACAGATACTTGTTATTTTCTATATTTTGGATTTTAGGTCTACATTGTGTTAATAAACATAAAAATGGTTTCTAGTTTTATCGAACTTCGAAAACTGACTGATAGGTCGAAGTAACTGTTGTTTATAACATTAGCAAAAGTCAGGCAAAGGTTTGAGCCATACAGCCTAATCGTATTTGAGTTATACCTAAGTTCTAGTCACAAAATAAATCACTTTCATATAGTACGCACTGTCAGTCACAGTCCATAAACGTCATGTGTTAGTAAAATAGTGGTCAATAAACTAAAACTTCTCACGGACTTTTTGAGACAAGTTGAAGTCACGATACACATAATTCATTTAATTTCCCTTCATTGGTGCGCGTGGATTTATATTTATAGGATAAAACATCACAGATAATACGCAATAAAACTCAAAATACATGATTTTTTGAAAATTAAACGAAAACGCAACGTCACTTTGCCAGTTCCCGCCAAAAAGCCCTCTGTGTCAAAGTAGTTTTTTTTTTCAGTACATTCATGGAGTGTACAATAAAACAAATATTTTATGTTTTTCTTTTTTTCTTTTGAGTCTAATAAAATATTTTAACTTTTATTTGCAAATAGATAATTTGCAATAGATTTTATGGTTACGTAGATTTTTTTGTGGTACCTAGTGAATCTAGCATCCAACATGAGTAACGGTATTGAGTAGTGACCAATATGTTTTAGTTCCTACGAAGTTTGAGTATGTAGCTATTACTTTTACCGCAGACCTTTCTTATTCATTATTTACTTAAAATAGGGGCAAACACACTCAGTTTAGTACCAACTAACCATTATATAAGTTTATATAATGCGTTTATATAATATATTAAATAATAGTCAAAAACGAACATTAAATAAAATTCGGAAAGACTTCCGCCATCTAAAAGCTATCGGAAACTTTTCGATGATTCGGATTGATATTTCCGTCGAGAAACGTCAAACTATTCGATTCGGAAATTAAAATAGCAATGGCCGCTTTAACCTATCATGCAGAATATATTTATTTTAGTTTATTTATTATTTTGTAACACTTAAATTGTACTATTATCATACTATGTTAAATAAATATTGATGTTCTTACAGTTTTGATTGTATTTTAATGTGCAAATATACATTTTCATTATTATTTTATCATGTCGGAAACTCATCTCGGAAGTTTCCGATTCCGCTCCCGAATCCGAATTCGATCGTTTTAAAATAACCCCGCTGATGAGTCAGATAATCAACTAAACGATCTTTTGTTCGTATAAAACGCATCCGCAATTTTGCTCTTGAATTTTTATTGTTCCTTAATGGATTAGGTACCTTTAACGAGTATGTTGTTGAATTATCGTGAGCTGCATGTGTGTCAGAAGACAGGAACGACTATAGAGAGAGAGAGAAGTATCGAATCACATATAAGGTCCTAATAAATTAGTGAATTTCCTCTTGAGGGATGAATGTATAGGCCATGAGTAATCAAAATATAGAAAATATTAGAATAATAACTGGTATTAAGTTCAATTTCGGAATTTTGAATTTTTCCCACGGATTATTTTTCTAATATTATTTTTTGATTACTAATGACCTATAATACATTCATCCCTCAAGAGAAAATTCACAAATTTATTAGGACCTTATATACCTACTATGTTTAATCTAGTTTTTTGTTTCTTCAATGAAACTATTGAAACTAAATAAACCATGGGCGGCTAGTAGTTTATTATTCCTAAATAGACGTAAATTAAAACGGAAATAACTAAAAATAATGCGAAACGGATTATTTTAAATTATCTTTATACGCATATAAATGATGGATTTCATCCTACAGTTAACTTCAAGTAGGTCTAGGTATGTTTTGTACTTGAGGCATTGTTTAGTTGGAATCATCAAGGTTAGCGAAATCTCCTTTCAGACCGGTTTATGGACGACGACCGAACGGGCAAAAACTTATGTGTGAATCGCAAGATCCCATAAGCAAATGCTATTATCGTTTATAGCCTCTGAATAAAATAGGTGTCACTCATTTACTTGAATTCTAAAGGTTAGGGTATGGTTAGGTTATTTTTAACCTATAGGCTTTGTAATTTGGCTTAAAAAATAAGTACCTATGTACGTAACATTGTTAGGATCAGGATGCGTTTGTCCGTTTCTTAACTCCATTATAACTTCTAAATGCTTGAACTGATTTAGAAGTTAATACGGACTGTGGTACGAAGTAGAATTATGTGACAAAATTTAGGTATTATACTATAAAAGACATGAAATAAACATTGAATAATTATCAAAATTAATATGCGACTACCGTTACCTACTAAAACTACAAAACAAGTAGTATTTTTTATAATAATTCGTGGGGCTTAGAGCCATTTCTTATTCTATGCTAAATAACATGATTTCAAAGTCCAAAATTTTGTTGAGCATATTCCTTTCCAAATACCACAACCGATCTTTGCTTGTCGATTACTTTATCTTTTAGGTCATGGATCGTAGCTATCGAGGTAATGATTACGTATATGCGGAAGAAGGGTCCAGTTATTTGTGACCTTTCACCCTAGGATAGCTACCTATAGATACCTACTTTGTAGTTTCCACAGATATACATCTAAAAGTATCCATATACTTTGCTTGGGACAAGTGCGAGTCTTTCTGACTAGCTCACCGAGTGTTCCGACCTTCCTTGGACATTATTTCTTGGTTTGGGACATGTACAGTTGTAATTAAAATACTGGACTGCATAACTGAGTATGTTTGAAAACGAATTTTGATTATAACGAAAAATCTCTTAGTTAGAAACATATTTCTATCGGCCCTACATCTCATCTCGAAGCGCTCGTGGGGTAGCATGATTAGTCGTTCTTAATCGATCGGCAAAGTTAAGCTACGTCTGTCTTGGTCGGAACCTGGATGGGTGACCGCCTAGTGGTATTTCAAATCGAGCGTTTCCGTGCTTCGGAAGGCACGTAAAGCCGTTGGTCCCGGTTATCACTTAATTGTGATAGTCGTTAAGCTAGTTGGATGCCTCCTAGGCGGCTTGAAAAATTCCAACAGTAGGTTGACCACTAGCCTACCTCCACCGATCCGCAGTGGGCACGCGTGGTGGAGTATCTGCCCATTCCCTTTCACCCTGATTTGTGAAAGGAGGCCTGTGCTCAGCAGTGGGACATTATAGGCTGATGATGATGATGATGATGATCGGCCCTACAATATTTACAGTTATTGCAGATTGTTTGCTTTCCAAACTTCGTAGATAGGGGGAATAGTATTTTGTGATATTTCATCATAAGTCAAAAACTACGCAATAGGTAATATAAGAGAAAATTATAAAAAATCTATTTGGTAAGTTAGGTACTACAAATAATTTTATAATTATATATTAAATTTCATATGATATGATACCCAATTTAAACTTAGGCCCCTTTTGCAAATAAAATAAAAATATTTGTATAAATTTTGCATTTGCAATTGTTGGGTAAACAATATTTAAAACTATTCCAAATTTTAAATCAATACGTGGTTGTTTCTGTAACATACCGCTGTGATAGACGGACATAGTCGAATGGAGTGGCACCGTAAAGGTTCCTTTTTGATTCGGAACCTTGAAAATTGTGATATATACCTACTTTATTTTAGCGGAAATTAGGCTTATAATCTTATTTTTTTATAAAAGTAAAATTATCTCTTTATTGAGATAAGTAGCTGTTCAGCTGTGTGTGCTGTGTTCACATCTAAACACGCTAATTAGGTAGGTACAGAAACATTGATAGACATTTGTATGTAAAATAATGTCTTGAAAAGAAATTATCTATATGTATATAGATACCTACTTCCATTGAATTATTATACATTCAATGCCTACTTCGCTCATTTTTAGGGTTCCGTAGCCAAATGGCAAAAAAACGGAACCCTTATAGATTCGTCATGTCTGTCTGTCTGTCTGTCTGTCTGTCTGTCCGTGTATGTCACAGCCATTTATTTCCGAAACTATAAGAACTATAATGTTGAAACTTGGTAAGTAGATGTATTCTGTGAACCGCATTAAGATTTTTACACAAAAATAGAAAAAAAACAATAAATTTTGGGGGTTCCCCATACTTAGAACTGAAACTCAATTTTTTATTTTTCATCAAACCCATAAGTGTGGGCTTTCTATGGATAGGTCTTCAAAAATGATATTGAGGTTTCTAATATCATTTTTTTCTAAACTGAATAGTTTGCGCGAGAGACACTTCCAAAGTGGTAAAATGTGTGTCCCCCCCCCTGTAACTTCTAAAATAAGAGAATTATAAATCTATAAAAAATATATGATGTACATTACGGTGCAAACTTCCACTGAAAATTGGTTTGAACGAGATCTAGTAAGTAGTTTTTTTTTAATAGGTCATAAATTGAAATTAATATCAAATACTCAGGTCTATACTACCATTTACTTATATACCTACAGGTTTGTACGGAACCCTCGGTGCGCGAGTCTGACTCGCACTTGGCCGGTTTTATTACGTTTGAAACGCATAGCACAATTATTGCGTAAGTTCATGTATTATTTGGTATAGAATTTATCTATATATGTACTATGTTGTCCACATAAAATGGGCACAACATTATCATAGAAAAATAGGTAATTGAGCAATAACTTTAGGGGCGGTCCACATACTACGTCTCAAAATACTTACATTTGAAGTACGTTACGTATTTGTATAATAGTAGTAGGTATAATAAAGCGGAGGAGTTTTTTGTTTGTTTGTTTAAACGGGCTAATCTCTGGAACTACCAGTCGGATTCGAAAAAGTCTTTTTTTATATGATAGACAGATCCATGATGCTGTGATGATATATGCTACTGTTTATCCCGGGAACGCAGGTGAATCCGCGGGGGACAGCTAGTGCTAGTAATAATAATAACAGTTAAGTTTCCAATTTCAAACAAATGTAGCTTTTAAACATGACAAAGGATGCTTTTTCTAAAAAACCGCGAGAAATAATAACAATGTTTTATTGCATGCGGTTTTTTAGCAAAATGTAAATAGGTGTACAGTCGAGGACATAAATATGTATACACTTTTTGAAATTCAAAAGCAATTTTCTCGCATGTTTAACATCTAAGTGTTAAACTATGACACAAATCATAATAGTATATGTTAGAAGATTCTGCCTTTATAATATCTCATAATTTCAATCAGTAGTTTAAGAGGAAACCGTTGTTGAATTTTACTAAGTGTATACATATTTATGTCCTCGACTGTACATTGGAATGGAACATAGGTATTGGAGGTATTAGTATTAATTATATACAAAGTATGTGAGTCCCTCAGCCTACCCTCACCCGACATGCATACATAAATAATTGATTAATTGTATCACTAGCGACTCGAGTTGAGTTGTTCTATATTATCTATATTATTATGTAGTCAGTTTGTTTAGCATACATCCATAATCCATTTACATAATGCCTTTGTAATCCCAATACAATTCAATTACTTCAGAGTATAGCTTGCTTAGAAACAATAGTTGTTTTTTATTTTTCAGAATGAATACAACAAAAATATACGAGAATTTTTTTGTCACGTCAGCGTCACCTTATGCTAATTGTTTTTACTAATATAATGTTTTAGCCACTTAGCCCTTGATTTTGATTATTCATAAACATTATTTCTGTATCTAACACAAAAAATACACGCACCTATGGTAATACCATATCGCAATAAAATTAATTCCATAAATTTTTATCTAAAATAAAATCTAACCAAACACTAACCGGCACCAAATTACAAATACACACAAGCAAACAACGCAAGCGTCTTAATAAACATGCAAATAAAGTAACACCGCTTAACAAGCGTGCAAACATACTATGAACGTACATTGGAGGTGACAATGATTGCCGCCGGACCTAGCCCCATGATCAGATAGAGGAGTAGCTCCAACATCTTGTATCTCTCGTGGAATATCTGCTGGTAGGTGATGCCGAGTACTGCGAGCAGCCAGATTGCCCATCGGAGCTCCCTGAGCATCCAACAGGAAAGCGTCCCGACGGTCAACCACGGGAAGTAGGAGCTCGCAATGAAGATATAGATCATGGCGCGGTCGCATCGGTGGAGAAAGTGTTTCATTTTACTGTGGAAATTAGTTGGGCTTTAACTCTCGAGCTAAAAAAAAACGTTAGCAATTTGCGAGTTGACAGTTTAATTTATCAATTCTGCGATGGGAAATTTAGAATTCCGCAAACAATTCAGGCAACGAATTTCTGAAAATTAAGAGTACTTAGTATGGTTAATTATGTAGTTAAATTTAAGCTTTTAAAAAGCTTCCCGCAGATAAGTTTAACGCAGGAAACTTTATGATTTCGAAAACCATAACCTGAAGAATCGGAAAGATGTCGGAAAAATCGTTGAAGTAAATAATAATAAAATTTCGAATACAATTTTAAGACGAGCATTTATTTCCAGTTCTTTCTATTAACATTAATAAGCGAATAAGTTTCTGGAAAACTGGAAAGAAAAATAATTTGGAGAGAATACAAAGTTTTTATTGCTACAACCGTTTGTATACACAAAAGCAAAGGAAGCAGATTAAAAAGACGAAGCATTTAAGGCATAATAACACGTGATGTACCCTGACAATCAGCTAAGCGTTTTCATTCTTAGACGTAACAAACAACTTCCTGCGGTACTAGAGACCTCGGTACTCAACTAGTAACGCCTCATATTAGCAAACACGAAGCCTTATGACGACTTACATAAGGATTTGCAGTTATTTTTATATCAAATCCCTTTAGAAACAACGACACTTTTAAAAGAAAAGAAAGAATCGATACGCTATACTTGAGATTGCTTGTCTCGAGGGTTTTTAAAATTGACGGTGTATAATAAAGCGAGACGGTGCTATTTTAATCGTACGTCTCGTAAGAGAAGCCGACCCTGGGTCTGTGTTAAATGTTAAAACAAATTAGAATTAGTGAAGCGCAGGGCCTTTTACGCGGTGAAACATCCATGTTTAATATGGCCCATAAAACCCTAAAGCTGTATGATTTTAAGACATTCTACAATACAATCTGTATGTTATCACTTTACTGGATCCACCAGAAATATTTGTATCTTACAGGAATTACGTAATTACGCAAAATTGATTATCCAGATTACTTATTTCTGAAGATTTTGCAGAATAACGCAGTATTTTAGGGACGTTGTTATAAATTAACTGCATGGAGTGAGATTTGAAACAAAGAATGAGACTTGGAATATTAAACTTATATGTAATTACTACGTAAATTACTTACGGCAAGTTATGCAAATAGTAGAAACTTTTTCGGCGCTGCGCTGCTTGGAATTTGCAGCGTGTACAACATAGGTGTTCTACATATATTAAACCATGAATGGAGCTCGTTGACGCAACTACGTACTACGTGACTTGCGACGAGAAATTATTAAACTAAGTAATCCATACATTAAACGGTAGGCGATATTAGAACGTCGGCACGTCCCAAAATTACATTATGGTGGATCACTCGGCTTAGATCAGTTTACGTCAGAATTCATTGCTTTTAGTTTGGAATAACCTACACACACATACAAGAGAAAGAGCACTTAAGTAAAATTCGAAATTAGATCAATAATAGCTCTATATTTAGCTTGAATACTTTACATGTGTGGGTGGGGTATGTGACCTTACTCAATCATTTATTTCTCGGTCGTTAGCTCCGACAGTGAAGAGTCAATTGGCATTATCTTGTTAAGATCTTTATGGTATTAGTAGATAGCTACCTACGAGAACTGAGAAGCGAAATTCCCGGCAATAAGATAATCTGGCATGCAATATAATATCCAAATAAAACTCTCCGATATCAGTAAAATATATCCAACTTATAATTATAAAACTCATTAACTAAGGATACTTCCGTTAAAATCCTCAAAATCTTAAACAATAGGGCTATCTACGAATGTTTCAGTTAAATCATTTCGATAAGTACTTAAACGATTAACAACATTCATATACTTCAGTACTTGGTCCCACTTTAGTACGGTATTAAACCATAATGTAAACGAACAATATAATTATAGTAGTTTTAAAGAGCCTTGGCTTAATTACTTCATATTTTTGGAAAGGTATGCTTCTTTTATATTTACGTCAACACACTACAGCGCGTAAAGTACCTGAAAATGTGAAGTACCTACATAAAACTAGGGACCTAAGTTAATGAACCATAATTGATAATATTCACCTCCATCGCAGTCTAGGGAATAAAATAGCGATATCTCTATTATGTTAGCGAAGGTTGGTCTTGTGCTATTTATTGAAGGTCAGTTGTCTCATCCCTCCCGGAGAATAATTAACTACATCGATATAGTTTATAGTTGATCAATCATTAGTTGGCGCTGGGAATGGATATGTGTGTGTACTTATTTAACTTTATATACACGCGAGTATCGGTCTTTCTGTTAAAATTATCTGAGTTATCATTACGTAAGTTAAGCACTATTCATATAACTGTTTTTCAGTAAATAAAATTATCAACTCGCGCATAAAATTTACATAATATACCTACTTAGTGCGAATTATGACGAAACGCTTATCGTCGATTTCCAACAATGTACAAACTCGATGGATTCGCAAAGCAAACCATGACTAATATTGGCTTCATTGAAATAAATACTAAAACGCTTACGTATCAGATCTGCAGCAGCACACAGAATGGAAGGTGGTGGATACGGCGAAGAGGAGACATAATGCCAGTCCATAAACCACGGCAGCGATCGCTTGCGGTGCATTTACGGAACGAGTGAGAAGTTCACGTGCGCCGAACGATGCGGGCGCAACGCACAGTGCGTGCGTGCAAACGTTCGCGAAATTTTCCACCTGTGAATAAATATTTATTTAGATTTTTGGGTCCTATTCAAGAAATAAATATTATCATATTTTAAATAGAAGACTTGAACAAGTCATTACATAAATTACATAATTTGGCTTATTATCTCACCAATTATACTTATATTATAGACGTGAAAGTTTGTGAGGATGGATATCCCTTGACTTGCGGTTAAAAAATAACAATTGATTTCTATTGTTTTCCTCGCCCGCGCGGATCGTCAAACAGTCAAAGGATCATAGAATAGGTATGTTTTGAATTAACTCATAGGATACTTTTATCTCGGGAAAATAATAGACCCTCGGAAACGCGGGTGAAACCGTGGGGCGGAAACAATTTTTAAATAGAATTAAACAAAAATATAATGCTGAAGCTATCAACTGGTATCAATAACATAGGTACTGTGGCCTAAACAAATCTTATCTCTAATAATGCGATGTGATGTGAAGTGAAGTGAACGTTTTGTATAGAGCAGTAGTCTGCGAAAATCCATGCAAGTCTATCCTATCCTGAGTTCTAATTATGTTGTCTTGTATTACCTATAGATAATCCCATTACTTGAGCGATCTGTAACCCCAAGTGATATTAAAATTAAATTTATTACGTCATAGTGGGTCGTAGTAGGAAGGTACTAGCTTCTCAGATACAGGCTCGGCCTAGTTTAGATGCTAGTAGATAAATTCGATTAAAATAAACACTGTTATGTACCTAGATTATAGACCTCAATGTGTTTTTATTGGTGAATAAATTATTATTATAATAAAAAGCGTTTAATATTAAGTGTTAACCCTGTTTTAACTTAATAATCTGGAATTAACAGTATTTATGACTATAACTAGTGGAAAACCAATTTCAGCGATCGCAATTCGCAATAATAATAATAATCATATTTACATAGGATTAGATTTTTTATAATATTTTTAAATATTACAAAAAAAAATTTTTTTTTTTTTTTTTTTATACCACTTAGGTGGCAAACAAGCATACGGCCCGCCTGATGGTAAGCGGTTACCGTAGCCTATGGACGCTTGCAACACCAGGGTCATCACGCGCGCGTTGCCGACCCTGCAGAAATCTCTTCACACCCTTTTTGAAGAACCCCAATATAATTATAAGTATGAAAATAAATAAAGAGAATAATAATAATAATAAGTATTTTATTGCCAAAACACATAACAAACAACGTGCCTTTTGTTTTCGATAGGTGTGGAAATTAGCATACGCGTTGTAAATGAATGAACAGTTGTACAAGCTCGATTTGAAACCAGTGTGAGATAAACCCCATTACGAAACAAAGTTTATCACGATATTCGAACCATTTATAGTTGGCGAAACTTCATGAACACTTATTCACAGCTGCATTCACTCCATTGCTTGGAAATGGAGTTTATTTGCTATCATTTGCAATTCAACTTTAGTCTTTGCAACATCTTTCTAATCTTTCTAAGTTTAAAATAAATAAATAATAATGATGACTCAGATCATCTTTCAACAGTTCACTCACGTCAATATTGTTTTCAAATAAAGCGCTACGGGCGAACGCCCTTATTTATATTCCTGAATATACGATTATACCTACAAGATTTCATTTTAATTGGAAGGTGTACCTACATGTGAAAAAAAACGAGGAACTTCGTTTGAATAGTGAATGATAACAATCTGACACTTATATGGCTGTTGTCTCTACATAAAAAAAACTTTTTCCCCTAAACTGTGGAGATTCAATAATTACCTACCGCATATTTTATGGATGATTCTTCAGTTCAAAATGATTTTATTAAAGTATGTTGTAGTTGTTTGTAATGTAACCCCTGTAGTGTAGTGTAGTGTAACCCAATGAAAGTAGGTAACAGTACAAAAAATTCAAACATTGATAATACTGCCGATTTTTTATTGTTTGACGAGTATGATTGTATAATAATAATCATGTAACCACATCCTGTCGTCGTGCGTGACTGTCGATGTGTAATTGCGGCGTTTATTTCGTATCAGTGACAAGATACCTACAAACATAGCTAACATATTATGTAAATACAAATGTTTATTACCTATCCTAACTATAACGTTTGTTTTTTACGCTTTCACGCCCCAACTACTCAACTGATCATGATGAAAGAATCATGGCGAGATCCATACATTGATTTGTACAAAAAAATAAAACTTTAGGTGAATGGTTTTGAATCACTTCCAATGTTGAGATTACATTACCAGCAACATGTTATTATACATTAAATATTTTATAAAACCCGTAAAACATAACAACATACCTAATGGTTTTGGCCGCGAATAGTCGCGATTCGCCGGCATGCCATAGAAATTCGCATTTTTATCCTGGGGTTCTAAAAATATTTTAAATGACTCAAGTATTCTTTAGGCACCAAGGATAAATTATAACGTCATTCTAACGTCTCAATTTTTTTTATTTTTTTGTACAAATCTCAACATGATTCTTTGGCATGCAGATAGCCTATGGTATGGAGACATAGGCTACTTTTTATCTGGGGTACGCGGGGGACCGCTAGAAATCAATAAATCTTACTAAAACTAAACTAGCAGCTGGTTATGATGGCTGTTTTGATATGATCTCCTTGTCTCGCAAAGTATTCTTCTTTATATTAAATATGTATTGAAAGGCATTATAGGTAACTACTACCCATGCATGATAAGTTAAGACCTGACACGGTGAAGTAACAGTTGCATGCTTGTATACTACAGGTCATAAAGCATGGCTCCCATATTGTACTTGTAGAGGAATTATTGCTTCATGGGCGCCATCAGAGAAGTGCAGGGGAAGCAGGAAGACATTCCAATCAGGTCTCAACTTATCACGCATGGGTATTAAACACTGTTATTAATTTCCATTGAACTTACATCTTGGACTTCATACATAGATATTGCTAAATTTTTGTACCTATTTTAGTGTTCTTAATAAAAATAAAGTATTTTTTATCAATCATTTTTTTTGGCATTTGATTGAATTAAATAAGATATTGCCCTGCTTTACATAGTGGGGTTGCCCACTGAACTGGATCATCCATAAATCTTCAGTGGGTTTTGTTTTGTGTAGATTATCAGTTAGTCATAGAACAATTTTATTAATTATGATTTGCTAACAGATCCTACATTTATATCAAAATAATTTAGAAAAAATATTCAGGTACAATTTTAACACTGAATTATTGCACCTATTATTTTCATTAATGTGTATAAATTTAAATCTTATAATTATCATGTAATTTAATAAAATAAATTATTATTTTCTAAAGTAAAAAACAACATTTCCTAACTCACCTTAGTAGGTAAATAAGCTTTATTCGACGTCGCCTTCTCGTTCATCCATTTCACTGTCTTAAGCCTCTCCCAAGGAAGATCATAATGGAAATAAATCTTACTTTCATTAAACTTAGATTTAAATTTCATTATTATCACAGAAAATAAGCTTAGGACGTCACCCATTGCCCGTTTGATAAATCGGCAGGGGAACTAAATGTTAAATGGTCATGAGACCAACAACAATACGCTTAATCTTATAATGATGTTACCACTCATGATAGTAATACAAATTACATTTTTGCGTTTTTCTATACACCATTTCCTATTTGTTATTTTTAGCAAACAACCACCACGGTCGATGCAATGTGACAGAATCAGACAAAATGAAGAATGAATGAATGAAATGATGACTTCTACTTTGCTTCTACTCTACAGCACCATAGATATATAAAAAAATCCTCTACACAATCCACCACAGAGAAAAGAAATATTCTCTTTTCCATGCAATCCACAATCAAAGAAAAGAAAATAATGTGTATAAAGTTACAGATAATCAAGGATTATTGGCTTATTCACAAAAAAATACGATAACAGTCACCTCGAAGCAGTGTAGGTTTGTACTATTAACCTACATTTTTAAAATCTGCAAATGCACAAAAATCGCCTACATTTAGGTATAATAATAAAGTCTATACATGTTGCATAGCCGAGTGAAGGCGAACGCCAACTTGTAATAGCCAACTTAGCTTGCCATGCCAATGCACGATTTGCACCAGATATAAAAAGGTACTCTATGATTTGCACGTCGTTGCTTGCTCTAACTTTCCTATATGGATAGCTTTGATTAAGGATACATCCAGATAGAGCGTCGAAGCTGTGCACGCGTCGATAAAAATAGCCCCTAACTGTTAGGGGCTAAATCAAATAAAAATAATTAAAAATGCAAAATAATGTTGAATATTTAAATTTCTCCCGATTTTAATTGGTATATTTCAACAACTGCTATCATTATGAAAGTCACTATGACAAGCAGAATGACGCAGAGGGAGCGTAAAACGTAGCTGTTACGCGCAGCAGCCTATAAAAGTTGGCCTGTTTTATATATTTTCGTGAAGTATGGCGACGTTCTTTCTAGGTATATTTATTTCTATGATGGATAGTTATTTTTTTTCATTATGGGGCGTCACCAATCGTTCTATGGTGACTCACCATAGAACTAGCATGTGTCATACGGCTTGTGTATTTTGCCAATTTTCAGTTATATTATAAGTTCTAGTCACAATAAATCATTTTCACATAGTCCTCAGTCAGTCACTGTCCATAAAAGTCATGTTAATTTTTTTTTACGGAAAAGTCACGGCAGTTACATTCACATAATTAATTTCATTTCACTTCACTGGTGCACATGAATTGATCTTTATTGGATAAAATACCACCGATAATATGCAATAAAACTCAAAATACACGCATTTATGAAAATAAAAATGAAAACGCAACGTCACTCTGAAAGTTCCCGCCAAAAAGTCTACTTATACCACAGACGTATGAATAGTACCTACTATTCATACGTCTGTGACTTATACCTTGTTCATATATGTTTGTGACTTATACCTACTCTTTGCTCTAACTGGCCGATTGAAGACGAGTGACATCGTTTATAAGACACCGCTTATAAGGCAAATTAAGCGCCTAATCCGGCTTTTGTGTTTTAGGGCCAGCCAACCCTAGTTGTAAACGTTGTAAATAAATAAAATTGTTGACTTTTTGGCGGGAACTTGCAGAGTGACGTTGCATTTTCATTTTTATAAATTTGTGTATTTTGAGGTTTATTGTGCATTTTTGGTCGTATTTTATCCAATAAAGAACATCCATGTGCACCAGTGAAGTGAAATGCATTATGTGTATCGTGACTTTTCAAGTTGTCTCAAAAAGTCCGTGAAGAGTTTTAGTACAATGACCACCATTGTAGTAAAACACACGTAAAACATGACTTTTATGGACGGTGACTGACTGAAGACATGAAATTGAATTTGAAATTGAATTGAATGTGAAAGTGATTTATTATGTTTATGACTGGAAACTATAATATAACTCAACACTGGCAGAAATGAGCCCTAAAATGGGCTTGGTTGCGTAACTTAAAAATAAGGTATGACCACGATAATAATAATAAATCATTTATTTCAAACACTAACTTGAAACCTTAGAGCTTGAAACTTAGATAGGTAACTCCAAAGCGGTGACCGATGATGCGGACTATGGGAAAGTGATATTATAACACAGACATTATAATAAAATGTATGCGACTGAAGGACTTTGTATCCATAGTCATGAAAAAATAAAAATAAAGTTAATAAGTCAACAAAAATAAATATTATCGAGTGGAAAACTGGAAAATTGAATTATTGGATTGAAGTCAACAATAAATAAATAAATATTATCGAGTGGAAATTGAAAATATTGTGTTGTAATTGCTTGTGATAAATTATATAAATACAATTTTTAAATTAAGTTCGTCATTTATGTAAGAACTGAAAATAATCTACTTTACAGTAATACACATCTACTGAAATTTTAGCTACAGTTACAGACTTAACTATGGCAGAAAACTCGAATGATCCATCTCCGACAACAGAAGACAAGCATATGAATGACGTGATGAATAAGCAACAAGGGGACATAGACATAGACGAGGAGATTTCCGCCCGTATGACTGCCTCTTACAGTGAAATATCATTCCATTCAGACCAAGGACAAGCTCCTGAGGAGGAGAAAGTACCAGGTCCATCTAGACCTTATGATCTACCATCTGAGAACCGTAAGCAAGAGAAATTACCCTTAGATATGGATGGCCATGTTAGATATGAAGGTGATATGACTCATTATGTAGCTGATGATCTAGAATTTAAGATTAAACTTTCTAGTCCAATTACCAAACGAGGTGAAACTCCAGTGTTTGGCAGCTCAAGTGCATCTCGCTCCAGTACACCATCTGGAAAACTTTACAGACAAATATTGGCACCACAAATTGGCCAAATAGACATAACAGTATTAAATGATCTTGAATATGAAGCACAGAGGATAGCGCAATCAGTTGATAATCTGATTGAAAATTTATCAAGTATATTACATTCCAATTCATCTCTAACTGCTGAGAATATGGATGTATATAAAGATGCTGTTGGTAAAACTTGTGATGCTATGGATAACAACATAAAGAGTATGTACACAATTTTAGCAAAAGGTGAAGAAGTATCTCAAGCAATGATTCCAGTACAAGCACAAGCAGCAAGAATTGCTGAAATCAAGAGACTTCTGCAATTATTTGAAAATAATTTTTAGATGTTCATGATTGTCTTAGTTAATATTCCCCATACTTAAATTAAAATATTCAATGTTGTAAGCATACTTATTGTTTTTATTTCAGTATCACTACCAGATTTTCTGTTACATATAGGGTTTCTGTTCTGAAAGTCATTAGTCGAGACACATTATAACATGTAACTAGTCTAGACCACATGTTGGCATACTATTTTCACATTGAAAAAAGTGTATTGAAAATTAATAATGATATGTAATCAAAAGACTGCTCGATGTTATTAACTTAATAGTTTCTCTTCGTCTTGGTTGCAGGACCAATCAGCCTCATCGCTGCCGCTGCGGAGACCTCGTCAATGAGCTCGGCCACCATGGACTTTCGTGCTCCCTAAGTGCTGGTCGAATATCACGGCACTCGGCTATTAATGACATTATCCGCAGGGCTCTTGTTGTCGCTAACGTGCCTTCCGTACTGGAACCAGTCGGTATTGCGCGGGGCGATGGCAAGAGACCGGATGGTATGTCTTTGATCCCTTGGAGTGTCGGCAAGTCGCTGGTGTGGGATGCCACATGTGTCGATACACTCGCGCCATCTCACTTACCGGCTACTTGTAAAGCTGCAGGGGCAGCGGCGGCCAGTGCGGAAAATTCAAAATTCAAAAAATATGCATCGATTGGACCCAATTATATTTTTATGCCTTTTGCGGTCGAGACCTTGGGACCATGGGGGTCAGAAGCTCGCCGTTTTGCTCGCACCTTGTCTTCAAAATTGATCGAGACCTCCGGAGACCAGCGGGCGGGGAGCTTTTTCCGCCAACGCGTCAGCTTGGCTATCCAAAGAGGAAACGCTGCCAGCCTTCTGGGAACCTTGCCGTTAATCGGAAGCAGCGGCAGGCTTGAGGAAATTTTCTATATATAGATTATATTTTGTAAATATAGATTGTATATAGTTTATGAATGCTAAAGGCATTTTTCGTTGGTTTGTAGTAAAATGTTTCTACAAGTCTTAATAGTTATAATTCAATGAGTTATCTTGGGTCACAGCCCAGTAATTTTTTAGTAAAATGGTAGTCATTCATTGTACTAATTTACTAAAGCTTTGCGTGGACTTTTTGAGACAACTTCTTCTTCTTCTTATTTTTAATTTTGGCAACCAAACCCAAATTAGGGCTCATTTCTGCCAGTGTCGAGTTATATTATAATATCCAGTCACAAAATCACTTCACGGTTAGTGCGTTCGAATTGGAGTGATGTCGTTTTTAACAGTTTCAAAATAGGCATTTTTGTTTATGCGTTCGAATTGGAAAATTTCAACAATTTTGCAACTTTTGCCACAAACGATATTTCCCAAATCGAACGATGAGACACAAAAATGACATTTGCATGCTCATCGCCTGCTTGTCACTTGTCTTAACCTACCTTTTCCCTTCAGTTAATCTTTAAACAAAGTTAATCTGACAAATTATTCTCTTGCCTGTTAGTATTTCTATCAAATTTTACAATAAAAATTAGAATTTTCGCTTCCCGTTTGAATTTTACAAAACTTATCTGTCACATTCAAAGATGTATGAGAAAGATATGATCACAAACGACCCTGCCTCGGTGGTGGGTCAAAATTTGCAGTTCACGATGTCGTTTTTAACAGTTCAAAACGCCAATTTCGCCCACAACTTTCCAAATCGAACGCTAGATGTGCATTTTTGACTGTTATTTTTGCTACCATACCCCAATTCGAACGCACCTATTATAGTCCTCAGTCAGTCACCGTCCATAAAAGTCATGTTGGACTTTTTGGCGGGAACTTGCAGAGTGACGTTGCGTTATCATTTTTATTTTCATAAATTTGTGTATTTTGAGTTTTATTGTGTATTTTTGGTGGTATTTTACCCAATAAAGATCATCCATGTGCACCAGTGAAGTGAAATGAAATGAATAATGTGTATCGTGACTTTTCAAGTTGTCTCAAAATGTCCGTGAAGAGTTAATACCCCCCCTCTTTTCTTATCCGTAGACGCCATATAACAATAATATACCCTATGACACTCCCACAGTTCAGACGAATCTAACGACACCTCATATGCTTAAATCCGTCAAGCCGTTTAGGTTGCAGAGCGTGCCAAAGAAATAGACATACATACATACATATATACATACATACACTCGAAAAACATAACCCTCCTTCCGGGTCAGTCGGGTAAAAAGTATATCGTTCATTAAATATAGATAGTAACGATAACGACAAAGATATAGTACAATATTAGTCTGTGGTTCACTCTTCTTCTTCTTATTTTTAATTTTGGCAACCAAGCCCAAATTAGGGCTCATTTCTGCCAGTGTCGAGTTATGTTCGGGGATAAACAAATATTACAAAAAAAACACATATTTAGGTTATTGGTTTGTCCCCGACTGCAATACCTTATAAAATTCAAGTTATATTCAAAATTCTATAGATTAAAGAGCTTGTTTTTCTCTTTTCAGTTAATTTTTGTTTTACGCAGTCGGGTTTTTTGTTTCTTTTAATAATTTAATTTTTAGTTATAGGTAGTAAAAATATACTGCAACTAGGTATTCCATAATTTATAAGGTGTAGAGTCATTTGTTAACGTTCACAAGTGCCTTATCAGGGCCTAAATTGAATAAATAATTTTTGAATTTGAATTTGAATAATATGGAAATATAATAATGCGAAACATTTGGAATATGATAAAATCTAGTTAGTTTTTTTTTATGGTGGACAATATTAGAATATGGAAAATATATAATTTGGAAAATAGCCCTGACATTGTAAATTCTTGGTAAATTCATATTTTCATGAACGAATGCTTTCAATTTCATTATTCGAAAAATGTCAAAATTGCGGGAATTTTTGACAGTTGTCAATAAAAACATCGTGAATCGTGGTTTTCATTTGGAATCATTTAATTTTATTGTGTTACGAGCATTTATATCGAATTATAACTACAATAATTAATTAGAAGTGGAGTAAAGAGGACGTTTTATTTGATTGGTGAGTGTAATTATTGCGAAACTCGCTGAGAACATAACTACTTTGTCCTTTTAACATGGCGCTGTGTAACGACATGTGGGGACGATAAAGTTCGTCCTTTGTCGAGTTAGTTTCTATTTTAAGTGAGATTTATATCGTATTGAGCTTTATTTTGGAGTACCGTGTGCGCGTAACGTTGTACGTTTGTTACATAATCGATTTGGTGGGTTGAATGTCACAAGATTTGCGATGGTGAAAACCCGTCGCAGCAATGGCGAGAATGGGGAGGTTGACGATGGAAATTACACTGTAAATGACGTCGGCAGCGTCTCGGACGAGAAGGTGATGCGTTTAAACAATTAATAGTTAATGTGATGTGTACTCTGAGGTGTGGCACGTTTGGCTTAGTAGTTACCTACCCAAATAAGACGATTTCCTGTTGCCATTCACATAGTACATGCGAATGCACGCAGTTGCATGCGCTTTTGGTGCTTTCCCTTTGATTAGTAATCCTGCCTGTGTGACCAAAAGCTAAGTATAAGAGTAGGCACCTTATATTCTTGTTCCTTTGATGTAGGTGAGAAACCTGTTGTCTTCCTGACTTTATAGTACTTTTCTCAGATTATATACATACCTACTTACATGTATAATTATAGCAATATCTACTCATCTAAAGTAATGCATGATAAAGGTCTAATTTCATAATTGAGATTCAATTGATATGCAATGATGCAATATCTCCATATTTTTATAACAATCTTTCTTTAATTATTACTCATTCCAATCATCTTACAAGCTTTATGAAGGCACTGGAATTGTTGATTCAATGACTTGACTATGAGCAACTCAAATCAAGTTAGTATTATGGTAATTAGTATTAAAATTTTGCACATAAATGTACCTAGATCAATTGGTTATGCAAGGTTATGCTGTGAAAAGTTGACTGTCATTTCAAGCTAGTGGTTGATGGAAAACTAGGCAAAACCTATAGCTTGGTGTCCAATGATGGTGTTCCTGATACAGAGTTTATATCCATGTCTAGGACCACACTGTGCACCCAAAGAAAATATAAATTACTAGCTGTCCCCCGCGGTTTCACCCGCGTTCCCGGGATAAAAAGTCTAGCCTATGTCCTTCTCCATACCATAGGCTATCTGCATGCCAAAATCATGATGATCCGTTGAGTAGTTGAGCCGTGAAGGCGTAACAAACAAACAAACTCACTTTCGCATTTATAATATTAGTTAGGATACCTGAATTGATACAGATTGTCTGCAATCTCGCTTACACAAGGGGTGCATGAAAAAAAGTAAAACCTGCGTGCCATTTTCCATAAATATTTCATTGGCTGTGTAAATGTTGACATCAAGTCTGTTCTTATGTTAATGTTTGAAACACATGTGCATTGATCATTACACTCTCGGCTCCCTTACCTTAACCCATTGGTTCTTGTGAGGGATGCGCATCCTATTTTAACAATTGATGTCGTTGTTTTATTTTTAACTGCAAGCCAAGGTATTATAAATATTAAGCTTAATACCGCCTTGTGTGTAATGACCAACTTAGCACACTAGTATCATAGTGTACTATTATGACGACAAGCAGGTGGTCCAGCTGCTAACTTCAGGAGCTACCAGTCTTATTAGAAACACTTTTTTTGCATTTGAGACAGTTTATTGAGGAAGGTTATAGACTGCATTATACATAATTCATTTATAATACAAATTAAATACAAGTGAAACCATGAGGCAGTGGTAGTATCTGCAAAGTTCATCAATAGGAATATGTATGAGCAATGTTATTGATAACTGGAATGTCAATATTGTATGTAACTAAGGATGAGCTAAATATTGTTTCTTAAACTTGTCTGTCTATATACAACTATAACATATTGCTAAATTGTTAAACAGTTTGTTCAGAATCACCTACTGAGTTGATTTATGTAACATAAAAAAAAAACTGAACAAACTGTTTAGCGGTCTAGCATCTAAATCTGTTACACATTGTATAATATTTTGTTAGGTATGTCTTACCTCATAGTGATGACCCTGTTCTTTCTTTTACACCTCTAACCAGAGAATCTTATGAAAAGTTGTAAAATTATCCCTCTATATTTCCTTGGGTCTGCTGAAATGTCATCTAATATTATGTGGAACCCAATCATAAATTTCTTTCAGAAGTCTGGCATTTGTATATGCAAGTTCCTTTTAAGCCATAGTTGTTTAGGATGCTCATTATATATTTCATGAATAAAAAGTATTTTTAACCGACTTAAAATTCATTGTTTTCCCTGCATATACCTATATTCAATTTCAGAAACTACACTTTCACTTGTATGTATTCAATATTGTCAATAATTGATAATAATGTCCATAACCTCAGTCAGTGTTATATCTCAAGGTGTTGATGAAACAAAAAAACAACTTGAGATTTAATAGTAAGTATAAAAAAAACATACAAATATAAAATGGTATTGCACTGAAACATAGAATCACAATGTAGGAACTAATCTAACTGTAATTAGGTACAGTTTCGATGTTGGTTTTATTTTCCTATCAGCTATTATCAATGCCAGCCAAGGTTTTTTGTATGTAGAATCTGTGTGAAATTAGCAGTTTGCTTATATAGTACACTAGCTGTCTCCCGCGGTTTAACCCGCGTTCCTGAGATAAAAGCCTATGTCATTCACCATACAATAGGCTATCTGAATGCTAAATTTCATTGTGAATGGTTCAGCAGTTGAGGTATGACAGAGTGACAAACAAACAGATTTACTTTCGCATTTATAATATTAATATATTATAGTATAGTATATTATAGTTTTATAGTATGCATATTGACATAAGTCCTTTTTAACTAAAGATATACTTACATATTTTCTCTTTAACCATCTTCAAGTGAATATGAAATTATTGCAATTTAGACCTTAAAACTTTGCAATAAGAAGCATGGCTATACTGTGAATTTATTTTCCTTTAAACAACTCTGCATGTTGTGTGTAAAATAAAATTGTATTCTACTTTCAATTTGAAATGAGTTTGTTTTCTTGCATATTTTTGCTTTTGTAGAGAAGGGCTATGTTTTGTAAATAGAAAATAACTAGGTATTGACTTCTTTATTGATATATATTTTTTCCAAATTTTCAGGCCTCGAATTATACTCCTCGAGAGCTCAGGAGTAGTCAGTATAAAGTGACGAGGAAGATACAACGCTGGCCTACTAAATGTAAGATTTTTTTTTTAAACAAGTATTTGTGATTCATTTGTATGTGTTATTCTTGATTTTTCATAAAAAAAAATTATTTCTCCCACAGATAGTCGCAGGCGTCGAACTATCAAAATGCCTCGTATTATGTTCCCCGAAAGTGATACTGAACCTGAAAAATACTCCAGAAGGTATGTAGGATGATAATTTAGAAATACAATACTTTGGATAGGGTTTGGATTGAAAATTTACAAGAGCCTGTTTTACTCGTCATGTGTGGGACTAATATCTTGCCGCTATTCCCCAAATCTACAAAACTGCAAATGGATGCATTTTCTTTACGCGAATAAAACTTTGTCCTGCCAGTGGTTACTTCATTTACTGAGTCAGACGTTATCTGCCGGGAATTATACGTGTAAATAGCTCGTATTTGAAACTGGATGAGTGTTGTAGCATCCATCTCGTTCTTCCGTACGCTAAAAGTCACCGTGTCTGAAAGACACAGAGTTAAATAATAATAGCTTCATATCATTTCAGATCAAGACAAGTGCGAGTGTTTTTCGCGGATGGCAATGATTCGACCAACAGAAGCATGATACGCCGCAACCGCGGACCGAGAAAGAACTATATGGAAGAAAGTGAAGATAAACCAATTCAAGAAAGTGAGTATCTATATTCAATTTATATCTCAATTCCTTCCCTATTCCTACGTAAAAGTGTATTTGTAGTTCGTTCTCCCTTCAAGCTAGCAGTAAAGGAGCAACGGATCGACGTGATTACTTACATAGAATTTTTTTATGGGCTAGACATTGTGTGATATGTCATTGTGACAGACACGGGAGCGAAGCCACAGGTAGTTAATAATAATTCCCTACATCATACATGGATAGGGTTGCCATCTCTATAATCTGGCAACCAGGATAAGAAACGTGAAAATCCTGGACATAAATCAGTAAAATAAAAAATATTATAAATCAACTTTTTATTTATATCCAATATTTTAAACTAAATTTAGTCTTCTTGAGAAATAAAACAGAATCTTCTTTTCTAAGAACTTGAAAACTTAAACCCGGACTACAAATGATTCCCCGCCCGGACGCTCCCCTGACGCCCACTAAACTAGAATAAATCTGGGAAAACCAAACTGATGGCAAGACATCACAGATCCAATGTTTTTCCGGGACAAAAAGTATCCTGTGTGTGTGTCCACGATATGATCTTTTTATTAAAATACTTTCAGCCTTTAGGGGTCGATTGGGTAACAAACATTCGTATTTATTACGTATGAGTAAGAATATTAATAGAGTGATAGCTTTAACAACATTGTGCGAAGTGTCAGTAGTTTCCATGTACAATTTGCATATAGATGCATTCATAGATAAATGGTACACTAGTGATTTACTGTTAGAAAAAATGTCCATATGAGTTCCATCCTTGTTATTTGTTCTCGGTAAAAGTATGGATAAAAACAAGTAAAGTGCACTCGCACTTGCACACAGAGAGTTCCGTACAATAATACTAATATTAACGAACTCAAATTTACTATGTAATGCGCAATTCTTTTTTTCTTCCCGTTTGGTCCCATTGTCATCAGTCGATTTAAGTTTTTTGTAAAGCAGTTTTCAATTATTTTAACTTATTCTAGACGTACGTCGAAGCTGTCGCAAGCGGAAGCTCCTCCATCACAACTTCAATGAGAGCTGGATCACCAATGAGCTCAAAGTTAAAGGTTATCCTGACCTGTATGGGGTTCCAGGGTTCAGTTCATCAGATGAGTTCACTTCTGGTGATGAAGCTAGAGTAACTCCTAAGAAATTGGTGAGTTAATGTCTCAAATCCACAGACGATCAGTAGCTGTCCCGAGCGGTATTACTCGAGTAAAAAAAAACCGGCCAAGTGCGAGTCAGACTCACGCACCGAGGGTTCCGTACAAACCTGTAGGTATATAAGTAAATGGTAGTATAGACCTGAGTATTTGATATTAATTTCAATTTATGACCTATTAAAAAAAAACTACTTACTAGATCTCGTTCAAACCAATTTTCAGTGGAAGTTTGCACCGTAATGTACATCATATATTTTTTATAGATTTATCATTCTCTTATTTTAGAAGTTACAGGGGGGGGGACACACATTTTACCACTTTGGAAGTGTCTCTCGCGCAAACTATTCAGTTTAGAAAAAAATTATATTAGAAACCTCAATATCATTTTTGAAGACCTATCCATAGACACCCCACACTTATGGGTTTGAAGAAAAAAAAAAAAATGAGTTTCAGTTCTAAGTATGGGGAACCCCCAAAATTTATTGTTTTTTTTCTATTTTTGTGTAAAAATCTGAATGCGGTTCACAGAATACATCTACTTACCAAGTTTCAACATTATAGTTCTTATAGTTTCGGAAATAAATGGCTGTGACATACACGGACAGACAGACATGACGAATCTATAAGGGTTCCGTTTTTTGCCATTTGGCTACGGAACCCTAAAAAACGGTTCGGTGGTTTTGTTGTGAAAACGTAACAAACGGACAGACTAGCTATGCTGTATGATATAGAAAATATTAGTAAATTCTAAATTATTGCGTATCGGAAAGTAAGTCGAACAAAATATGAGGTTCTCCTTCAACAGGAGAACATGTTTTAAGTTTCATTATTATGAATGATAATACAACAACTTCCCCTCATGCGAAATTTCTAATCATAAATACCTACTACGATATGTGATAACAAAACCGTTGTCATTGAATAAATTGCGGTGAGAATGTCTACGCGTGATAGCTGGCTTGCGAGTTGGCGTTACCACACTACGTTAAAATAATAAGCTGTTGTCAAGTTACATCAAACCGCGTATTCGTACGTTCACGAGCGTGTTTTTAGAAAAACGTAGCGAGTGCCAAAGGTGTCATGTGAAAAAATATTAATTAGCGTACTCGACACGATTATCATACGTTCGCGATAGATGTTCCTATGTTCCTGTAGGTTTGGGCAATAGCCTATTTTGTAATCGTGACTTTGCGGAACCCAAATTCCGCATTCGGATAATTGAGCGTTTGAATTTTGCTCAGGGCATCTCTAGATGTCGGCATTGTATGTCTCACTAAAAATTACATAATTACTAAAACCTTGTTTGTGTTTTAGCCACAGAGTCACGTTCCAACCAACACCGATGAGGACACCCAATTATCAAGACAAAGAAGAACATCCGCGAGGTTCAACAATAAGAAGGCTAATGTATGTATAGTTTTGTTTATAATGTAATATGTAGATGTAGTAAACATGTAGAAATCGCCATCTGTGGAAAGGATGAAGTTAGTGTTTCCACACTAATGATTTCAAATTTCGAAAAGTTTTTCTTTAATTTGCACTTTTTGCGGCATATTTGACTTCTTCTTCTTCTTATTTTTAAGTTTGGCAACCAAGTCCAAATTAGGGCTCATTTCTGCCAGTGTCGAGTTATATTATAGTTTCCAGTCACATTCAATCACTTTCACATTATAGTCAGTCAGTCAGTCACCGTCCATCAAAGTCATGTTTTATTACAATGGTGGTCATTTCATTGTACTAAAACTCTTCACGGACTTTTTGAGACAACTTGAAAAGTCACGATACACATAATTCATTTCATTTCACTTCACTGGTGCACATGGATGATCTTTATTGGGTAAAATAACACCAAAAATACACAATAAAATTCAAAATACACAAATTTATGAAAATAAAAATGAAATCGCAACGTCACTCTGCAAGTTCCCGCCAAAAAGTTCGGCATAATTGACTTCTCTTACGGATCACAATAGAACCTATTTTAGCCATGCGTGCATATCTAGCGCGCGCTGTGCCTTTATAGTTATGCCGTATTATGTCATTACAATTACAAGGAAAGTAATTTGAATTATTGTATCACAGGATGCAACAGAATCCGATTCAGACGAAGAGAACAATCAGACGGTTATTGAGAAGAAACCAGCTTCAGATGTTAAGAAGGAGGAAGACAAGATGGAAACTGATGATGCACCCAAAACCGAGGAGAAATCTGATAAGAATCAGCCGATTCAGAGCCACGATAGTGAGAGGTTAGTGTTAATGTGATTTTCGTTCCTATGCTAATGTTATAAGGTTAAACATTGTGTGGGTTTAGCTTGAGTGAATGACGGAATAACAATCTCACAACAAACAGTCACATTACTTGAAAACATATTTTATTGCAAGTGTAATAAAGTTCAAAACTAAACGAAATGTATTGTTTACAGTAACCAAGCCCCAACAAGATCTTCAAAGCGAAAGGGCAAAGGAAGGCCAAAGAAAGAGGATAGTCAACAGGAAACAGGTTTGTAAACTCCTTTCATAATACTGTCAAAAAAATAAAAAAGGTTTTGAAAAACTTGACAGTTTTCATCTGTCATTTTGATTTATATTTTGTAAATTATTTGTAATATTTATTATTTATTTATTTTTGTTTTTATAATGTAATGTAAATAAAAAAGTTTTATTAGTGAATTATGTGTTGTGTGGTAAATTATGTGTTGTTTGTGCGAAATTTAGAAATGTTGTCTTTGTGATTAATATTTACTATAGAACCCATTCATATGCCCCGACGACAATCGCATTACGTTCATACTCAAATTCAGAACCATTGTTATAAGGTGATTGCAGAAGCACGGCATATTCTATCAATTTTCTTTGTATAAAATAAGACTCAGACTTACACAGGCTGAGGATGTAGCATGTTTGCCCAGAAACTCCCAAAATTAAATAGTATACAGTATGAGGCACGAATGGTGAGCACAGAGAGGCAGTAGTGGGGGCAAGCTCGCGCATGTACACTTTTGGCCAAATCTCAGTAGCCAAATGACACGCGAGAATCCAATAGACGACTCGCATCGAGTGACGAACCAATCGTGTGCAGCTCGCCGCTCCCCCCTGCTTCATTCCGCCAAACAGACCGAAAAATTAACTACTGCGCAGGTGACAATCTATGCGGAGGTACTCACCACTCGTGCCCCTTACTATACCATTGATTCATTTTAGTTAATGTTTAAATAAATATTAGGGGTTAAAGTATGAACGTGTTCTTGTATATTGAAAAATTCAAACGCCTCTTTCTATATATTTCTGCTATCTCGAGGGAAGATCATTAATGCCTTTACTGAATATCGGACTACGAAGTCTGTTACCGCCAGTACCGTTTTCTGAGAACAAATAGATTCTTCTGACAGGAATTTTTCAAATTGCGGTAAAATAGTTATCAGTTGCAGTTAGGTCTGGCGCGTAAAGAGTCAGTTATCTGGTTTCCATAGCTTCGGATCAGATGGCCATTGCCGTGTGTGAAGAACCTCTCTGGGTTATTGTATATAGTACTTACTGGTTCGCTTATGTATTTATCATGCTTTGTGTTCTTATCACCGCTGGCCACATTATCAATAACCACAATGGTGTGGCGCTTCCTGACAGGGCCAACATCCCGAATTCGTATTCTGAGTCTGTCGCTATATCTGACAATTTCTGGGAGCAATGGGTCGTCCCTAGTTACTTTAATTCTTGAAGAATCCTTATACATTTTGAACAAGAGTCGGACCAAATCTATTGTCGGTGACAAAATAGCGAGAGTCTCCCCCTGGCGGGAAGTGCGAGCCAACAAATTGTTGTGTGATGGCGTGATGTAAACAAGGGTGATATTTGCATAGCATCGGAGTGTTCGTCTTCGGAGTCGGGCAGTGAGCTGACCCTGAGCCGCGCGCCGCGCCGCTCCAAGCGCACGCGCAACCCCAAGCCTGCCTTTGTGCAGATCGCACAGGGGGAAACTCGCTCTAGAGGTAATTATTACTATTATATTTTGACTGTTTTTTGTATTATCCGCGATACCTTTTTTACCCCCTTATAGGCAGAATGTTCAAAAACCCTTTCTTAGTGGATACCAAAGCGATAAAAATAAATCTATATTCCATTTTCTAGGCTGTCCGTTGATAGATCTGACCGTCATTATGAACTAGGGATCGACATAAGGAGAAAGCGTGTATAGCGTTTATTCGCGCAAAGAGAAGTACCTGACAGAATATGCGGTATTCTGTAAATAACTTCATGTTGTGTTCCTGTGCGTGAGCGATGTTTCGTGTGTTGCAAGCGCCTATATGGCTACAGTGACCGCTTACCATCAAGCGGGCCATATGCTTGTGACGTCGTGCAACTTATAGACCCGATGGTCGGTGCGAATCAAACCCAACTATATGCATAGGGGATAACTAAGCGGTACTGGGGGGCTAAAAAGGAAGCTAAAGCAATATTGCTACGCAATTCATTTCTTCGAATTCTCGGCAGATTCCAAGTGATTCCAATATTTTTTGGTAAAATAGTTACTCATTATATACAATTCAATTCATTAAAAGATTTGGAATTGCATAAGATATGCTTTAAATTCGAAAAAAAAAATGCGTTAGCAATATTGCTTAGCTTCCTTTTTAGGGGGCCTGGAGGTGCGTGTTTTCATCACGTCAAAATGACAAAAGAGAACTTATAATTAATCATGTATATAGCGAGGCAGTTCTGATACGTCACATATCACCCCCTCCCGCACCGATCCACTACCGCAGGGACTTACTCAGTTATGCGCTTTGCCTATAAATTTGTTTTTTTCTAGAGACGTATGCTTTGCATTTGTAGTTTGGGTGTATTTGTTCTATTCTCCGATAGAACATCGGCGACAGATTGTATGACATGTGCGGGAAACAAAACATGATAGTGGATTAATGCGACATTAATAGTTTTGGTATGAGTAAAGTGTAGCTCAATTTTTGTATTCCAGCTAAAACATTTACAATTAGAAAGAAGCCATATTCATTGAGGGAGAGGAAACCGAAAATACTACGTAGGAAAACTATCAGATGTATGTTACTAATATTTTTTATAACTACGTTAATATCAATATTTTTCTATAAAATGCGTAACGTTTGCAGCTCAATCGCCATCCAGTAGCAGCACGTCGAGCACTTCCAGCTCAGATACAGAAGAAGATCTCAATGTGTCTATGAAAAACAAAACTAAGGGCAGGTGAGCTCGTTTCTTTATTAGCTTTAGCTTTTAAGGCGGTCTAACATGCTTTTTTTTTTTTTTTTTTTTTAATTTATTGGATCAACTAACAGTTTACACAATATCTATTCTTAAAATATATATATTAACAATAGTTGTAATTGTGAAACCCACACCGTTGACCACAGATTACTTAATAGTTGAGAAGTGAAATAACAATAATTTGGAAAAAATAAAATAACAATTACTAATTACTGATAATCAAGGCTAAATATTAAAATACTTAAAAGGCTTCTTATACAATTATTAAAACAAAAAACAGTAAAGAAAGGTTAAATCACCTTTATACAAAACTAAACTATTATTAAATAGCATATAATAATAGGTATAATAAAATGGGAACAATTGTAAAAGATAAAACAGTAAAACAAAATAAACAGTGTTAGTACTTAGTACCTATAGTTTCAAGAAAAAGTAATATATGTATAATAACATGAAATTAAAAAAGGCAACAAAAAAAAAGAACATAACAAACTATAAAAACACAGGATACAACTCTTCATAATTTACATGAAAAATACCAAAAAAAAAATAAACTATTTTACTCGTTCTTCTACAAGCACACTGTTCGTTCAATATAAAGTATCAAGATTGTATAGGTAAAACAAGAATTCATACAATGCGGTATAAGAGCATTATACATATATGAGGAAACGAATGTATAAGTAAACAATAAAAAACTTAACAAGTTAAAATAAAAAATATTATGGAAAAAAACAAAAAAAGCAATATACATACCTACCTTTGAAAATAGTAACAAATATGTATAAAATAAAAGTATTTCTATTTCATTGGTTTTCATAGTAAAACAAATATTAAAAATAAAATAAACTCATGCACTTAATTTGGTTACCGTGACATATATTAAAAAACCATTTCTACTCCCTTTTTTGTAATTGCATTAAAATATATTTTTTAAACAAACCAATCTTTGTTGAAAAAATATCAATATTATTGAAGATACTATTATAACAATCCATTAACCTATGCATGGGCGATCTTTTACCTGCGTTTGAACGACACCTCGCTGTTGCAAACGTAGGGTTGGCACGGTTGCTACGACTTATTGTCCTAATTGGTACTTTATATGAAATATTACTAATTAATTCAGTACAGTCAAACCTATTGTTACAAATGTCATATAATAACATTGCCTGAAGCTGTTGACGTCTTGATTCAAGAGAAAGAATATTAAATTCAGTAAGTAATTGACTATATGATAATTTTGTTCTTCTACATCTGTAATTAATACCGCGTAAAAACTTCTTTTGGATGGACTCAATTTTATTTATATATTTAGCATAGTACGGATTCCAAATAGCTACTGCATATTCAAGTTGAGATCTGATGAGTGATTTATATAAATGCAAGTAAGTGTAGGGATTTTTAAAGTCGTTTCCCACCCGCATAACAAAACCATACATTTTAAAAGCTTTATTAATGACTCTTTCGATATGTGCATCTAGAATAAGTTTGCTGTCCAATACCATGCCAAGATCCTTAATCTCATTAACTTTTTTCAGTCGCTCGCCACACAAAGCGTAATTAAAACTACTTGGGTTACGTTTTCGCGTAAATGTGATAGCATTACATTTGTTGAGACTCAATCTTAGTTTATTGTAGTCACAGTAAGTAGAAAAGGTATCTAAGTCTCTTTGAAAATCAATATGATCCTGATATTTGTCAATCCTATGGTAAATTTTAATGTCATCTGCATATAAAATGAAATTGCAAAATTTAAAACATCTGCTGACGTCATTTAGATACAGTACAAATAAAAGGGGTCCTAAAATAGATCCTTGTGGCACACCAGAGCTTACAAGGACTTCACCTGACTCAAAACCTTTAATTACTACCTTTTGTGTACGGTTTGTTACATAAGATTTAAACCATCTCCATAAGTTACCGCGAATACCATTAAAAGCTATTTTTTGTAATAGAAGCTTATGGTCAACCCGATCAAACGCTTTTTGGAAATCTGTATAAATACAGTCAGTTTGCGCATTAGTATCCATATTTGTAAATAAATGTTCTGTGTAAATTAATAAGTTAGAAACTGTTGAGCGTCGTTTTACAAAGCCATGTTGCTGTGGGATTATGAGAGAATGAATACTAGGATATATAGCATTATGGATTAACCTTTCAAAGATTTTTGCAAGCGTTGACAGTATAGACACCGGTCTATAATTTTCAACGTTCCTTTTTGCACCTCCTTTATGAACAGGGACAATTCGCGCTGCCTTCCAGATAGAAGGACAAACACCTTCCTGCAAGCATTTATTAAAAATGTACTGTATAGGTTTACTAATAGTCTTACAAGCCGATTTAAGAAAGTAGGGGGGAATATTATCAACGCCAAATCCTTTATTAGTGTTTAAATTTTGTAGCGCTTTAGTTACATCTTCTACAGAAATACGGATGTTGTCTATAGTTAAGTCAGAGTTGCTATTTGAAGGTATATCTAAACTATCTATATCCATGTCATCTGTAACAGAAGTCGATTCAAAAACCGAATAAAAAAAGTCCGAGAATAGGACACAAACCTCCTTGTAGTTACTAGCAGTTTTTTCCTTATAAAAAATATTAGAAGGAATTTCTACCCTATCCTTACAATTTGTTACATATGTCCAAAAGAATTTAACATTTTTCTTGATACTCTTTTCTACATTAACCATATATTTATCAAAGCGTATTTTTGATTGTAACTTAAGACGCTCACGATACATTGAAAAGAGTGAGTAATCCGATTCATTTTTATACTTCTTCCACCTAACCCAAGATTTATTTTTGTTTTTAAAAATATGTATCAACGATGAATCAAACCAAATAGGGAAATCATTTTTTTTTATAAATTTTAAAGCTACATGTTTACGAATAATGTTATAAATTTTTTCATAAAATAGATCTACCGCAGCTTCAGCGGGCAGTTCATCTATCAATAATTCATCCCAGCATGTATTAGATATTTCTTCATTAATCAAAGTATAGTTAGCATTTTTAAAACAGTATCGCGTATGTTGAAACGATTGGCTACGTTTATTTTTTTCATTAAACGGTAACAAAACGCAAAATGGAGGATGATGCTTATCTGGACTAACCAATGGAATAGGCACCTGAGATACACTGTAATCATTTATATTTGTAATGCAGAGATCCAATATGACGTTGCTATTATTTTTATAAGTGTTGATTTGAGTGCAATTAAAAATAGATATAAAATTAATTAAATGGTTAGCAGAAATTGATGCATTAGATGTAGAACTAAGCTCTGAACAAACGTCTATGTTACCCCAATTTATAGACGGTAAATTGTAATCCCCAAAAAGGCAAAAATTACTAGACTGATACTGATTCAATATTTCTGTTAAATATTCCATGTAGTTCATATAAACATCACTTGCTTGGTTAGGTGGGATATAAACTACATTAAAGACATGAACATTTGTGCCAGCCCTAATCTCAATCGAGACGTAGTCAATGAGTGGAGGGAGCGCGGGCGCAGCAGGCCGGGCGAGTACTTGTGACGCATTAAGCGATCGTCGCACTGCAATCAGTACACCGCCGCCGTCACGGCGTCCGCATGCTTCACGGTTTCTGTCACATCTATAAACGCAGTAACGAGCATCTATGTATTCGTTATCAAAAATACTATCATGCAGCCAGGTTTCGGACAAAATAATAATATCATATGCATGTAATAGGATGTTCATATAAATGGTATGTAGTTTAGTCCTTAATCCGCGACAGTTCTGATAATAAATAGCCAAGTTATCCATTAGGACTGACACAAACTATAAATGTTAACAAATAAATTATTGTTATTCTTGTAGTTATTGTTATTCTTGTAGTTATTGTTATTCTTGTATTACGCGATGCAGGCATTAGTAAATAGGGATCATTAGCCTTTTTGTTATTGTCGATACTAAAATATTGAATAACCATAGTAGTAAATAGTGGTAAAAAAATAAATTCATTATAAACAATTATATTTATTTCCAATAATAGATACACCAACACCTTTATAAACCATACCCATACATAGAAGTTTGTTAGACGTTTATTATTATATTTTTTATGAAGAGAACGAGCAAAACTTAACAATTTCTTCAGTTTTAGAGACCTAATAATAATAATGAAAACATAACAAGTATAAACATAAGTATTAAAAAACAGAGCTTCACTTAATCCTTTTAATGTCGTCCAGATTTCGAATTGCAATAGCCGGCGAGTTTTCATTTTTGCGAACCAGTATAGTGCCGTTCTTAACCCAGACTTATTTGTGTTCATGGGTTTTGGCTTTATCTCGACATTCGCGAAATAAAATCTTGTTTTTCAAAGTCAAATGTTCATTCACATAGATATGCTGCGGTGGTCCCGAAATAGCTAGCTGTTCAGAATTGATTCCTTTTCTTACACGACAGGCTGCAATAAAATTGTCACGCATAATTCTAGTAGCGAATTGAACAATAATATTTCTTGGACGAGCATCCTTCTGATTAGCATGTGGAACACGATGAATAGCAGTAATATCCGAAGATTGAAACTTTTGACTTATTATAGTTCCCAGATTTAGCATAATATTAATAAGATTTTCGCCTTTTTTCTCAGGTAAGTTACAAATTTCGGCATTATTCGCTCTGGCCTGTTGCTCCATCAAAGATATTTTATTTTCTAGTGTAAAAATTCTCTCAGATGACTCTGCCATATTTAACTGAGAAAATGTATCTTCAAGTGTCTTAATACGTTTGTCAAAAGAGTCCTGCCTCAAGTCAGAGGCGCTAATTGACTTATCTATCTCAGTAAGCCTATTATTCACCTGCACAAGTGATTCTTTTATAGTTACATTATCAGCTATTATTCCTGAAACGGATGATTGTATGTTGTATAATGCATCCGTAATTTTAGTCAGTTCAGAAGTGAGAACTGACCGAACCGAGCTGGATACCAGTTCCTCCATATTTTCTTTATTGTAACTGTAACCCTTAGGTGTTGGTGAGTCAGTGGCCAGCACCTGTTCCTTCATTTGCTTACGCTTTCTGGCAGTCAGGAAGTTATCAATTTTGGGCTGTTGTTGCAGATCCGGATTCGATAAACACTTTAATTTAAGCGGTGGTGTGACTGACTTTTCCGGTGACTCTGGCGGTGTACGTAGCATACTCATACCAGATACCCACCCGCTGAGATAAAAATTATAATACTCTCTTTTGCTTACGGGGGTGAGGTGTAGGCGCCCTTCAGGTTCGGTAGATGCTATGCGAGACAGAGACGGCTACACCAACACGGTAGATGACCTTACAAAATTAAATATTTACAATAATACCGTGCACAGAACAGTAACACTTATAATCACTTGCACTGGGAGTAAAACTCTTTGCAATTTCATCAGATTTTTATAATCAACGAAATACACTTCCACTCTCAACGAACTAACGACAACGGAATGCTTGAGCTATCGGTGAAGGAAAACGTATAATAAAATGTATAGTTAGAGAGGTAGAGCATAGTGTTTATTCGCTCAAAGAGCAGCTCGACTAGGGAAGTACCTCCACCTTACAGAATACCGCAGCCAAATAACTTTATGTTGTGTAATGTTGTGTTCCTGCGCGTGAGTAAGGTCGCCGGAGCTCATAGGGGAAGGGGAAAGGTCGGTTACGCGTGAGCGATGCTTCGTGTGTTGCAAGCGTCCATATGGCTATGATAACCACTTACCAGCAGGCGGGCCGTATGCTTGTTTAACGACTTAGTCGTATAAAAAAAAACGTGAGGAAACCATAGCACGGTAGTAGTGTACTTTGTATCACTTTATTGCAAAGAATTTACCGGTATTCCAGCTTCATTTCAGAATCAGTTTCTGTGTGGGTTTTATCTCCTTACCACCTACCACACACATTATCACTGACCATGGTGAGATTTTGAACAAGCATAAGCCTAAAATCGATGGTCAAATAAAGCTGAAAAGAAACGTTTTGAAGGCTGTATTCAAAGCTGGTAGTCACTGTAGACCATCGAACAATTAACACAAAGAAGCGTAATGACGTCGATTTTGCTTGCAATCTATTCCGTCAATTTGCCACCAACGACAATGCGCTCTGATTGGCTAAGTAAAGAACACACGATGCAGTGATTGGTCCTTACTGTTCAAAAAGAGTGACAATCACTGACTAGTTTCGGAATCGGATTGCTCGGTATTACTACTCTAAGGGATTGTTCCTCGATGCTGTAGACATAAATTGAATAATGGTTAAGCCTTTGAGCTCCTGCCATGGTTTTTCCATTACAGCATTGAGTTTTTACAAATCGCTTGTGATACTACTAGTGTTGCAAGCTTCTATAGACATCGCTAACCGGATACCATCAGGCGGGCCGTATGCTTACTTGTCATCTTATTGGTACAAAAAATCTTTATAAACTTCAGATAAAAAATATTATTTTTTGTTTCAGGCAAAAGTCGAAATCCATGGTTGATAAAAAAACAGACAGAGCTTTGAGAGACATACAACCAGTTGAAGTTGATGGCAGTGTCAGATTTTCATCTGTAAGTATTATTTAGGTACATTATTACGGGCTGGTTGGCGTGAAGGTTAAGTCGGGAGTCCCCGGTGGTACACACTTAGGTGTATTACTGTATTATAGAACGAGATCAAAATACAGATCAAGTCTCAAGAATAGATTGTGTTAATCAAAAATAAACCTAATATCATTTGAGCAGGTTCCAATTCAATTGTTTTAATGTCGACTCAATACTTGACTGTATTGATAGACGATGTAGAATACGGACCTTAGTGGTGTAGCATGTAATGTATCAAGTGAGTAGAGAGTGAAAATTGCAAGGCGATGATAGCTCAATCACAGTGACGTCGGATACCGAGATGAATTTCCCGGATTCGAATCTTACAATGACAAGGCTTTCGGTGAACGAAAACACCTTGAGGAAACCATAGAACGGTGGCAGGGTACTTTGGTACCCACCTGTAAGCCACCCTCCGGTTGAAAATCTGTCGCCAAGCACCTATCTGTGTGTTTCGACAGCTGCACTTGAGAGCCAGTTCCTTCTAGGCTTTGTGTGCTTATCATCACTTACCATGGTGATATAGTGGTCAAACACAGCCCTATACACGGTAAAAAGAAATACAAGGAGAGCAGTGAACAGTAGTACCCAACTGATAAGGCGCGTCGTGAATCTTCGTTCGCACAGAAAAGAAAGTATGGCCCGAAGACTAACGAAAGAATTCTAAAACTTGCAATCAACCTTAGATCTATAAGGTTCATAATACAGTGCAGCTGTTAGTTCCGTCTAACTTGCAAGTGACGCCCCTCCGCACATATGGCGGTAGCTGGGCTGCCGACCAATAGCATTTCCCGCGCTTTGAAAATGTATCTTCTGCGCAGGTACATCGGTAAGCCATATCAGTTGGGTACTACTGTACAACTAACTTCTTAACCTTCTTCTTTATAAATTTTTTGAGGAATGCTGATTTTTTTTATACTAGAATTTGTATGCACTTTTAACAGGTCGGAGGTCTAGAAGAGCATATAAAATGCCTCCGAGAAATGGTCCTCTTCCCCTTAATGTATCCGGATGTGTTCCAAAAGTTCAAGACCAGGCCTGCCAAGGGTGTTCTATTCCACGGCCCACCGGGGACTGGCAAGACCTTACTTGCCAGGGCATTGGCAAATGAATGCAGTTTAGTGGGGGGCAGGAAAGTGGCCTTTTTCATGAGGAAGGGGGCAGATTGCTTGAAGAAATGGGTGGGAGAAAGTGAGAGGCATTTGAAGTTGCTGTTTCAACAGGTGAGTTAATTTATGTTTATGACTAGTGAATAAGTTGTCTATGATCTATACGTATATATGGGATGAATTTAAAGTCATTTAGATCACAAAATTGTTTTTTTTTATAATTGGCTTTTTAATGACGTATTTGCGAAAAAAGTTGTAGTTTAATACAAAATTTCGTAACCTACTCCACCTAAATCTATGGACAACTGATCGTGCTATTAGAGTCGCCAACATTGAAACTTGTTGAAAACCACAATACGAATATGCAGGTTAATAATTGTTATTGAATCCAAACAGGCAAATAAAATGAAGCCGTCAATAATATTCTTCGACGAGATCGATGCGCTCGCGCCGGTGCGCAGCGTGCGCCAGGAACAAGTGCACACCAGCGTCGTCGGTACGCTGCTGGCCGAGATGGACGGCCTGTGCGATAGGTCATTTATTTTTCCTTATATACTTTAATAAATAAATATATATATGGCAAACACTTAAAATAATGACAAAAGTTCAAAACCCTTACTTTAGGAGAATAGTTACTTCTGATTTGGTGTACCATCATATAATAATTCAATTACATTATTTAAAGTTTTTCATTTATTAGAGAAATAACATAGAGACGGAATGGAGCATACACATGTTCTGACGAGTTGCGAAACATTTGAATAGAAAACATAGATTGTACAAAAAATATTTAAAGTATAAACTTGCCGAGTTTCTTGTCGGAAAAAAAAAACATAATTTTCCCAAAATTTCTCAAAAATATAATGAGTTAAATTTCAAAGACTTTTTATTCCTAAATGTGTTTCATTCCTTACATCCCAAACAAATTATGAATCAAAAGGCCAATTGGTCTTATAAGTAAAAAAATGCTAAACAATAACCGCCTCTATAAACAGGGGCGAAGTGGTTATAATAGGTGCGACGAACCGGCTGGACGCGGTAGACCCGGCGTTGCGGCGCGCGGGGCGGTTCGACAGAGAGCTGCACTTCCCGCCGCCGCACGTGCGAGCGAGACGGGAGATACTCGACATTTACACGAAGGAGTGGCGGCCGCAGCCGAGCGAGGACACGCTCGATTATATCGCCGATGCCTCTAGTGGGTACGGAGGTAAGCGGATTTTATATTTGACAGCGTTTTTAGGCCGAAATTAGTGCTGATTATGTTGTTTACAACTAATTAAGTCTCACTATATCTCTTTCGAAAAAAGAAAAGGATGTAAGAAATTTAGTCCTCTCAAATTAGTCCAATGTTGTTTCAAAGTTCAAAGTCGCCATCAAAATTGGTAACGTCTATTTAGCCGCAAATTAAAACCGCTACGACTAATTTGACAGGAAGTGCCTCAACCTTACAGAATACCGCTTTGTTGTGGTATGGCGGATATGGCTACGGTAACAGAGTACCATCCATAGGGCCGTACGCTTCTTGACCGACTTTGTCGAAAAAAAAAAATATATTAAGTTTTAGGGTATGCAATGCATTATTACGCTGTGCCTTAAAAGAGTTATGGCAGTTACAATTTTTTACCGACTTCGAAAATAGGAGAGGGTTCTTAATTTGGTTGTTCTTTTGGTTTAACTAGTCGGCTGGTCTGCTTAAGTTTGCTATTTATTTACTTATTAAATATTTATTCAGTCTACTTTGTAATTTTGCCGCCGCGCCGGGGCACGCAATTGTTTTCAGTGCGATTAGAATGTAAATATTATGTAATGAATCTAAGCCTGTTTTGAAAAGAGTAATTGCTGAGTTTATTGCCGGCTCTTCTCAGCAAATGCAACCTTCCGAACCGGTATTAGAGTATTAGAGTCAGACTTTTCATAAGTGCCTGCGAAGGTCCATTTGAATAAATGATTTTTGAATTTTGAATTTTGACAAAAACAACCATACGGCCACGGGAATTGGATTTTCATTCATAAACATTCCATCTCGCAGCGTGACGCTATATCTAATAATATTCATGATGAATGACGGTTATCAATATTATTATTACTAATCTGGAATTTCCTAAAATGTATTAGTAATTATGATAAGTTTGTTCAATACAATAAATTAATTGCAGGTTCGGATCTGAAGGCGTTATGTTCAGAAGCAGTATTAAAAGCACTAAGAAGAGTATACCCTCAAGTGTACGAGAGTGAGCACGCACTACTTATTGACTCCAAAAATGTGAGTACTTATTGAACCTAAGTATATTCTCTACTCCATAAAACTTTTGTATTCTCGTAGACTTCGTAGCGGCGCGGTGACGTCATGGCTACGGCGTTCGTAGTAGTGCTACAGTGAACGTGATATCTCTTTATTTAACTGAAGGCTGATTTGCGATTGTGGATTAATATTAATAAGTCGTCTCAATAAAAAAAAAAGGATAGCCTTATGATTTTTTTTTATAAAAGAACTGTTCTATAAATCAATGTGTGATACGCGTTTGTATACGATATAGGTGCTGCGCAGACGGCAGTCCGCACCGCGCCGAACTTTTGAGTCTGTGCAAATATAACCTATACAATTCTAAGCAGTAAGACGAAACGCAAAGAGTCCGGCGCACAACCATTTGTTTTCACACAGACTTTGTGTGCCGCAGACTAAAGTCCGTCGTCTGCGCTGCACCGTAATGTGAGCGTTATATTTGACACTCCTATCCTAGATATATGCAGGTGAAGGTCATATTGCGAGAAAGACGTATACAACTGCATTTATTCGTTCCACTGAGGAAGTACCTCCACCTTACGGTATACCGCATACAAAGAACTCCATGTTGTGTTCCTGCGTGAGTAAGGTCGCCAGAGCTCATTGGGGAGTGTATTGGGAGTGTTATATATCCCGTGTATTGCAATCGCCAATAGGCGACGGTAACCGCTTATGTGGGCCGTATGCTTTTTTGCTACGAGAATAGTTTAAAAAAACAACCCTCCTTCCGGGTCAGTCGGGTAAAAAGGTAAATTCTCTAGGTGGAAGTAACGCGACGCGATCTTCTAGAGGGTATGCACTGTTTAGTAGCAGCCGGCGCTCGCACCAGCCCAATGCCCGCCCGAAGGGTGCCACAACACTGCGCGCCGCTACTCAACACGCAGATACAAGCTGCCAGCCAACTCATGAACAAAATATTCCCTATGCAAGATAATAATGAGATTAGGTGAGTTTTTTTGGTGTTTCAAGATATGTAATTTTTACGCTACGTCTCTCCTCTCGTAGTAACGCTACGGCATCGAACAATTAACCAAAAGAAGAGCAATGACATTCAATTTTTATACTCATAATAATAGATTTGCTACCGGTTTGTAATGACCGGATCCGGTGAACGACAAATGAAGCCGGGTCCGCCGGATGACCGGATCCGATTCTCCGGATTGTAATCCCTTCTCGGTATTCTACTCAATAGATTTTTATTCATTGGAAGGAAGCTTCTGTAGCTACAACCATTAACAAAATGTGTAAAACATTGTTTTTGTAGAATGTCAGGCGCAACCCTAACACCGAGCGTGTTATTAATCAGCGGAGAATGTGCGGAGACGTACATAGCGCCCGCACTGCTCGCAGAGTTGGAACATTGCACCGTGAAGGAGCTCAGCATGTCGACATTACACTCTGCACACACGTTCACTCAGGAACAAGCGCTGATATCTGTAAGTTATGCCTATATTGGATCTGTAGGGTATTATATTAAAAAATCAGCCCTAGAGTATATCATATTAACCCATAATATTGCTTACAGTTATTTTCTGAGTGTCGTCGCGCGGACCGCGGCTGCGTGCTGTTCATCCGCGACGTGGTGTCCGTGTGGAGCTCGCTGTGCTCCTCGCACGGCGCGCCGCTGCTGCTGCAGCTGTGGAGGAGCAGGGCCGCCGGGGACAACACGCTGCTCTTAGCTACTACTAGTGTCGCTCACCAACACTTGCCGATAGAGGTATGTTGGTCCGCGACGTGGTGTCCGTGTGGAGCTCGCTGTGCTCCTCGCACGGCGCGCCGCTGCTGCTGCAGCTGTGGAGGAGCAGGGCCGCCGGGGACAACACGCTGCTCTTAGCTACTACTAGTGTCGCTCACCAACACTTGCCGATAGAGGTATGTTGGTCCGCGACGTGGTGTCCGTGTGGAGCTCGCTGTGCTCCTCGCACGGCGCGCCGCTGCTGCTGCAGCTGTGGAGGAGCAGGGCCGCCGGGGACAACACGCTGCTCTTAGCTACTACTAGTGTCGCTCACCAACACTTGCCGATAGAGGTATGTTGATCCGCGACGTGGTGTCCGTGTGGAGCTCGCTGTGCTCCTCGCACGGCGCGCCGCTGCTGCTGCAGCTGTGGAGGAGCAGGGCCGCCGGGGACAACACGCTGCTCTTAGCTACTACTAGTGTCGCTCACCAACACTTGCCGATAGAGGTATGTTGGTCCGCGACGTGGTGTCCGTGTGGAGCTCGCTGTGCTCCTCGCACGGCGCGCCGCTGCTGCTGCAGCTGTGGAGGAGCAGGGCCGCCGGGGACAACACGCTGCTCTTAGCTACTACTAGTGTCGCTCACCAACACTTGCCGATAGAGGTATGTTGATCCGCGACGTGGTGTCCGTGTGGAGCTCGCTGTGCTCCTCGCACGGCGCGCCGCTGCTGCTGCAGCTGTGGAGGAGCAGGGCCGCCGGGGACAACACGCTGCTCTTAGCTACTACTAGTGTCGCTCACCAACACTTGCCGATAGAGGTATGTTGGTCCGCGACGTGGTGTCCGTGTGGAGCTCGCTGTGCTCCTCGCACGGCGCGCCGCTGCTGCTGCAGCTGTGGAGGAGCAGGGCCGCCGGGGACAACACGCTGCTCTTAGCTACTACTAGTGTCGCTCACCAACACTTGCCGATAGAGGTATGTTGATCCGCGACGTGGTGTCCGTGTGGAGCTCGCTGTGCTCCTCGCACGGCGCGCCGCTGCTGCTGCAGCTGTGGAGGAGCAGGGCCGCCGGGGACAACACGCTGCTCTTAGCTACTACTAGTGTCGCTCACCAACACTTGCCGATAGAGGTATGTTGGTCCGCGACGTGGTGTCCGTGTGGAGCTCGCTGTGCTCCTCGCACGGCGCGCCGCTGCTGCTGCAGCTGTGGAGGAGCAGGGCCGCCGGGGACAACACGCTGCTCTTAGCTACTACTAGTGTCGCTCACCAACACTTGCCGATAGAGGTATGTTGGTCCGCGACGTGGTGTCCGTGTGGAGCTCGCTGTGCTCCTCGCACGGCGCGCCGCTGCTGCTGCAGCTGTGGAGGAGCAGGGCCGCCGGGGACAACACGCTGCTCTTAGCTACTACTAGTGTCGCTCACCAACACTTGCCGATAGAGGTATGTTGATCCGCGACGTGGTGTCCGTGTGGAGCTCGCTGTGCTCCTCGCACGGCGCGCCGCTGCTGCTGCAGCTGTGGAGGAGCAGGGCCGCCGGGGACAACACGCTGCTCTTAGCTACTACTAGTGTCGCTCACCAACACTTGCCGATAGAGGTATGTTGATCCGCGACGTGGTGTCCGTGTGGAGCTCGCTGTGCTCCTCGCATGGCTAGGCTAAAGGCCTAAACTGAATAAATAGACTGTTACTTAATTCTATGATTTTGAACCTTATTTGTCAAGAAAGAAGGCCGCAAACCATTATATAATACTTTTTTTCATCAAATTATGACAGTAGTGTTTGTTCTTTACAGCTCCAGGACCTCTTCCCTATTTACAAAGATTGCGTGTTCACGGTTCGTGAGCCGAATGCTTCCGAAGTAATTGGGTTCCTGAAGCCGATGATTGCCGAAGCGCTACATGAGCCACCTTCCGTTGAGAATAACGAGCCACCTCCTCCTTTACCTAGAGGTTAGTGAATTTTATACCTTGAATCCTTTGCAGTGGGTTGATAATACCTTGACAGTGTGAAAGTGCTTTGTTGGAGTTTTATCCAAAAATTGGGAGTTCGATTTGAGTGAAAGAGTAATAATTTTATTAATTCACAAAGGAGACCTTCAACAAAGATTAACGTATTTTCTTAAGTAGCTTATAAAGTTCTTTTTTTCTCGCCAAAAAATCTTAAATGCCCTGATTCATAAAACCAAGATCTTTTTCACATTTAGCCCCCCCACCACCGCCACCTCGCGAGAGCTCAGAGGAAATATCTCGGCGCAAGCGCAAGGAGGATTACAAACTCCGCGAACTGCGGATATTCCTGCGCGACATCTGCCGCAAGCTCGCTTCGAACCGACGTTTCTATAAGTTCACCAAACCTGTTGACTTGGAGGAGGTAACTATCAATGCTGTTAGTTTAAATCCCTTTCATACCCCTTCCAGAACGAAATAGCTTGAAATTAAATACAGTGGACCCCCGGTAATCCGGTCCCTATCTAATCCAGCACCCCCTGTAATCCGACATGTCTATTATTATTGAAGACTGAGGGACAAAACTTTGGTCTCGCGTTTCAACAAAGTTAAACAAAAAATTTTTTTGAATATTTTCAAATTGATTGATTCATATAATGAATATAAATAGAAATAGAAAACGACGTCCTTGTAGGGGGTCTTAGGCAGTACTATATAATCCGACAAATTCGATAGTTCGACACTGCCCTGCAAAACGTTTGTCGGATTACCGGGGTTCCACTTTATAGTTAAAAATACTGGGATGTACTGCTCATTAAATAACCAATCCGCAGTGGGCACGCGTGGTGGAGTATCTGCCCATTCCCTTTCACCCTGATTTGTGAAAGGCGGCCTGTGCTCAGCAGTGGGACATTATAGGCTGATGATGATGATGATGACTGCTCATTATCGCCTCGTTTCCTCTTCACGCAACTATAGGCGAGAAGATATTAATTTTATACGTTATGGTCAGTGATGATCTGGCCTAAGGTACACAAAGCTTATAAGGAACTTGAGGGTGGTAGCCAATCATGTGGGTATTACAAAGTACCCTACCAGCAGTGTTGTGGTTTCCTCACGATATTTGTCTTCACCGAAAGCTTAAGCTACTTTCGCCATCTTACATCAAGTGAAAGAAAACAATAAAAAGCTGAGGAAAAAAACTATTTTTGTCTCGTAAGCTAAGAAACCTCCCATCAAAGTTCTGTTTATCACTTCTTCAGGTAACGGATTACTTAGCTATAGTGAAACAACCAATGGACCTAGAGACAATGATGACAAAAGTGGACATGCACAAATACAACTGCGCCAAAGAGTTCCTTGACGACATCGATCTAATATGCGCAAACGCATTGGAGTACAACCCTGACAGGTAAGGTTGCATAATTTCATATACAAAGTTATAAATGTGCAACTTGTTTTATATTTTGTCGGTTAATTGTGGTTATTGTCTTTCTTGTTTTTTTTTAGCCGATTTAATTAAGGTTTCCTACAAAATTGTTTGATTCTCTAAGATGAGGTATTTCCACGGTATTTCAATGTCCCCTAAATGTCAATGTTCGAATGTTTTATTATAGTTTCAACCTTATCTCTAATGCGATATGTCACAAACTCCATTGCATCATCGATTTTATTTAACATGCTCATAATTTTCTTTTTCCACATTTCCCGGTTGCCAATCAAAGGGCTAGAGGGATGTATAGGTATGAATATAAACGCTTTGTATTGTAACTAAGTAAATAGAATAATATAATACATGTAATTTTATAGCGAACAGTTCATTATTTCTATGTATTTTACAACCTCTAACCTTTTGTCCGCTTGTATATCGGACATCATGTTTTTAGAGTTATTTAACACGTTCACTGTTTGACAAAAAATTCCGCGTCTTCTTTTTTTTATTTAGGCAACCAAGTCGAAATTAGGGCTCATTTCTGCCAGTGTCGAGTTATATTATAGTTTCCAGTCACAATGAATCACTTTCACAATAAAGTCCTCAGTCAGTCACCGTCCATAAAAGTCATGTTTTACTACAATGGTGGTCATTGCACTAAAACTCTTCACGGACTTTTTGAGACAGCTTGAAAAGTCACGATACACATAATTCATTTCATTTCACTTCACTGGTGCACATGGATGATCTTTATTGGGTAAAATACCACCGATAATACACAATAAAACTCATATTACACAAATTTATGAAAATAAAAATGAAAACGCAACGTCACTCTGCATGTTCCCGCCAAACAGCAATTTCCGAGTCACTTTTTACTGGAATCTCAGAGACTAATATTTAGCAAAAGGGACAGCTGTATACGTGTAAGCGAGAGAGAGAGCTATGCGCCACGCTAACTATCGCGTTTTGTTGCCTGTATTTTAGTCCCTAGATTCTTTAACGAATTGTGATTACTTGTTTTGATAAATACTCACCGAAAAACAGCAGTGTTCGTGTTAAATGCATTTATTAGAATTGTATACATCTGTAGCATGGCATTATAACGTAAAAGCTTCATCATTTCGTTTAATGGGTTTGGGAAAGTAATTAATATTTCGATTTTAGAAGTTCTTTCATAATAACTCATCTAGATTTAGAGGTTAATATACCCCACTGTAAAAAAACAAAAAAAGACAGCCATTGCGAGTTGGAATCGCACTCGAAGACTCTAAAGACGTTTTTTGTATGGGGTGCCCCCTTTAATAGAAATAAACATTCTGTATAAAGAATCATGGCGTATATAAAAATTTAATATTTTAAAAGGTTTTGAATTACTTCCAATGTTGAGATTAAACCAGCAACATGTACTTGAAATATTTTATAAACCCCGCAAAATATAACAACAGCATAATGGTTTTGGTCGCGACTCGCCGGCGGCATGGTAAAGTATTTTGCATTTTTATCCCGAGGTTCTAAAATACTTAAAATGCCTCAAGATATTCCTTAGGCACCAAGGATCAATTTATTATAAAGTCTTTCCAACGTCTCTAAAAAGAAAAAAAATTTTTATGTACAAATCTCGCCATGATTCTTTCAGTTGTCTACTTATTACGGTTCATGAGATATACCCCACTAATAGACAGACGGACGGTTGGATGGACAGCGGGGCTTAGTAATTGGCACCTTTTGGGTACGTAACTTTTCCCATTTAGTTTCCGCGCATGGCAACAAAATGCACCTTACATTGCTGAATGTAGTATGTTCATTTCTACAGTTTAGTAACTTGCCAACACAGAGTTACAGTGATGTTTCCTGGGTAAAGAAAATTAATCGTAATTAGTTCGACATTTCATTATCAAAACATATTTTTTGCTTCACCAATTCATAAAAAAATTACAAAGATAAAACGCGTCACAGTTCGGGAGTGGGGGCTCGTGACCTCACTTTTTAGTAAAAAGTGTACCACAACATGACGTCACGCCGCACTTCAACACACCATATCTTCGTAATTTTTCGTTTAATTGACAAAAGAAAAAATACGACTAATGTTTTTTGATAATGTTAAGTGACGGACTATTAGAATTTTCAGGAATCTAGCCTATAAACCTATGTATTAGTCTAGGCACAGACTTACACATTACTGTATACAATAGGACGTCGTCGGACAAACAGATACGTCACGAGGCGTGTTCCCTGAGGGACCATGCGCACGCGCTCATCGACGTCGAAATGGACAGTGATTTCGAGCTGGAGTGCCAGGAGATAGCCAGGAAGAGACAGGAGGAAGGAAACATGGCTGACAACGATCTACCGGACTTTATCTATACCGCTTCTAATTTACGTGAGTTATATGTAGTATTTTTTTACAAACTTTTATTTAGTTTCAACTTTCCGGTGTCAGTAATCGAATCTTGCAATTTAAATTTTATTTCCCAGTGTCCGATCGAGCCGAAATTTGGCACAACGTTTGGTTCTCGAGACAATGTACGATAAATGCCGCCATTTTTAATCCAATATGGCGGCCGCTGCAAAATGGCGATTTATAATTTCCACATTAACCCCTATGATAGAGTTATCAAATGACAGGGCTCTGATGAGCGAAAAACAATAAGTACAGTGACGTCATTGTAAATCCATCATCATCGTATTTTATTTTATTTTATTGTTTAGTTGATTGATGATGAAGTTTATTGATAATTATTTGAAGAAGGAATTCGTTTACAACTTATTGTACCCAACTGATATGGCGCGTCGTGAATATTCGTTCGCACAGAAAAGAAAGTATGGCCCGAAGATTAACGAAAGAATACATAAAACTTCAATGAACCTTATGTCACTACTATAAGGTTCATAATACAGTGCAGCTGTTGGTTCCGTCTCACTCGAAAGTGACGCCCCTCCGCACACATGGCGGCAACTGCCGACCAATTGCATTTCCCGCGCTTTGAAAATGTATCTTCTGCGCATGTATATCGGTAAGGCATATTAGTTGGGTACTACTGTAAGATGTTGTTATGTTTGTTTCAAAGTCAATGCCATTTACTAGATTTAGGCCCTAGTAGGGCCAAAGCTAGATAGTGACCACGTGTAATGGTAATATGTTGTCGTCAGACTCGATAGTGAACGACAAGACGCCGCGAGCGCTCGACAAGAGCGAGTCGCACTCGGCCAAGCGCAAGCGGCGGCGCATCAACGCTTGGTCCAAAGGCATGCTCGTCAAGCGACCCAGGACTAACAAGGTAACCTATATCCCTATACGGGGTGGAAATTGTAGACGGGTCAATAAGGGCAGCTACCTTAAGGGTTGAAGCCACGCGAATATGGTCTTAAGTGACTGCCCTTTATTTTTAATTGTATTTTTCAGTGATAGCGTATTAGGAAACAAGTTTACTATTGGTTATGATGAACTCATCATTATGAAAAACTTTTAAATTAAATTAATAATGAGTAAATTTATTCATAACTAGCGGTTCCACACAAATGGCACACCACAGGCTATCTGCATGCCAAATTTCGTGATGATCCGTTGAGTAGTTGAGGTCATGCCTCCTCCTCTCTAAGGGGATGGGAAAATGATTTTGATAGCTTATGGCCAGCTGTGGGCAGCAACAAGCTGGTGAAAATTTTGACAATAACACGAGCAGCAATGATTTAAACCTTTAGTGGCAATAAGGTCATATCAACCAAAGAGGTAACTTCATACACACTAAAACTTTAAAAAAATCATGTTGGTGGTTAAGTTCTGCTCCGATATTGCTGTTCGTCGCTGGTTTTAAGTGTGAGAATCTATAATATGATCCTTATGTCCAACAGTGGAAACTTTAATACTTAATTTTAGACATTGTTTTCTGTATAATCTTCCTCATTTTTCATTCTTCTCAATCTCAACCCTTCGCATTCATTATAACTGCAATTTCTATATAATGTATCTTCTATTAAAGCTTAAACCCATAGAGTAAGAATATAAATAGAGTGATAACTTTAGCAACAGCATGTGCAAACTGCTCACAGTTTGTATATTGATGTCATCATCATCATCAGCCTATAATGTCCCACTGATGAGTACAGGCCTCCTTTCATAAATCAGGGTGAAAGGGAATGGGCAGATCCACCACGCGTGCCCACTGCGGATTGGTGGAGGTAGGCTAGTGGTCAACCTACTGTTGGAATTTTTCAAGCCGCCTAGGAGGCATCCAACTAGCTTAGCGACTATCACAATTAAGTGAAAACCGGGACCAACGGCTTTACGTGCCTTACGTAGAACGGAAACGCTCGATATGAAATACCACTAGACGGTCACCCATCCAGGTACCGACCACGACAGACGTAGCTTAACTTTGCCGATCGATTAAGAACGGCTATTCATGCTACACCACGAGCGCTTCGCGATATTGATGTATTCATAGATAGAACAGTCGCTTTAATATTCTTACTCTATGCTTAAACCCATCGGCTTTACTAACGATATCTTAATCTGTAACTAATACATCACCATCGCATCAAAAACCGTGAAACATTTATCAGAACTTCAAGGACTCGAGTATGGCGATCACGGATGAGGAGTCCAAAGAGAACAAGCCGATAACGTCGACGCCGCTCGCTAACGGTGACGTGTCGTCCACATCCGCGTCCGACGATGACGTGCCGCTGCGACGACCGCAAGATGACTCCGATACGATGTTCAATATCACTGCACAGTCTACTAACAATCACGTGTTGGATACGTAAGTATTTGAATTATAGTCGATATGCAGCTTGTATGAGAAACGATAGAGGAGGTTCTCAATGTCATAACGGTTTTCACTAGAGTTAGAAGCTTATGTTCAGCATTAGATTATTTTGGGATAATTTGGGACAATGAGTTTAAAAGCTTGTGGTGAAGAAAAACATATCGTGAGGATCTCCTGAGAGACCTACAATTTGAAAATCAGTCGCTTAGTATAAAAAAACGGCATGGGCCCTTGAGAGCCATTTTCTTTGTGGGCTTTGTGACCTCACCCCCTTTGGCCACATAAATTGACACCTGCAGTGGGCGCCACTTTGACAAGAGGTCTTCCGTTGCGACAAAATATAAAATACCTATATGATGACGTTCATAGTTCGTCTCATTCATTCGTTAAAAAAAATATAGGCTCTTTGACACTTTTGACCTGAAGACTCCATTCTAACACAAAACTATGGTCAGATTGTGGACAAACACAACCAAAAAGTAAACACGAGTCGAACATAGAACCTTCTCTTTTTTTTTAAGTCAGTTAAAAAATAAATGAATAAGTAGTGGTGTTTGATAGCTGACATTTCAAAATATTCATTGAATTTTACAGACCTACAAAATCAACAGAAAGATCGCCAACAAAGACATCACCAAAGAAAAGGAATTCAGGGCATGAAACTTCTAATGGGGGTAAGATTTTACATAATTTATTTGATTACAACATCACTTCAGGGGTTGCCGAGGGTTCTCATCTGGGACCTATAATTTTTATTATCTACATTTCCGCTGTATACAAATTTCCGTTATTGATGTGTTCTGACGCATGTGTTCTCTCGTTCCAGACGCCGACAAAGTACTGATAAACAAGACTGAGTTAGATAACATTGTATATAAAAACGCGAAAGCTCTGCGATCGATAGGCCTCGAAGCCTTACTGGATTTACACACGCAATTAACAAAGGTTGTGCGATCTTACTCAACGAAACACGATCGGGTGAAGTTGCCGCAGGAACTTCACGCTATAGTCACTAGGTACTTACAGTTAGCGAAGAAATGATTGAAAGCGTAACAATTGTGACGTAAATTTAGGATTGAATGTGATGGCGATATTAAAGGTGTATTGTTGCCATTTTAGTGTTGAAATTCGATGGGTTTTCATCCAATGTTTTTGTTTAATTGACGCCAGATGGCGTTATAAGAAAGTGAGCGTTACATGTTGAAGTTGTATAATCACTGCCGAAATGTAACATAATACAGGGTATAAGATCATATTTGACGGTTGAAATCGTCGTTATTTATCGAATTGAGCGATGTAGAACTAAATAAATTAACTAACATAAAATGATGGTAAATGTTGGGTAACGTCATTGTCAAAAGTGACATTGTCATTTGTCACTTTGACGTATTTTACTATCTAGTAACGCCATCTGTTATAAATCTATTTGAATTTAGATTTATACGAAGACAACGATTCCAGAGTTGGTTTACTTGACAGACGGGTCTTTGTGTCGATGTTGGAATAACACATTCCTGTTTGAGAATAGCCCTTTTCCACTAATCATATTTTTTTTGATCTGATTCATTTATTGGTGTATTTTTATATGATAGTGGATTAGGAGGTATTAATCACTGCCCCACGTGGATCTATGGTTAATGAATTACACCATTTAGACCGTGTGGTTAAATTAACAAATGTAAATAAACTAACCAATAGTTGACTAACAATTAAGCATTCCTAATTAGCCAAATTGTGAGTGAGAGTAATGCTTTTGTGCTTTTACCGTCTGAATGTAGTTATAATGGCATATTAAACAATTTTGTTTCTCGCTGTGCGCTTTTGTAAATCAGACCTTAACAGTTATCACATAGAGTTAAATTTGCACACGTGAACGACTACTACTAACTACTTTCTGAGTCTAGTTCATACAGTTCTTATGAAAAATTATTTTTAACAACGTTTCATAGTTTGGTGCAAGCAAATAGCAATACTAAGCATGGTTAAAAAGGTCGGTGATAGCTTAACTGAAATATTTGTTTTGGTCTCTTGTCATTAGAGTTGATAATTCCAAAATCAAATATTAGATAGAATTTTAACATAACGACATTAGAATAAGTTTAATTTATCGATTATATGAATAGATTGTGAAGTGAGATTAGTGTCATGATTGCTTTTTATTAACTGTCAATATGACTTCATTCAGACGTACCTAGGATAGGTTTAAAACTGGAAGTTAAATCGCCCACTGGTCTGTGATATGTAGAGGATGTTTATATTACGTGTGAATATAATAGAAACTTTAATTTTGTCGTGCGCTCCGTGTAGAGTCGCTAGCCGTTTATGTTTAGTCATTAAAATAATCACATGGTTTGAATTTGTCGGTAGTAAAAGAGTTAAGAGTTTAATATGTCTCGTTCTCCTAAGAGAGGGTAATAGCAAAATATTGTTCCACTAGTTGCGCCGTGCGGTTTCACCCGCGTTCCCTAGGGATATATTAATTTCCGGGATAAAAAGTACCTATGTGTTAATTCAGAACATATTATATTTGTGTGCAAAATTTCATCCAAATCCTTTGAGTTATTGAGGTTGAGCGAGATTGAGGTACAAACATCCAAACATTCGCATTTATAATATTAGCGAGATTCATATTTGCTCCAACAAAAATGTGCCCCTTTACAATTTGTCAATAAAAAATCAACCTTGTAGCTCAAACATTTGTGTCTGTAATAGTACAAGTTCTGTTTGATCTCGGATCAGATGGCCGTGTGTGAAGTAAGTCCATATTCAATTATAATGGCGAAACGCAGGGTATCAATTGATTATTTATCTAATGTATTTATTTCAATGACGCATTTATGAGCATATAGTCCATCGAATCCGTAGAAAATATACTATAGACAAATTCTTAGATGTTTGTTACTTACCATTTCATTACGAGCAAAATATAAAACGTTTTTTTGTGTGTCAGTGCAAAATTTATGATACAATTTGGCTTTTTAGGTGTGTAAGAAATTAAATGCACTGACTTTTTATGTTAAAAATAAAATTTACCAAATAAGCTAATAACCATCCTGCTTAAAGTAGAATAAGATTGTACTAACAACTTTCATTTAATCTTTACTTAGGGCAAAATTATTAAATTATTGGTTTTTGAGGGTTATAAAGCAAATTAATGTTGGAATGTACCATTTTTCTGCAGAGTTTATCGAATGATTTTGAATTTGTCGACGATAGATTTTTCATGGAATACAAAATAGTTGTTTTAACTCCAAGTGGAAACAAAATATTTTGTCGCATGTATTATATTATTGTTGTGACATCAAATTCAAATGACTATCGTCGACAATTTTATATTAGGACTGAAAGAGATAAGTTATTAGGGTCTAAATTTGATTGTTAATTTTTCATGTGAATACGAGGAACAAGATGTGTGAAGGATTTATGCGAAATTAAAAAGTATAAGGTATAGTCACTTGCGTAATTCTTTTTAAGGTTTAGTCAGTGTCTTAAAACAGAACATTTGCCTCACTCTGGCCACAACTGTCATATCTATGCTGACCCTCGCGGTTTCCTTTTCCTTCTTCTGAATTCTTTTTCTGAAATAAAATTAGTCTATGTTACTCCATATAACATCAGCTATATGCCAGTGAAAGTCCCGTCAAAATCGGCCCAGCCGTTTCGGAGATTAGCCAGAACAAACATACAGACAGACAAAAATATCAAAAATAGGTTTCTTGGTATAATTACCGTTTAAGCTTTCATATGCATTTATTAAAAATGCTGTTATTTTGAGATTAACAGACACTTAAATTTTATTTATTTGTATAGATCATAAGTCTTTTATAGAAGTAGTCGTGATAAATATATGACACATGAGTTCACAAACAAAATTTAGTATCTTCTATGTGATTTCTTACTAGGAATCTCACCCTTACACACATAACACTGTTTCGTGGTCTTTAGTGTGAACAGCGAGAGTGGAACTCACGTCTGACACTTATGGGGCACGAGTCGTGAGCATAGATTGTCACCTGCGCAGTAGTTAGTATCGGTCTGTTTGGCGGAATGAAGTAGGGCGGAGCGCCGATCTGCACACGATAGGTTCGTCACTCGATGTGAGTCGTCTATTGGATTCTTGCGTGTCATTTGGCTACTGTGATTTGGCCAAAAGTGTACATGCGCGAGTACTTGCCCCCACTACTGCCTATCTGTGCTAACCATTCGTGCCTCATACTGTACTTAGATGTCTTCAAGGCCAGGGGGAATAGGCATTTTCTGAGCAAGCGTGCTCTATTCTTGGCCTCGTTAATTCATGGAATAAATCGACGGTCGTACGTAAGGTAATAAAAAAAACTTTATATTTGATACAAACTCTTCTTAGCTAAATGTGACTATACCTATCAACGAAGAATTGATTGCTTTATGATGCTTCAACACACCCTGAGGCGCTATCTACGTCCTTATCTTTAACATTACATAACAAAGGACAGCATGCAGGGAACCAATTTTCACCCAATCGAAATTGATCGAAAAATTTACGAATTCTAACTTGTTACGTTATTCTGGCAATTTCGAGCTTTGATTGGTTGAAACCGTTCGAATTGACTCCGCCTCTCGAATTTTTACAGTCGAATAGGACTCGAACCGTAAGTTCAATTCGAAGGTTATTTCGAAGGACGCGAGAATTGGGTCCCAGCTCTATTGTGGTTTATGAAACTGTGTGTATGAGCAAGTTCGCAAATAAGTCAAAAAATGTAGTTTGTGTTCAGTGTCAGAAAGGATTTGTACCATTTTGTTTTCGAATATTATTGCTTTATCACAATAATGTACTTAATATATTGTCAAATTATTCCTTCATATAAGCTGTGTTTAACATGTGTATAGTTATTATAATGTACCCTATATATTCTAACAAATACAAAACTGTGTGATATTGTTGAAACTAAGCTACGTGAAGCGATCACGATACAAAAAAATAGTTACCTCTATTCCAAAAATACGAATAAACTTTTACTTACAAACATAATCACAGAATAAGTAAATTAAAAACGCATATTACCCGGATAATGTCTACATTACAGCTTAGTTTATGTTGATTATCGTTATGAAAAGTTAACATTGTCTGGGCAATATGTCTTTAGAGGAATTTCGTAAGTATTAAAGTTAAATTAATTTTATAATAAAATAATAATGTTTGGTAAGTAAAGGTATATTATTTTTTGATTGCCATATGTTTTTCTTTATGAAGTAAATACCACATCTGTCGGTGAATGTACCTATCTATAACGTGTGAAACTAATCTGCTTGCATTTGCTCAATTTCGGGTGTTCGAAGAATTATTTGTAAGCACTCAGCATCCACCGTTTAATTAATGTAATTATTATATATTTATAAAATCGTATTTAATGAAAATGAGAATAAAAGGGTATGATTTAATGTGATATCGAAAGGAATTGTTTCATTTATATAGTTATTTTCTATTCACTAAGAATGAATTATTAAATTATTGTTGGTGTAGGTGTGTGTTGTGTCGATTGAAGGAAAATGAAAAGTCACATTTTTGGTATTTCATATTTTTATTTTTTACACTTTACGTCGGTGACCGTAAACGAATTTTACTACAACGCTCCATCATTTCAATTTCAATTACACGATATAATGATACTAGAACATAAATACTTTTTTCGTTATTATTTATTAAGATCAAATAGATAATCTTTTTTACACCCTAACGTAACGATATCATTTAATTTAATTTGTCATTATATTAAGCAAAAAATACAACAAATTAAATTACACAACTTAATAATTAATTATAATCTTTTCGTAATATCGGAGAGAACAATTGCTCTAAACGCTAAAATCAATTATTACATTTATATAAATATTCGTAACAAAAAAATTAAAGGAACTAAATATTTGGATACACTAAAATTAATTCAATCACATGTTTATCAACTAAAAATAAGTACTCAATTTCTTATTTTATATTATCTATTTAATTATTTAACTTCTTACATTTGGCTCCTGATGAAAATTGATCTGTGCTAATATCTATGCTTAATTAAAACTGCCGAGAAGCTGGTACGAGTTGAAGGTGTACCTATAGCGAACTAAATCTATTAATAACAAATCATACAAAACAGTACCATGGATTGGTACTTTTGTAAAATGGACGATATTAAAAAAAAATCTAACCATACTTCCACAATCGTAGAACCTACACATTAACAAATAACAACTTAATTAAAAAAACTTCTTCAATTAAAACTTTAACAAAATCACTCTAATACTGCTGAATTTGTACGAATTAGGTAATGTTTGACAACACATTATAATTAATCACATGTCAATTATAAAAATAAATATTCGAATAATTAGTTACCAATAACCAATAGGAATGCATCACAAATAAGGAATGTTTCACATGTAAGATTTCGTTATAATTTTTTGGCACATGTATTTACGTTTATTTTACCACCGGATTTTTAACCATACATGACCTTATAATTTAACATCTTTTTACAATAAACACGTGCATGTGTGTGATGACGCGTAAATAGTGCATCGGTAACGATGTTGACATACGCGAAAATTCATTAATGTTGCCAGCGTAAACGGAAAATGAAGAAAGCAAATATAAAATCTGTTTAAACTATTACATATTCAATACAATGTAATTCGTTTACATATAAAATCCCTGTAATGATAATATTGTAATGTGAAGTGACACTAACCGTGTACAGCTACTGATTGAATGAGATTCACTGCCGCACTGATTTGCTGCGATTATGTGTAATGTACAATAATTTTTATAAAATAGAATCGTAAATAGTGTTCAGTCTTCTGTTAAAGAGTTTTTTTTGCAGTTTCGTCTATAGTTAAAATTCAATTAAATTGTGGTATAAATGTGTCTAAAAACACAACGTAAAAAATAAATACTGTTTTAAAGACATTTGGGAATGTTTCATAGCATTGTCATAAAGGAAACTTTAAATTTCAACATACCTATAAATAATTATCATACAAATAAATCGTATTTACAACAGGTAAAATCATTTACGTCAAGTGATATATTAATCACACTGTATCACTAATATTATGACATCATTGTATACAATTATCTAAAGCCAGGTTGTGATCGAACGATTTAATCTAACTTTCATTATTATTTCCTAAAGTTTTGAAAGCTCCTTTTTATTTGAACATTGAGTGCAGATACTTTATTTGTCTATACCTGGCGAGCACTGTCATTTTTGTTTATTTTATTGATTGATTTTTGATCGTCAAGGATTAAGAGCATTTTTAGTAAGCGATTGATTTGTTCTTATTTTTTTTTGCGATAACACTAATCTTCGCATGCAACAATCGCTAGTTTGTAAACGGCCTTAGGTTGAGGGTCATAGTGGAAGGAATAAATTAGGTCCTATGTGGAAATTAAGACATTGGAACTGTTCCGGACTGGTTCGAATCTTGTTAGGTTTGGATACTGTTGGAAGCTTTTATTTATTTGGATGCAGGCTTGGTGTTTGTATATGTTGTGTCATGGGTGACTAGTGCATCGCGGACCTCCTGTGACATGTCTGCGTCCCTACTGGAACATTTCAGTTTCCACTTCACTAATACCTACAACAATTACAAATACACTACTATTTACCATTTTAGACACATAAAAATGTCCACTTAATGGTGAATTCAATTTTTTATTTCCATTTAATTTATAGATAACTATTTACATTTAAAAAGTTGTTATTTTTTATCATCGAATATAAACTATTATTACGAAATATTTTACAAACTTTGGTGAAATGCAGAAGTGAACCCTGACATATAACACATAATATCTACACGTTGGAAACACTAACAGTAGTTACCAAAAGCAATTATTTAATTATTATAATAGTAAATAATAGTTAAATTGTAAAAAATATGGAATGTTAAAAAGGAATGTTAACAATAAAAAATGAGAATTCGGAACGTCTTAACGATAACAATCACAACACCTTTCATACTTATTGCACTCCTTCACAATAATAAATTATCGCCTATCACTTAATATGCGATTTAATATACATTTACAGTATTAACACATCTTTTAAATATAAATTTAACTAATTTTAAATGTGGACGTCACTCGTCTCGAGTTCCGGAGGTGTTAGACTTACACGTTCTAAACAAATTAAACGATGGATCACGCTAAACTGGAACTACTTTAGTGTATATCTGTATTATACAGTTGTTTTACCTACAATATATTGCACGTTTAAAATAATCCCCAAACATAATAACAACAATAAATAGACATTCAAGTTTCACACCGATTAAGAAAACTTGTTTCCCAAAGCAGAGATAATGTTTGACAATTACCTATTTAGGGACATGTAAATACACTAAATTAATCCCAGTTTCAGTTTCTTTACACAAGACGATTTTCGGCGAAGACAATCTTTCTCCACCGTGAAATACGGCCGATGACAAGTTTGTCTAAAACAATTGAAGGTACAGTGCAGATCGAAGACGTTTTGAACTAATTAGCTCGAAGAAATTAGTCCTGCCCGTTGTGATGGAGTAGCGTGCGGTTGTCGGGAGGATGCGGCGGGTGGGAGGGCGCGCGGTACGGGTCGCCCTCCTCGTCGGCCGAGTTCTCCTTCGACCTGTCACTCTTGCAGTCCTCCTCCTTGGTCACGCCTGAGAGCGCATCGAGAGCCATCGGCATCGATTGATACAGCTCTCGCGCCTTTTCACTCGGTGGCAGAAGATGCAGCATATTCAGCGGCATCGGGAACCCTGGAGGGAACTCCGGGTAGAACCCTTGCTGGAACGGATTGAACATTGAGTTCGAAGATATATCGGGTTCGGAGCTCGCCGGTCTTTGGCCTACGTTGTGATGGTCCTCCTTGTCGTGATGTTTGCTCGGAGGGTGGTTGTTGTTGTTATTTCCGGAGTTGAGGTTCAACACGTCGAGTGGACCTCCGATGCAGTCTTTCCTCAGCTGCTCCAATTTGAGGCTCTTCCCGTATTTACCGCGAACGTACATCAGCAGAGAGTTGTAAGGTATACCAAAGATTCTCGAGGCTTGGCTCGTCGTCATTTTCTTGTTCCACACGTGCTGAAGAGCCTCCGTTAGTTCGGCGTTTGTCCATGATCGAGGTGGCCCGCCGCGCGGCGCGCTGTGCTGACCTTTCGGCCTCCCTGTCGAAGGTTAAATTTACATGTCAGTATCGTAAAGACGTCAGCGTATCGTGTCAGCCGAACGAAATTGTTTAGCTAACTAATTACATTACCAAACAACGGTAAGCATAGAGTTTAGTGATTTACGATCGACAAAGTGCAGGCGGCCGGGCCGGGCCGGGCTCGGCACGACATGTGCCGTGTGGCGCGCGCCACCGCGACGGCATTACGCGAATGCACTACTATCTAATAACCATGTTTCGGCTGAGCGATAACTGTACCGACACACGACCGAAATGAGCGGGTTGTGGCGACATTTTGTTCGCGGCGATTTGTCATTAATTCGATGCGAGCACGCGACTATTATGGCGGTTTGTCAAAAAGAAACGCGGACATGCATACGCCGGCGACGTCGCCCCACGTAACTTTATAGTTTTATAATTTCAACGGGGCACGTTAACTCGATTCCGATCAGATAATTCGAAGAACGTTTCGGATCGCTCGCTGAATGATATTATATTATGGAAATTAGTTTTTTTCTTTTAATAGTCGTCGCGGGTCACGCGAACCGGCGAATTAAAAAGGATGTTTTACATTTGTAGCTCGTTAGCGTTCCTGTCGGAGCGTTCGAATATACATGCGAGTGTCGAGCGACGGGTGCGATGGGCGCTAATCGATCGGGACTATTGTTGCCGCTCTCGAGTGGAAGCGACAGCGAGCGAACGCGGCGCGCCGCGGCGAACTGGGCCGCATTCAAAGCATACGTTAGACTCGCCGTCTGTTCCCCTATGAGATACGCTATCAGATCGTCTTAATAAACATTTGCTGGGAAACAATGGTCGTTTAACATTTGCGCGGCGCGATTGCGAGACCACTCGATGTGGAGATGTGTGATGGGATGCAGACGTGCAGTTTGCGCATTATTATGCTTCTGCTCATTGTTGTACCTGCTGCTCTCATACTAAGGAGATGTTTATTGTTACACCAGTTGGATGTAGTTTATGATTTCTAAGAGCAATGTTATTTGATATTTTGTTCGATGAGTAATTTTTTTGATTTTGGACGAACCCTTAAACAAATTACTCAATTTTCAAACTTTTCACTATGCTTAAAATTTCCAAGCAATCTACTTGCTTGGAAATTTTATATTAAGGTATTCTTTCTTTACTGTATTATTTAATAAATGCGCCAATAGATCACAAAGCAGACACAAGTAAAAACTTACATTTCTTTTTGACATTGGTAAATAGCTGTGCGTCAAGCGGCGGCGCGCGGTGCTCCACGTCCATCAGTGGGTACATCTTGTGCTCCATGCCGGGCGGGAACAGCCCCAGTGGTGAGTCTATGCCGAACACTGGAACAATACATACACTCATTAGAATGGAATGATGCATATTGAGTAGAAGTGTAGCGTTTAACACGCCCGCATGTAAAGAAAAACGTAGAAATAATATTTCTTTTATGTTTTGAGTGTAGGATATAATACAAATCTTTACTATACACAACTATAACAATCTACCCTGCGTATCCGAGAAAGTATCTGTCCTTCTTAGTAAAAAAAACGTTCCCATGTAAACGGCAATAAAAACGTACCTACGTCTGAAAACTCAATATTTAAGTCAACATGCATGGTCCACATGTATATGGGTAAAAAAAAAACTACACATCAGTTTGGTTTCGCCTTTAGCTTATAACATCAGTGAGACCATGATCCTAACTTAAAGTTTCATAAATCGAAGAATGAGAGTTGGAAAGAGTTAATTTCTATAAACTGGGGTGAGTATAACAACGAAAGATAGATTATCCAATGTTATGTGCCTTTCAGTGCTAGTTCTTCAGTAAAGCTCTGTTATAAATGAGTGCAGGGTTTTCATCAATCTGGGGCAAACATGCCGTAAATTATTATAAATATAAACTCAATTGATTATTAAAAAGATTTTAATAACTACAAAGAAGACAATTCATGTACAAATATATTTAAAGTGAAAGGTACTGCCACTCACCGCTAGATGGCGCGAGTAGTCTTGAATTGAATGTTTCATGAGTTATTTCAAAAGCTTTTAGGATCATAATTATTATAATACATTACATGTATGAAATATATTTTAAGATTAATTAGAAAAGCGGCTGGCCGTGTACAGCGGACATCTTTATCTAGATACATAATATACATTAATTTTGGTGTAGGTTTATTTGAGTACGTGCTGTATTTGGAACAATCCCTAAACAAAAATTGGACGAAAGTTTTAACCTTTATTCCATGGGTTTTGTTACCATAATTTCACCATGGCCAGTCATGATGTGGCCAAAGCTGGTCCACAAAGCCTAGAAAGAAACAGGCTCTCAAGTGAGCTGGTCGAATTTATTTTCGAGTGAAGATAACAAAAAAAAACACATTCGCGTTTACTACTACTACTAGGATACTGGCAAATACCGTATTTATAATAATAAATTCTTTATTACAAAATCTTTTTTTTTTACTAAATTAAGATCACAAATATAAATAAATTACTAGTTTAAATACAACTTCGCCTTTTAAACGGGTATACATATAGGACGAGTTCATTTCAATGATATCATGTTTAAATGAAAGTTTATGTACAATTAACAGACGTAAACTTAATTGCGTAAACAATGTAAAGATACATCTAGAGTGAAATGTAAATAAGGTCCTCGTCTGGATGTCGTCCGTTGAACCGTTTGCGACGAATCGATATCACCTCGACTTGCTTTATTGCTAGGATTTACCTGCGTTAAAGCTTGTATATGGTAGATATAGGGTAGATAGGGTGTACCTACCAATAAGACAATAGTATTTGAAACAAATAAAATCTTCTTACTTAAAAAGTACATGTACAATATTTTTGGTTGCCCGGTCGCTGTACACACGGCTACAGATCAAGCTATACATTTCCAGTATAAGTTGATCTCGCATTGTATAGGATTTTCGTACAATGGGAGGTCAGGACCAGTAGACATGATGGTTATCGACAATCGTCATCGACAGTAAACGATCAACGTTTATATGGGATTGACATTTCAAATCGAAATATCACGTGATTTTTAACAATCTCTTATGTCAATCCCATACAAAGGTTGATCGTTTACTAACGATGACGATTGTCGACAGCCATCTTGTCTAGGGGGGCAGCTTATACTAGAAATGTATAGCTTGATCTGTAGCCGTGTGTACAAGTATACATAGAAAAATCTTTCTTCGTTTGGGTACTAAAGGGACTTAGCGGTATTCGAATGGTACTTATACTACTTAAGATATTAAATAATTCAAAACATTAGTTTAGGTTTTCAAATCAGTCTCTTTGCGGTAACCATATTTGGTTGCTCTTCTTTAATATATTTTTAGCAATATTATATTGTTACTGTTATGATTAACGTACGTGAGTCATTTAGGTAGTATTGTGAACTATTTTAGTTGTGAACAATTGAACTAATGACTTAATATTAATTGATTTTATTATGGAAACTGATATTTTTATTACCTTCGTACGATGGAACATGTATTATTTTCTAGCAGGGTTTCCCAAAGTTAATTGGACCACGACTCCACACCAAAACGTTCCCAAATTTGGGACACACCTGGTTTTCATTAAGGAAAAAGGGGCACCACACAACTATATGAATGAAGGACTTTTCGGGGCCCAGGGCCCACCCAATATTCGCTCGCGACCCATACTTTGGGAACTAAATGCCAGGGGCTTAGCTCCTATTATCCTTGATATCGGATGCCTACATTTGGTGTGAAGGTACGTATGTCGCTCCTAGACATTCCGTTATATATTTGCGAAAAATCTAAATGTTAAGGTATCGTATGTTATCTACGATTTAAAGCTAACAATCCTACGGCGAGATGTAAGCTTTTAACATAAGCTGGATTAAATTGAGTGTATTAATAATAAGTATCAACTTAATTTGTATCTTAATAAATCGATATTTTTGGTTTCCACCGCACGGGCACGATTCTCCCCGAGCGATTTATATATATAGGATTTAATTCTTCTCTTTCACTAGGGCTTTCTCGGGATTTCCACCAACATGGGACCAGCGGGACTACCGTGTATCATTGGTTGCCATCATAATGAACATCATCCAATGACGGGTTACAATACGACCAATGGTCTTCAAACGTCAAAATGACAGTGCTCCCATTACCAGCATATACACGGTGAATTGGAACATTTTCAATAGTTTACGAAATTCATCGTGATGTTTTGCTTTACTGAAAAACCAGTTTTGAATCCTAATACTAGTAATCAGGAGAGCCTAATTTCCCTCTATGAACTACATTTGTATAAAATTATTATTACATTGAAAGTAACAAGAATAACGCATTGCATTTTGAATTTCCAGTTAATAAAACATAAATAGATGTTGTAAATGCATCACGCACTAAAATAAAGTAGAGTTACCACTACATCTAGGTTTTAACGTTTCCAATTATAATGAAATTGTTAATAGGTAAGTTTTAACGACACGTGTGTGCTCTCGCCATTAACCGGCCGGTGGTTTTATTACAACTATTGGAATATATAACGAACGGTTAATTCGTGTCACCAGTTAAAACCGCTAGTTAGCCTGCCGGTTACTAGTTATTTTGCATAATTACCGACAATCAATAAGCCCACATTCATATCAGATGGAAATGGTTTAAAAATTTACATCGTCTATCTAAGGCGGAGATCAACTTTAATGTAACGAATTAATTAGTTTACTAAGAATTATTTTGCTTTTTGCAGCCTAATGGTTTAGCTAATACTGACATGCGTGTATCTTGTATTTTTTTTCTTAAAATCAATGAATGTTACTCCTGCCCAAAGTTATGATTAGATAGACAGTGCTGCTAAGAATAATGTACTTAATTGTTTTGATTCTTGTAAAACTTTTTCGTTGCTGTAAACATGAAGTAATTTTAGTGTTCTATAATGCATTGATAATGTGAGTGGCAATGGGCAGGCCACATCGCTCGAAGAGCCGATAACCGCTGCGGAAGAAAGGTTCTTTAGTGGCGACCACCGCTGGATGCGAGCGGCCCAAAATCGTTCGAAGTGGAAGTCAATGGGGGAGGCCTATGTTCAGCAGTGGACATCCATAGGCTGATATGATGAATGCATTGATAGACGAATTACGAGCGTAAGAGTGGTTCATGTTTTTTTTTCATTGCAGTAAAGAAAATGTTGTCAAGACCTGAAAATATTGTATATCAGTATTAGTAGGTAATATAATTTGATTACATCATAATATTCAGTAGAATAGCGTAAACCTTGCGGTCAATTAGTTGTACCGGTGTCGGCTTGTCGCTTTCTAATTCCGGTCTCGCGGACCCCTTCAGAGAACTACTCGACCATAAACAATGATTTACGAAATGTGCCCACTAACCAGACGCTCGCAATACGTTCGCATTAGATACGACCTTTTTTCACACAATTTTCACAACTTCTTAACAAAATTTAAAATATTCTTTCGCAACCCATCCAGACAGTTTTTAGCACGCGGCTTTGTTTGTGCTCCACGTGATTTAATCGAAACAGACTAATGAAATAGGGTTTCAACTTATCCGACAACAAAGTTAGTTTACGATCGATCGTCCGACCCATATGCAACACGCATCGAAATCGAAAGCGTTCGGAAACTTAGTTCGCAACTCGGCTCAACCCTTTCGCGGCCATGTGTACACAACTTGTCAAACTTCACCCCGTTCATTCAGACAAAAGTTGAGGCCCCATCTCCCTCACACGCGGGGTCACGCACATGTGTTGTTTTGTCTCCCTCGCGTCACATGCGTGCGTTTTCCCTGTAACCCGGCGGAAGGAGAGAGGCTCGGCGGCGCGTGGAAGGGTTCGCTTCCGGAGTGCGTTTTCTCGGGTCGGGTTGTAGTGTAGACGTATATCGCCACGTGACACGATGTTTACGGGCGCCGCGGCCGGGAAGGGTCCCATTCACGTCGCCTCCGAGGGCACACACGAGCGCGGGCGGACGCGGAGGGAGCGCTGACGTATTGTGCCGAGGTGTGTGTGGGAGTCACCGGCGTGTTGTCTATGGTCAGGCAGGCGCGCGTGCTCGCCGTTTATTTTGCAACGAGATTTACAACTATAACTGTAAATTAACTTTATCGAGCGGGCCCGAATCTAGGTCGTATGGAATCAGCATTAATTATCGCTTTAATCTAATACCGATGTCGACTGTACGTACAATAGATCACATGATAGATAGCCGCTCACGCCAAGGATACGAAAGCAATAATAACGCGGGACGAGAAACGCCATTACTATTGTAGAACATGCCACAACCCGGTTAATCTATTGTTTCAGTGAAATATACGTTACAGTTGATGTGGGGAACAATTAAAGTGGAAAGAAGTCTAGGTCGCCATTATGATGGGCAGTGCTATCCTTGCATTGTTCGAGAGGATTGCGTGTCCAATATAAGTCCCCATTACATAAATAATATGGGGTGAACATACCGGCGATGCTCATAAACACAGCTTCATATTTATAAGACTCGTTAACCTTGAGTTCCAATTGATTATCACTGATATACAATGGCCGCTTACCAAGAATGGGACACGCTTTAAATAATATCATAGATGTAACTGTACATGAGAAAAATCTATTCATAAACTTAATAATTGGATTTGTAATTAACATCGCGATTGTCTCTTTTTAAATTCTGATGTCATAGCCTTCTGGCAGGTATGTTCTTAGAGAAACAACTGACAAATTGATTCGAGACAAGTTACATCAAAAACCCGTGTCAAAAACCTTACAAAAGACTACGAGCATGTGTGAATTATAATTAAGATTGTTTCACAATAACAGTTACCAAATAATAAGAGCGCAAATTGGCGTTATAATCAGAACACATTAGTTGGATCACACACGCTTGCGGACCCTGGGAGACTTTATACAAATGAATTACACTCACTAACGTGATAATTTCGTAAGCTTGCATCCAATTTGGCTTTTAAAACTATTGAAATGTATTTTCGTTAACTTTCCATGGTTTACCCGTGTGAATATGTAGGAAGGAAGCCCCGCTTTCTATTGTCTCTGAATGCTACCAAAATGGCTGGCTCATTGTCTATGACCGACAAAATAGCGAAGATGACGCTTTAATACCCGACATCTCATGTTGATGCTCGATTTATTGAGCGCGCGGCATTCACACTCTAATATAAAATTGGCTATTGTTCTTTAAATTGGTACGGTCCCCTAATATATTTGCGTAATCATTTTATAAAGAAGCTTTGAACTACTTCAATCAAGCATATAAGTACAAAAAAGAACTTTAAAAGATGCCTACACTTAGAAGATCAATATCGCGTACGAATTTTTGAGTTTCAAACGAATCAATGCGTCAAAAGAAGGTCAAAAGTCTGTCAGTCTTTTTTTACGGCAAAGTAGTGACGTTGAATATCATGGCAAAGGTCGCAAGTTCGAATCCTATAATAAGCATCAGCGTTCGGGAATGGAAACCATAGAGCGTTGGTATGGTAAGTACTTGTAGCTGGTAGAAATTCCTAGACCTGTTTCAACTTAAAAATCTGTCGTAAAGTCTACAATTCCCCAACTTATCTGTACTGGCCAGGGGGGCGCCACCATCGGCAATATTGCCTACATCTTTGATTAAGGATACATCCAGAAAGAGTGTCGCAGCTGTGCACGCGTCGATAAAAATAGGCTTTAACTGTTAGAGGCTAAATCAAATAAAAATAAATAAAAATGCAAAATAATTATCAATATTAAAATTTCTCCCGATTTTAATTGGAATATTTTAACAACTACTATCATTATGAACGTCATTATGACAAGCAGAATGACGCAGAGGGAGCGTAAAACGTAGCTGTTACGCGGAGCGTAAAACGTAGCTGTTACGCGCAGCAGCCTATAAAAGTTGGCCTGTTTTGTATATTCGTGTAGTTATGGCGACGTTCTTTCTAGGTATATTTATTTCTATGGCCTACATGTTTGACTTTTTCAAGGTTGTCATGTTCAAATGAGAACGTAGAGAAGAATGAGAAAAAATGTAGAGATGTCGGTGGCACTGTAATGGAACTGCTTCTGGGCGCCAGTTGTCTGCTAGGTTTTGTGCGTGTGCCTTTGGCCACATCATCACTTACCCGAGATTGTGATCCGCCACTACGAACAGAAAACGATGCACGTCTGAGAAGTAAAATTCAACGAGAGTGAAATGCATGATGGTCTATAAGTTTTAGGGGAAACTCTAGCCCCAGCATGGGCACATAATGAGCGGTTGATGATGATGATGATCAGTCTATTAAAAACTCCACAATGCATGTGATTAAGTGAATAAAATAAACAAAGACTTAAATATCTTTTATCTAAATCTTAATAGATTTTATAACAAAACTGCATCGTCTCAAAAATGCAGTGTAGGTTTACTGCGGGCTGTGAATAAATAATGGAATTACTGATTAAATTTCACAAACTTTTATCATAGATTAAGTGTATTAAGTATCTCATAACTTTTGTTTACTTTCCGTATTATATTTTGCTTAGTAAACTTTTATGTAACATTCCTCGGCGAGAGAACGCAATGTGCATTGACGGTTTAATTTTGTTATAATAATAGTGTGGGTATAAGGTATTTTAGATTATGATTTTAGTCGATTTAATTCGCCTGTATGTAAAATTCGAATCGATGTGCGCAGGGTCGCTCTTTGGCACAAAAATCTTCAATCCTGACTTGGATCGGCCCATCGACAACATCCCTCGAAATATAAAATACATGGAGTCATACTTCATATTGTTGCATACTTTGATTTTTACCTATTTAAACCTATGTATGATTTTCCTAACTAATAAATACGCATTAGGTAAAGAAAAGAAATAGAATTGCATTTATTTATCTATGGTAGCTTATATACTAATATAGGTACTTCCATAAAGCTTTAATAAAGTCGATACTTACTTTCACATAAAGCGATAGAGAAAGATATGAGAAATTATACTACTGATGTAGACATATAAATTATTTTACACTTTCTCACAATAAACATGGTGTGTTCTGCGGTTTTGTTCGCCATAATTCCGAGCTTCCGTTGCGTATGTAATCTATCATGTGAAATAAGATATCCAAAACGCTTGTGGTTGTTCGCAAGAATCGATTTAAAATGGTTGATACGATACGAATAAATAAAAATCGATACGGTCATTATAATCGAGTATTAGTCGACTTTCTCTAAATCCAAACTCAATAAAAAGGTGCATTGTTACCTATATGAAATTAGTGTTGAATTGTTATTATGAGATTAGAAAATAATTGAATGAACTAATATTTTTTTCGATCAGAGAAAATTTATTGTTAATATTTTCATTATTATTTTATGTTTTTTATTTTGTGTGACTTTTACTTTGACGATACAAGGAATATAAAGTGACTCATTATGTTAGCGTTGTACTCAACTATGATAATAACTATTACCTATATCGTATAATTAAGTAAAATACTCAATTATATTATCTATAATTAATTAATTGAAACTTATTCAATTTTCTTATATTTTAGTTTCTCTCATTCTTTTTTGTTTATCATAATTTTAATGAACCTTCATAATTTTTCTTTCTGTTACTTCTACTTACTACAAATTACTAACGTATTATTATTCTTCATTGATGACTCATAACAATTTTAATATGTGTTTAATTCAATCATAAGTGTTGTAACAGTCATCTATTAAAGTGTAGTGTTTACTTCCCAAATAAAAAATAACAACATCAACTTTAACACTAATTAATTGTTTATTAAGCAAACGTTATAAATTATGTAAACGAAAACGAAAGTGACGTGTAATTAAAAAAAAGAATTAAGTGCCTTTTGTTATCATAATACATTTACAACGTAACATTCGAATTTTAAATAACAGCGAACAAAAGAACGCACACCTATAAAAACTCGAATGTGAATCATATATCGGTTATTGATACTGGAAAAAAGCACTGATTGATCTCAAAATTGCTATTTACAAGCGGTCGACCACAAAAATGATTTTGCTTCCTTCAGTGGCGCTTTTGTGTCGGGTCTTTATTACTCACGTGATGCGTGATTCATATGATGAGGACCAATACAATTTGTAATTAAATTACTCGGAATAATACCAATGACATTTAATATTTCCTAGAATATTTTAATTTAAAAAGCTTTGTAATTAGATAGCTTAATGAGTGTTTTGCATACCTAGTTATATCATTGATATGTAACGGAATGTATATTCCTTTTTATCAGGTATTGATAGATAAGAATAGAGTTTTAGAAATTATCTGTTTTTAGCATAATTTCTATTCAGAAAGCTATGGGCATAAGGTATTGACTTCTGAATTTTAACTCCTTCGCGGGAACTACTACAAGCTGGTAAAAACAGAGATACAATATCATTAATCTTTGAGATACCATCTACATAATACTTATCTTCAGCTTAAGCTACCCTAAAACCTGCGGAAACGCTTTTAGGACCATCATGCGGTCGTTTTTCATTTGGGAAGTCACGTCCGAAACAACACGTACGTTTAGTAACCTGCGGAATACATGTTTATGTGGTTTAACTATAACAGACGGCCGGCTGTGGTTTCCCCCGCTTTGTACAACTCCCTAAACTTTATAATCGCAGGATCCGTAATCTGATTTCGATTTCAAACCCACCTTTTTGTGGCGATAAAAAATTAAAGTCCACTTTCGGCCTCTAAGTAGTTGATTTTGTATCGTCTTCCGTTGTATTGTAAGGGCCGCTTTGAAAGTTGTTTACAAAGGTTTTTTCCTTGATTTAAGGACAAATAGGTACATTCGCACAGTGTACCGGGTGTCTTGATTATTAGAGGTAAATAAAAACTAGAGTATTGCGGTTTCTTATCGAAAACAGTTTGAATGGCACACAGCGTTTAGAGCTTTTTCCTGCCTCGTGTCTACCTTACCTAATGTCATCGATGTACAAGTGAGTTTTTGTGACAATCATTAGTTTCCTAGAACTATTTGGCGGGCTCCGTTCGTGCGATCTGAACACGGAGTAAATATCTAAAAGAATCGTACACAAAGCGCGACGTGTTCGACAATTTCATGTGTCGATCGCACTTTTTGGTTGCATTCGTTTTCGTGGGCACAGATTTTAATTGCTTTCTAAAGTCCATTCGTCGCTCGATTCCCATGACAGCCGCTGTGAAATTGACTAGCACACGTAGATGCATGACATGTAGCTTTTTTTAAGTTAAGTTTTTTGTGTTTATCAAGAGAGAGATCTGGCTGTACCTACGTCGCGGTCATTGTGCCGCTCAGTGAGAGGCTCGCCCGCGAGCCCGCGAACCCGCGACGCTCCAGCCACTACACTCGTGATCTTATTTCGATTCTCATTCAGTGAACGCTCATTCAAATTTCGAATTTTACGGATGGAATCAATTACGAATGTGTGACGACTACATATTGCTACTGGTAATAAACGTAGAGCCCGCGACTGGATCGAAGCGGAGCGGTGAAAGAGGAAATCGGGCAGTGCCTTTTTCTCATGGTCACGGAACACACAATGGACGGGCGCGCATCTCACTTGTTATTAAATTCGTATAAAATTAAATCTAATGTGTGATCCCAGTTCCGGTTGCGTGATGGGAACCCTGGGTAACTGTTCTTTATGAGATTTTTCCGACATAGTCGTGAACTAAAATGGCAATAATTTACATACAATTTGTAGCATTTGTTTTATGTAGATTGTTATCACAGAGCATACTTAACTCGATGCAAGCATTTGACTACTTAGAGTAATGAAAATAAGATATTTGTTCATGGTGTTTGTAATTGAAATACAACTTTTCACTCGCATACTGTAAAATAAACTGAAGTAGTTTGATCTCACACAAAAAATAGCACTTACGCTTCCTATATTAAAAAAAACCGTGCGGTATTCCCCAAGGGCGTACTTTGGGGCCCAACTTGTACGTGATATAGGTTCAGTAGGTAAGTTCACGTGTATGAATTGAATAAGCACGGTCATCGGTGATGCAGTGTTATAGCAGGAGAGTACACTTGTTTGTACAACTCGGTGTCATAATGTTAGTCACTGCGATATTGGATGGAGGCATGCCCGGAACATGAGGAGAAATCCCAACGGCAATAAATTGCATTCATGAATCGGTCAATGCTGAAATCATTTTATCCAAGGTAGAGAATGGCATAATAAAGTGGAATGAGACAACTCAACATGTTTTTGGACTTTGAGACTGTTGACTTTGATACCTCGTGTGTTTTAATAATAAAATTATTATAAGCCTGAAGCAACATAATACTCAAAAGCAGCTTAAAATAAAGTCTTATGATATATTAAAATGATATAATAAATGCAATACAGATTATGATTTATTACAACGTTGACCTATCTGAAACCGAGGGTTAAACAAACAAAGCGACCTTTGCGAATAAAGCAATTTCAAATAAACTAACTGATTACAAAGCAAATTTCTAAAACGTTGCATTTGATTTGAAACTAAATGGTACCATAATCGAATACGAATTAAGTCAAGTTATGGAAGTAAAAGACGAATTTCGATGAAACAACTTTCATTGCGATGGTTATTGATAACTTGGCGTCGTCGTAAAGCGCATAATTTACAGTGCAGACAGCAATGGGGATCGCGGCATGCGCGCGCGCACATTTTCATCCAATTAACCACTAGTATTTGTCAGTGTTTGTGAGTAACGACGCACTATTGACTCCATGCGCTGGCGCATTCTGATGAATCTCTCGTCTATGGTTCTCAAATAACTCCACACCCAATTTTTATAAATTATAATTAATGATAAAAGTTTCTTAATAGTTGTAATGACTAAGAGTTAAAGTCAAATTTCTGGATCATTAAAAAAGATAAATGTACCTAATTTCATAGTGATTTTGTATTCCATGAAATGCTTACTAACGCCATGACACTAGCAGAAATTTAAATAGAAAAATCAATTCATGCGTGCGAATGTCAAAAGGACGAGGAGACATTGAAAAATACTTTAAGTTACATTAGTTTTTCTATATTATTTTCCTCTTAAACTTGCATTCATTTATTTATTCTGTTCCAAGGACGATTCCAGTATCGAGAGATATCTCAGCGAAAAGGCTTTCAAGTATTTTTTTATTGAGTCAAAGTCAATTTAGGCCCCAGAAGGGCACTTATTAAGATCACATTTTCTGAAGTTACCACCGGTTCGGAACTCGGCCTTCAACTGAGAAGAATCCGGGAAGAGACTCAGCAAGTTTATATATTTAAAATATTTTTTGGACAATATAACTAACTATGTTTGGCTTTTTTTTACAAATAATTAACAATAAAGAAACATTCAAAAAACAATCCTCAAAAATGGGAGCTAAACAAAAAAGTTTGGAAGCCTCCGATCTAAATACAAACCGCTTCACATGAAACATAAGAGGCTTGCTATAACTTTCGTTAATTTATATCTCATTTTCGTACGTTTCGTTCACAATGCGTAATATGAACTCAAACAATGGTAGGTCGGCTTTATTTCTTCGTAAGTCACTCATATTAGTTTTACGCATAAACATGAAATGCCTACGTAATACGCACCGCAAGTATTTTCCTACAAGTAATTACCTGTATTCTGATTTATTGTGAGTTTCTCATACATTTTAAGGTGAATTAATTGGTCTTATTTGTCATTGGGGTTATTCATGTGTTATGGTGAGGAAGTCTTAGGAATAAACTAGTAACAGTGAATATGTGACGAACTTGAAAACTGATGGTTTTTAAAATAATAATAACGTTATTATTATTTATTATCCTAACTGTGAAAGTGAGTTTGTTTGTTTGTTACGCCTTCACGCCTCAACTACTCAACGGATCATCATGAAATTTGGCATGCAGATAGCCTATGGTACGTAGTACTATTAAATATCTGTGCCTATGGTATGGAAAAGGACATAGGCTACTTTTTATCCCGGGAACGCGGGTGAAACCGCCCGGGACAGCTAGTTATACGATATTAAAAAGAAAAGACACGAATTCTGAATGTTCGTAACGTTTAACGTTTTATTAATGTAAAACAAACGCTTCAAATTAAATTATTATTTTCATCAGACTAGCTATACATGAAAAAAGACCTCTACCTATGCATAGAAGTACTTACAAAAAGATGGAGAGAAGTTTGTTAGTTTAATGTAAGTATCGTCAAGCAATGAAGCTGCTCTCAATAAAATATCCGACATATAAATATAAATTACTTTTATTAATCAAAAAGTGCTCTTAATATGGTTTTTTTTTAAGAAAGAAGGATGGTATAAAACTTATAAGGATATACCTACTGATAATACTGATGAAGTTAGTTTCTGAACATTGAATAACTCTGTATATAGAAAAAGTCATACTATTCATTCATTGGTTATTAATTACTCGTCTAGTATGGATACCAGATACCTTTAAAAGTAATTCTTAATTAAAATCGTAAAATGAAAGGGATATATATCAAAAGCAGTATTTGTTGTGAGTACGTCACGATATATGTCGACACCGCTCTCACCTTTCACGATCTTACCTGTTCGATATATCGCAAGTGATATAAATGTACATTTCCTTATTGATATACATATTAATGGCGGCAGACAGCCTATCCTCTACAATAACCGTGGAATAACATAACGCTTGGTCGAAGCATCTCTTCATCTTATAGGAATCAAGTAAGACAGGATTTTAAAGATGGTGGTAAGCACACAAAACTTAGAAACGAACTGGCTTTTTTAAGTGCAGCTGTCGGCGACTGGTTTTCAACGTGAGGGTGGTAACCAGCCAGGCAGGAACTACAAACAAAGTACCCTCACGTCATGCTATGATTTCCTCACAATGTTTACCTTCACCGAAGAAGAGGTGGGCTCAAGGAAAAGTGACATTTTGCATATAAATAATTCAGTTCATACAGCTTAAAACTTGCTGGTTAAAACCTAGGCTGACCTGGCTGGCTTATACATCGGTCTAAGAATAAGACGAAGATTCTTTGGAATCAAAGGTATACCTACCTACTACGAAAAACTATAGTTCGGTTATCGTTTTCAAATTACTTACCAATAGAATTGCACAACATTTACGTCACGTCCGTTTTGTTGCTATTTTATCCTTACTAATATATTAATAATACTAAAACTAATACTATACTAATACTAATATATCCTTACTAATAATTATAAACGCGAAAGTTTGTATGTATGGATGTTTGTTACTCTTTCACGCAAAAACGACTGAACGGATTTGGATGAAATTTGGCACACATATAGAATATGTTCTGGATTAACACATAGGATACTTTTTATCCCGGGAAAACATACGATCCCTCGGGAATGCGGGTGAAACCGCGCGGGACAGTTGGTTCATATATTGACAACAGTGATCGAATTATCGTGTTCGAGTTCGGAGTAGGCCCTCAGCATTTTCAAGCAACGTCTTTCCACAGCTTTTGATCGCATACGATTGTTACGTCACCTCATGGATTTATAATTATGTTCTTTATTTAAGTATTAATTTTTAGGACTACCTATGTGATAAATTATTATTTATTAGCCCACTGGGCTCTTTATACTCTGTTTTGGCAACCTGTTAATCATTTGGTCATACCTACTTATAGCCAGTCCTGTGTATACGGAGATGAGTGCGGCCCTATTATATGATATACCTATGTTAATTTGTATGCCTACTGCATGGCAATGTGACGAATGTCGTGCGAGAAGTCATTCCATTTATTATAAACCTTTGTGGTTTTATTGAGAATGATTTCATACTAATCCCTATGTATATTTTTTGGATTGATAATAAATAAATAAAAAATGAAAAAATACTACCTTAGTATTTTCGCAATTACTAACTTCCTTACATAAGTTTTCCATAAAGGTAAACATTTTCCCACGCTACCTACCTTACAGGTTACAGAACTAAGGTACCACGGTACAGGTCGGTTAACGAAAGCTGGCACGTTCACAGTACTCATAAATTTGCAATCAGTCAAGTCTAATGGACGAATGCAAAAATAGACCACTCTATATTTATGAGCAGTAGCAAAATCAAAACAATAACTGTCTCCTTCATACTCATAAGCTTGACTTTGCGCGAGAGAGACGGTGTAAATGTGTTGAAACGTGCCAGCTTTAGTTAACCGACCTGTACATATATATCAAATATTATGTACCGTGAAGGTACGCACGGCAACACATCAAGCTATACATTTCCAATATATCAGACCTCTCATTGTACGGAAATCCTATACAATGTGAGATCAGCTTATACTGGAATTGTATAGCTTGATGTGTAGCCGTGTGTACCAATAGTGGTACATATTCCTTAAACGGGCATATACTTCCCATATTTATAATAACCCATTTCAATGATTTATTAACCCATATTATTGACGAATATAGAACCATAGATTTTCAAATGGTATTTCTAGATCTTACTGGGATAATAAATAAGCATTAAATAAATAGATAGGTAAATCAAAAGCAAAAAAAAATTGAAAATGTGTTAATTGGTAACTTAACTTCACTACGGCACTCTCTGTGACTACGGGGCGAATTGTAAAGGTTGTGAAAACAGTAAGTTAAAAATATATCACAAATGAAACGTCAATCGTCAAAAACGAATGCCCGTAAATTTTGTTGTATTTATAAAATTGTTGACGTTCTTATTTTAAAAACGATTAGGTACATTAGTATATTAAAAAGTTATATTCTTATTTTTATAATTAAAAATAAGAATATAACTTAACTAACTTTTTAATATATATATCATTAGCGAAACAAGCTGCCAGTATCATAGATTGAAATAAAACCTCTTAGGCAATTTAAAGGCATTACATACTGCCACCGTGCCAATTATTAACAACATATCTGGCGTGTACGCTTGCCAAGCTTGTTAATTAGCATTCTAATCAGGCATTGTGTTCAACAACTAGTAATAGTTGATGTTGAAAAAAAAAACTTGTAACATAGTTTTTTGGCGCCTTAACCTACGCCTCGCTCGACACGTGTGTAATTAATTGTCAGTCGATATATCGGCCAGTTCCATTGTTATTGTTTTTTTTCGATTGTTGTTGTTTGGTGCATGTAACATAATGTTACGTCAACGTGTTTTGAAAATGGAACAACTTCAATCTATTTTTGGTTTGTAATCTACATGGTGTAAGAGAATATTAAATTGATTCCTATTCTTATTGTAACATGGCGGGTCAATTTAAGAAGCTGAATTTATTTTTTGTTTCGGTTTATTTGTATTATTTTCATTAAAGGAAACATGATAAAGGAAGAGTAATTTTTTTTTAAATATTTATATTAAATTAAATTTAATTGAGCATGGCATTTTACCTTCATGTCTCGAATTCCTAGTGTGATATTATTATCGAAAGAGCGATACTATAATAGGACGGGCCAGTTGGCGCAGTTGGTTAAGAGTTTGGTAAAGGTTCCACCTATTGCGCCGCAGGTCGTGGGTTCGATTCCCGCACAGGACATGCATTTGTGTGCATGAACATGTCTGTATGTCCTGAGTCTGGGTGTAATTATGTATATTAAGTATGTATTTACAAACAAAAAATAGTATATGTATTATATCAGTTATCTGGTTTCCATAGTACAAGCTCTGCTTAGTTTGGGATCAGATGACCATGTGTGCGGAATGTCCCAGGATATTTATTTTTATTTATAGGTACCTATCAATACAACCTTACAAGATTTTATAGAAGTCTAAGTACGTGTCAGATGCACGGTGGTAAGGTATTTAGGGTAGCAGTTTAGTTACCATCTCGCTGGCTACCATCTTCCAATTGAAAATCTATCGATCCATTACTGCTTTTTTCTCAGAAAAAAAACATTAGCTTTCCTTTTGGTAATGCATCCATAAGACTGACGGTGACACTTTGCCATCAGATAAAAAAAGTCCTAGTGTAACTAATATGAGTATGTTGATGTACTAAAGTACAAAAATACAGTAACAATCATGGGTTTTTGCCAGACAGTCATAAGCAGGTGTCTGCTCGGCGTCTGCCAGACAGACTACAAACTTGTAACCCTTGGGTATTATCGGACTTAGCCATTCTTTAACCTCTTTACGAAGAGAGGACGATGCTTGTGAAGTAAAATGTACATGTTGGAGTTCCTACGTAATAATAACAATAGGATTAAATTAATCCTAAGTTTCAAAGGAGATCTTTTTGTTTGAAAAAATGGTTCGCTCGTTAAAGTAGGTAGTATATAGATAAAAAGTAGTTTTTTTACGACTATCGATTGCTGTTGGGTTGTATGTATTACTAAAATGACACTAGCATGGGCATAGGTTTTTTAAAACTACGACTTGACTGACCCATACAGTTAGGTAAAAGAAAATTTAAATTTATCGTTGTCTTATATCAAAAACTAGCTGTCCCCCGTGGTATCACCCGCGTTCCCGGGATATAAAGTAGCCTATAATACTCCGGGATAATCAAGCTTCCTACTAGAGAAAGAATTTTTCGAATCTGACTGGTAGTTCCAGAGATTAGCCCGTTTAAACGAACAAACAAAAATCTAGTAATAGATAAACAGATTTTTGGCTAATGCAATTTAAGTTTGATGAGTGAGTTTTCTAACACAATATTGGCAAAGAGGTGGGAAGTACATAATAAGACATATTGGTACATATTGTTAAAACTACGTGTTACCAGTGATGAAATACGGGACAAAGAAGCTCAGAGTCACTCAGCTAGCTATGGAACGAGCTATGCTCGGAATTTCTCTACGTGACAGGGTCCAAAATGAGGTCATTCGTAGGAGAAAGAAAACGACGGACATAGCTCGTAGAGTTAGTAACCTGAAGTGGCAATGGACAGGCCCCATCGCTCGAAGAACCGATAACCGATGGGAAAGAAAGGTTCTCGCGTGGCGGCCACGTACTGGAAAGCGCCGAACGGGACGACCTCTGACCAGGTGGACTGTTGTGCGGTGAGTTTGTTTGTTTGTTACGCCTTCACGCCTCAACTACTCAACGGATCATCATGAAATATGGCATGCAGATAGAACGAATTATACACTTGGCAGAGCTTAGCTAATATGCCAGCTTGAATGTGTACACATACGTAGATGACCAAGCTCTCTTGCGCACCAAAATGAAACTGTAGCATTTTTTTTCGAGATAGAAGTTTAAATCAAAATTTGAAATAGTGTATTTGGATGAACGTTTCGTATTTAATGTCGCGTCTTATTTTTAAATTATGAATTAAAATCCCGTACAAAAAAATCTTGAAAAAAGTAGACGTAGAATTATGTAGAATTGTAGACGAAATAAAACCAAGGAATAAAACTCAATGTATGGTCTTATAAAATTTAATGTAAATCTCTGCATCCGATGCTTCTGTAACCGTATCACAGGACAATAGTAAACTGAAAGGTGTAAAGTACACAAGTAGGTCACCGGGTGTAGACGCGGTGTCGATTGAATGTAAATGCGCGAGCGCACTTCGCGGCGTCTCCATGTCATACAAGTTTAGGGTGTGCATCGTTTTCAATTAATGTGAGACTCCATCAAGACTTTTTTTAAATTAAGGTTTCTATTTGTCGCATTTGAAAATTAGGTACTTTAAGAGAATTACATGTATATACGAATTATATTTGTAGCGCATCGTTATCGTAATTGATGGCAAATGATAATAATGAAACAAGCTAAAGATTCTGGATTAATAATATAGCAGGAAATAACTGTTATTTAATTGGAATATCCGCCTTGATACCTGTATTATTTTACCTTATTCAAGTGGGAATGTTGTTGTTAGAATAATAGCAATAAATAATAATAATTTAATTATTATGACTAATATTTAATATGCGTGTAAACAATAAAATATTATTGGAACTATACCACTATTTAGAAGAATCGTAAAGTGACTAACATGGGAGCATGAATGAAATATCATTATGTGTATAATTTTAATAGTAATTATTATTCATAATATAAGTGACTCGTGTAGGTAGACGTGTGAGAGACTTCCCTGAGTCATATCATATCATATTTGTTTCTATTTATGTGAGTTACTGTTTAGTTCGGTACTTGACAAACAAGAATCTTCATGATTTATAAATAAAATGTTGTCAAAGTTAAGATTTTTATGTTGTATGTCTCATTATAGTCCGACGCATGTTGTCTCTAGTCGCCCTTGCGTGCGCGCACGGTATCTAGCGCTTCGTGCCAATGTCGTCGCTTGTGCCGTTTTTTATGATTTTTTCTACCCTTGAAGGTTGTGTACCTGATGGTTTAAGACCTCGCGTGTTCGATGATAAATTAATGTAAACAATTGATTGTCTACAATGTGAAAATATTCTATGTAAAATTGTCGTTCTTCCTTTTAGGTATAAGTTCTTTCTCGTGGGATAAGATAATTTGATGAGGTTCTATTTTCTGTTCAATAAAAAATTGCCATAAGTAGGTATTATACCATTGTTAGAAGTGTTGACAGTATCAGATACATTTGAATTCAATAAATCAGGTCACAAGAACAAAATAATTTGAGCAAGAGTTAAAACAAATATGACCGTTCATTATGCTTTTTATTGAAATATTACATTCTGCTATGTAATTTAAAGCTGCTCTATAATTTTACATTCAGATTAATCAATTTTCAAACAAGATCCCACACACTAAGAAACCACTTCAGCTTCGTAGGACGCAAGTGGCTATTATTTGTGTAATTGTGAACAACAGTAGCCCTAAAATTTATATTACTGTACAATTTCATCCAACATTTACGGTTTAATAGCCATAATAGTTTAGTAGTAGTAAATCTGCAATGTAAAAATAACAGAATTGCGAATTTGGAATTACTTGACAACTCCAAGTGGGCACAATCAGGAAGTCATCCCGACGTTTTGTGATTGCCAGTGGTTTCATCTAACCCCTCATTACATTTACGCACCATCATTAACTATAATCAAGACTCTCATCACACACGGAGATGGAGGAAACAATAAAACGTGCATTTACAATACATCCTTCGTGGCGATTTAATATTTCTTTTACAGAATCAGATACATCCAATTGCTACAAGCGTATTTAAAGATACTCATTTCGAAGATATTAATGTTTTTAAAAATGGAATTAAGAGGGGCAATTTAAAATTTGATTTCGGAACGAAATGACAAGTGCGGAAACATTTAGAAACTCCCCCTCTTGTACTTAGTTTCCCCACGCACGTCGTCGATGCCGGCGAGAAGTGAATGCGTGCAACCCTCCATTACAACCTACGACTATTATGCTGCAATCAAGCAGTCGCCACATACGTGAAACTGAGGAAACAATAAAACAAAATTGACGTATAAAACCACTCCTTGGACTAATTTCGTCTTGAGCCTTTAGTTCTGCCTGTTATATAAAATATATGAGATCGTAATTCCTTAGCGTACATGTTTCTGTTTTGAAACGATTGATTGCGTCATTTGTAAAACTTATCTCCCATTGATTCAGAAATTGAAGTTATGTATGACCGATAGATTATGGTAACAAAGTTGCTCAAATATCACATTGTTTCATTTCGACTGCTAGACACAGAAAGCTAGAATGAATTATAGGAAATTAGATTATAACAATCAAAGTATATCCGCCATAAATACGTTTAGAAATCGAAAAGGGCTCGTAAAACAAGATGACTGTTAGAATTGCTTCCTCTTTCATACGCGTAAGGAGACGCACAGGCAATAATTATTGAGGTGTAAAATTTACACTGACACCCGTTTATGGGTACCATACACGACTGGCCTGAAATGAACACACGGCTACCATTTAAAATTATATTTTACGGCGAATGTTTGCGACATGCTCAGTTAATGGACTTTATAAAGTTAAAACCTTTCACGAGATCGACGAGATAATGCACCCGACGTATGAATAGGTGATCTTAATTCATCTGTGAAGCGTTCCGGTTAACACTCGGTATCGGTCGCTAATCGAATCACTGGTTACTCGTATGCGATTTATGAAATCGATAACGATACTGCGATAACGGATCCTTTGATGATTCGACTTTAATTAGTGTACCGACTCTATTCCCATTGCCATTCTAATTCGAGGTTCAAAATTTAGATCACATCTCATAATTAGATTCTAATAAGAGATTATTCTTATTTTATTGAAGTGTGCATCACTGTTTAATCGTTTGAAAAATATTCATACGTCGGATGTGTTATCTAAATGGCATTTTATTAAAGATCATTAGTTACCTACTCTCCTACTTACCTGTATGAAGATTTAGCATTGAGTAGAAATAGCGACAGTCTGATTTTTCGATTTGACAATGAGTAATCGAGGTCAGTTTTTACCAACAATAATTATTTATTTACTTGTAATTGTCCATCCACGACGGCATTGATAAGATCGACCTTTGTTTTTTACGCACGGGCTTTATCGACTTGTACCTATCGTCATTGCGTTAATGCATCTATAATAATTAGTTGCTTTACTGGCAAGCATTATATCATAGTAAACAATTTACTATTATTTCATAGTACCTAGTATTCGTTTACCTACTCAACACCAAATAAAAATATTGAAAAGACTAAATTAAAGGATAATAATATTTTAGAGATGAATATTTTACTTTTATTGAAAAATTTCGGACAATCCTTGAATTACGAAAATATGGAAACCCTACTAAATCTTAATCCCTATCTTAATCAAAACTAGGAAAAAAATGTTGTACTTACTGTGTGGCGGCGTCAATGATAGTGCCGATACTCCTGGTGGTACAGGTGGAAACATATCCTGATGTGGCTGGAACATCCTCGGTGGTGGCGGTACATCTGCCTCCGGTTCTTCCATTTGTTCTTGTTTTGGTGGAGTTCGAGGCCTCGCCAGGCGGACGGCTTTCAAGCCACCACTTGGCGATCGACGCATCGATAAGTTTTCTGGTGTATCAGATTCGCCCGAGCGACGACGAGGACGAGCTTGTTTCCTCCGAGGCTGCGGGCTTGCGGGGCTCACTGGTGGTGATGGCGCTGGAGGCGTCGTCTGGACCGGGCTTCTAGCCAACGGTGTCGGTGGTGGAGACCTCGCCTGCTCCTCACGATCCTGATCAGCCAGGCCGCGCACTTGCAGAGACTCTCCCGCTCGTATCACAGTACCTAGCTGCTCCTGTGCGACCGACACCTCTCCACGGTACATAAAGTCCACAACCGCTTGCACCTCCCATCCTTGAAAGTCTTTTAGCACGATCACTGGGTGCTTGCACGGGTTCTCGCTGAATATCCGCCGGAATAACGGACTGCACGCGCCAAGAAGAACTTTGTGAGCTCGAACGCGGCGTTCAGCACACACTAGCGTCACATCAACTAGGGTCTCAGCATGAAGTAGAGCTTCGAAAGATCGGAGTAGATGTGCTTGATGATTGTTCCAACGCAGGCTGTAGTGTTCCTCTCCGCCGACGGCGGTCGGCTTGTCGTCCATCGCGCGCGCCGGTGTCAACGCGTGTGTTGGAGCCGCGGCTCGGTGCGCCGGCGGGCGCGTGCGCGGTCTCGCGCCGCCCTCCGCCCGCTTCGCACCCCGCACTCCAACCCTTTCGTCGCTCAAAAATCGCCTTCCCGCCGGACCACAATCTTCGCAAACACACTATTTCGTTCGAGTTCACAATTTTTTTTCTACTACAAACTGTTTCGTTCGAGATCACTGAGTCACCGAAAGTTCGAAAGCACTGCACGTCACACGTCGTTTCTGTAGGCGCGATAGGACGTCGAGGGTGGCGATGGGAGCGAAGACGGCACGTACGTGTGTCGCGGGAGGCTCACGAGCGCGGAATGAACTGACGAGACGAGCGCGCGTTGCGGCGGTGTCGCGCGAATGCCTCGCATCGGGTCGGCGTGCGGTCGGCGGGCACTGGCCGCCCGCACGGTGTGGGGCCCGCCCCCGGCCCCGCCCCGGCCACACACACACGCGACGCGCACAGCGCCCCCCCGCGCCCGCCCGCCACACATGTGTCACATTACTTCAATACCTACACTTACGTGACGCCTCCTCAACAGTACATATTTTTCGGATACCCACCTACCAATTGAGGAATTAATACATAGTTAGATATTGAAAAAACAATGATTTTTAAAGACAACAGTCAAGGTAACATTCTTTCATTTAAAATTATAATGAAAGATCACGGTATAAGTATTTCTGTTCGTAAGGTAAGTTACTCCTGTATTTAGCTTTAAACAATTAGCATATAATTTTGGTAGGACCTATCCTCGTAAACTGTAATAGATGGTAGACCTACTCCACAACGCAATTTAGCTTATGGACTTGGCTGGGTCACTGCCGTGTGTCTATATAGTTAATCTTAGTTCATTATAGAGGTAAGACCTATAGATCTACATAAGAATGAAAATACCTACTTGCGTCCTACATTAAAAAAGAAAAATATTTAGGTAACCTTGACACACAACTGCTTGCTTCCAGGAAAAAGAACTTCTAAAGTTCTGAGAAACTTTTAGGCGTCAATGTGAACGTAACGGTATATTTTGTACAAAAATCTTATCTAATCTAATAAAAAATACGTCGGAGGACGTAATGACCGGGTTTGGACTACGGGTTTGCTTGCTTGAAACTTTCTTGTTTTCTATTATTGACACACGCCGCAAGTCGTGGGTTCGATACCCATCCAGGACATTGCAAATGTGTGCATGAACATGTCTTCATGTCCTAAGTCTGTATATAATTATGTAGTACCTATATTCAACCAAAAAAGTAGTATAATAATATGTCGTAGGTATCTATAATAATCTGTTATCTAATTTCTATACAAGCTCTGCTTAGTTTGGGATCAGATAGCCGTGTGTGTAGAATGTCCCAGGACACCTTTTTTTTTTTTTTTTTTTTTTTTTTTTTTTTTATACTTCTTAGGTAGCAAACAAGCATACGGCCCGCCTGATGGTAAGCGGTTACCGTAGCCTATGGACGCTTGCAACACCAGGGGCGTCACTCGCGCGTTGCCGACCCTGCAGAAATCTCTTCACACCCTTTTTGAAGAACCTACCTATTTATTATACTTTTTTTTTTTTTATACCTCTCAAAAATCAGAAATACCTCAGAAATCTCTTCACACCCTTTTTGAAGAACCCCATGCTGTAGTCCATAGGGAAAACCACGGCGGGGAGCTCATTCCACAGTCCGAGCGTCCTCGGAAGAAAACTCCTTTTAGCCCGCACAGTTCGAAACAGTTTTGGTTTCAATGTGTGTGGATGGATTCCCCGTCGATGGCGAGAGTTGCGATGGTGGAAGGTAGCCGTTATTTACTGATGTTCTGGCTTCTATTCGACTAAGTTATCACCTATCTGGCATGCTAATGCTAAATGCTATTATAGGTATAGGTATTATTATCTTAGAGCAACTTGTTGATGTAAAAATCTATGTTCAAGTAGATATGAAAATTAAACCCTTTTGTTATAACCACGTTTTTAACTCACCTTTTTGTCTGTTTGGTACAAATGCTTGATCTTAAACAAACATCCTGAGACTTGAAACATTAAACATTCAGAACTTGATGACAATGCAATATTAATTTGTTTGTTTGTATGTATGTTTCATTATAGGCTTAGAAACAGACAATAATTTTTTAGCTATGAGTTTTAAAAACGTGTTAGATTAAAAAACTATATTGACAGGTAAATATACATTATCGCTTCTTAGTCATATCGAATAACGTCGAAGCGTTGAAATGTTGATGAGGGATTTCAGCTCACGTGTTTTGTTTCGTTTTTTTTATCACCGAACTTTTAACAGTAACAGAAAATACTGGGGTATGAAGGCGTTCCTGAAATGGTTAAAAGACAAAGAAAAGAAATTGCTCCAGGAATGGAGCAATTAAGGCGTCGTCCTAATTGGCGATGATCGTACGACCAAAAGATGCGATTTCGTCGCACGACGAGATTAAATACACAAAACGCTTTAGAGTGTCCTGATTGAAGCTCGCAAGTCATCGCGCGAGCACAGGAACATCAGCGCGATCGTGACGAAATCGCATCGTTTGATCGTACGATCGTCGCCAATTAGGACGACGTCTAATTCTCATCTCATCTCATTCTCGCTCTCATTTCCCAATAGGAAAATCGACTAGAAAATTATCATTTTCGTAAGCCATATAAGTAATACCTATGTCTAAAAGAGACGCGCATCTGCATATTGAATACTTATGTAAAGAAGCACTATAAAAGCTATAACACCATAAAAATCCCGGGTTTTCTCTGACGTAAATGCCAGAAAAAGTCCCAAAGTGTCCTAATACTGAATTGGTAGAATGATGCGACTCAATACACTCAATAGGATGTTCGTAGGATGGAAATTCCCAACAATAAGGAATGTGTGGTGACTCATCTCATAGGGTAGTAACACCGTTTGTTTAAACATCACAGGTACCTACGTGAAAACAATGTACCTACCTACTACACCATTGTAATAAAAATTACCTGCCCTTCGTAGTTATTTAGTTTATTACGCCTTGTTCTACTTTTACTGCCGTGTGTGTTTATGAGGAAAGTAAAAAAAGAAAAAAAAGGTAATCTACCTACGTAAGCTTTGGTTATGCCGATGGATAATTGTTTCTTTGAATTAGTTTTACACCAAGACCCACGTTTTGCTCGTAGGCGACGCGGCGATGGACGTTTGGCTTTACTCACTCCTCGCATGTGATGGCAAAACCGAGGATTTCAGACGCTCACTTAGAACCTTCAATTAAAAGATGATGTTCGATTATATACCTAATGAAAAGAACAAAGATAAAGATCGTTTATTTGCCAGAAACATGGTTAGTTAGCTAAATTATATTTCAGCCAACTTCCTATGTACTAATCCCGGCGAACTTCTTGGCACAATTTGGGCAAAGTGGGGAATGGCTTGCGCAGGTACACTGGCGATCAACATAAATGTACTCGTAGATTATTTTAATTTATTGTTTCTCGCTCGCCCCCTCATCGGTCTCCGCACCCCACCACCAAAGAGACCTAAAATTTGGCTTCTTTCTGTACATTTTAAGTTTTGTGCCAAGAAGTTTACCGGTAAGGTAAACGGCCCATTACTCGTCATTTTTTGAACTTTGCTGTGTTTACAGCTCTGCCACGTTGTAGTTAGTAAACTTAGTAAAGTATTGTTTTTTATGACAGGTTCATCATTTATTACTCCTTTCAATAAATATATTATTATAATGATTGAAAAACAATAAAGTAATCAAATATTTGATCTAATAAAAAGAAGCCATTTGTACCAGTATCCGACAGATTTGTACTAGTTATCGTCAAGATGTCCTAGAACTCGTCAATTTTGAGTACCAATTTGAACTCTATTTGCTTAAGGGTAAAGTTCATATTATTTTCATTTTAAAATTGAATTTTTCTTAATACTAAGCAGTTTTCGAGATTCATAAATAATGAATCGTCTCGATGTTTTCTAGTGCACGAATAGACCACATTCAAAGGCCCGCCAGATTATACAGAAAACTGAGGAGAGCGATCGGCCATTATGTTTGACGTGTGCGGTCTATGAGTAAGCCTTCGATTCAATCGAAATGGGCGGTGTCAGAGTAGACTCTGACCTCGCTATAGATAGCGATGCAAAATGCAGAAGTCTGTGAGATAGGATGACGTAATTTTCCCGAAATTCTTCACCAATGCGATGGAGGATGAGACTTACCAAACCAAATCTTTACTAAAGATATATGTACCTAGTTATAATGGCGGAATCTCTGGAGGCTTTATTCCATGACCGTGCTCAATTTTCAATGATACCTCTATGCTCAAAATACCTGTCAAACTGTTGATAATTCGAACTAGTTTGAACCTTAAGTACACGATTTGATTTCAGGTATTTTGACCATAGAGGTATCATAAGAAAACTCCTCATTCCATGATCAACACTCTTCGTATCATATTGGAACAAGCATCAGAATAGTAGAGGGAGCCTTACTTTCGTCGACTTCGAAAAAGATTTTGATACGTTGAATTGAGCTTATCTATTAGCTAGATCATTGGTCTCCCTCTGAAATTAATACAACTACTCAAACCTTCTATAAGAACTATCCTTGTAAAGTGACACACGATGGCCTCATTTCTGAGGATATCGCCGTGTATGCTGGTATGCGACAAGGCTGCCTCCCATCACCCCTCCTCCTTTTGATGGCATTGGATGGGATTAGGCTTCGTATGTATTTCGCATCAAAGATTTTAGGGTCCTTATTAGTTCGGGCCGTGGTCCAAGCCTCATACAAGGTCTGCCTATTTTGTCTAGCATCTTTGCAGGGCCGATTAAACCACGGTCGTTTCTTCATCCTTGCAGCCACTAGCGGGTTTGGGATATAACATTCCATTCCCGCCAGTATCGCATCAGTAACGTTAGAGGCACAGGTGTCAGGGTCATCTGATGCGAAGCAGAGCTCGCACGGGTAGGATGCGTAGAGATCTCGCAATCCATCCCAATCTACCGACACGTCGCCATCCGGGAGGCCGGGGCGAGTCAGATCGAGCGCATAGCACTTGCGTCCGGACGAGACAGTGGTCCGTGCGCCAAGTGACGTTGAGCTAAGTGGCGCGTCCACTGTCACTGCATAGTTGTCCTGTTGCGTAGTCAGCAGAAGGTTCAGTATGTAGCTAGTATGGCTCTCAATATGGGATTCTCGTAGGAGAAAGAACTAGTTGTGCCATAGGCCAGGGCAAAGTTGTGCTCCAGCGTTTACCCGGGGTAGTGTAAATACGATGTATCATCAGGGCAGGATATTTGCGTCTCCGTTAGAAATAGCAAGGTTGGCTGTGCAGCCTCAAGATGTTGGTGGACTGCATTAATATTAGCGTGAAGCTGATTTTGCAAAGGTCCACCAAAAGTGTGGACGGGGAGGCCGCTGCCATTTCTTTTATTTTTCTTTGGCATTATTTTAAAAAGGTTGAAACGAGATTAATAGGAATCGCTGTGCCGGGAGGGGTGTGCGGGGAGCTCATTCCATGGAAGTCCGCGGAAGAAAACTCCTTTTAGCCCGTACAGTTCGAAACAAATCTGGTTTCAATGTGTGAGGATGGACTCCCCGTCGATGGCGAGAGGTGCGATGGTAGAGGTAGCCGTGGGCATCAAGTCGAACAATTCCTTAGAACACTCTCCGTTGTACAGGCGGTAGAACACACATAAGGAGGCTAAGTCTCTCCTCAGACTGAGGGGCTCTAAACCGCTTGTGAGCTCGAGATCGTCAACAATTCTGACGGCACGTCGCCGAACCGAGTCTAAAGGCCCAAGCTGGCATCCAGGTGCTCCCGCCAATAAATGACAGCAGTACTTCATATGAGGCCGGACCTGCGACTTATAAAGTTGCAGCCTTTGCCCCGCTGTGAAGTACTGTCTCGCTCTGTTGAGCACTCCAAGCTTTTTGGATGCCAGCTTAACCTTGTCTTCTAAGTGATTTCGGAACAAAACGTCGCTAGAAATTTCGACCCCAAGGATCCCGATGCTTTGGTTGAGGTTCAAGGAGGTATTCTTGAATTGTGGAGCCACAAACAATAGGGTTTTTTAGCGGTGAACGCGCAGGCTTGAGTCTTGGTGGGGTTGTAATGGACTAAGTTTAGTCGACCCCAATCGGAGACACTAGTTAGTGTACTCTCGATTTCAGACACCAGCCGTTCGCGGCTTTCTTCCACCTCGGAACGAGGGACGGCGTATTTGCACGGCCCGTATAATGAGCGTCCCCTGTACTGTCGTCCGCATAGCAAAGAATGCCGTCAATAGACAGCATATCATTGATATGCAGAAGGAACAGTGTTGGGGACAGCACAGAGCCTTGCGAGACGCCGGTATTTATGTCCATGCTATCGGAGCAGCTACCGTCGACGACAGCTCTTATGCATCTGCTGGACAGAAAGCTGGCGACCAATTTGCATAACCCCTCGGGAAGCCCGTATGCTTGTAACTTCGAGAGAAGACCCCTATGCCAGACCCGATCGAACGCCTTCGCCACATCTAGGCTCACTGCCAATGCCTCACCTTGACTCTCGATGGCGAGTGACCAACGGTGCGTGAGATACATAAGGAGGTCACCAGCTAAGCGACTGTTGCGGAAGCCATATTGACGGTCGCTCAACAACTCGTGATCCTCCAGGTATCTCAAAAGCTGCGTGTTGATCACACGCTCCATGACTTTGGAGAGAAGGGAGGTAATGGCGATAGGCCTGTAATTCGTCGGGTCCGATCTGTCGCCCTATTTGGGCACTGGGTGCACGTGAGCAGTCTTCCACGAAGCCGGGACTTCCTTTTTGGTGTAGAAAAGTGCGAAAAGACGCGTCAATACTAGATACAATTCAGGAGCACACCGCTTCGGCACCACTGCCGGTATGCCGTCTGGCCCACTCGATTTATGGATGTCCAGAGAAAGCAATTCCCGCCGGACCTCCCGTTAAAGTGATTAAGTGATCCCTGGGCTTGGGACCCCTACAACCTGCTGGCAGCCAGCGGGCAGCTGTTTCACCGGGTCTCCCTGACCACCGCAACAACACGCCGCGTTGCACAACACACCAGTGGTACGACACCACTGGCCCCCACACACTGCCAGCACAGCGCTTCCTCATGGAGCTCTGGTGAACATACTCACCGCAGGAATACAACACCACATTAAAGTAGCGTTATTTGACTTGGTACTTCCCTAGTCTGCCTACTCCGAATTTCGAATGGGACAACCCGTTATGCTCTTCCTCTCTTACTGCTGCATAAATGCTGCTGCTGTCTTTTTCATTAATAAAAAAAGTTCTGACGAATTCTAGGTCATTCTCTTGTACGTACTCACAAACGAATAGACCTAAACTCGACAACCTCGTAATTAATACCAAAAAGTATGTATATAAAAACCCCATATATAGAAAAATAAATAAAGATCTAATAATTAGTTATCAAGAAATATGTTTTGACAACAATTCGATTCAAACTCCGTATAACATTTAAAATAAAACACAATGTCGATATTACATGCAATTTTTCAAACGTGTCCCAGTATTCGTCAAAAAAGTATTAATTTTGACGAGTTCTAGTACAAACAGGGATTAATAGGTACCAGTACCTGTCATACGCGAAAAAAAATACCAAATGATAAAAATAACACAATATTATGGGTTACATCGTTGGATAGTTTACTTGACTACTTCACAAAATAATCATACTTATCAAAATGTCGACCGATACAGCAAGACATGAACCCTAACGTGGTAAGCCGGGATTCAGTTTCAGTAGCTAAACTCACAAAAAAATGCAAAATTTGGAGGTGCTTACCTTTGATCGCTCTGTATTCCGAAGCCAATACATTTTTGACTAAATGTTGTCATTCTAATTATAGAATATATTACTGTTAATATGTTGGCATAAAATGCTTTTAGTAAGATATTGGTAGAATTAAGTTATTGACATTTTTTTACAATCTGACGAGTATTGGGACACTGTCGACATTACCAGCGTTTACCTTACTTACAACTTACAAATAATATTCTGCTTGATACGCCTAACTTTCACATATACAATTCATATGTATAAGTAACTACTATTAATTACTTCCACAAAAATAATTATGATTAAGCATGTAACGACTAGTTACCTACAACGCTGCTAACGAGTGAATATTATCAGAAAGAATTGTAAACATGTAGGTCTAGTTATGACATACGGAAAGACTATTTTTTAGTGCCTACAGTAAAAAAAACCTTTGGGATTACCTGTGGCCTTAGAAGAACTAAAATAAAACGACTACTATCTAGAATAACCCAGAACGTTCATTCTATAAAAAAATAGCACTTTGTCAAGTCTTGTCCTATACAAACAACTTATAAAACTACACCGTACCTTCTACACCTAAATAAGAAGTGTGGCGTGGCAATGACCTATATTCCGGCAAGCACGCATTAAGGGGCTTCAGATATTGCAGTGTTAGGTCCTATACACAACTTATGGAATAAATCACATAAAGAAGATTCAAAGTTAACTAACCCTTTTTTTAGAGGAAAGCGCTCGTGGTGTAGCTAGATTAGCTGTTCTTAATCGATCTGCAAAGTTAAGCAATCACCGATGAGGACGGTATCTGGATGGGTATGGCTATCACTTAATAAATTGTGATAGTCGGCTTAAAAACTCCAACAGTAGGTTGACCTACCTCCGATCCGCAGTGTGCACGCGTGGTGGAGTATCTGCCGAATCCCGTTGACCCTCATTTGTGAAAGGAGGCCCGCGCAGCAGTGGGACATTATGGGCTGATGATGAATGATAAAACTTTTTTATGTTTAGCTGAAAAGGAGGCAGTGATCCTACTTATTTCTTACTGCCAATGGTCATTAGCATTAGTAGGAGGATTTCCAATGTACTGTACTTCTAAGGCTAGGCAACTGAGTCTCAGATAAGGACTGAGGATCGACTAGACCCGATATATTAGGTACTATAGCTGTAGTAGCTAGACAGCCGGGTACTAAAAATTACCCTGACACATACAGGAACCAGATTAGTTAAACGATTTTATAGAAAGGAGGTACTATGTTCGACGCGTATGTTTTTTTTGTCTCTTAATGTTAAATCATCCGGCAAACAAGAGCGGTCTGCGTTGCCTTTTTCAGATCGAAAGTCTATGGATAGCTTCAAATCAAAGCGGGCAAAAATCAAAGGATCGCAAGTGCACCAGCCCGCCACCGCCTCTGTTACTGTGTGACATATAAAGGTTAAGCTCACATCCAAAAAGCTTGGATTGCTCAACAGAGCGAGGCAGAACTTCACAGCGGGGCAAAGGCTGCAACTTTATAAGTCGCAGGTCCGGCCTCATATGGAGTACTGCTGTCATCTATGGGCGGAAGCACCTAGATACCAGCTTGGGCCTTTAGACTCGGTTCAGCGACGTGCCGTCAGAATTATTGACGATCTCGAGCTCACAAGCGGTTTAGAGCCCCTCAGTCTGAGGAGAGACTTTGCCTCCTTATGTGTGTTCTACCGCTTGTACAACGGAGAGTGTTCTAAGGAATTGTTCGACTTGATGCCCACGGCTGCCTTCTACCATCGCTACTCTCGCCATCGACGGGGAGTCCATCCTCACACATTGAAACCAGATTTGTTTCGAACTGTACGGAATAAAAAGAGTTTTGTGGTTTTCCCAATGGAGTACCTACAGCATGGGGTTCTTCAAAAAGGTGTGAAGAGACTTCTTCAGGGTCGGCAACGCGCGAGAGATACCCCTGGTGTTGAAAGCGTCCATAGGCTACGGTTACTGCTTACCATTAGGCGGGCCGTATGCTTGTCTGCCTCCTCAGTGGTATATAATGAAAAAAAGAATTATCAAAATCGGTCTACTCTGTAAAAAGTTATGCGTGATCATACATAAAAAAGAAAAAAAAAATACGCGTCGACTTGTAAACCTCCTCCGTTTTTTCGTCGGTTAAAAAGATGGCCAGTGTCTCAGTAAAATGTTGTTAGCTCATTATTGGGTAACAGTACTGGTCAGACACTGCCCTAAGTGAGGTATTATTGTGCCATTTGAGACCACACGTCCTAATTGCCCCATCAATATACTAGTTAGTATGATTTGTGCATAAGGAGTGATGGAGTCGATTTATTACATGATTTAACAGAATTATAATTCAAGTAAGTTAATGGTATAATGGTAACTAAATGCAAATCATTATAAATGAACCAGCGATTTGGCTAATGAAACATGCATCCATATTAAGCCGGGTGTATATTTTGAGTGTTTAGTACGAGTCGAATTAAAACCAAATGAACACACATTTACGGTTAATAAGGGAATCGCGTGGCTTTCATTTTCACAATCAAATCGGCAGTTACTTACCACATAAGTAGAGCTATTATTTCGGGTGGCTTTTTGAACTGGCTTGCGCCTCGCAGTTTTACCCGGGTTTCATAACCGGCCTATTTATATGGACACCAAATTTGTTCTGCCACTAGCAATTGAGTAACAGACACAAAAATACTCACTTTTATATTTCTGGTAGAATGTCACTGTCATTAAAAATATAGCCTAACCCTTGCCTAACCCCCTTATTCATAATGAAGTTATCAAACGTTGATTAGCTAAAATTCTGAAGTCTTTATCTGACACGTGACATTTGGTGATCGAAAGAGTGAGATGGAGGACACTATTACACTGATTTAGTTAAAAAGCGATAATGAATAAGGTCCAACCTTAACATATAAATTCAAGGAATACAAAATCATGGGCAGAATATACTACCAATAAATTCAGCTGTTTCATGGAAACTAGAGTAAAAAAATAGACACAAATTCTCAATGTCATGATTAGCCTTCTGCTCGATACGTTATCATATTAATGTGACTTCAAGGACGACGCTAAAAATGTTTTTTTTAGTTCGAAAGCAGTTTTTGTACTATTATTATGAGTCAGCCTGAAAACGGTAAATAATCTATGGGATGGATATTTAGTATTTCATGTAATAAATGAATGCAGAATATTACGATCTTGAAGACGAGGTTTTCAATTTCTTCGAAGTTGTTTCCGATGAGTATTTAAGGCATGTAAGGATGTTGAATGCCATGATGAAGACGGTGATACACCCTGAAGTGCCCGCCTGGATAGCTACCACCCTCCAGTTGAGAATAACATACCATGGTGAGATACTGGTCAAATACAAACCTTTTTACAAATAGAAAAAGAATACAGTCCGCCGGGAGAATGCGTTTCTGACACATGTTAGTTAATATTCCCTTGACTTGCGGTAAAAAAATAACAATTAATTTTTATTGTTTTCCTCGCCCGCGCCGATCACCAAACAGTCAAAGGAATATTAGCCAAATCTCGGAAACGGTTAATCCGATTGCGATGGCACTTCTACGGTAAGGTTCAGTCAAAGATTTTCATAGGGCATCGTGCCTCTACCTTTAAATTCTTTGGGTTCAGTATTTTCTTTCTCGTATAGTTTAGTGTCAGAAAAGCAGTCTCTGGGCGGTCGCATTTTAATTAAACCAATTTGTTTTGCTGAAATATAATTTAATCGACGCATAGGCATACATATTGTACTTACAAAATAAAATCCTTTCCCAAAAAGGCTCTATATCCAAATGGACAAAATGCCTCAACTTTTCTGTATGGAAATCCGGGAGTGCGTGCGTGTTCCATACATCACATCGAATTACTATTACGTGTGTGCTATTAGTATGTGGGTAGGAACGATAACATCTGACCTCGGTAAAGCGCGGGGTTCGTAACATGCTATTCCAAACTCTTTGGGCAATAACGATTTTTAACCTGATTTATTCGTTCTTATGATGAATTCGAAATGTTACAACACCGTTAAATTTTGTGTTGATTTCCATTTAGGTGGAGATATGTTAATGTTAACTTATTATAAAGGTTAAGTAGTCGTAGTATACTTACATACAATTTATTGGATAGATCGTTGAATAAGGAATGCTTAGTACAATGTGCAATGCAATACTTTTTAAAATTGGAATGTCAATTATAAATGAATATTTAAATGAAATGCACTAAGGAGTATTGATATCAACTTCGATGCAAATCACCCCTAAAATAACTTTCTACCCCTTTTTAACCCCATTAGGCGATGTTTCAATAAAATGCGAAAAAGGTCTTCCAACAATTCTGTTAAAGAATGTTTATGTGAAGTAGATTGTACCAAGGAATCACATTGTCCCATACAAACTTTGCCCCCGTTTGGCACCCCCAGAATTTTGGAAAATCCTTTCTTAGCGGATTCCTACGTCATACAAAGAACACCTCCAAGTTTCAGGTCTCTACGATCAGTGGTTTAGGCTGTGCGTTGATCAATCAGTCAGTCATTCAGGACAAAGCATTTTATATGTATAGATTATCAATATATTTAATATATCTTGCTGGATAAAAAACAAGTTGATGTGCTACATGAGCAGTCAAGTGCGAGTTGTAAAAGCGCCGAAGCGTACGAAATGAATATTTTGAACTCACGTAGTCGACTCGCCCCGCGCTGTCTTGGAAAGCTTTCATTGATAGAGTAGTTACGGTTTTAGAGACTTCAATGAGAATACATGGACATTTTTCTATGTTACGATCTAAATAAATAAATGGGTGTCGCTGGTATTGTGTACAAATGATACACTGACTTTGGCAGCTTCAGTTATCTCGCAACAGTTAAACGGCAAAAAGATTAAATGAAATATGTACGATACCAAAATTATAAAGAGCTCTTCTATGTTGGCAACACATTTAAAATCCACCACCACCACTTACTAGCAGGTGGGTCGTTTGTCTTAATCAATGTTTTAACTTATTCCCCCTTATTACGTGAGGTGATTTAAAGCAAGTCTAGCAAGACCCAGGTTTTAAAATATACCTATCCGTCCCTTTCTATACAAAAATAAACTATTTACAAAAAAAAAAACCGCCTTCAAAGTGGGTTTTGAAGTGAGCGAAAAAGTACGACGTGTTCCATACAAAATATCCATTTTGAGGTTGGTGAAATAGAACCGGGATATCTTTAAGAATGGGACTTGGCTTAAACTTTGTCATGTAATAAGAAAGATTCAATCATATGTAGAAGATTATTATGAATGAAAAAGTATCATAACGAAAGTAGAAATTTTTTTTTAAAAAAAATCCTCTGTTGTACTCTGTGGCGCCCTACTCTATGCAACCCCTCCATGCATGCGATGCTCATATCACCAGGGTAGAAAGGCTGAAAACTGAAAAACGACCACGTCCACGTCGGCACTTGTCTGCCAACTTGTTCGGGCACCACTTAGATTAGTTTCCAACTTGAGCTGTAGTTTGCACACCCCTATTATATGTACTGACGAGTGCGGAAGGTATAGCTTGAACTTTGAATTATTTTATTTTTTATTTCTTTTAGTCTCTTGTTTTTTCATCATACTAGATAATGACAATATTTTATGAGGTACTTATTGTATTTGATTGAGTTTAGTCTTATAGTTTTGACTCAAATAATAAAAAAAAGTGACGGACCCGTTGGCGCAGTTGGTTACGACGTGGAGCCGCAGGTCGTGGGTTCGATTCCCACACAGGACATGTATTTGTCTCATGCACACAAATACATGTCCTGTGTGGGAATCGAACCCACGACCGGCGGCTCCACGTCGTAACCAACTGCGTGTAATTAAGTATGTATATTAAGTATGTATTTACAAGCAAAAAGTAGTATATGTAGTATATCAGTTAACTGGTATCCATATTACAAGCTTTGCTTAGTTTGGGATCAGATGACCGTGTGTGAGGAATGTCCCAGGATATTTATTTATTTATTTAAGGATTAATGTAGGGAATATACAGTTTCTAGACATCAATTTGAAATAATTAATCAAATCAGACAAAAATAAAATGTGTTTTTTCTTTGTATGGATTATCAGAAAGAAAATTCTTTTTCATCATCTCTTGAAGTGTATGCGGAAAGCTATAGAGAGACAGCACCGATTTATAAATGCGGTATATTCGTAATCCCAAATATGTCAACAAAATAGCATACTGATACTTTATAAAAATAATATTCCGTATTGGTTTGCTTGCCGCTTGTTATGAGGTAATAATATATTACTCAAAAAAGCTTACTACACTAAAATTACTATGCACATTAGTGTGATCTACCAATTGTGTAAAAGGTTAACATGCCGAACCTATTTACATTTTACAAATATCTTTATTAGTTCTCGTATTCTTTACGAAACCACAAATAATTATAAAAACCGTTAGGGTCTGATCACGACAATCAACGTTGACACTTAACCCCAACGAATCAGATTTATTTTACTGTTTTTTGATCGAGAATTGTAAGTAAATTGACCAATGTGATTTACCATGGCGATAATTAATTCCATTTGAATCAATTACACCGACTATTTTGCTACATCAAAACATTTTCTCGATTTCCAGAAACCTTACGCCATATTGTTTTACGTACGGAACGAAGCGTGAAAAACGATTTCCCCCTTATCACAAAAGATGATTTAAAGGAAGTTTAGTAAAACCAGTCACTCGGTCACTTTCTAACGGCATATAACAAAGAGAGACGAGGCTATTTTAAAACCTGGGTTTGCTTTAAACCATGTTTTTTAAGAAGGGGGTTTTGGTTTTGGCAACGCGAGTTTGTGGCCGAATGTAGTTACCTCATGATGCCTGCCTAGGACCTAACCCAAAATATTTGTTGAGTTCGCAGCAATATAATTATGCTCTTTTCAAGAAGGGTCCATAGGCTACAGTAACCGCTTACCATCAGGCTGGCCGTATATTCGTTAGCTCCCATAAAGTATACAAAAAATCTGTTCTACAAAAAACTTAAACCGACTTCAAAGTATACTAAAAATTAATCAAATCCTGAAATGACAATGGGACCAAACGGGAAGTGTACGCTTCCAAACAATAAATAATCTTCCAAATCGATTAATAAATGACTGAGATATGAGGTTACAAACATTAAAAAAAACATGCAACTGAATTGAGAACCTCCTCGTTTTTTAAAGTCGGTTAAAAATTGATTCCTTATGAAAGTGACATTGATTGATGACGTCATCAACAATCATCACCATATTTTGTCACATCTAACAAAGCAAATCCAACGCGGAAGAAGGCATGGTTAGCTATGATTCTCTATGGCAGTAAAAGACGTGTATAACCATGGGTTGTCTATGTTTTGAGCCACAGACAATGTAGATCGCGGGCAGAGCGGCGCGGGCGCGGTAATGAATCAGATGTGTATCGGCGGACGTGTGAGAACATACGGCCAAAATACCAGCCGTAAATACTGGCTCGCGTGCGCTTTGTGTAGACATACGAACTGTAGAAGTGACATGAAATATATTTCGATTTGATTGCACGTTATCGCAAAGAAAAGTTATTTATAAGGAACTAGCTGTCTCCCGCGTTTCCGGGATAAAACCATAGGCTATCTGCATGCCAAATTTCATGATGATCCGTTGAGTAGTTGAGGCGTGAAGGCGTAACAAACAAACAAACTCACTTTCACATTTATAATATTAGTTAGGATAAGTTAGGTAGAAACACTGAGGATTTGCATTATCCGTCGTCTGAAATATAAATAATATGATAAATCTTTTTTTATACTTGACCGCATCTTTACCATTCTAAAGTCTATGGCCAATTCGTGCTCACACGAGGCTCGCCCCGGGCGTCCAAAATAAAAGTTAAAAGCGTTGGCTGATAAGCGCCCAAATTTTCAATGTTTTCCCTACAGTTACGGCGCGGCGCGGGTTAGCGTTCAACTTATACAGCATGTTGTATTGCACACACGCTTTTAATAGACAACGCTCCCTTACGAAAAACTATGGATACGGTATTTTTTTACAAAATGGAATTAGCCCAAGAGGTATCAGTGAAGATTGATGAAGTTACTCTTGGCCTAAAACGAAAACGTTCGTCTTTTACTTTTAGTTCGCAGCTTAATCGGTTTTTTTAACAATTTGGTTTTAGTTAAACTAGTATATTTCTTATTGATATCGTTAGTGCTATGAATAAGACAAAAATATTTTCGGCCAAAAAAGAATCCGTTTGTCTCACAATGTTGTCTCGTAAAAATATCTTCTAACGCAGTGCTTCCCAGATTGTTCCGCCACGGCCCGGTAATTTTCACACTGCCCCTTCGTGACCCATTTAATACTTTCAAACCCAAGCTGGATCCATTATTACTATAAAAATGTTTTATTAATACTAGGTAAATACTTTGGTATCGCCTATTTAGTCACTAAATTTTAGTGCGAAGTATGGAGCTGCTGCTTATTTTTTACCAAAGAATCCAAGTTCTCGGAATGTTGCGACCCGGTATTTTATTTTGATGGCCCGGTACCGAGTCGCGACCCGGCTAATGGGAAACACTGTTCTAACGCATCCCATCTAACATTAGGTTGGTGTATTTTGTTATGCATGCAAAATACAGCAGTTTTCACCTTATTTCGTAGATCAAAGTGTCTTATAACATAATAGACACCTAAATATCTAGTGCATACAACATAGCTCGTTTAAAGCTCGTTCACACGATAGCTCCCCGTGGAAGTTTGGTTCTTGCCGTTTTTTGCCATGTTTCGCCGTTTTTTTTGCTGTTCCCCGTCGGTTATGTTAGTTAGCCAACTGTTTCTGTCGTTTTGTACAGTCGAGCTCCGAACTTTGAGTGATGTTTAGTCAGATATTGCTTATTATTACTGTAGTTCTTTTTGTGAATTAGGGATGGTTGGGTTCTTTTGTTGAATGTTTGTTTTATTTGTTGGTGTAATGCATATTTTTCTTTGGCGGGTTCTCGGCTCGCGATTAAGGTGTGGTTTTTATGCTGTTTGGTATTAGAGTAGTTGATGGGGACTGATACGGTATACGTAACCAGCTATAGCGTTGAGTAGTGCTGTTAAATGGATTTCAATGATTATGTAAAATTATTAGCGGAACATAAAAAAACATGTAACTTAAATTTTACAATAACAATATTCTCTAAAATAGATCAATAATGATTTGTTATCGCAGAGCCCCTTATCAACTAAATAACAGTATTCTTCTACACTAGTAATGGAGAAAAGGGATCATTACTAGGTCCCACGAAAAACAGAACTGATTCAAAAAAATAAACTAATTTCCTATGCAGTCTTTTTGGAGTATGTTATATGAGGAACAACTAATGAACAACTTAAGTGCTTTTGTTTGCAAGCGTCAATGGGCAACTGCTTACCATTAGGTGGGCCCTATACTTGTTTGATACCATTAATGTGTAGACAAAACGCACGTTTTGTAGATTAGTTCTCGTAACATAAAACACCAAACTATCATCGTTATTTGTAATATTTGCCCGTTAAAATGTTGAATTTGATATGGCCCTCTTCTAAATCTAATTTCCCATCACTTCTAGATGGAAGCATCATGAAAATAAAAGCTACTCACCAGAATACGTACAAATATAACAAAATGTTCTAGATTAACAAAGCACGTTCGTGTTAAAACATGTTCCTTTCATGTAAGAAAAGACAATACAGTGCGTCCCTTACCTGGGTTTTACCATTTCACACATACAGTACTTATGTTACTAAGAACTGATAACGGGAAGATTTACATAAAATAACTTAAAACTACAAAGGACAACACATCATTGTTGTGTATTAGTTTTAATTTTATTGTTTTAGACTAACGGTTTCTAACGCGGAGATAAGATGCAGCCGTTTTGTCCTTCAAGATTTTCTAGAAGTATGTTTAGGTAAATTTAATCTATATACCACGTGCTCTATGAGCCTCTATGTCATCCACTAAGCTCGCATATAGAGTTTTTTTTTTTCATGTTTTATGGTATTTTACCTTCATATAACAATATGCCTATATCGTTCAGTCATTTGGCACATTGTGAAATGTATACTTTTTAACCGACTTCAAAAGAAGGAGGAGGTTCTCAATTCGGTTGTATTTTTTTTTATGTTTGTTACGTCATAACTCCGTCATTTATTAACCGATTTGGAAAATTCTTTTTTTGTCTTGATGGATACACTTCCCGTTTGGTCCCAGATCATATTTTTAGATAGATTTTATTACTTCTTAGTGTACTTTGAAGTAGGTCTAAGTTTTTTGTAAAACAGTCAATTATTGTTTAATATGAACTATTTTCGTACTCCCCTAAAATAGTCAGTTTTACTGATTTTACTTTCAAATATGGCTCATATCCTTACTTATATTATGGTGCGTCCATGCTATGTGAATCGAGCAGGAGCCGAGCCACGAACGAACCTCAACGAGCACGATGAGAATCCCTTTGCTCGTGAAAAAACTGACAATCGCGTTCGTTCGAGGCTCGCAAGCTCGTCCACGCTACGCGAATCGTGCTCGCAGTGTGCTCTATCGTGGCTCGGCTCGTGCTCGGTTCGCCAAGCATAGACGCAGCATTATAAACCGCGTTTATAATTTGTATGTATGGATGTTTGTTACTCTTTCACGCGAAAACTACTGTACGGATTTGGATGAAATTTGGCACACAGATTGAATATGTTCTGGATTAAGACTAGGATACTTTATTAACCCTGGATAACATACGATCCCTCGGGAATGCGGGTGCTAGTACAAAATACATTCATAACACAATTTGCCAAAAGAACTACTATTTCCGCAAAATACTGAAATATACATATTGTTCTATGAAGGTAAACTAGAAAAATTATAATTTCTGCCACATGCCTGTTCTATTATAGTGTCTATGGAACAAACGTGCCCAAAGAAACTTTTTTAAGCTCTGTTATTTGTACAATTATTTGTTCTGTGGCTCTGTAACGTGCTAATCTCTACATATATTATTAAGATTGCTAGGTGTACGTAGGAAGAAGGTAGTCTCCACAACTACAGCTCTGATCCAATTCAAAAAACTCTTACACTTTTTTTTTTTTTTTTTATACCACTTAGATGGCAAACAAGCATACGGCCCGCCTGATGGTAAGCGGTTACCGTAGCGTATGGACGCTTGCAACACCAGGGGTATCACGCGCGCGTTGCCGACCCTGCAGAAATCTCTTCACACCCCTTTTGATGAACCCCATGCTGTACTCCATTGGGAAAACAACGGCGGGGAGCTCATTCCACAGTCTGAGCGTCCGCGGAAGGAAGCTCCTAAGGAATAAAATCTTAATTATTCCCAAGTGCTATAGGCATCCCAGGAACGCGGGTGAAACCGCGGAAGACAGCTAGTTCCTATATATCAACACTAAACCAGCTGTGTCATGTCTCACTCCAATAAAGCGACACTTTAGACCTCAGGTTTACGGAAACCACGAATTCGGAAGTCCAGATAAGGGCATTAATGGATTGGCTGACATAAATGTGACGTCACTCCACATATTTCAAACGTCGCATGTTCACAACAGCCAATGTACTTTGACCTGCGTGTGAGCATGTTTCAACCCTTGAGTGTAGCGGTTTTTTAGTATAAGGAGGGGTGGGGAAGGTCATGTTATTTTGGTGGCGATTAAAGGTTTATCAGATAGTTCAAGGGTTACATTTAGTCAACTATGCGTGGTCCGGTTCACGCGTTAAGGCCGATAAGGATCGGTGGTATTAGCATTTTTCTACGGTTCTTGGTGTGTCTTTGAGGTCATGTGATGTAGGTGGTGGTGGACACGCAATATTCATGTGGGGGTTTTATGTAAGACTGGAGTTTTCTTGGGCGTTTTTTTATACTAAGTTAGCAAACAAGTATACGACCCGCCTGAAGCAGTCATTGTGGTCTATGGGCGCTTGTAACACCAGGGGTATCACTCGCGAGTTTCTATGGTTACTCTGAGATGGCATTTTATGGGAAACTACAGGGTTAGTCAACAACATTTACTATAAGATCAGGAGTCCAAGCCTGCTATTTCAATTGTGCTCCAATGAACTTTCAGTGTTGTCAAAATTATGACGTTTTATGACGCCATTATGACACTATATGCGTTTATAGACAACCAAAACTGTAAATGGTCACAAATTTGACACCGCTGAAAGTTCATTGGAACACAATTAAAATAGCAGACTTGGGACCCAGCTCTGAAAAACAGTCAAGCCAGATGCCATTCAATAATTTCCTATTGTATTGTATTATAAAGCATTTTTGGCGCTAGTCCTTCACTTTGTATAGAGGTTCACTGACTCCCATAATACAGATTATTCTAGCTTGGGAGCCAGAAGACTCATAGACTTGTCGTAAATTTTAGCCGTAATTTTTGTGTTAATATGTACTAAGCTTTTAATGTGTGGCAATAAATAAAATTATTATTATTATTATTAATGGTTATTTCAAAGAAGAATTTTGTTTTTTTTTGAAAATTAAAAAGATTTTCTCCTATTTCTAATGAGTACCAAAATAAGATTTTTTATCACAACTCAAAACCTAATGATTTATACATAAGACAAAGAAGTTTGACAAGTGAAACAATGTTATAAACAAGGAAAAATTTACGCTATAAAAGAAGTATCAGATCAATCGCTTATGAGATCGACACTCGTGCATGGTTAATATCTGTCATAATATAGACAAGTGACGACAGGTTACCCTAATCAACAATCAAAATTAATTGCCCCAAAGCAACACTTAACTATCATAAACACAACATGAGCCACAATGGGGTCGGTTCAACTGTAACTATAGTTATATTTAACCCTTAGTTAGCTGATAATTGTCGGTGGGCGCTAAGATTAATTGATAATGTGTCTGATAAGGAAATTAAGTTGGGTTACTTTAATTGTTGGTTATGTTACTTATTTACATAATCGTTTCGTGGTGTAATTTTTGTTGATTTCAGTTTTGTGGGTAGATGTTTGACCTAATTTTCCGTAGTGCTGCTAGGTGGATGAATAGACGGAACAATTTTCATGGTATTTGTTAGTCCTTTAAATTTTGGGTTCTTATAAGTGAGAAATACCCAACATGAGACTTTCTGCTGAAATTTTCGATTGACTATTTTTCACCTTTTTTATCAATCCAGCTCATGTTGAGTCTAGAAATACACGACCTGACTGAGGTCTGATTATTGATATGAACTTTAGTCTGCTTGTAATTAAGTTCAATTTTGAACACAACCAAATAGAAGTGGACGTTCTATAGAGAATTCTTAATTTTACCAAGATGTATGGCAACTGCAAGATATTTTCGCGGACTTCGATCGTAAAAAAACTTAATAGCTTTATACTGGGTGGAGATTTCGAGATGGCATATTTTCGAAACCTATGTTGGATTAGTCATGCTGCAACTTTAACTTTGGGAACTACACTGAAATCTATTTTTTTTTTACTTTTCATACATTATTTTCGAGCAAGGTTGACATTTTGAAAGAAAAGTAAAAAAAAAAGTTTGAGAATAGGTTTCGAAAATATGCCATCTCGAAATCTCCACCTGTTATAATCGGTAGTTAGCAAACCATAACTTTACTCAAACTCTGTATTTTAAAAACAAATCGTTGACAATGCCCTCGTCACGTGACGGGGCCGGCTACACCACGTTCACTTAATTTAAACACGGGATTGGCGGGCCCGTACAATAATTAATGTATAATAACGCTTTATTGAGTTGTTTATTACGTGTTTATTTTATACCGACATGAACTTTTTTTTTGTTAAAAAACGTGAGTGAAAAGCTGGTAACATTTAATAATTTATAACTTCTAAGCTCTTCTAAGGTTTCATGCCTTTGATAAATGTATCGCTTTCAATAGTAAGCCGAATAAAAGATAGTGGAGTCCTTCTACGGACGCCAATCACTGAAATATCTATCAATATTGATAAAAAGGTAAATAACAAAAAAAACTAAAAAAAAAACAATTTCCCGCCCCGTCACTTTATAAGTGGCTTTATTATATTGCTCGTCAGTGTATGTATGTATATATAATTGCAGTAGGTAAAGACAAATGGGAATGCCTTACCTTCCTTATACATCTATATAGATATCTTCACAATAGACTTAAAAAAAAAAATTGTATTGCCTCATATTACCTGGATCCTCTGTATTTTCTTGTTTTATTACTAATTTTGAAACAAACGTACCGACAGACAAATTTCACAATACTTAATAGATTTTTATTACGGTGTACTTTTCTCTCAATACAATGTTTTGGAGTGTTTTTATTAGTTTTTATATAACTTTTAGTTACATGGGTGTTGCAGTAAAGCTATTAAGATAATGTTTTACTGTGTTTAAATGTTCACATGGTATTATTTTAAACAAAAAAAACTTTTATCCTTACCTGTTAGCACGGACTACGGACACCTATTTCAATTTTACTTTTCTATGAAGATTTTAGTACCTTTACGCACGAATTAGTTGTATAGGAGCTTATCCTGTTAATATTAAAAACAACATTTGGTGTGGATGTTTGTTTCTCCATAATGCCGTAATTGCTAAACATCATCATCATCATCATCATCATCATCAGCCTATAATGTCCCACTGCTGAGCATAGGCCTCCTTTCACAAATCAGGGTGAAAAGGAATGGGCAGATACTCCACCACGCGTGCCCACTGCGGATCGGTGGAGGTAGGCTAGTGGCCAACCTACTGTTGGAATTTTTCAAGCCGCCTAGGAGGCATCCAACTAGCTTAACGACTATCACAATTAAGTGATAACCGGAACCAACGGCTTTACGTGCCTTCCGAAGTACGGAAACGCTCGATTTGAAATACCACTAGGCGGTCACCCATCCAGGTACCGACCAAGACAGACGTAGCTTAACTTTGCCGATCGATTAAGAACGGCTAATCATGCTAAACCACGAGCCCTTCACATATGCATTGCTAAACATATTTATACATAATTGTTAAAAGAGATCCATTGGGAGCGCTTAACTAATAAAAAAAACTAGATTATCACTGATATCTGAAATAGAAATCATAATCAAGTACTTATGCATATTATATACAATAACATTGGTGATAAAACAATAAATATGTCATAAACGTGTGTACGAAGGGTTCTACATTAACTTAGCTAATATTGATCACACAAACATTTATTAATGAACGTGAGTTATGCAACCGTTTTAGGGGTTATGGTTCATTAAGGGCGATATATCGTAACGTTATGCAGCCTAAAGTTCTATTATCGCTTGTGGGTCAAAGATTAAACGTTAGTGCAGATGTTACGATTGGTTTAAACATTTTTGTCAATTATGCTTTATGAAAGTAGCGATTTTTTTGTTATTAAAAACTAGCGACCCGCCCGGCTTCGCACGGGTGCAATAATGTGTAATGTTATAAAAACACGGGCCGCCGGCAGCGGGGTAGGGCCCAAAATACTGGTGGTGAGGGCCGCAGAGAGAGGAACCTGCTCCTAACGATGCGTGCCGTGTCTAGAAGTGCCGTCTTCTGTATCTGACCCTTGATCCAGCCATCTAGCGAGAGCCTCTCAAGATGTTGGTCGAATCTGTTTAAGATTACCTATTTATTGTTAAAAATGAAAATACTTCATAAAGCATAATAAAATAATAACTTAATTATACCAAGTTTCACATCTGCGTTACCTAATCCGTAACCGAATACAGGGTGTACATAGGGCAATACTCGTTTTTCGTAAAACATCGGCAGCACGCGAGCCCTGCACCGACACACGTGCCTCATCCACAACAAAATGCAAATTAATAGGCTTTCGTATTAGGTCTGTACACAGGCTGATCTTTTTTTCATATATATTAACTGTAACATAAAAATTGTGTTAGTTATCATTTATTAACATATAGTATTCTAAAAAGTTTTTCATAGCAGTATTTCTGATTAATACATACATGTCTATGCCGGAACGGATGACTATGATAATTATGAAGCCTACATTTTCACCTATAACATTTTGCTAGTAAAAAATATGCTTATTTGAATAAAAGTCTCTCCAGTCCAAGTTCCAAGGTATGTAGTCTACATACCTTGGAGTAAAACTGAGTCGTAATCCTTTTTCGACATCAAACAATATTACTGAATGTGTATATTGTTATTATTTTTTAATTAATTTATCTATTTATTTTGTGATGAAATATATAATTCTGTAATGTTGTGTGTATGTCGGATTAAATGTTTTTTCTTTCTTTCTTTTTCTTTTCAGTCAATTGCGTTTTTAAAGGGTGCGGACGGGACCCTATTACTAAGCCTCCGCTGTCCGTCCATCCGTCTGTCTGTCAGTGGGATGTAGGCTGTAGGTATCTCATGAACCGTAATAGGTAGACAGTTGAAATTTACACAGAATGTGTATTGTATTCTATATCTATAACAACAATTAATAAAAGAATATAATTAAAATAAAAGGGCCCCATACAAGAAAAATAATTACTTTTATTTTCGAAATGTGCTATTTTATTGTAGCTTTTAGATGATTAACCCAACTTTGTGCTTGTTCAATTAGCCAGTTCAGGTAAACTCAATAAACTTTATTATTATTATCATATTTAAATTTATTTTGATATTAATATACATTTGTCAAAAATGTGTTAAAATTAACCTGTAATCGCTGTATAAACGTCGTCGGCCGGCGCAAATTCGGGTAGGTTCGGTGATTCGGTGCCAGGCAGCACCGGCCCTGTATAATTGCCCGTCTGTTTTCCACGTGTGCCTCATACGACTGTTCAATGTAGTACTCGGGAATTAATTCTTTATAATCTTACCTCGGTTGTCATTATAATTATAGGCCCGATTTTTCAATCCCTTGATACCTCGGTGTAACTATTCCTCTGATAAGACTTTTCAAAAACTGTTCTAATTTCAAATTAGCATCCAAATATGAATAGGAAGCGCTCGTGGTGTAGCATGATTAGCCGTTCTTAATCGATCGGCAAAGTTAAGCTACGTCTGTCTTGGTCGGTACCTGGATGGGTGACCGTGACCGCCTAGTGGTATTTCAAATCGAGCGTTTCCGTGCTTCGGAAGGCATTTATTTATTTATTTATTTAATTGTGATAGTCGTTAAGCTGGTTGGATGCCTCCTAGGCGGCTTGAAATACTCCAACAGTAGGTTGGCCACTCGCCTACCTCCACCGATCCGCAGTGGGCACGCGTGGTGGAGTATCTGCCCATTCCCTTTCACCCTGATTTGTGAAAGGAGGCCTGTGCTCAGCAGTGGGACATTATAGGCTGATGATGATGATGATGATCCAAATATGGGCTGTAAAATCAGCCCTAAATGACCAAATATAATTAGGTACCTATTACTAGTTAGGTACCTACATTTTGTTTGAAATTTTGAAATTGGAAGCGCTTACAAATATTGATAGTGTGGAGCAACAATTAAATTGTCCTTCAAATTCGATTTTACAGTAGATAATTTCGCGATAAAACGACAGGTCGACACGCTGTGGCACACGGGTCGTGGAGAGTCGCATAGTGCCTTGAAGTGTTGTCTCGCACAGCGACCGTGGGACAGCTGGCTGCGTAAACGGAACGCAACTGTAACGAATCGATTATCAAGAATCGATTTTTCAAAATAACGGTAGCCATAAGCTATTTACATCTCGATAGTTACGTAGCAATTTGTGAGCGTGATCGATGAAATTTCCTTTTGCGGGTAAACGTTTGCTTATTGAAGCTTCAATTGTCATTTCATAAGGCACGGCGACGCAACGGTACGAATGCGGCACACAATTGATACACGTCCAGTTATCGATGACCCCTGGCTGGTGTCCTCACCCCTCTACCGTCAACGATGTGTTGGATCATCGGCGGGACACGGCAGGTCTAGATGAATCGGTCTAGTGACACATTGTCACCGGTCGCACGATTTCACTGTCCGGCGAGACGTGACGAGTTACGCGTGGTCGCCGTTTTTATTTCTGCCAATGACGGGTGTCGAGGCGTGGTGTGGCCAGTGCGAATCCACCAACGCAACGGTACACCCATATTGATTCTTATTAGAAAGGGGAAAAGTTCATTTTATAATAATTAGCGCGCGACCAAGTTTGTCGTTGTGCAACCGGTCGGAGTGGGAGTGATATGTTTTTTTCACCGACTACACACGCCCACCGTCCGAGACGAAATCGTCAATCGAATAATCGAGGCTCGATTGCGTCGCCCGATTTCTAAATTGATTTTCTATTTAGTCGTATTTATATCCGTCGGGTTCATCCGCGAAGTAATAATTTTTCAAGGATATATCGATTTCATAAGTCGCGTCATCTCGGATGAGAGAAGAATAAGCCTAATCTATTGTATACCAGTGTTCAATCTCTATTACATCAAATTCAAGTTCATTACTCGATTGCTTTGAGTTAACAGTAACATAATTGTAGTTAAAATTTGTAACGTAATCCTGGCGATATATCTCTGAGATTTGATTTGGCTTTGTGTTTTGTCGGCCACTATGATTATGACGTGACTGGCACATCTGTCTGCCGCGCCGGTCGCGTCGCGTCGCGTCGCACGCGCCGCTCGCGCTGTCCCGCCAAAACTGAGGTCAACGTACACTTCCATTTATCGTATTGAAAAATAGATTCTTTTTGTGGTAGCACCCGTTGTTTGTTTACTTTGTTTTTCAAACTGTGAGCGCTGGAACACTTATAGATTTTGCTTTTAACCTTTACAACAATAACTGATGAAACCTATGACTCTTGTTTTTTGTTTGATTGTATTGGGAAATTCTGTGACATTGCATTGGTTTGTATCAAATTAATATTGCAGCAAAATACCCAGTAAATCGATTACAATCGATTAGTTTTGCATGGAGTTTCTTAATCGTGCACAATCGACGTTATTTCCCGACGAGCACTCATCATATACTCACACGAGACAAAAGAAGAATAACTCGATTAAATCAGGCTCATTTCGATTCCCAAGGCATTTTTACGTGCACGTAATGGTCAAGTTATCGACATGGACACATCTCGATATCATCGATAACATTCACACGTAGCACACGCTCTAGCCGTCTTGTCAATAGAGATGGGTTGGCGGGTGCTTTGTTGCATTATCGATTATCGACATCGATTTTCGACGGCGGTCCTGTCACTCAAAACTTTTGGGAGTTTTTGTGAAGCCGTCGATGTATCGATGTGTTGTAGGCAAAGTTTAAACGTGGCGTTTTTGTAAGTATATCTTTTTGTAAAGTGCCGACTGCGTGCCTTTGCCTATAAGTGCAGTGACACTAGATTCTTGTTTTTGTTTTCGTACTGTTCAATCTTTGAAGCTCGCTAGTTCGATGACCTAATAACTTAACAAGATTTAAAATTATTTAAGAGAAATTCTAATTGCTATAAGACTAAACAAGAAGATTAGAAAAGGGTAAGCTTGTTTACATTCTAATCCAAATAGATTCTGATAAGAAAAAAGACAATAAAATTAAAAAAAATGCACATACCATCAATAGATAAATAATTGATTAAAATATGAGAGAGAGCCTGCCTGAATGTCAGTGGCTATCTAGTCGTTATAAACATCTGCAATGTTAGAGTGATGATTACTAATGGGGTGTCGACCTGTATAAAGCGTAGAACAACAAGGGAACTGCTTTTCAACTTGTGCGGGTTCTACAAAGTAGTCTTACTGTAGGGTTTACAGCACGGACTAGTGTTCAAATTGTAAGAAACAATGGCGTAACAAAGGGTAATCACTTAAAAAACAAAATAATACTGATTCAGTCAAACATAGCTGAAAGTAAAACTATTAATCCAGAATACCTAGGAAGTTCTGGCCATTATTAAAATCGTCTAACCTCATGAACACTTGCACCGCAACAGATGGTAATATATCGATAGTATTGGTGGTATTAAGTTGTGTAAAGATGACAGATATCGCCTTGTCCATAGAGATGATCTGGAGCACAGAATTAACCAATAACTACAATGAAACAATGTTTGAGATACTTTTTTAACACCCGCTCTTGAAAACTTGAGATGAGAGGTTGTTTTAATTAATGGTCAAATAAAAAAGTTTTTATGAAATATGATATTACTATTTTGTGCAGGCATGGATTATATTTACTACCAAATTGTAAAACTATCGATCTACGAATAACATTTCGATCTTAAAAATCGTTTAAAGTATCAAAAATCAATTATTTTTTACCATCTCAGTCGATTGTCACCGAAGACAATCTTTTAAGAAAAACATAATTAAAATGCTATAAAAACGATCCAACGTTTCGAAAATTATTTTTTAAAACAACGTTAATTAAACGACAAAGCGTAAACATTTGAAAATCGAAAAAAGTACACGTCAAAACGCAAATTACGCAACAGGCCCACTCACTGGCCACTCAGTTCAACGGCCTCGCCATATTAAAAAGTTACGGACAATGGAAAAAAGTAGGTAAATTTGAAAACAGAATGTCAATAGCCGGCGGCCGGCCGAACCTGCCCCACGCGCCCTTGACTTGCGGAGATAAAAAGGGGGAGATGACCGACACCCCTCCCCACCACCCCTCAGCGCTGCCCTCTGCCCAAGCTCGCGGTATATTGCTTCTTTTATCGAGCCCCTAAACTTTTTGAACTTCAGACTTCAGTGCAACTGGTAGTGTTAAAGTTTATTTATGTTGTTTTTTTTATAAACAGGCAATATTCACTTCTATAGTGCTTCTTTATTGTATTCTGTTGCTTTTATTTCTTATTGAACTTGTTAATAAAAATGAAAATAAATTGAATAGTTAAGTAAATTAAAATAAAATTTATGTAGTTCATAAGCATATCATATCATAGTCTTGACCATAGTCAGGAAATGGAAATCACATAAATTTATTTCTACTTTTAGCAAACCTTTTCAAAATTTCAAAATCTGTATCACAACAACAAGCAAAAAATATCAACAAAAATAGAACTAAATTACCCACAGTCAAAAGCCACTTTCGCCAAAATGATGTCATAGATTAAAAACACGATAGATATAATAACAGTATCAGCTGATCGTAAAGTGTCCCCTCGCGGGCGGTGACCTTGAGCTCGCGACCCCACTATTGAAATTAAAGGAGAACCAGAGGTTACTGGCACTTTGCACTTTTAAAAATGGTATTGCCAGTTGTGTAACTGCCCGTTATATAATTTTAAATATAGAATACTTTTTTACAAGCCTTTTAATTTGCATGGTAGTAATAATTGTGTTTTGTTTTTTTCACGCCGCTATGGATGTTCCTGGATGGGTGACCGCCTAGTGGTATTTCAAATCGAGCTTTTCCGTGCTTCGGAAGGCACGTAAAGTCGTTGGTCTCGGTTATCACTTAATTATGATAGTCGTTAAGCTAGTTGGAGGACTCCTAGGTGGCTTGAAAACTCCAACAGTAGGTTGACCACTGTTGGAGCCTGCCTCCACCGATCCGCAGTGGGCACGCATGGTTGAGTATCTGCCCATTCCCTTTCACCCTCATTTGTGAAAGAAGGCCTGTGGCCAGCAGTGGCACATTATAGGCTGATAATGATGATGATGATGGTGATAATGTATACGTTAGGCGATGATAACTTAGTGGTAGTGACGTTGGATACTGAGCGTAGGTCCTTGGTTCGAATCCTACAATGAGCTTGAGCTTTCGGTGCAGGAAAACATGACTGTAACTGAACCTGTACGGTGGTAAGGTACTTTTTGGTACCCACCTGGCTGGCTACCACCCTCAAGTTGAAAATCTGCACTTGAGAGCCAGTTCCTTCTAGGCTTTGTGTGCTTACCACCTTCGGCCACATCATCACTTAACATGGTGAGATTGCGAACAGGCACTGGTCTATGTACTTTGCACGGTGTCACTTTGTTGTTCCAGCTGGCTTCCAACGTCAAGCTCTGTTGTCGTAGGTACCAGAATATAACCTGAACTTGGAAGCTAGTTCTATTCCTTCAGCAAAACACAAGACGATAATTTTTAACCGACATCAAAAAAGGGAAGAGGTTCTCAATTCGGTTGTATGTTATTTTTTTTTATTTTTGTTACCTCATAACTCCGTCATTTATTAACCGATTTGGAAAATTCTTTTTTTGTCTGGAAGGGTACACTTCCCGTTTGGTCCCATTGTCATCAGATCAGGATTTGAGTACTTCTAAGTGTACTTTGAAGTCGGTTTATGTTTTTTTGTAAAAAAGTCCATTTTTTTTTTAAATCTTGTGAATGTCAAATCTACTGAAGTTACCACCAATAATAAATAAATAAATAAATATCCTGGGACATTCCTCACACACGGTCATCTGATCCCAAACTAAGCAGAGCTTGTACTATGGAAACCAGATAACTGATATAATACATATACTACTTTTTGATTGTAAATACTTACATTATAGCCGTGTGTAAAGAATGTATCAGGATATTTAAATTATATGTACTTATATGTAAAAATTCGTGTATGTTTGTTATTCAATCACGCCGTAATAGCTTATTGGATATGTCAAACTGATGGATGGATAAGTCAAAATGGTGGATATAATCATAAACAAAATGCATTCTAAATTTGATGGTATCACTAAAATGATAAACCTCGATTTTGGTAATATTTATAATGTTTTTGCTATTTATTGAAGAAAATTAAAAAAAGGGCCAACACGGATCTGTTAATTGGTGTCTTGATTTTATGATTATGTTCATATAATACTATTTCTTTCATGGTTTCATTCATTAACAACTAAAATAGCGAACCCTGTTTAGCTTACACGCTTCGAAATATACGATCACTTTGAAACTAGTAAAACCACGAGGAAAGGTAGTCTTCTTACGAAATAAACTCCTCGATTATGGTATAAAATACCTATATTTTTCTAAGAAACAATAAAACAAATAAATTTAAATGATCGTATAATTTAACAATTCAAATAAAAAAAGAAAAAAAAAACTGACTAATTTACTAAACAACCATCATTTACATAATGTTTCGTCATTGGAATGATGGATTGGTTGAAAACAAAAACAAATATAGCTAGATTTATGTATTTTGAATTATTATGAAAGGTTATTATGATCGATTTTTCTTTTGAAACCTTTAAGTTTCAATTCACTGCCGCTCTCACAGTGGACTAACAAGCTGTGGCCATGCAAAGAGCGTTTCAATAAGCAGCGACTTACTGCCAGTTTCTGAAATCAAATTTTTGTTATCAAAACTATTGCCGTCTTATCTTTTCAGACGACATTGACAATTATAGGTTTTCAACAAAATATTGTGACAGTAGTCTGCTCATTTTTTTACAGGTTTGTTTTTGTCAAAGGTGTTAAACAGAGCCTAAAAAGGAACAGGTTCGCAAATATTAGTAGTAGATAATTAGAATGGTTTAATTAGACGAGTTGTAATAGTATTGGAAAGACTCGACAAATGAGAAATAAAAAAATATAATTAAACGGAAAAAAATTATATTTATCGACTTACTTTACCAACATTAATAATCAAACGTTAATCAACAATGAAAAACAGAAACAATATTTTTTATAGCACAACAAATTTACAATATGAATCTCACATTTTTATTTCCACCATAAAAACTTAGATTTTTTATAAATAAAAAAAAACTAGTATGACTCGAACTGTACGCTCACCGCTTGTCTGATGGCCCAACATCTGATACAACCGGGGGCCAATGTCCACTGCGTTCCATTGATTCAACTTTCTTCGAGAAATCACGTCGAACGCCGGAAGACGATTCGTCGCGGAACACGCAGACCAGAACGCGGTCTTTAAATATACTGACCATTCTTTACACTACATTATTACTGTAAAACCAACTTTAATCTCAAACATTAAAATTCAAATTGCGCTGTTTTATTTATTGATGACAAATAATTTAACACCAATCAAATGGAACCTCTAAGTACTTTTAAATAAGGGACAGTTTTGGTTGATCAAAGTGTAAAGATAAGCGTGTGTTGGACCATTTCTAATCTTAGTTCGTTGTTCACGCGCGACTGATGTAGGCTGAAGGAATCGCACAGTCATCGCTGACAGATGACGCGTTCCGGACTGGTAGGTGTGATATCTGGTAGCCAGTTCACAGATTAAGGCATGTATTGTTGGATGGGAGCCATTGAAGCGTCGTGTGATCGTTTGACTCATTAATGATGCAAGAAATTGATGCTCCTCATTTTACTAAAATACTTTTTTTTCTTTGTATAGGCCTGTGTTTGACTGCCATCTCACCATGGTAAGTGATGATGTGGCCGAAGGTGGTAAGCACACAAAGCCTAGAAGGAACTGGCTCTCAGGTGCAGCTGTCGGAACACACTGATAGCTGCTTGGCGACAGATTTTCAACTTAAGGGTGGTATCCAGCCAGGTTGGTACTACAATATACTCTGCCACTGTCCTATGGATTACTCACGATGTTTTCCTTCGCCGAAAGCTCAAGCTCATGGTAGCATTCGAACCCGGGACCTTCGTCTCGGTATCCGATGTCACTATCAATGAGCTATCATCGCCTTACTGTCGCCCTTCTTTGGATAAATGGCGATTCCCAAGAAAAATTACGCCAAAGTAATTTTACTTAACAATATACAGGATAGATAGCAGTCAAAACATATTATCATAACTAATATTATAATGCGAAAGTGACTCTGTTAATTTTTTTGTTACGCCTTCACGCCTCAACTACTCAATGGATCATGAAATTTGGCATGCAGATAGCCTATGGTATGGAGAAGTACTTTTACTATGGGACCGACACTGAATTCTCAATTTTTTTTATTTGCTGTTCATACATTATGATCGAGCAAGGTTGAAATTTAATATGGAAAGTAAAAAAAAAAAATTGAGTATTCAGTGTTGGTCCCATTGTTGTTCAGCATGACTAACCCAACATAGGTTTCGAAAATATGCCATCTTGAAATCTCCACCTGTAATATGGTCTACTGTTCTTGCGGTGAGCGAGGTCACCACAGCGGCCTGAGAAGACACCGTGCTGGGAGACCAGCTCTTCAAATCTATTATGGGTCTGAAGAGATTTCTGTAAGATCGCGTGATTGATAACCCAGGTCTTGCAATGCAAGAATCTATAAGCTATGGTAACCGCTTACGGGAAAAATATACATATCAAATCTAGAACCTCTCATTTTTAAAGTCGGTTAAGTACCGTGTTCTATCTCATTTTTACGGCGATACTAGCTCAGCGGCTTCAAATGCTGTAGCGTAGGTCTTAGGTTTGAATTCAACAATTAAATTGAGCTTTTGGTGAAGGAAAACATTCGGAGGAAACCATAGCTCGGCGGAAGGGTAGGTACAATACCCGCCTGCCTGGCTCAAGTTGAAAATCTGTCCCCAAGCATCTATCGCTGTGCTCCGACAGCCGCACTTAAGAGCCAGTTCCTCCTAAGCTTTATGTGCTTACCACCTTCGGCCACGTCTCCACTTTTTTTGTATGAACCAGAAGGTGTTAGCTCCAGATTTTACACTTTCAGGCGGACTATTAAGAAACCAATAAGAATTTGCAAGATCTGGCATCTTGTGGGCTACCGAACTATTATAAATCACAGTCATTCATCTTCCTTGTACCTACTTCATTAGGGGAAAATAATAACTGAGTAAAATCAAAGAAGTGTAGCACGGCCGAACACAGGGGTTACGCGGATTTTAGAAGGCGCGTAAATATAGTAAGCTTGATCCAAATATTGATCCTCTGTAGGTAATATTATAATAAAGTCAATTGTTGATTCTATAAACATATACTTTACCAATATTACGATGAGAAATAATTCGTAGCTCAACAATTTACTCATATGTTTCGTAGCACATGCTCGCGTTGAATTCTTCTACACGTGTGTAGACATGCTACGCATAAGTGTAGCGCGTAGCGTCGCATGCGCAGCGCATCTACCGAGTGCTACGAGTATTAATAGCTACGAGGATTTATAAATATTCAAGTTTTATAAAACTATATGCAATAATGTTAGGTTTTATTACCCGTATAATATTTCCTTTGATTCCCCAATCATTCTAGTTGTTGAGCGAGCGTTCACTCAAAATTAAAAACGAAACATCCACGGTTTCAATAATACCAACTAACATGCAGAAAAACCTTTTTATATCACCCTCGCTCCCCGGCGAGTTCATTACACATCAACAGCGTTCACCAATCAAGCTTTCATTAGTCGAGAACGAAACAATCAATATTCATATCCCATGCGAAATCTTAATAACGCGCCGTGTGGAGGCAGAGCGAAGAAAAAGAAAGAAAAAACCGTTGATAGATGATCCCGAGACTGCGCCGCATTCGCAACGAAATTAAAAAGAACAAGTCATATCACTTAGCGCACACAGAAGCGCGGTTTTTATTAAAAAATTCTACATATCTCGCGCGTCTTCACCGCTTTATCTTAACCCGGGGGTGGGGGCGAGCGAGACGAACGACAAAAAAATACAGCGAAAGAAAGGGACGGCCACGCGTAGAATACGAAAATTATAATTGCCAACTGTACGTAAATTAACACCGTGGATTCGGTTCGCGCTCTCCTTGTCGGCTTTAGTGTGGTGTGAGTGAGACGGGCTGTGTTTGTGTGTGCGCCGCGGATTGAATGATTTACATACATGGTGCGCTCACAAACACAATAATGGACAGAGGCGCGGAAAATCGAAGGAAGCGATGCGACGCGATCGGTTTTCCGATTTACTTTATGCGCTGGATGCATCTGTGCGCCGGTTGCCGGGTTGCCGGGTTGCCGGTCCTCGCCTGCATAATGGATGGCTACAGTCTGAGCACGAAAACAAACCGGCCCGCCGGATTATTGGATGGGAATATGAATACATTATATTTTTACAGCATGCAGCTTCTGTTGGACTGTGAAAAAATAAACATTGGATTTAAATTAGAAAATCTTTTACCGAGTCCAACTATAACTGATGAACTAGGAGCTTTTATGCAAATATCAAGATCGTTTGCGATTATTATGTATAAAAACCGAGAAATGCATTATATTAGGTTTTAAACTACTAGGTGAAGGTACAAAATCACTAAAAGTAATATAGACTTTAAACAGGCTTACTAAAGTATAACATGAAAATATTAATACTGATAATAAGCTATTGCCAAAACTCCCATATCTACGTCACACACCTAAAATTCCCTAAATATAAAACACAGCGTCTGTCATAAAGATATATCTTTGTCGCAAGTACACGCACAAAACAATGGCGCGGTGACGGTTGACCTCGGCCGCGCCTCCCCATGTCTTGCCGCTTGCCGCCCGGTAGCGCCGCGTGCAATTAATATGCCGAGGCGGCCGCGAATACTGCGATACAACGGTTTTGATACTTGCAGGGTTTGTGGTAGCATGTGGTAAGTGTGGTAGTAAATATTTTTGTCTTTCTCTAGTCTCCAATTGTAAGAGTATTAATTGAAAAATTGTTCTCATTATATTCCTCATTGTAACCGATACAAAAATATATAGTATTGATAATTCAAATACTACTGTTGCTATACAAAATCACTTCAATTTAAAATAGATACATTCCGTTGATATTGAGGTGTTCCAAATGACGTTGAATTGTTTTCAGTAATAGTCACTGCAATGTTTTTGTTGGTTCGTCTTGAATTACCTCTTAGTACTTCGAGTTCTTCAGCAAGAGCTGCTCAATGGAAGAGGTTAAATTGTGAAATTTCGCAGACGTAAAGTTCTGATGCCAACAGCTTTAGTATATCAAATCAAAAATTATTTATTCAATTTAGGCCCTGATAAGGCTCTTATGAACGTTAACAAATGACTCTACACCGGTAGTATCTATTCTATCTTAAGTATAAAGTAAGAATAGACTGAGGCATTCGTCATAGAGTCATAATCTATGGTAAGATTGGTATAATTGGTCATATTGAAAATTTGCTCGAACTTATTATCGTCTTTAAAAAACTTTTTAACTTTTTAGGTTACTAGATGATGTTAAATACAAGTAGATTTGACATGAAAGCGTAAATATTGAAACAAAGATTGTTGAAAATAAAAATAATAAATAAAAATATCTAATTACAACGATCAAGCTACACCGGTTGACACATAACCCGTCCAAGTTTTCTTTTGCGAAAGAAGAGAGAGAATTTTTGATCAATAATTGTCACTGGGCGGCCCCCCCTTCTCCCGGCAAGGGTGGGGTAGGGTCCCGCGGGGGGAAAGGCTCGAAGGGAGGGAGGGGGGTAATTACGAGTGCGTTTTGTTACCGAGATGATAGGCGCGAAAAATGGCTCGCGCGTGCTTTACGTGTCTCCTGTAGTTTTGAATATTCAAAGTCGGCCTTTCGCCCTGATGAAATATTGAATTGACTGGGTAATTTATTCCCCCGGGAATTTCCAAACGGTCCACGCTCCGTTCGGATATTGAAATTAGGATACGCTTTGCTCAAGGAGCGTTTGTGTGGCCTATATCTGAGGCGCACTCCATCTGGGTTTAATTTGCTTAGCTTGCTTTCAGTGGTATTATAGGTACTCACTTTATTTTTTATTACATCAATGGCAAACAATTTAAATTGGGCTTTATATCTTATGTACATAAGACAAATATGCTATGTTTGAATCATATTAATATTCGTTCAGTCTGAGTGAAAGTAGATAATCCACTTTACCCACGAGCATACCTAGGTAATAATATTCATAGCTGTTATGAAATATACAAATAGTCTTCTGTATCAATTGTGTGCTTTTGTCTAAATGGCAACGACACGAAACTTTAAACGGGAAAAGTTTTCTATGACAATTAATTGTATAGAACAACGTACATTCAAATTTGTAATTTTGTACCTATAAAAGGTGCGTTCGAATTGGAGTGATGTCGTTTTTAACAGTTTCAAAATGGGCATTTTTGTTTATGCGTTCGAATTGGAAAATTTCAATAATTTTGCAACTTTTGCCACTAACGATATTTCCCAAATCGAACGATTAGATACAAAAATGACATGTGCTTGCTAATCGCCTGCTTGTCACTTGTCTCAACCTACCTTTTTCCTTCAGTTAATCTTTATACAATGTTAATCTGACAAATGATTCTCTTGCCTATTAGTATTTCTATCAAATTTTACAATAACAATTAGAATTTTCGCTTCCCGTTTGAATTTTCGAAAACTTATCTGTCTGATTCAAAGATGTCAAAATATGATCACAAACGACCCTGCCTCGGAGGTGGGTCAAAATTTGCAGTTCACGATGTCGTTTTTAACTGTTTCCGAATAAAACGAACGGTGAACGAAAACTGTTCAAAACGCCAATTTCGCCCACAACTTTCCAAATCGAACGCCCGATGTGATCGTTTTTGGCATTTTTGGCTGTTATTTTTGCTACCATACCCCAATTCGAACGCACTAATAGTCGATATTAACATACTGACAAGATCTCATCTTAAGTTCAAATAAAATATTACCATAAGTATATCAACGTATACATTTAAAACAATACCGTGACTTATTGACTAACAGGCTAGCCTAAGTCGGAAGGCCTAGATATTTGATAGTTGGAGGTGAGTAACACCTAAGTGCGTGAATCTCAAGTTTTATAGATAACTGTTTATTTAATATTTTGTAATGAAACATGTGATAAATTTTATTATTTTAATATCGTTACGGGAGTTCCCTATATACTGTTTCGAATGGTAAATCTTAGTGTTGTCACTTGAAAGAAGTTCTAGGGATTAAATTGTTTACAAGCTTTTATTAAGTTTCACCAGTCCGGTGTGTGTAATCGAATCTTGCAAGATAAGTTTGACCCACTTCTCAGTGTCCGATTGAGCTGAAATTTGGTATTCATTAGTATATTGGATGACAATGCAAGTACAGACAATATAAAGCACAGTCACCATAAAAAGCTTGTACCCCATGCTTATTCTCCATTGGGAAAACCACGGCGGGGAGCGTCCGCGGAAGAAAGCTCCTTTGAGCCCGCATAGTTCGAAACAATTCTGGTTTCAATGTGTGAGGATGGGTTCCCCGTCGATGGCGAGAGTTGCGATGGTGGAAGGTAGCCGTGGTCATCAAGTCGAACAATTCCTTAGAACACTCTCCGTTGAACTAGCGGTAGAACACACATAAGGAGGCAAAGTCTCTCCTCAGACTAAGGGGCTCTAAACCGCTCGTGAGCTCGGGATCGTCAACAATTCTGATGGCACGTCGCTGAACCGAGTCTATAGATGACAGCATTATTATTTTATTAAAAATGTTTTTATGAACAAAAACTTGTTTTTCATAATTATGTAGGCAAAAGACGCCCCTCCTATCCGCGAGCCAACGGCAGATGTGTTCAATGCTTGCTTTCAATGTATCTTAAGAACGCACGTATTTTAAATATCCACTTATTTGCATAAGTAACAATTGTTTCTCCGTACAAAAACAGTTGATTAACAATTGAGAAATTAAGCGAGTAGACTCGAATGGAAGAATGTATGGAGTGTGTACAAACAAGCTATTGCACTTAGTAAGCGCGCAAATATGCAAATTCATGCTTTGCTTGCTTGGCACGAGTGTGCGTTGTGTGCTGTGATAGACTTAGCGAGGGGGTGGAGTCGTCGTAAGTATTATAAAAATTCATGTTTTGTTAACATTATTTTACAACAGAGTCAGCATACAAGCATACGGCCTAACTGGGGGCCAGCCACAAGCTCTTAAAAATATTATTATAACCTTACTTGTCTTTTGTCCTGCTTTGACGTCGGATGTCAAAGAAGGACCAAAGAGAAGTAAGGTTATAATAATATTATTTTAAGAGCTTGTGGTTAGGTCTCTAGTGGTAAGATATCTGAATTCCGCCTTAACTGACAGGTAACTCTACATACATTTATTTCTATATAAGTTAACTCTCGCGGTTTCACTTGCATTCCCTTGAAAAAAGTATCTTAATTTGGAGCTGTGTGTGCTGAGTAACAAAGATACCAAGCATTTATATCATTTATTATTAGGATATTCCATACATATAAATATACATAATTCATGCCAATATTATTATGTGATATTGCGTTGTGAAATGTGCTTAGAAAGTCGGCATAGAAATAATAACAAAGATACAGAGAAAACTCTTAAACATGCCTTATGCGACCGTAGGCTAATTTAATTAGAAAAATATTACCAAGACGTTAAAATTAATTAATTATAGAAATAAAATCAGCTCTATATATTTCCTTGTTTTACAGGGACACCGAAGTAAGATGAGGGTGGTTAATGAATAAAAAAATTCCCGTTTTTTTTCCACAGCTCAGTGATTAGTTACCCTTATAATGAGTAGTGTGTGTGTGCATACATGCGTGCGTGTGTGCGTGTGTGCGGAGGGTTGCTTAAGTTTTTTACATGACAGTTGATAAGGGATGCAGATTAGGAGGTTTTATTGATCGTATATTTTTCGGGTATTGTTGTGATGACAGTTTAAAATGAGAGTTAATATTGCTGTGAATTAAATTGGCAATATATTTCTATACCTATCTACCTACACTTTCGTCCAATATGTGTTAGTTACGTAATATTATATGTATTTTTAAAGAAACTTTGGTGACCTATTTGGCGACATTTAAAAATAATAATGCAATGAATTATGTGTATCGTGACTTTGAAGTTGTCTCAAAAGAGTTTTAGTACAATGACCACCATCGTAGTAAAACATGACTTTTATGGACGTTGACTTACTTAGGACTAATGTGAAAGTGATTTATTGTGACTGGAAATAATAAAATTCCTCGGCACTGGCAGAAATAAGTACTAATTTGGATTTGTTTGCCAAACATAAAACAAAGAAGAAGAAGGAGCCACAGACATATGAATATGGGAAGGAGCTTACTATTATTGAGTTGCTAAGAAATAAGGCATAACCTTATGTACGTAAGTTATATCTTCATTCAAGTGAAAGACCAAATATCCAACTCAATAATATATGTTTCTATAATAAAGTACCCAAAGAAATCCAAGAGCTACCTATACATATATTCAAAAAGATAGTAAAACAGAAGTTATGCAAGAAAGGGTACTATAAAGTTTCTGATTTTGTAGATGACAAGAATGCATTTGAATGAATTGTTCGCTTCGCAGGCTATTGTTATAATATGTTTTGTAATTGTAATATTTATATGTACCTACACATTTAAAAAAAACATGACTTGCTGAGTTTCTTGCCGGAGTCTTCTCAGTTTAAGTTGTATTTGGAACCGGTGTAGAGTCATTTGTTGAGTGCCTTATCAGGGCCTAAATTGAATAAATATTTTTTGAATTTTGAATTTTTGAATTTTATGGATTATAATTTATTTAGGTCATCCTGTTGAAAACTACTTTTGGACGATGACAAAGTTTTTAGTATAATTCAAGTATGTTTTTGACCATGGCCAGAAGACACCTGCAGGTGAGGGTCGTAGCCAGCAATGCGGGTACTACAAAGTACCCTTACCCTGGCCATGTTTATCTAACAATGTTGTCTATTATCAAGCTCAAGCTCGATTCGAACCCAACGACCATTTCGACGATAAACTCCTCGCTTATTATTTTAAATAAAAATGCTTATTTTCCCCACACCGTGTAACGTTACCGCAAACGACGTGTCGAGGTGAACCCCGAACAAAATCGGCTAAGTATCACACACACATAATACCAACTTACTGTACAGCCTCAAGAAATGGGGACTTTCTTACTTTTCTTTCCTCATTCGTGACATGCGACCACTTTAACATGATCTATGTCACACCCTTCAGAACCCCTAATTTGTTAATAAAAAGTTTATCGAGAGAGAAGAGGGGTAGGCCAAATGATTCTGGCCGGTACACAAGTAGGGATGTAAGAGTGACTCAAGTTAAATTAAGAATGTGAGTTTTTTTTTCACTGTTTGTTGACGGAGACTTTTTTGACATTGTAGACTTTGTGAACGCCCTTACGAGTTTTCCTCTTAATTCTTGAGGCGTTCGTGTGTTTATACCTTTATTACGCTCTCACACGTATGTATGCGCCTTTATATTTTTTCTTTACGATGTATTAAGGGATTTTTGGGCTGGAGAGGTGTATTTTTTGGATTACCATCTTTGATGTCGACGGTAGAGGCATGATATACGTTTTGTTTGATTTGGTATAAAGGTATTTTGCGTAGGGTAGAATATAAAAAATATTGGGATTCGCCCACAGGATAATTCACCGTCTAAGGAAGTATAGCGGTGTATTTTCATACAAGTATTAATATTTCTTAGTCTTTCTCGTCAATAGTATATGAACAGCACCTTCTAGTTTAACAGTTAAACACCTGCTTACAGTTCGTGTTGAATATTTTTTCTAGTGTCATTAACCTGGTTACGGTTACCTCTGGGAAAACATAGATAGACGTTGACCAAAGCAAAAAGCGAGCAATTAATTAAAAAAAGTATCGCTGAAAGTGTCCAAGCGATTGTCATTTACAAACAACATGACATGCGAAATGAGACTTTATGATTGTAGTAATAAAAGTTATATACGAGTGTGTTGTAATTGTTACGATAGAGATAGATAGAGCGTGTCGCATGAAAAACGGCACAATTCAAAAAGTGAACAAAAATTTTGTGTGCGCCGTGATGAAACGTGGTAACATATAGTCAGTCGACGTATCTAGTATTTTCTAGATATTATGTACGGTAAAAATCAATTGCTAGGTGTTAAATTGTGAAAGCCACTTGTCAATAGATCATGTAACTGTTTTCCTTTATATGATCTATTATTATCGAAATGTGGTACGTTGCACATTTGTTAAGATAAGATCACGAATATCTGTAATGTAATGTAGTTGAAGTGAAATAGAGCATGAAATATTTTCAGAGAAATTGCTGTAATCGCATTTAAAACGAACATACTGGCAGTTATTCGGTATTTAAATATGTTATCTTTATCATAATTTAAATTGCTGTAATCGCATTTAAAACGAACATACTGGCAGTTATTCGGTATTTAAATATGTTATCTTTATCATAATTTGAACTGTAACATCGATCGAAATAGTAACAACTGAGATTGAAAAAAGAATCTTTCATGTACTTATAGAGTTGAATTTACAAGAAACGAAATTTTTAACGCAAGTTTTTTATTATGGCTTTCGTAATATAACTCAATTCATTTATTGTGATAATTAACAATATAGATGTACATAAAATGTGCATATATGTCCAAATAACTTATAAGCAAAATTTAATGTTGTATACTGGGTGGAGATTTCGAGATGGCATATTTTCGAAACCTATGTTGGATTAGTCATGCTGAACAACTTTTACTATGGGACAAACACTGAATTCTCAAAAAAAATTTTTTTACTTTTCATACATTATGATCGAGCAAGGTTGACATTTTGTAAGAATTTTTTTGTATTCTGGCTGGAGATTTCGTGATGGCATATTTTGGAAACCTATGTTGGATTAGTCATGCTGAACAACTTTTACTATGGAACCAACACTGTATTCAAATATTTTTTCTTTTTTACTTTTCATACATTATGACCGAGCAAGGTTGACATTTTGTATAAAAAATCTAATTTCAATTCTCTTCAACACATTTTCATATTTTCTTCGGTACTCAATGAAGAAATCGACATTCAATCTTTTTAGATTTTATTTGCCCACCCCAATAAATCCCCATACATTTTACAGTGAAATGCAAAAAGAGGTAAAGTTCCATGTGCTCGCGTTCGTGCCGGCATTGTGGAAATGTAAAAATTTGTACAAATACCTCCCTCTACGGAAACATGCTTTGTGCCTGCGCTTTTGCTTGGTACCACTACCATGAGCCATGACAAAAAGTTCTAGTCTCAGGGACAATGTCGGGGAATTATTTCATCATTCTCCAAGATGGAGATTTTAATTTAAGGGATATACGTAATAATTTTCAATTGGGACATTTTTCGTATTGATTTCGTAATGAATATAAGAAAGTTTCTCATAGTAGGGTCTACATTTAGAACACCAAACGAATTGCATCGTAAAAGTTTCGTAGCGCTAGATTTAGGAATTTTCTTGGTAATCTAGTGTCTTTAAAAAAATCATTGCTATTTTAAAAGTTTGCCAAACAAAAAACTCAGTAAAAATTTTCGCCTGCAGTATTTTGGTTTCTTTTTGATTTGCACTTTGTTACTAAACTGTACAACATAAATTAGTCGGTTTTGCTAATTTTGTCTCGTTAAGGAGATTTACATAATGTTTTTTTTCACGGCTCCAATCTCGTCAATTGATTTTTCAATTTCTGCGATTACTTTGAAATGGGTTACTGTTTTTATACTAACTCAATTTAAAAAATACATCATATTTTATCAAAAAGAAGTATAAAGTTGATGTGTATTATCAGTGACTCGAAAGTTAGCAACATCTGTGTTTTGTCATGAATAAAGGCTATAATGTTGAACTTTCACCATTTTGAAGATTTAGTACTAGGCAGTGGTGATGAATAATTTATAATGAATGTTATTATAATGTACATTAACAATGTCCATATAAATATAAATTATTATTATTATAAGGATCATAAAAATATCTACTGCATTTAGAATCTGTCCAATGTTTTTTTTCAACTCCATCCTAATTAGGTATATCATGCTATTTTTTTTTTTACCAGCTTTTATTTAACTTGCAATGTATGTATGTATGTTTGTTTGAGTGGAATCTTGCAAGTCGAATTTCACCCACTTCCAGTGGTCGGATTGACTTGAAATTTGGTATAAATTAGTATATTGGATTCAAGTACAGTCAACAGTCACCAACAATAAGCTTGTATTAAAAATGAAATTTTGGACAAAAACTTATATCTACTTAATCCAAACATTTCGTAGAAAAAAAGGAGTAACCTTTTTTTAGGGTTCCGTAGCCAAATGGCAAAAAACGGAACCTTTATAGATTCGTCATGTCTGTCTGTCTGTCTGTCTGTCTGTCCGTATGTCACAGCCACTTTTTTCCGAATCTATAAGAACTATAATGTTGAAACTTGGTAAGTAGATGTATTCTGTGAACCGCATTAAGATTTTCACACAAAAAAAGAAAAAAAAACAATAAATTTTGGGGGTCCCCATACTTAGAACTGAAACTCAAATTTTTTTTTTTAATAAAACCCATAAGTGTGGGGTGTCTATGGATAGGTCTTCAAAAATGATATTGAGGTTTCTAATATCATTTTTTTCGAAACTGAATAGTTTGCGCGAGAGAATCTTCCAAAGTGGTAAAATGTGTGTCCCCCCCCCTGTAACTTCTAAAATAAGAGAATGATAAATCTAAAAAAAATAAGATGTACATTACGGTGCAAACTTCCACCGAAAATTGGTTTGAACGAGATCTAGTAAGTAGTTTTTTTTTAATACGTCATAAATTGAAATCCATATTAAATACTCAGGTCTATACTACCATTTACTTGTATACCTACAGGTTTGTACGGAACCCTAGGTGCGCGTGTCTGACTCGCACTTGGCCGGTTTTTTTTATAGGCTTGTAATCGATATAAGCGATGATATAATAAAAAATAGTATTTCAAGTATAATTTAATCGTCACTTATTTCAAATGCCATCATAACGTGTTTTTACGTTATGATTAAGGCTATGAAATCTTAGTATGTAGATTTTTGTGACTTAATTTTCCGAAGGTGGTATCTTCGGTCTAGAAAAACAACCAAGTATCAAGTTATACAACCAGTATAACACTTGGTGCTTACCAAGCTTGGTGACTCGGCACATATACTGTAACAAATCGGACGTTAGACTGTCCATTGTCATACATTTTAAGCCAGTGACATCGTCAGATATTGTCAATCTTTGGTAATGTCCTAAACACTGAAAAAGTTTGTTATATACAGCTCTGTATGTTTATATGGTTAATTGTTCAACATTTGAAAAAAGTATAAAAAAGTGCTTCTCTTTTCCTCACATAGTGCATCTCAAGCCAAACAAAATCTACTAACCAGATACACTCAAAAATAACAAAACACAATCGCTTCCCCAAACCGCGGTGCTAACTAGAAGAAAATCATATGAGCTAGATAATCCTAATACATGTAAAAGATTGTATCAACACTTTGAAAGCCACAATCTTGGCAGGTGTGGGGAGCGGAGCGTGATTCCTGCAATCAAATCGGAGGAACAGGAAATTTGCGGTCGAAATGGGAATAGGCCTCTGGCAGGCTTACTTTGTCTATGTACTTTATTAAACTCGTGTGGATTTTTTAATCCCGATATTTTTGCAGTCTAAGATCTCTTAATTGCGGATATCACTGTGAACTAAAAGCCTATAAATATTACAATATAGATATGGGTAAAAAGTAAAGGCATGTCCCCACCGACACTTCGCAGCGAGGCTGTCGCAAAATGCCGCACTGATATAGTTCTGCAGCAGCGCTACATAAAATGCGCACATTTCGCAGTGGATGCTGATGTAATTATTTTCAAGTTGTTAGTCTGTTAGAGCGATCAAAAAATCCAAGATTGTCCTAAGAAAAAGGTATGGAATACAAGCCGGGAGGATCATCCTTTACTAGCAGACGAGTTGTAATGGGTTTGGTTTCCGGATCAAGCATGGGAATATTGAATTATTGATGTTCATTATTGTACACATAGCATACCTTACCCCAGGGTTTATGATATACGTTGAGGATCCTTGGTGAAATGAGGTACGTACTCAGCTACATCATGCTGATATATCTGGGATGAGGGAATACGAGGGAATACGAATATATGACGGCGTATGGGAGCCCGCGCACTAGGCAGCCACGAATTCCTATCAATATTTCGGCTGCCGAAGCCTGGCTGCCTAGTGCGCGGGCAGTCTTACGTGAGGGTCCACCTTTAGAAGACCAGAGGTCTACTGCAGAAAACAAAACACGATCAGCAGTAAAACTGACAAATCGTGTGTGTAATTCTATTACATAATATTTCAAAACGATGACCGTCTGGTCATCGTGAATGGTTTTCCGGAATAAATCCTCTGTATTATTTCCCGAAAAAGCAATAATTATTATTAACAGGGCTTGCGTTATCTACGGGATACATTTATATTAATCCATGCAAGCATGTGCTCATGAAAAATGGTGATTTAACTATTGTACCTATTATGATAATATCTTATGTTAGTTTAAGTTTGAATTGATATAATAAGTATTTTGTATACCTATCGTATCGATCACATCTTGTTTGTATTGAAGCATCTTTTTCGATCAAATTACAGGCATCTGCTAAGTAAAATTCAAATAATAATTTATAACGCGGCACTAGGGCTGGATGATTTGCATCGATAACAGATAATAAATATATAGGTATAATTATATTTTAAAGTCAACAACTTGATTATTTATTAATTGAGAATGATAGTAGAACTTTGAATAATTACAAATTATTTATTAATATTTAAAGTGGTAAAAACACCTTATATCTCTTTCTAACAAAGAACATCAGAAAAGGATGTTAGAAATTTAGTCCTGTCAAATTAGTCCAATGCTTTCAACGTAAGTTTAGTCGCCATAATAATTGGTTACGTCTACGTCTTTTTACCCGCAGATGAAAACGGCAAAGACTAATTTGGCAGCTTTAAATATGTTTATCCTTTTTCAATAATGTTTGTAAGAAAGAGATGTGATGTGATTAACATTAGTTTAGTGCAATTTACAACAGAATCTGAACTATAATTAAATGACTTAAATCATAATTAAATATTTCAAATTATTTGAGTACGTTTTAACTTACACCCCCCATGGAATTATTTTCAGATGGTCCTGAAGTCTACCAATATTATGTAGATACTTTCAGATGTGTTTAAGATCCTATTTATTTGTATTTTTTTTCACTTTATTATATTATAAAGAGATAAAAGGTTTGTAAGTTTGGATGTAGGACGTAATCTCCGGAAATACTGAGCCGATTCTGAAAATTCTATTCACTAATAGGAAGCAAAATTCTCCCCGAGTGTTATAGGCTACTTTTATCCCAAGAAAGCTGGCGAATCGCGGGGTACACTATGTATAATTAGCAAAAGAAACTATCGATATTATTAATCGATAATAGTCCTCCCCTACCGGTCTCACATCGACGCCTCGCTACGTGTGAAACTCCAACGCGTTTACCAGCAATCAGTAAGTATATTGAAACCGCAAATAATACCGACGGGGACATGAGCATCGGTTTTTTAACACGATATGTTGCAAATTGATCGAATCTGCTTCAGTTACTAGACTAGTTCATGTGATAGGTTTATTTTATCACTTTTGTACACTTTGATACATATAAGGTCCTAATAAATTAGTGAACTTCCTCTTGAGGGATGAATGTATAGGTCATTAGTAATCAAAAAATAATATTAGAAAAACAATCGACCGAAACAAGCAACCAAATAGTGCACAAGATACATTATTTGGTTAAAACATCTAACGAAAAATGTTTAACAACGCCATAATAAGTATAGAGTTTTTGTATGAAAAGTATAGCGGGATGCCTGCTCAAGGCACACGTATTATAATAATACTATTTACAGTAGTCGGTATTTTTTAATCAGTGCTATAGTTTTGTCAACTTTATAACGAAACGTATTGTTTGTTATCGTTGCTATTAATCTCTAATTTGAGAACGTGTGAACACGGTACTGTTTACCATAGTCCTTTTAAATTACCTTTAAACAGGAGAAGTTAAGTTTTCAGTACCTAGTTAAGACTTTTCAACGCACACTTTCCTACCTATTCCTGGCATCACGCAACTTAAACATATTGTTTGGATTTTCATTGTTTGGTCTGTCTAATTTGTACTGTGTCATTAATATAATCTTGTGTGTTGTCTTGAATAAAACTTTATTTTTCTATCTTTTTTTCTTTTCTTTCAACCATAGATTAATATTTTCGCTATGCGTCCATGCTATGCGAATCGAACACGAACCGAGCCACGAACGAGCACACTGCGAGCACGATTCGCGTAGCGTGGACAGGCTTGCAAGCCTCGAACGAGCGCGATGGTCAGTTTTTTCACGTACAAAGGGATTCACATCGTGCTCGTTGAAGGCTCGTTGTAGGCTCGTTCGTGGTACGGCTCGTGCTCGATTCGCGTAGCATGGACGCACCATTAGATTTATCTTTCGCATGCTCATAGTCATTTCTATATGACACTAGCCTATGCTCACGACTCCACTTGTAAGTATTTTTTGGTCTCGGACTAGTACTGTACAGTTTTTGTTCCTTAAAAAACCTCTTCGTAAAATTATCTATGATAGAGAGACGAGCATTTTATATTGCTAATTATTGTTGGTAATAACGGGCATTAGCCACAAGTATTTTACACAAACGTATAAAAATACATACATTGGTAAACCTGTGCGTGCCGCAGTTAGTTGCGTCGAAGACTTAACTAAAAGATGCCTATCGTATGCCTTAGTTATTAATTACCCCCGAATAAAGCAAGTGGAAGGGTTTGTGAGCATATTAACTAGTATAATTTATAGGTAGAGCGCCGACGATACATGCTGATACGTATTTTGGTAATGCGCAGTCTGGTTTTTACGATGTACAGCACGCGAGCTTCGGTTTTTAGGTTTACTTTAATGGCTCACATTGTTTCGCGGTGTTTGTTATCTTAAATTGTTTTTTTTTTACGGAAGTAGCGAAGATTTGTTTTCATTGTAGCAAATTTTAATTTAATAGTGTCGTCGGTGGTCGTGAATAGTATTTAAAAAAATATATATTTGCAATGACGTTAACATATTTTCATAGAAATACTAAAAAAGCCTTTGAAGATGGCTATCAGCGCTGATAAAAGAAAATGACTAGCCTGACAAAAGCTTCAATTTAAGCTTTTATAAATATGTGTAGTGGATGATGTTTTCTTCTAAAATATATTGTAACTTAGCGTCAGATAACATGGTTATGAGAATAATAATAATAATAATAATAATATCCTGGGACATTCCTCACACACGGTCATCTGATCCCAAACTAAGCAAAGCTTGTACTAAGAATTTAATTTCAGATTTAATAATACGTTTAATTCACCTAATTGGCCTGAAAGGTTAAAGGGTTTATTGTAGATATACTTAATAAATACAATATTATATAATAATCATGAAAATGTCAGCGAAATGATGACCAAAGCTACAGTTTTGCCTATCATTTTTAACCGACTTCAAAAAAAGGAGGTTCTCAAATGTTTTTTTTTGTTTGTTACCTCAGAACTCCGTCATTTATTAACCGATTTGGAAAATTCTTTTTTTGTCTGGAAGGGTACCTTTTGGTTTCATTGTCATCAGGTCAGGTTTTGATTACTTTTTAGTGTACTTTGAAGTCGGTTTATGATTTTGTAAAACAGTTTTCAATTACATTAAGGGTATACAAATGACGCCAAAGTATGTTCCGGGACTTTAAACAGTACACATTTTTTTCATGCTTTTCATACTATAATCTGTAGATACGTTACCCTTCTCTTCTTCTTGAAACATCACTTAAGTAGGTACTACAATCTTAGTTTGGAAATCCAAAATTGGTAGTCTGTCAAATACGTGTGCATTGACTATTAAAAATAAAACTCATAGAAACTGTAACCTTGTTTAACATTATCGTTAAAGTATTGTACATTGAGATACAGTAACAGCGGAATTGAGTCAAAATCGTGATAACCACAATTACTTGACAGCAATAAAAGAAATCTCTATTGCTAAGTAATAAATTGCCCAACTAAAAGGTTATTGTAAACTATCTACGTGACGAAAGGTTTTGCATTCAAAACTCATACAAACTGTGAAAATTGACGTTTAATAGGAAAATAGTTCGATCGTGTTACAACCATAATTAACGCATCGATTAATATAATTTCAACTTTATTTGGAAGTGTGTAGAGCCTTTGTCAAGGTTGTAAGATAAGTTTGTTGAAAAATCGGATGGCAAAGCGTGAGACGTGAGGGATAAATACACCATTTTGGTATAAATGGTGATACTTAGAAGGTTTAAGGTTACACTTGATTTCGTTTAATCATTATGGACGTGCCCATAGACAAAACTGTGCAAAAGTTGCATTATTTGACTACTTGGATGTGTTTTCTTTCAATTTTATTAGTCATATTTGACATAGAATAATGAGAAATTGTATTATTGATTTTGTTATTAATTTATTTACCTATAAAATTAATCTTCATTTTCCAAAACTGAGATTTTTTTTTTTAATTGATCAACTAGTACCTATTGCTTGAAATATATTTTGTAACATACCTAAATAATGAAATAGTTACATGTCAACATCAAAACTCATTATAATACGTTTTGTATGTAAGCTTTAAGTCATGATTGTAGTTAGATATAAGAACAATTCAATTTTCATTTTATTAGTATATAACTTGGTGTTGCTAACTGTATGCAGATGAAGGAAAAAAGTGGTGGTCCGATCGTGAAATTCACTTAAAGGCATCGAACGCCTTCTGAATAATTTAACCAATAACAATCCGTCGGCTAATTTTAGCGACGAATGGAAAAAAATGGTCAAGCAGATACGTGCTTTAAATTCTGTGGTTCTGTTTCAAATTTGGAATATGAACAATGTAAGGATTATTTAACTTGCAAGGTTTCACTATTTTTATATAATTTATAAAACAATGAATTTATAAGAATAAGAATAATTTATTTCTGCGGTGTATGCAAAATTTAATTATACCTATAACGACTAATATGGTATAATCAGACAGGCCAGTTGGCGCAGTTGGTAAAGAACCTATTGCGCCGCAGGTCGTGGGTTCGATTCCCGCACAGGACATGCATTTGTGTGCATGAACATGTCTGTATGTCCTGAGTCTGGGTGTAATTATGTATAATAAGTATGTATTTACAAACAAAAAGTAGTATATGTATTATATCAGTTATCTGGTTTCCATAGTACAAGGTCTGCTCAGTTTGGGATCAGATGACCGTGTGTGAGGAATGTCCCAGGATATTTATTTAATTATTTATAATAAAAATAAAACCTTCAATCTATAAATATAATGTTTGGTTGAAGTGAATTTTTATACCATTCCATGAATAGGTAGATGACTTGTTGGTCAAACAAGCACAACCTTTAGAATTAAAAAATAAAAGGTTGATCTCTACATTGGTAATTAAGTCTTCAGAATTTTGACGGTATATTTTCTTCACGGTTTTGAATAATTAAATGTAAAAAAAAAACTAGGACGGTCTACAAATTAAGTTTAGCTACAAATGCTTCCTTTTTTTCTTGATACTGCTCACCAATGAAATATAATCCATTTATGACCGTTTGAACAAGAAGCCCACGGAACCCTAAAACCATCCGGCGTTTCCAGCGCCTTCACCGACGCCCGGTAAAGCAATTTGCGTGGCAAAGTGACGGAGCTGCGTGCGGTAACCAATAGGAAAGTATGTACGGAATACTGTCTACCATTGTATAACAATGAACTACCGTGGATCCACGCTAGAATATACACGTCATTATTTTTTATACCAAAGTGGTAGAATATTAAGAGCTAGTTAGTAGGCTAAAAAGGTACTGAGAAAGTGTCTCAGGGTGTCTCGATTACCGAACGATAAAACAAAAAGGTATTAATCAACTTATGAAGAATACACCGCATGCATACACAAGGTGATAGGGTCGGCAGACTAAAGAACATAAGTTAAAACCCAGAAGTGTGAGCTGGTCCAACATAAGTCAAATTAAGTACTATGTCCTAATGTCCTTAAATGAATGGCAGAATTATTATATCATAGCATTATCTCTAGAATTTAGTTTATTATGTACTCAGATTATCTCTAAAATACACTTATATAGATGAATGTAGAATGAGAACACACTTGCCGACAATATGCAATGCAGTTTAACAGATATTTTATATGTAAAAGTGTTTTTTTTAATATGTAAATAAACAAATTAAAAAAATATAATATATTTATAACGTCGCAAGATTCATGGGAATGGTGTGGTGAAAAAGTACGCCACTTAGACTCTACTCGGTACGACAGAGTAAGGCTGAGTTTGTTTAGTCCGCCGGTGATTAATTGAATTAAATTGGTGATATTGGTACAAAGTATTTTTTTGATTTATTTGCCGACCCTAGTTAAGTGTGACCGTGTACTAAACCGCGCCTTTATGAGATAGGCAAGGAGCTGGGTTGGTCTTGGGCGTGTGGGTTGCGGGGAGGGAAAAAAAGCGTTTCGTAGTAGGTAAGCTGAGAATTTGCTAGATTTCTAATCAAGACAGTCTCACTCACATCACCAAGTGTTGTCACCCTGGGCAGCCTTGGAAAACACTCGTAACTTAACAACACCGAGATCTTATAAGATAGTAATAAATAATAAATTCAGCATTAAGACAGACAAGACACATTCAAACGGCATACGCCAGCGTTTACTGGTTTCCACATTGACACTTTCGATTTCTACAGGATGTTGTAAATTAAGTGGGTACATACCGGGACGCATTAAGTTGTCTCCTCTATCAGTTATACGCCAGTTCTTAATTAGTGCCTTCTGTGTATATGGTTTACTTTAAATATCTTGGAAATATATAAAACTAGCTGACGCGCGCGGTTTCTCCCGCATTCCCGACGAATCCTATGTTTTCCCGGGATATAAGTTATCCTATGTGTTAATCCAGAACATATTTTATTCAACTTCTAAAGGTATCATCATGAAATTTGGCGTGCAGATAGCCTATGGTATGGAGAAGGACAGACGCTACTTTTTATCCCGGGAATACGGGTGAAACCGCGGGGACAGCTAGTTTCTGATAAGTACAGTTGAGACAAAAAGTTTGTATCTATTCTTAAATCAGTATTTTTAGGGTTTCCTACACCAAGGGTACCAACGTAACCCTCTATCGTGCGTCTGTCTGTTTGTGGGCTAAGCTGTATCTCATGAACTGTAATAGGTAGACAATTGAATTTTTTACAGAATGTGTATTGTAAAAAAAATGAAAGCACAGGAGTCGTCTTTACGGGACCTTTCGTGTGCGAGTCCGACTCGCACTTGGCTGGTTTTTTTTATATTCAGGTCTTTTTTCATCATCATCGGCAGGTCCACTACTGGGAAGCGTGATGTTTCCTGAAAACGAATATACCTAGTAGGGATGGTAGACTTCACTTTTTTTAGATTTTTTTGTTCTCGTGCATTCAGATTCTTTTGTTTAGGTCACCGGTTTTTTTTATAGAACTAAGTCGGTAATCAAGCATACGGCCCGCCTGATGGTAAGCGGTTACCGTAGCCATATGGACGCTTGCAACACAAGAAGCATCGCTCACGCGTTACCGACCTTTCCCCCCTCCCCTATGAGCTCTGGCGACCTTACTCACGCGCAGGAACACAACTTTACACAACATAAAGCTATTTGGCTGCGGTATTCTGTAAGGTGGAGGTACTTCCCCAGTCGAGCTCTTTGAGCGAATAAACGCTATGCTCTACCTCTCCCATAATAGTGGTGCTTTTGTATGAAAGCTTTCCTCACAGTTATGGGCAGTGACTTGAATATGCACTCTTATGAACGTAAGTAGAGTCACCTCGCCTAATTTCCATTTCAGTACCAATATTTCTAGCAAAAGCATAATAAATTTTACTGAGAAGTACTTAATTTTTTTACTTCGACTTTACATACTTTTCCATAATTCCAGTTCTCATAAGTGAACTTTTTAGAATAAAATTTAAATAATGTGAGCAAAATTAAATTGAATCTGGCCTCACATTAGCGTTATTTATATTTAAATATTATGCGACGACTTTACCGTCGCCACTCTTGGTTCTTTATTAATAGCCAGTGCAATGAAATGCAGTCGCTTGCAGTTAACTAAGTCTTATCGGGTGAGATATAAATTGTAATCAAATCAGATCGTCAACGGTGACGTTATTAATATTGTACAGTTATATTTATTGAGATAGAAGATAAGGAATTAATTGATTTTAATTAATGTTTGTTTTATTTTTGTTTATGCTGGGATAAATAATAATATAGATTATATTTATTGTATTACTAGCTATCCCGCGTGGGTTCACCCGCAGTCCCGAGATTAGAAGTAGCCTATGTCCATCTTCATACCATATGCTATCTGCAATTCTGCATGCCAAATTTCATAGTGATAGATTCATCGGATAAGGCGTGAAAGCGTTACAAACAAACAAACAGAGTTACTTTCGCATTTTAAAAATATACTAGCTGTCCCCCGCGGTTGCACCCGCGTTCCTAGGATAAAAAGTAGCCTATGTATAGGCTATCTGCATGCCCAATTTCATGATGATCCGTTGAGTAGTTGAGGCGTGAAGGCGTAACAAACAAACAAACTCACTCTCGCATTTATAATATTAGTTAGGATACCTATCTTAGATCTTATTTTGTTGTAATTTTTTAATATTTAATTTTATTATGTATTCAGGTGGTTCAATTCACTTTATACCAATTTCATAAATAAACTTACTCATTATAACCAGCAGAATCGATCCTGATGAATTTTATGTCATTTTATTTTGTGACAAAACTGATCCAATTTTGTCACAAAAAGTAATTTAAAAATAACACATTTTCGTTATTATATTTCATTATTATTGCACCGTTTTTAGTCTCTTAATGCAGCTTATTACGCACTAGTGCTTTTTACTTTACATTACCGCCGCGCACAGTTTTATGACAAGTATAATCCCGATTATGTTAAGTTTGTACCTCACTACAAGTGATATGTGTGTAGAAGAAGCATTCCTAATTTAAACGGGTAAAACACTTGGACAGAGCAGAGCATACCTGTCAAAAATAAAAAAACCTGCGCGTCATATTTTTTTACGTTTTCATTGTGTGGTTGATTATTATCAAAAAACTACTACTCCAAGAAATATAGGTCTGTTTTTTCCTCACAAGTGTGTTGAAAAACGTATGACACGCGTGTGCATTGATTATTACACTCTCGGCATTTATCTTAAAACCGCCTCGTCTGTAATTAACAACTTTGCACACATGTATCATATTATATACAGTATTTTCACTCTGTAACAAAATATAATGAACATTTTGTTCGTATTTTTGACGTCTTAACTTTATGATCCAAAGAGTTACATATTTTTTTCTAAAAGCTACCTACTTACCTTTTAAATTTGTCACCTAGATTCTAGATTCTTGGGTTCAAAGTAGTTGCCATAGAAATAAATATACCTAGAAAGAACGTCGACATACTACACGAATATATAAAACAGGCCAACTTTTATAGGCTGCTGCGAGTAACAGCTACGTTTTACGCTCCCTCTACGTCATTCTGCTTGTCATAGTGACGTTCATAATGATAGCAGTTGTTGAAATATTCCAATTAAAATCGGGAGATATTAAAACATTAAACATTATTTTGTAATTTTATTTATTTTTATTTGATTTAGCCCCTAACAGTTAGAGGCTATTTTATTCGACGCTCGCACAGCTTCGACGCTCAATCTGGATGTATCTTTAATCAAAGGTACTTGCATTGATCCCTAATACTGTTGTCAGAACAAGTATTATCAGCTAAGTGATTCTGCAAATGTCATACAAGATGTATAATCTAGAGTAATCCAGAGTTAACTGATAATATTATGGGCTTTTTACCATACGTCAGTGTGACGGAGATTACGGTCTAACGCTTACGGTCTATAGACCATAGACAATTTATAACATGATTTATAATAAGAACACTTTGACATACATTTGAATTATGAACCCTCTATTTTTTAGGATTCCGTACCCAAAGGGTAAAACGGGACCCTATTACTAAGACTCCGCTGACAGTCCACCTGTCTGTCTGTCTGTTTGTCACCAGGCAGTATCTCATGAACCGTGACAGTTAGACAGTTGCAATTTTCACAGAATATGTATTTCTATTGACGCTATAACAACAAACAATGAACATGAAAAAAAAAATATACGACGGTGAAAAAGCATACGGTAAGCCTGATGGTAAGCGGTTACCGTAGCCATATTGACGCTTTGAACACACGAGCATCACTCACGCGTTACCGACCCTTTCCCCCTCCCCAATAAGCTTTGGCGGCTTTGCTCACGCGCAGGAACACAACATAAAGTTATTTGGCTGCGGTATTCTGTAAGGTGGAGGGACTTCCGTAGTCTAAGCTACCCTTTGAGCGAATAGACGCTATGCTCTACCTCTCTTAAAGATACCTAGTTGAATTACATACAGTAATTTTATTGGTTTAAGGATCAAAGGTATTGACCCTGTATCTATTATTTATTTATTTATTTATTTATTTATTTATTTATTTATTTATTTATTTATTTATTGTAGAAGTATACGTAGTTATGATATCATCCATAACAATCCCTGTGTTGATGTCTGGACCATCCCACGCAATTCTCTCGCACCTGAAGCGATAACTAAATGCTTATGCATCAAATGCAATCTGAGAACCGTGGCATGAACCACCGCATCGTACCTTTATGCAAGATTGCAATAATGGTGTGACCATGCTGGGCACCGTTTAGTTAAGTAAGTCTAGAGACATCAAACTCTGTCGACGGACGTAGTCCTAAGCTCTTGTAATAATTAATTAAATTAATAAATTCGTTCAAACCGAATAAGTAGTTTTTAAAAAGCCATCAAGGCGCTCCCGAAAGTTAACTGGCGCAGCCGGTAGGATTGCCGGTTGATGCCACCGTGAAAGTCGCGTGTGTTTTCATAAAATCTGAAAAGTGATTATTCGCGAGTGGTTCCTGTAAGAGTGTCGATTAATTATCTCAAATCGGTAACGCGCTCTTCGCGGCAATCCCCGAACAAATAAATTCGTTAGCTGGGACGAGACATCGATGGCGGTTGGACAGTGAGTACTATATATAGGAAGTAAAATCCTTTTTTGTATCCCTCCAATTCCATCTGATATTCCTTGAATTTTGTTATGTAATTTAGGTAGCTCAAATCGCACCTAACATTATTTTGTTATGTAATTTAGGTAGCTCAAATCGCACCTAACATTATTAAAATAATATAACTTTTATATTTTTACATGGAGCAACCTATGATATAGCTCCAATCGCACCTAATAGAATAGGCATCTTGTAACTTTTATATTTAAATTGTGTTTCATGTTAAGATTTGATTTTTATAATTATAACTAGGTAGCTATAATCGCACCGTATAGTATAGGAATCTTGTAATTTTTACATTTTATTTGTGTTTTATATTAAGATTTAATTTTAAATAAAAATGGCTCAGCAACAGCAACCCGCGTTGGTACCGCAACAATTGCAACAATTAGATACTCATATCCCAAAAGAAATTTTAAACTTAATCCCGGAATTTAATGGTGAAAGTAAAACGCTAAATTTATTTTTACGAAAATGTACGTACGTAATTGAGCGATACCAAGGCACCAGGCCTAGAAATGAATTCATTATGCAGTGTATCACCAGCAAGCTGAAGGGCAAAGCTGCATGTTTAGTTAGTGAAAGAGCAGATTTCGAAACGTATGGCGAACTTAAAACGTTGTTGGTCCAACATTTCGGCGATCCCCGAAGCGAGGAATGTGTGGCCATTGAATTGGAAACTCTAAAAATTAAACAGAACGAGTCATATCTCGAATTTTGTGGTCGCATACAAGACGTTCGCGCTATTCTTTTATCCAAAGTCAATCAGAATGCTTCCGTAACATTACAAGAAGCCAAGCATACTATTTACAATCACACTTCACTTAACGTTTTTCTATATAATCTAAATGAGCATATGGTAAGATTGGTAAGATTGAAAAGTCCGACAACCTTGGAAGACGCGTTAAAATATGTTCTTGAAGAGGTCAATTTTCAGGAACAATATAGTATGCGTACTAGGATGCTACAGAATAGACCACCTCAAATTAATTATAAACCGACGCCACCTTTAATTTCAAATCCAATTAAGTTTGGTATTCCTAACCAAACAGATCGAAATAATATATTACGTCCATACATGCCGACCAATCCTCCTTATTCACCGAATCAAACTTATCGTTGGCCTATAAAGCCACAGTTTAATCCTGCTCAAGGATTAAGACCAGTACCACAGTTTAATCCAACGCAAGGATTTAGACCACAGTTTGAGTTCCGACCTCAAGCTGGACAGTTTGGTTATAAACCACCAGCAACTCAAGGTCAATTTGGATTTAGGCCTACACCCGGACATTTTGGATATAGACCTCCATATTCACAAGGTTTTAAGCCTTCAGCACCTCAGAACAATCGCCCACAGTTTTCCAACGATGTGTCCATGAGGACAGCTCCTATAAAACCCGAACGCATAGCTATGAATGAAACTCATACGCAAGGTCAGTTTGACGAATCATGCGATCCTTATGATGCAATGTACAACGGCGAGTACTACGATAGTTATGATACATATGACAATGCATATGATTTCGAACAAATGTATGAACAACTACCTATAGATTCAAGTGACGCAACTGTTATCGGTAACGAAAACTCTGAACCGCTTTGCACTGAACATAATCAGTCAGTTGACGTTAACGCTATTCAAAATTTTCACGTAACTTGTTCTCGAACCAACCTGAAGTGATAGAACTTAATTATGATGCTGAATTGAAACTACCGTATATATACGTACCCGAAATAGATGGAAAATTTATGTTAGATTCAGGAAGCACACGATCATTTCTTAGTCCATCTAAAGGTAACCAATATTACGCATTACATACATTTAAATCTCAGGAACAGTTTATGGTTACAAGTACACATGCTTCTAGTGTTCATAGTGAAGTCGTTAATATTCCACTTTTCTCGATTTTCAACGAAAAAGGCTTTCATAAATTTTACCTGTATAATGTAGACAACAAATACGATGGTGTTATAGGTATGGATCTTATGTCTAGACTTCAAGCGAACATATGTTTGAATGATAAAACATTTAGGACACACCACACTATAATACCTATAGTATACAACGACGATTACGTTATTCAACTTCAACCACGTTCAGAACATAGAGTTAAATTACCAGTAAATATGAAAGATGGTTATGCAATTTTAGAATTTAAACAATTCCATAATGACATACGTATGCCGACAGCAATTGTTAAATGCGAAAATTATTTTGCCACTACAGTTATACAAAACTTAAATGACGAACTGATGACTTTAACCATAACATCACCTTTCATAGTGACAAAATTTAACAATGACTCATTTGAAGTAAATTATAATTCCGACTTTAACGACGTTGAAATAGATTCACTTTTGACTGACAACTTGTCTAAGCTACGTTTAGAACATCTTAGTTCTGAAGAATCCCAAGCTATAGAGCAGTTATGCCTAGAATACAAAGATATATTTTACTGCGACAAATTACCCCTTTCTTTTACCAATCAGGTAAAGCATCACATTAGAACTGTGAACGAAGATCCTATATACATAAAGCCATATAGGCAAGCACCAGTTCAAGCTGAGGAAATTAAACAGCAAGTTCAGAAATTACTTTCAGATAATGTAGTTCAAGAATCACACTCACCTTGGAGTGCTCCAGTTCATTTAGTACCCAAGAAAGCGGACGCATCGAATCAAGTAAAATATAGAATGGTAGTAGATTATCGCAGGCTAAATGAAATAACTATTGACGATAGGTACCCAATCCCAAACATATGTGACTTGTTTGATAAATTAGGTAAAAGCAATTACTTTACAACACTTGACCTAGCATCAGGCTACCATCAGATTGAGGTCTCAGAGGCCGACAGACAAAAAACTGCATTCTCGACACAGAACGGACATTTTGAATTCCTTCGGATGCCATTTGGTCTAAAGACGGCTCCGGCAACTTTCCAAAGGACAATGGACAATGTATTACGAGGACTGCAGGGTATTCATTGTCTAGTTTACCTAGATGACATTTTGATATATTCAAACGGACTACAAAATCATTTACAGAAGCTACGGACAGTATTCGACCGACTCAGACAAAATAACCTTAAAGTTCAACTAGACAAATCCGAATTCCTGCGTAAGGAAGTACAATAAGTACCTTGGACATACTCTGACAAAAGACGGTCTTCGACCTAACAATGACAAAATTAAAGCAGTTTTAAAATATCCCATTCCACAGACACAAACAGAAATTAAACGTTTCCTAGGTTTTGTTGGATATTATAGGAAGTTCATCAAAGACTTTTCCAAAATAACCCAACCTCTAACAGCCTGCCTTAAAAAAGGTAGGAAAGTAATTGTTAATGACAAATATAAAGAAGCCTTTGAAAAATGTAAGGAACTTTTAGTCAATGCACCCATTCTACAATATCCAGATATGACCAAACCATTTATCTTGACGACAGACGCATCGGAAGTAGCTATCGGCGCGGTGTTATCGCAAGGTTCTGTAAGTAGCGATAAACCGATCGCGTATGCTAGCCGTACATTATCAGACACGGAGAGAAAATACAGTACTATCGAGCGAGAATTATTGGCAATAGTTTGGTCAACAAAACATTTTAGACCATATCTGTATGGAAATAGGTTCACAATTTACACGGATCATAAACCATTAGCATGGTTGAATAAATTTAAAGAGCCTAACAGTAAGCTTACACGTTGGCGCTTACACCTTTTAGAGTTTGACTTTGATATCATACACAAAAGCGGAAAACAAAATGCGAATGCCGACGCGTTATCTCGAATCCAACTAAACGCGTTAGGAACGGGTGACGATGTTTCCATGATTGTTAACATTGACGATACTGAACAGCAATTACAAGACTATACACAACAAATTACAGGACAAATTACAGACTTATCAAGACGACGGAATACAGATGATTCTAAGACCATAACCATTTCTGACTCCGAAGCAACAGCGACGGCAAGTCCACGGAATCAATCAGATACAACCGAAGAACAAACAGACTTTCCGATACCATCTGAATCTGATTCTACACAGACTATCCATTCAGCCAAAGATATGGAATCTTTAGGTATACCTATCTTACACGAAGCCATTGATACCAAACCAAATCAGATTTTAGTATTTAATTGGTTACGTAATAATACGCAAGTAAAAGATTTATCTCGTGATAAACAAAAGGTACTAGAAGTCTTCATGCCTCTTCATAATGAAGAACTAATAAAAGACTTCTTACAGAAATATATTAAACCTAAAATTAAATATTTTATTTACTTCGAACACCCAGAACATAGGAAAGAGTTTAGTAAAGTTATTATTTCATTATTTAAAAGAGGAACAGTTAATTTTTATGAATGTACGGAAAGAGTAATTTACATAGAAGATGAGAATGAACAGAGAGCTATAATTGACAAAATACATGATGGAAAAACATGCCATCGTGGCATTACAGAAACTATCAAAAGAATTAGACGAAATTATCATTGGCCAAACATGTATGATATAGTTTCAGCTATTTTGAATTCGTGTGATAAATGTAAAGTTTCTAAATACGATAGGAAACCTATCAAACCTATCTTAAAGTTGACCCAAACTCAAGACGCACCTTTTCAAGAATTATTTATAGACATATTCTCAATAGAATCTAAACACTATCTAACTATTATAGACGCATTTAGTAAATTAGGCCAAGCAATCGAAGTACCATCTCGATCAACTCCAGAAATAATAAGAGCATTAATGAAATACTTTTCATTCTACGGAACTCCGCGAAAAATAAGTTGTGATCCCGGAACTGAATTTAATAACGAGCTTTTAAAAGAATTAACTGAATACCATAAAATCAAGTTACACATAGGAACGCCTAACAATCCTAACTCTATGGGATTAGTTGAACGTTTTCACTCCACATTAATTGAAATTTATCGTTTAGCTAGATATGAAAGAAAACATACAGACGCTGGTTCAGTTATGACTTACGCTATTATGGCATACAATAATACTATCCATAGTGCGACCGACTTATCACACACACATTTTTGAAGTAGTATTCGGTCATACCGAATTGAACTCTATATTTAATACGGACTTCGATAAAATATATAAACAACAGCTAATTAAAGATCATAAGAAAAGAACGCATGAACTTTATAAATATCTATCGGCAAAGATGAGTAACTTTAAAGAAAAGGTTATTACCAAACGTGGCGGTGAAAAAGCACCAAGTTTATTAGTAGGACAAAAAGTGTTCGCGAGAGCAGTAAACAAAAGACAATCTAAAGATAAGCCTAAATTTCAGAAAGCTATAGTAAGTGGCCAGATCAAACGTAATATTGTACCTATAATGGTAAACGAGAGAGATACGAAGGTTCCGATTAAAAACGTAAAACGTCCTCCACAGGTACACCAAGATCCTGCTATGGACATCGATGATCAGGATCCTTCTCTGTCAAGTTCCCCCAAACCAGGACCTTCAAATAGTAAAAGTTGAACGGAATCCAGGTATCTTACCTGTAAAACAAGGCCGTGCATTTCTACAACATGATAAATGGTCAATCGTTAAGACTGTTAAACTCGAAGGCATTGTAGCAGATTTAAAGTATAATATTCAAAAATATTCAGAATTAAATGAACTTATAGCGCAAAATAAATCTTATATAAATGAGCTTTTAGAATTACAAACCCAAGTAGAATACATACGTGATGAAGCCATAGATAAGATTCAACAACTGATACCTTCAAATAGATACAAACGTGGTTTGATCAACCCTCTTGGCTCTATTATAAAAATTATAACGGGTAATCTCGATCACGAAGATGCTTTACGTTATGATGAACTAATTACAGGCATAGAGACTCGAGAGCAAGCTATATCTAGTAAAATTACAATAGTAACTGAAATGATGGATCATTTTCTTAATTCTACTAAAATTATCGATGATAACACTAAGATTATGAATGAACGTTTGCAACGCATTGAACTAATTGTTAATAATTTAAATGGTAAAGAAAACACTTATATATTTGTATCATATTTAATTGGTATATTTAATATGTTCATTAATAATTTTAGAACTATATTCATAAAATTAAATGATGTAGAAACAGCTTTAGCCTTCAGTAAGGTTGCAGTCTTACATAAATCAGTTATAAATTCAAAGGAATTACTATCTATATTATCTGACATTGGATTACATGATAACTTGATGTATCCTGTAAAAGAACATAATTTGATTAATATAGAGGAAACATTAACAGTAAAAACTTACCTTAAGGATAATGAAATAAGATTCATAATTGATGTAACATTGGTTAATAATGTAACTTATAATTATTTTAAATTGTTCCCTCTTCCTGTCCTACGTGGTTCCCAAACACATATAATTATTCCCGAATTTCCATTCCTATTAGTACAAGGAACGAGATACAGTCCAACCGCCCACCAATGTAGAGAAATATTGGCAGATGAATATTTGTGCTCCGAAGACGACCTTATTCCATACGCTGGAGAGACTTGTATCGAACAACTGATGGAATATCGACAGAATTTATCAATGTGTTTTCCACGTGTAATTCTTTCAGAAGATTTGAAACTACAAACAGTATCGACTAACAATTGGATATTGTTTGCCAAATATGCCAAAACCCTAATACAAACGTGTGGCCATGACGTCATTCATGAGTCACTTGTGGGAACATACTTATTAAATGTACCCTATCAGTGTGACGTTTCAGTTGATGGTGTCCCAATCCGCGGACAGCGTTATCATTCCCTGGGAACTGAATATAAATCTATTCCTATGATAACTTTACCTGATTTTCGAGAACAGCAGCAGAACGCGCTTGTTGCAGATACCGAGCCTGTTGACCTAAAGGGCGTCAACTTAGATGACGTGCAACATTTAAACTATTTGTTGAAGAAAAGTGTGAACAGTGTTGAAAGTGTAAAAGGGCAATATAGTGTCAGTGTTGCAACGATTATACTTTACCTGATTATGTCTTTATTTGTTATTTACGGATTTTACCTTAAATTTAAGAATGTGTATTTTAAAAGTTGTGGAAGAGAGCAGATTCACGATTTGGAGGATCAGCCTCAGCCACCAATATTATTAGTTTCTAATTGAATTATGTACTTAAACGAAGTTATTAGAAAAACTCTGTTTTCCCAATAACTTCGATCTAAAGGGGGAGGAGTTATGATATCATCCATAACAATCCCTGTGTTGATGTCTGGACCATCCCACGCAATTCTCTCGCACCTGAAGCGATAACTAAATGCTTATGCATCAAATGCAATCTGAGAACCGTGGCATGAACCACCGCATCGTACCTTTATGCAAGATTGCAATAATGGTGTGACCATGCTGGGCACCGTTTAGTTAAGTAAGTCTAGAGACATCAAACTCTGTCGACGGACGTAGTCCTAAGCTCTTGTAATAATTAATTAAATTAATAAATTCGTTCAAACCGAATAAGTAGTTTTTAAAAAGCCATCAAGGCGCTCCCGAAAGTTAACTACGTATATAACTTTCCCAAAGAAACAATAGGGATAAATAACTAAATTAAATATAAGCTCATGGTGTATTCTTAGTCTTGTAAGGTACTAAATACTTGTATTATGGGCTCATGTGTTAAGTAAAATAAAATAAAAATTTAATTGGGAAAGTTGTTTGTTATCATGAGTACAATCATGTGTCTAAGTAAATAAAATAAATAAAAATAAAATAAAAAAGCCTTTTATTTCATGCTTAAAAATCAAATTACATTAACATAAAAAAAATACATTATCATTATTACATTAATTTTTGAATTATTATTAAATTTAAATTCGTTCCGATAAATATATACTTATAATTCTTTTTATAGTAATGTAAATTCTCATGGTTTAACAATATTTAAATTACGTTTTGTTACATTTTGTTTTATTTATTTAATAGTTTTACAAATGTTACAAAATCACAATAATAGTCTTATAACAAAATACTAATTTAGTTTAGTTTAGTATATAATTTTACAAAAATAATTTCAGTTACAAGTATATTTTTATTAACATAATATTTGTAAAAATGTAGATAAACAGTGTAGTTAAAAGCAAGAACCCCTCTTAGTGAAGGTGAAGGCCTCCTCCAGAGTAGACCATCTCTCTCTATCCATAGCTGTTGCTGTCCAGCGACTTTGATAATATCGTCCACCCACCGTGCGCTAGGTCTGCCTGTTTTTCTGGAACCCGTTGGTCCTAGACCGTACTGGACCGTAGGTCCAGGACCAACGGGTGTCTAAGTATCGTTTACTAATTATCAGTCACCCTATATACTTATATGATAGTGCGGGTAATAAGTGGTGTAAACTCAGATTCATTAGTGGTATATAAAATTACTTTTTCTTCTTATTAAAAAAATCTTTGCGATTTCGAAGTTTGTCCCATAGTAAAAGTTGATCGTATAATGTATGTTACTGTTATAATAAAAAATATGCCTGATCAAAATACAATTCTACAACAAATATTTAATCTTTAAAATCAATACCTGATATCAAAATAAATGCCTAATTTATTTATCCAGTTCAAACTAGTGAGCAGTTGTTTCACCTTATACCAACAATACAGTTTGATAAGTTCACCGTCATTTACCGTAGAAGGCTAGCTCTACGCAGTCGCAACATGTCACTTGAATGGACGTTCGTATTCCAACTATTTACATATTTAATGATGTACAACGTCGCTGAGAGTTTGCTTAATGAGACACACTATCGAGTTGTTAGCGAAAGTATAGTTTGAATGAGTTTTTGATAGAGTTTTTACAAAAAGAATAGTGCCAAAATTTGCACACCTATGTTAGATTTCTTACCACATAAGAAGATCCGTCGAATTGAAATCTACCTTATTTCTTCAGACATGTAGGTCTTCGGGACTCATTTTTAACCGACTTCAAAAAAGTAAAATTATTTTTTATTTGAAATGGAACACTTCCCGTTTTGGTCCCATTGTCATCAGATCAGGATTTGATTACTTTGAAATCGGTTTAAGTTTTTTGTAAAACAGTTCATGTGAAATAGATTTTAAAATAAAATAAATGTAGGTATTAGATTATGTAATTGATTGATTAGATTGTGAAATGTATATGAACTAGGCAAGAAAGAAAGATTTTTCATAGATCCATTTTTTAAAATTACTTTTTTATTTATCTTAGGTTACACCTTCATTAATGTTCTCTATTCATACTAAAATCTAGCCTTAATATTAGGCTAATAAGTAATTTATATTTAACATAAACTTCTATATTTACTATATCTAAGAATGTTTTCTTATTGCCACTATTAAGGGGTAGACACTTTGTTCTTGTGTTATTGACCCATATGATAAAGACTTGTCAGGATGTTAAAACGAGTACAGGTAAAATAAGTAAAGACTCGTCCTACGCATTTTGATGATAATGATATAGTCCACGAATGAGTGAAATATAGAACTTAAAGCCAAAATAAATAAGATAGAAGACATTGAAATGAAAATGATTGCGAAAGAGAAGTAATCTCCCATCATAAAGTTTAGTGGCACATACATCTTTCTCAAAGTAGATTTCAGATTCCTCTGAATATTCTCTCACATATTCCTCCACCAGCGAAGCGCCGCCTATCAGATGGTAGATATAATCGTTGTAACCAAAAAAGCAAATCTATTGAAACACTTCCTGGTCTCTACAACCCTTAATCCTTGATATCAAAGGCTGGTCAAGTCACACATGGCCCATAATGAGGCCACTGTAGGTTTGCGATTGTCATTGGAGCTATTGTTCACTTTATATGGTGGCGCCACTGAGCACGGTCACCGCATTTTATATAGTGATGTGGAGCTGCGAATTTGGTACCGAAGTTTTGGGGTATCCGCACCGATATCTGCTGGGAAATATATTCAAAGTACAGATCTCTAATACAAAGGCATGTAAAATACACCAATTGGTATGGTCAGTGTGGTGATTCTATCGTCAATGCAGTTCTCTTCTAATGTCTGAGCCCCAGCAGATGAAGATCGAAAAACTCGATCGTAAATTACACTTCAAATCAATTATAGGGAGTTTTATACGAGCAGAATTTGCATTGCAACTGGGATAAGCAAGAAATAATAAATCCGAATCTCGGCTGCTTTCGTTAAACAAAATATCCGCATCCCCAACCTACCATATCCCTACCAACCCTAATTCGGCCGTGTCCAAACAGGCACAGATCTATGCGAGCGGCTTCGCTTTTTACCACCGCCATTTTCACAAGAGCTATCAATCCTTTTGAAATCTACCGATTTTGTATACTTTTCTGGCTCATCGTACGCTGGTTTCTTATAAGACGGTTACGTATGGATAACATTGTCAAAGTTACAGCTTTCTTCTCGTTGTTGACTTAATTAGTAAGTCGGATATGTGAATGGCAGTGCAATGCATTTCTCTATGTTCATAGTAAATCTAAGAACATCGTTATATTGAAAATATGGGTGGCGTCGGCATTAACTCTTTTAAGGTCTTGTATGGGACGTCAGTTTTGGTCTTGTTGGATTGTTTTGTTTATGCTAATGAGGTGTCAATTGTTCCGAAAAGTACTGCTATTATGTCAATTGATGTGATGGCATAAAATATACTGATATGATTTTAATGTTCTTATAAATGAAATAAGTTGGTTTTATCCCAAAACTAAATGTGGAATATTTATATTTGCTAAAGTATTTCTTTTTAAATATGACTGAAACTCATATAGCTGCTGCAATTTTTGTGAATAATGATTTTTACTGTATTAAAGACACATACATTAATAAAGCAGTGTAGAGATTTTTAAAATTACCAAACTACATAATATTAAAAAAAGTAATACTTGATGCAATACAAATTATGACGTATCAACTTATTATTTTCATACAAAACTGCGTACAAGTATACTATAATTTAGATGCTTCATAAAAAGTTTCTGATATAGGTACCTGTTGAAGATTCTATATTCAAACCATTTTTTTTGTTGTATGAAAAAGAAAAGATGACAGGTTGTCTAAATATATTGTGAAAAAATCGTACGTTGAGAAAAGTGTTTTCCTGGAAATTAAAGCCTAAAATACCATAGCCTTCCTATTTATTAACATCTGGCGACCGTGACAGGACGGTAGATATGGAAAAGGCAAAAGAGTTGAGGAGAATTACACGCCAACGGTTTACGAAATGCGTGAGTAAAGTCAATGATATTTTATCAGAAAAATGTAAAGACGCATTACAACCAGAATTTGAAAGGCTCACTAAACTCTTCGAAGAGTTATCAGTCGTCCAAAATAAATTAATAGAGCTCTGGCTGGATGACACCCAAAGGGATGAGAGTCTATTCGAAAAAGACATAGAAGCTTCCGATGCTTATGAGACTACGTGGTTTGATACAAAATATAGAGTTAACGAGTTTCTTAATATGCACGGATCACAAAGCTCATATAAAGGTACTGTCAAAGGAAAAGATGAGAATGACAGTGAATCTTCAAAGGATCGTCGTCGTCACTTTAGGCTACCTAAATTAAAGCTGCCGACATTCAACGGAGAGGTTAAAAATTGGATCGGCTTCTGGTCACAATTTAATAAAATCCATCAAGATGATGAAATAGATAACTACGATAAATTCCAATATCTGTTGCAATGTATGGAGGACGGGTCATGTGCTAAAGAATTGGTAGAGAGTTTTCCCCCATGCGGCGAAAATTACCATAAAGTCGTGCAACAAATAAAAGAGCGCTTTGCCAAGGACGAACTTATTATAGAATATTACGTTAGAGAGCTTCTACAGCTTGTCCTTGCACAGTCTAAAGGCACGCAAAAAATAACACTCAGAGCCTTGTATGATAAGTTAATGACGCAAATATTGGCTCTGGACTCATTGGGTGTAACTCAAGAAAAATATGCGGCTTTCTTGTTTCCTTTAGTAGAGTCAGCTTTACCGGAGGATATATTAAAGGCATGGAGCAGGTCCCAATCACTCGTAAGTCAAGATGGTAATGCACTCACTAAATTAATAACCTTCCTCAGGTTAGAAGTAGAGTCAGACGAGAATATTCGGCTAGCGCGTTCAGCATTTTCAGAGAGCTATTCAGCAGCTGATCCGACTGCAGCTTGTTTTACTACTACTAATAAGAAGAACAATAAGGACAAGCAACAGGTTAGAGAGAACATTGAAAAGCAATGTCTTTGGTGTGACAAAACTTCCCACACAAGCTCAGAATGTCATGTAGCTATCAATAAAACATTACAGGAGCGTAAAGACTTTATTAAGCATAAGAAAGCATGTTTTATTTGTCTCACCATCGGTCATATGTGGAATAGGTGCAGAAAGCATCCTAAATGTGTGGTCTGTGGCAGAAGGCATTACCCAATCATGTGTGGAGGTTTGCCAGAGAACATAAAATCTGAACTGGCTTCAAACGAACTAGATCCTCAAGAAGTTGTTTTAAATCATTCGTCGTCTTCTAAAACCGTTTTACTGCAAACCTTGAAGGTTAATATTGAGCATGGCGGTAAAATAGAAACTATTCGAGCTTTACTAGACTCAGGTGCGCAGCGCTCATTCATTAGAAGCGAGGTGGTGGAGAAACTAGGATTAGAGCCTGTTAACCAAGAAGAATTGAGCCATACGCTATTTGGAGGAGCTGTTACTAAAAAGATCAAACACAGACTGTTCAACCTACAGTTGAAGAGCATATTTGGTAGCTATTCTTGCAAATTAAAAGCTCTAGAACAAGAGACTATCTGTGGAGTTCTTCCGAAGTTAAATAAGGGCGGTACTTTTATATCTTTGTTAAAAAGCAAGGGTGTTGATTACATTACTGATTGTATAGATAACAGCGTAGGTATTGATTTATTAATTGGTTGTGATGTTCTAGGTAGCATTCTCACCGGTCGATCAGTACGAATAGATGACCACGTGTTGGCTTTGGAAACGAGACTAGGTTGGACAGTTCAGGGTCCAGTGGTTGGTACGCATTGCTCTATAAATAATGTAAGTGCGCTACATAGTACTTCTAGTATAAAAAAGGTTCAGTATATTCCGAAATCTCAGACAGACCTCTACTCAAAGTGTTGAAGATTCTATATTGAAAAATAATTAAAAAATAAAATTTAACGAGCTTTTGACGGTACTATGTGAGACGGAAGCAATGGTCAACTCACGACCACTGAGTTACATAGCCGAGACTTCAGAAAATGTAATGCCTCTCACACCTGCAATGTTTCTTGACGCGAGCGGAGAGGCCAGTGGCGTCGTGGACTTGTCTCATATTGATGGTGGACTTTTAACTGCGCGGTGGCAATACATCAAGAAGTTAAATGCCGACTTAAAGCAGCGTTTTAGGAGTGAGTATTTAGCTCTACTTACTTCTCAGAATAGTAAAAAGGTAGTTAACACTATTGAGGTCGGGGATGTCGTTTTGATAGGTTCCGATAATATCAAAAGGGTGAATTGGCCATTAGGTGTTATCCTGGAGACGTTTCCAGGTGTTGATGGCCATAGGCGCGTCGCTAGAGTAAGAACCTCTAACGGGGAGCTAATTAGGCCGTTACAGCGACTCTACCCGTTAGAAGTAACATGTAGCAATGCGTCATCAGCCATTGTCCCTGAGCCTTGCGATTCTACAATACGAGTCACTCGTTCGGGTCGATCGGTGAAGATTCCTGAACGATTAAATTTGTAGATTACTTTATTATTTGATTGTTATTTGTTATTACTTTACTTGTGTTAGATTTGTATATTATTATTTTTTATCACACAAGTGTAACTCCGCATTCCTGTGGGGGCGGAGGATGTTGAAGATTCTATATTCAAACCATTTTTTTTGTTGTATGAAAAAGAAAAGATGACAGGTTGTCTAAATATATTGTGAAAAAATCGTACGTTGAGAAAAGTGTTTTCCTGGAAATTAAAGCCTAAAATACCATAGCCTTCCTATTTATTAACAGTACCTATCAGTAGGCATCCCCATTGCAATATCTAACCCCATAAAATAAACAGATGTTGACGTTTCAAAATGACGCACCAAAAATAAAATATCCCAAACTAAAATGGTGCAAAGTTTCCATCAACATCGGATATATTGCTAAAAGTTCAAGTTACGGAATGGAACCCACTCTTAACTTAACTAATTGGCGTCATTAGTTAACGACAACTATGCTTGTTGAGTCTCGTTGAGAGATGTACACTTGGATAACGGAACGACGAAATAATTATATTGTTAAGTTAAAGTCATAACAAATAAAAACCTAAGATAAAACTTTGGTTATATGATGACGAAAGAGAGACCACGGAATGACCAAAGAATGTAAATACATGAAGATATGTGAATAAGGACTTGACACGAGATCAGAAGAAATGGTATAAGTCATGTAGAGTCCAAGAGAACTAAGGTAGTTGAGCATTAATACGTTGAGATGACTTAAAAAATGCGAGATAGATATAATAATTCGTTTGGCTATCTATGTAATCGTTGTATTATCTACATCAGGTTACAATCAGCTTTATTTACAACAAATATGTACAAAATACAATCTATATATAGAAAATTTCCTCAAACCTGCCGCGGCTTCCGATTAACGGCAAGGTTCCCAGAAGGCTGGCAGCGTTTCCTCTTTGGATAGCCAAGCTGACGCGTTGGCGGAAAAGCTCTCTACATCAGTGTATTTATTTATTGTTATTTAAGGTTATTAGGTTATTCAAATTATATCACACACCTAATGCAGAAAGAATTTTCAGAACTCTATCGTCTATTAATTTTGCTTACTCCTATTGTCTTTTTCAAACCACACCATAGGACGCACCCTAATCACCGCCCGCATTAATTCAACCAAAAACAAACAATCATATATCAAGTAACAATAGACAATATTAATTAAACACCTCACTTGCGTGCGCATAGACAATATACCTGTATTTACGTAATAAAGAATCAATAAGACTAAAACCATGTTAAATCAACATTGGGCGAAGGCTAGCAAAGACAAGAAATCCGTAAATTTATGGTCTCGCGTAGAGCTCGGTACGGGTAGAGTTGGGACACAAATGGGATCGGATTTTTCAATGTCGGTGCGTTGCGGTGCTTGTAAATGGATCTCCGGATAGATTGGCGCTTCGTTAGTGTTGTGATGAAGTTAGATTAAGAGCTACTATTGGGTGTTTCTCGTCTTAATTTGGTGACATTAAATTAATAGTTTTCTTCTGATTTTATAAAAAAAGTTTCTTAAGATAAGTCGTTCTAACGAAGGATAAAATAATATTTAAAAAATAAAATAATATAAAAAAAGCTTCGGTCATAGTTGGCGTTCTATTACTGTTACTAGAATGTGTTTACATGTATGTGTTAATATTACATGTGTGTTATTTTCAATTATAGATTCAGAGGCAGGTCATATAGTAACAGGAGTATTTGAGTGGCAGATAGCTACAGCGGATTGCATGCAGCCACCACTTGAACAGGGTACAGTGTAATTTTGTGTTTTAGAGCCCTTCTTAAAAAAGGCCTTTTTATATATTTTTTCAAATTTGGAATTTTGTCTGTCCCTGGCGTCTTGGTGCATCGAGAAACCGCTCCTATCGCTCTAAACTAAAGCGTGTGCGCATGATACATTAATAATGTTTTCGTTAACATTATAAACATTAAAAATACACTCTGTTATTGCAAATAATTGTCCTCGTAAAGTTTCGCCACAGTTTAGTTTAGCCTTATATACAAGTCTCTTCTCAGACAATTATATTTTTTTTAAATAACTCTCCAATAATAAATATGATGTAGTTACAATTATAATATTCATTATTATGATCTTAACATTAATTTAGCAAATGTTACATAACAATATAAGCAATCTAAATATTCTTAACTCTACATTCCTAAGCCTAATTTTATTAGGGACTCGCCCGCACCCGAAAAAGGCGCGAAACACACGCGATATAAAAAATAGCGGCATGCGATTTGAATGCGTGAATTATTGTCTTTTAAGGAGAAATAATACACCTTCGGAAAATAATATGAAACTCACACCACATAATGGGGTTTGAAAAATGGAGATGGGGAAAAGCTTTTGTTACGATTGCAAAGCTGGGTTTTTATGGGTTGTGTTGTGCCAGAGATTTGCTTGCCGGGTCCGGTCATTTTATAAAATAACTTGGAATTGTAAGGTACTTCTTGAACAAAATAATATGGATGTCATGTTGAAATAAGATCGAGGTTTGAAGAGTGAATTTATATAGGAAGTCTGTAAAATGTGAAATATTTTAATTCTATCTTACTATAATTAATCAAACTTAAATCGGCACTCAAAAATAGATTGTTTTAATAGAAGAATGATCTTTTGTCATAGCATCACGATTTAAATTTATTTGTTGCGATCTCAAATATTTGACGTATGTTTTGATACCAGTACAATGATACTGGCCTAAGTTGTTCAGTGTAGATATATACATACTATAGCAGAAATATAAAAAGGGAATAGAGTAACTATCTATATAAATTCTGTTTAGTTTAGCTCAGTGATGGTGATGTCAAATCTCGTGGATTTAGAATCCTATAACGAACTTGACCTTATAGAAGGAAAATATAGCATCGTTAGGGAAAACCCACAAGGCGGTAGAGTGTTTTTTGTTGTTTTTTATATCACTAAGTCGGTAAACAAGCATACGGCCCTCCTGATGGTAAGCGGTCACCGTAGCCATATGGACGCTTGCAACACAAGAAGCATCGCTCACGCGTTACCGACCTTTCCCCCCTCCCCTATGAGCTCTGGCGACCTTACTCACGCGCAGGAACACAACTTTACACAACATAAAGTTTTTGGCGGCGGTATTCTGTAAGGTGGAGGTACTTCCCCAGTCGAGCTGTTCTTTGAGCAACTCTCAACTAATATGTAGTAACTAGCTGTCCCTCGCGGTTTCGCCCGCGTTGCCGGGATTAAAAGTAGCGTATGTCCTTCTGCATACCATAGGCCATCTGCATGCCAAATTTTATGATGATCCGTTGAATAGTTGAGACGTGAAGGCGTAACAAACAAACAAAAAAACTCACTTTCGCATTTATAATATTAGTTAGGATGTATATAGGTAGTACCCGCCTGGCTGAATACCACCCCGTCCCGCTAGGCACCGAACGGTGTATTCCGGCAGCTATGCTGGAGATTCAGTACCGTTTTAGGCTTTATGTGATTTATGCTTCTGACTTCCTTCTTGTAACGTCACCTCACTACAATACGATTCGCGATTATCATTTTTTATCGCCCTACATAAGTCTAGTTAAAATGCAGTCTTCCTCCTTTTGCTCATTACCAATAATGACAAAGGCTGGTAATGATTGCTATCAACCCGAGCAATGATCTGCGACGGTGACCACCAAGGATATGCAAAAACTTGCAGCCATGTCGTTTTTATATAGCAAATCATGGCTATAAAAACATAGTATGGGTTTTATTCTAGGTAGAATGTTATGACATTTCTGACCTAGGGCCGGAGCACCAACTCCTCTTCGTATCCAACTCAATTGATTATGTGTCGAAGGACGTCATAGTGTATGAAAGATAAGATAGACAGACAGATACATAGATAGTAGACATATTAGACAGAAAAACTATTCCGTTTAGGAAATGTTGAATCGCTTTAAAAGTTGAAGGTAGGTAAGAGATAAATATCTCAAACTATTATAAACTGACTCAAGAATATAGCAGGAACACATAGAAGAAGTAAAAAAATAAAATTTTCAGATAAGTTATGAAGAGTATTATCATCACTTGCGGATACTTTTCCTAATCTTACGTCTAAAGGTCTTCACTCATTATACAGCACGGCTACACCTCGGCATTTACCTTGCCATACAAGTGAGAACTTTAAATCGTATGCGTTAAATTAAATATTACAATGACTAGATAAAATTGTTGACGCCTCGCGGGAAGCGCGCTTGCCGCTACAAGCCAGTAGTTCTGCTGACCACACGCTTCCAGCGAGCGGCCCGCTCCCTTGCTGCGTGGCGACAGCAAGCGGTATCTTGCCAAAGCCGCGGCAACAATTTCACCGGACCGCGCTGCCCGCGAGCTGCCACCTCGTAGGCGGCGCGCTGGCAGCCAGTGGATGGATTAAGTTGACGCGGTGCCGGGCCGTTGCTGCGGTGGAGCGGTGCTGATATAGTGAGCGATGACCCTAATTTTGTATCGTTCAGACCCTTATAAAGTAATGCCTATAATTAAGCTTCTGGTTTGATTAATGTCCCCATCAAGGCTCAGATAAATCTAGCAGGTCTAGTATGTTCCCACTTCTATATTCGGAGGGGGTGTGGCGACATCTGCATATGTTCATATCTCTTTATTGATCGGTTAAAGGCACGAAACTAATCATTTTGCTGTCATAATCTTAACGAATTTCCAATGCTTGGGTCAGCAACATTTTTTGGTTTTGTTACTGTTTTAGGTTGAAGGTGGTAAGCACACAAAGTCTAGAATGGAACTGAATCTCTAGAACCAGAACCAAGCAGACTGGTACCTACTATAAAGTATCATACTATTGCGCTTTGGTTACCTCTCCATATTTCCCTTCCTTATATCTTAAGCTCATTGTAGGATTCGAACCTGTAATCGCTGAGCTATCATCGCTTCAAATCATAATCTATCGTACCCGCTATATCTTCCTCTCTATGGGTAATAAGGAAAACATTATTAAAATTATTCATATTTAGTAAGTCACCATAATTAATTCCATTCGAACAAACTACCACACGTTCTACGCAAAGCTACTGCAACTATAAAATCAAAAACTTATTTATTCAATAGGCCAATAACGTAACAATCGCCGAGATAATGAGTAGCCCAGTAAGTTGGCACATACTGCATATTTACATACCGTACTTTATTCTAGCAAACTTTGTAATAAGTAAAATGGTAATCACTCCATAAATATATCAATAAAGGCGAAATATCTTACATGCAAATGAACTTATATAACCAATAATCCAGCAAAACGGTCGATTTGTCCGACAAATATATGAAACCCCCGGCTTATTACGTCAAACGATTTTATGTGGCCAATAACGCTGTATTCAACATTCTATTAAATGCGCTATCAATGTGATAAAATGAAATGGTTGGCCCGATAGTAGGTTCCACTTATGTGACCACAATATCGCTTTCGCATATCAGAATTGCTAATAAAGGGAGGGAATGTATGCCAGGCGGGTGCGCGAGCGCAGCTTATTAGCGGGCCGACGGTGGCGCCCCACGGACAATTGCGGCGTGGCCGCGTACTAGCGCGAATGAAAACATGTGCCAGTGGTTGACGATCTCTGGATTTATGGAGCTGGCCTATATTTATCATGGAAACTATGTCAATAATTTTTTGGTCAAGTGTGGTGATTTTTAGGTGGCGAAAATAAGTGGATATTGAAATGTGCTATCATGGAAGTCTTTTGGGATTTGGATAGAAGTAGGCTTAGGCATGGATGTTATAATAATATGACGTCACACAAAGTGCGTCGTGATAATTAAGTTGCTGTTGTGAATTATAGGAAAACTCTTTACTTGGCAGATATCGGATATTTTAAATTAATTTATAATTTTTATGAGAAATTCAAATGTTCACTCACTGGCTCATTTTTATATTCATTGAGCTGTTATGTAATTACAATCATATAACAAAACTACCATAAAAATTAAATAATTTCAAGTTTTGTTAAAAGCTACCAATATGTTTTACTAAATGTTGCCGGCCCCTGAGTAAGGAAGTTCGCATATCATCGACATCGTCACGATATAGGTTAGCGGCTGCGCTCATATCCCAGTTGCTCTACGTATGAACGAACAACTAACACGCTGCATCTCCAGTTTATAGATAAATGATAAAGATACTGCGAGATTTAAGAATATGCGATAGTGTAGGACGAGTCTGGAGGTAGTTTATTTATATGTATCAAGTGTATCGAGAATTAACGTCAAACTACCGGTAGGTGTAGGGTTGCCACTTGTATAATTCAAACCAAACCAAACATTGGTTTATAATGTAGCACACTTTTTAGAGAAACCTCAACCCTCAGTATTACTGATATTATAACTGCGCGGTGTAACTAGTCACTTTGGTAAAAAAGTTTTAACAGAACATTTTAATTTGATGTAATTGAAAAAAAAATTTTGCATATCAAAATGTGCTTACCAAGAATTGGTAAAACACATGGTCAAAATACTAGTCCATTCCAGACTCATAAGTACCTAGATAAATCTTTGATACCATATGATTTTTTGATACCATATGATCTTTGAACCATATGATTTTTTAATATCATTGAACATTCGATGTCAGTTCGCTTGGCAACCCTAAATGTAAGGGAAGTAAAACATTTTTCATCAGGAGTTAATTGGCGATTTCGCACCTCGTAGTCAGAATGTTTTCCGTATGGCGATATCTGTCTGTCTGTCTATCCACTGTATTATATTTAGCTCTTCTACGCTAAGCTACGACGTTTTAAACAGTGTTTATTATATAATTACTTCGAATACACACATCAAAGCTTTGAGGGGATATAATTACCAGAGATACCGTTTACTTATGACTATTTTTCACTACGCATTCCCAGGAAAAAAGTTTTCTGTCTCTTTCTGCATGCTTATAGGCCAAATATTACGATTAGCTGACCCGTCGACCCGTTAAGAGGAAAAAAACAAACTTTCGCATATAAATGCGATATAATAATAAATTTATCATCATCATCAATCATCATCAGCTTATAATGTCCTATCTACAGCTAAGCACAGGCCTTCTTTCAAGCTGAAAGAGAATATCATCATCATATCAGTGGATGTAGGCTGGTGGTCAACCTACTGTTGTAGTTTTCAAACAGTCTAGGAGGGCCTCCAACGCCTCCAACTCCAGGCTTAACGATTATCAGAATTAAGTGGTAACCGGGACCAACAACTTCTTTCGTGGCTTCCGAAGCACGCAAAACGCTCGAGTTGAAATACCACTCGGCGGTCCGGTACCGGCCTTACCGGTGCACTGGTAGCTAAACGAACGGCTAATCAAGCTACACCATGAGCACTTCAACCTTATTTATGAATTTAGAATTCATTTTAACCAAAAGATTCGTATTATTTTCCGCTGCCGATACAGGGACTTCTATCAACCTGTCTTTAAACTCCCTTTTGGGTGTGAAGAGGTTTTTGCAGGGTGGCGCTCGCGAGTGACCCTTGTGTTGCGAGAGTCTATAGAATTCGCCAACCGTTTACCATCAGGCGGGCCGTATGTTTGCTACCTGTGTTTCGTCCCATAACGAGTTAGAATAGCCAAATACAGTTCTCAAGTCCCTTCATAACCTAAACCCAAGTTCTTCATATAATACAATACATAAATACTGACAATTTCCCCAACTCACATACCGCTATCTCATCATCCGACGGACATACGTAGCCATTAACCGTTCTAATTAAACTTGACCGGGGGACGGCTTACAAACATCGCTTCATTAATTTTGACACGAGAACCAGCTTCCGATTAGCAATCTTATCTCTGAATGCACTTATCATACGTTGTTATGTGGTCTTGCTGGATAATCTCATGTGCATCGGGAATAGGATTATCAGTTAGTCGATGCATCGATTATGAGGATGTTTTAATGTAGAATAAGTTTTTATGTGATGAATGTCATATCCTGGAATTGTTTTAAACTTTCTAATGTAATAAGTAAATTACTTAGTTAATGTGTTAGAGTCATACAAAGACATTTAATATTATGGAAAATGTTCAGTAGTAGGTATCTCTAGGCTAATTATATACTAAATTTTTTCTGGTCTTCTTTCTTCCTGACTTGTCTTGATTTCTCTTCTACCAGTAAAAGGTACCTACGAGTACATAATAGATAAGAATGAGTCACATTTCGTAAAACAATAATTAAATTCTGTGCACGTTTGAGACGCCGACAGTTTTGTAAGCTCGCGCGCACAATTGCAATTAACAGGGTGCGCGGGCGCCGCCAGTCAGACAATCGATTTGTTTTGTAACCAAATAACAAATGTACCGTCTCGTATGTTTGCTTTTACTGTCCTTTGGTCTTACCTGGGACAGAACAAGAGAGACCTAATTAGAAGTGAGTTGAAGATGATTGTCTTATCTAGGAGGTTGCTTGATTAATCTTTCAGTTGCAATTGAGATGCAGTTAATTACTATGTAGTTTTCTAAAATGCATCAGTTTTTTTCTATAGATGGAATTTGAATCTATTCTCAAGCAGCTACTGTCTGATGTCATGGTGTCCATGTGGCGGACGATTGTCAAGCGAAGCAAGACTGATGGGTAAAATTGTTCTAGTCCAAAAGCTGGAAGGAAGCTGCGATTGATATTGACGCAGCACCATAAAAAGTGGAATGAGATGAAAGGAAATTTAATCATCATTTTTAAGAGAGGTAGAGCATAGCGTTTATTCGCTCAAAGAGCAGCTCGACTGGGGAAGTACCTCCACCTTACAAAATACCGCAGCCAAATAACTTTATGTTGTGTAAAGTTGTGTTCCTGCGCGTGAGTAAGGTCGCCAGAGCTCATTGGGGAGGGGGGAAAGGTCGGTAACGCGTGAGCGGTGCTTCGTGTGTTGCAGGCGTCCATATGGCTACGGTAACCGCTTACCATCAGGCGGGCCGTATGCTTGTTTACCGACTTAGTCATATAAAAAAAAAAAAAAAAAACTTCGTTTGAAAGCCCTTATAGTCGAATACTGTGGAAGGTTGCTTTTACTAAGAAGAGCCGGCAATAAGTTTCCTCAGTAGAGAAGCAATGACCCACATATATATAAGTATGTTTTACATTTAAATCCTTCGTCATGCAAATTTACACAATACTTCACATATTTCGGACATATCACATAAAACTGCATTTATCTATCACAAAAGATTAAGCCGTGTCCACACACGTACGACAGTCGTGCGCTAAAGTTGCATAACAATGTCTTAATGCGACAATAATAAAAGTTTTACGCGAAAGTAACAATCGGCTGATCTCAAGTCGTGACCGTTTGAGATAAGTGGTCATGTGTTACATAAGTACGGGTCGGTCGACAATGGAGCTACTGATTGAGACGTTGATGTACTGTGGCATTTGGAACGAGGAATTTTAGACTAGTGGAAATTAGTGATATTACTGGTAGGTGACACTTGGTAGTTTATTTATTTCAATATGGACTTTAAAACAATTGTATCAAAGTGTAAGATCGAGATCCTTGAAAATTTTTCTTCTACATTCTGCTTAAATGTACAGTTACCTTCTAGACTTCCCTTGTGTTTGACCACATACAAACCAAGATCTCCCATTATTATTGATTCCATTTTCTGCAGATACTTTGCACAAACTAACTACTGCGTACTGCAGCTGTTGCTTCCAGATTTCAGGTTTTTCATTGATATTTTTGAAAGTTCCATTCAATTGATTACATATCTCTTATCACGAGTTGAAACAAACATACAACTTCACCCGCCGTCCAAAAATCTTCACAGTCTTTTTGAAGAAACCGATTCTGTACTCCAATGGGAAAATTAAGGCGGGGTGCTCATTCTACAACCAGATCGTCCGCGTTAGGAAGCAGCTTTTAGCAGACCATTTTGGTTCTAATATATCCTACCGAAAATAGCCGCCGTCAAACAACTTTTCAGAACACCATCCGTTGTGCAAGCGTTCATCCTGATAATCCTATTTATTATTTTAAATACCTTAGCCATACACACACTATCTAATGGTGCGTCCATGCTTGGTGAACCGAGCACGAGCCGAGCCTCGAACGAGCACACTGCGAGCACGATTCGCGTAGCGTGGACGGGCTCGCGAGCCTCGATCGAGCGCGATTGTCAGTTTTTTCACGTACAAAGGGATTCGCATCGTGCTCGTCGTAGGCTCGTTCGTGGCTCGGCTCGTGCTCGATTCGAGTAGCATGGACGCACCATAATGTTAGTCATATCATTACCAGCAACATGTACACACGGCTACCGATCAAGCTATTCATTTCTAGTATAAGCTGACCTCCCATAGTACGGAAATCCTATACAATGCGAGATCAGCTTATACTGGAAATGTATAGCTTGATCTGTAGCCGTGTGTACGCTACGCGTTTACGGACCGTTTCGTAGTTATTACCCGGCCAACATTAAATGCTTGGTATTTAGACAATGGTCACCAAATGGGCCTGTAATTTTAGCTTTATTGTAATTGCTTAGGTGGTCAAATGTAGGACAGTTTGTGTGTATTAAATTGAAGTAATGGACGTTTAGTTTCCACTTGTCTATTTTATTACTGATTTTATAATTGTTGGTATGTTGAATTTATGTTTGTCAGGTGTTTTGAGGGAGCCGATCGGATTTTTGAGATCGAGTTTTGAGTAGATTTTTTTAGGATATATCCGAAAACTATTACGATAGAAATTTTTCATTAGAATTTTTTTCAGTATACCATTAAAACTTTGAAGTCCTAACTTATCCCTCAGGTATGGCCCTATTAATGAGGCAGAAGCCTCTCCTCAAAAAATATATATCGGTTAAATAAAATGAGTCCACTACATTGACTGGAAAAGGAAATTCGTAGGTGCATCTTCAAGTTTTGTTGATATGAAGAACTTTCTAGGATATATCCGAAAACTATTACGATAGAAATCTTTCATTAGAAAATTTTTTTTCAGTCTACCATAAAAACGTTGAAGTCCTAACTTATTCCTCATGTATGGTCCTATTGTACAGGCAGAAACCTCTCCTAAAAACAAGAATATATCTGATATAACAAAATTAGTCCACTAAATATACTGGAAAAAGAAAAACGTAGGTGTATCTTCCTATGTAACTAAATTAGCCGAAGTGCTACGTTAAAATCACATACAGGTCATAATTGGTAGGTACTCTCGCGCAGGTAGATATAGTACCTATAGCGCAGCGGTTACAATGTGAACAGATAATCAGGTGTTACCTAGTACCCTATATAACACGAAATGAACACACCACGGGACTATTCCAATACAGGATGATGTTATGTTTCGAAACGTCGAAAAAAAATGTTGACTGCAATAAATCGTAGGTACATTAGATAAGACATCTGTCTACGTTTACCTATACCTATTCTATTCGATGATGTCTAATAAAACATCAGGGAAGTTCATCCTTGCATCGGAATGGCAACACGTCTCTGTTTGGTATCATAGTGCTTTCCTACTAATCCTTTTTATACTTTAAATACGAACGTTTAGACTATGTATTTTTGTTACTCAATTACGCTGTAATGAAAGTTTGATTAAGAGGGCGTACAAAGCCAGAAAAATATGGCAATGCCAGATGAAACAAACTTATGTCTAATTTTCGCGTGGCATGAGACGGAGATAGCGTGTTTTGCGGAACAAAAATTAACTAAGCTAAGTAACTCGTAAAGTATAGAATTCGATAGTACCAGCCCTAGGTCATACGTTAGTGATATTATTTATCGAATTTTTGTCTTAATTAGATACACCATGAACGAATGAAATCGAAAATTGATTATTATTAGAGGTAGCTTTGTTATTTTTTTCTATCGAGGAATTTTCATTCCATTATGTTTTTGCTCTGATAGAACCCTCGCGTATATAATGAAAATACCCATATGAAAATATTTTTTCATTTAAATATTATTTACTTGGGTAAATTTCAATTCTAAGATATGTTATTTTGCTTTGTACGCACTCTTAAAAGATAGTAGTATGCTGTATTTTTATCCTAAAAAATATAACATTCCTCTGAAATGCGTTAAACCGCGTGGTGCAAGCTTTCTGTGGGTGACAACCCTAAATTCCATTTATGTAGAGGTTCTATTGGTGCGTCCATGCTTGGCGAACCGAGCACGAGCCGAGCCACGAACGAGCACATTGCGAGCACGATTCACGTAGCGTGGACGGGCTTAAGAGCCTCGAACAAGCGCGATTGTCAGTTTTTGCACAAACAAAGGGATTTGCATCGTGCTCGTTGTAGGCTCGTGGCTCAGCTTGTGCTCGATTCGCGTAGCATAGACGCACCATATTAAATAAATGTAATATAGAATAGCGAATGTAATATGCTCGCAGTGTAGTGTATACTTACATAGTCTGTGATATTTTTTTACAACTTAAACCGTTAAGAATTAAAGCATAAACAGCATTCCTATTCACATTCTGATTCGAACCAAAACATTGCCAAATCAATCTGAATTAAACACCTAAAATATTCAAACTTGGAATGAATATTCGATCATAAATATCATTCAACCTGTATAATATGTTTCTCTTACGGTACATTGTCCTTCGATACCGTGGGCGCTACCGCTCGCCCACGGGCGCGGACACGGCGCGCGCGCAACTCTAATCAAACTATACTTACGCGCATAATGGCGGCCGGTAGGTGCTTGCGATTTATCTTATTAATATTATAAAACGATAGTTGCATTTTATATTGTAATAACGGTTTATTCTTGACGTGTGGATAGGTTTAGCTGTTTTGCTAGACAACGTTTTTGAGCGAAATTATAATTGTTACAATAATTATAAATTATGCCTCAGGTTCAGTAACTTACTAGCAAGCATTAAAATAAAGAATACATTTAATTCTTCTTGCAGTTTTGCTTCATCCCATAATGGGCTAGACTGAAGTTGAGCGTTCATTAATCGGCGCTATACGAGTAGCACGCGCAGTATATACGCATACAATTTTAGAATACATTGTACATCTATTTCATGTAAGAAATATAAGTACCGAATTTTAATGAAATTTTCATATTCATATTCTTTATTTGCTTTTTCTTTATTTATTCTTTATTTTCTTGGAATTATCAGCGGTGAGTGAGGTGAAATAAGTGCGAGGTGGAAATTCACGAAAGCGACTACAAAATTATCAATAATGTTAATCAGGTTATCCTTATTGAATGATTAAATTTCAGTTTAAAAAAATCTTTTAGAATTACGACGTTTAATGGCCGATTTCGAACTATTATCGGTTAAAATTAAGAATCTTATATCTTTACTAATAACGAAGCAAAGACCTCAAAGCTTTGCATAGCAGACCCTCCCATATGGAAGTAGCTATCACAGGTAAAATTAGCTTACGAAATTATCTATATGCCCAGTTTGGCAATAAAAAAACCTACCATAGGTAAGCAAAACGATTTGTTTTTGTTTATAGAAACCGGGTATTAGACCACATAATTTATATTGAACTAATATCGATTTGAAAATCCATGAATCATGCTATAAATAAGTTCTGAAATAGATTTGACTATACAAAATCTTATAATAAATTCAGTTAGATCTGAACGTAAATATAGTTTACGGTCGTAGTGGAATGCAAAGCCAACATGCATGACTGTCTGTCCGTATGTTTTGTTAACGAATTCATTTTATTTATGAGGATCAGTCTCTTTGAAATTCTGATTACGAACATTGCTTTGGTAACGATATTTTGAAATATTATATGCATTTCTGGGCATGGCAATAATATTTAGAAGCTGGGATGTTGAATCAAGTTTGTATAACATTTACATAGACTGTTGCAAATCTGAATTTTGTGCTATAAATTTTCTAATCCTTTTACCCCCTTACTCATAAAGCGCTATTAAACTTTTTGTTTTTTATACCACTTATGTGGCAAACAAGCATACGGCCCACCTGATGGTAAGCGGTTACCGTAGCCCATGGACGCTTGCAACACCAGGGGTATCACGCGCGCGTTGCCGACCCTGCAGAAATCTCTTCACACCCCTTTTGAAGAACCCCATGCTGTACTCCATTGGGAAAACTACGGCAATTAACTAATATACTGTTAAAAGGATCAAGTAAATAATGTCACATTATTTGACAACATCGAATAATTAACCCAAAGAAGCGCAATGACGTTCATTTTGGTTGAAATATATTCCGCCAATTTCCCACCGCCGACAACGCGCTCTGATTGGTTAAGTCAAGGACACATGCGCTCTCATTGGCCAAGTCACAAACGCACGATGCAGCGAGTGGTCCTTAATGTTCAAATTCAGTGACAAATCACTGACTAGTTTCGGAATTTGATTGTTCAGTATTACTACTCTATAGGGATATTTCCTCGATGTTTGACAATGACAATAGAGTGACGTTATTTACGTGACCCTTTAAACAGTAAATAACGTTGTATGAGTCCATACTCATACAACGTTATTTTTGTTAATGTATAATATTATGTAAAATACGTATACATAGATACGTAGAGAAGGTAAAAAGTAAAGAGGTAGACTAGAAAAGGTGTTATGACAACATCAGACAAGTGGCAGGAGTGATGTGGGGTGTCTCAAAAAAGACATGAATGGAAAAGTTTGGAGGACGCCTCTGCCAACTGGCAATCAGATCTACAGAAAATAAACAAGAAACAGATACTAGAATAGAATAAGTTTTAAAAAGTATATTAATTTTATCGTTCTATGTTGATGAAAAGGCTATATTATTATTAGTATTCCTATACACCCTACTAAATACAGATTTATGTGTTTTTTTACAATTACAAATACTACTACACTACACGAGAAGAGCACAGCGTTATTTCGCTCAAAGAGCGGCTCGACTGAGGAAGTACCTCCATCTTACAGAAAACCGCAGCCACGCGTGCTTAAGATCACCAGAACTTGTGCGATACCCCATTTCTTGCAAGCTTCCATAGAGCTACGATAACCGCTTACCACCAGACGGGCCGTATGCATGTTTGCCATTTAAGTTGTATAAAAAAGTACTGTGGTTTCTGTTTCGTTTCTGTAAGGATTCTAAAATTAAGGTTATCACACTTTTCCACAACTTTTTTACACATTTGTGTACTGGTAAAACAATTTCTAGTTTAGTTTTGCTAAATAATAATTATAATTTTTCTCCCAACTTAAAAATGTATACGTAACTTAAAACTCATTTTAATCCGCTATAAACCCTAAGCATGAGCTAACGGAATTACTTTTACGTGACAGAATATACTTTTGAGTTATTTTCATTATCCTTCATCTAGCTATTTACCTTAGTTTATTAGTTTACACGTCTAGAGCACAGTATAAATAATAGCAGTAAATACATTTTATACCGAGTCGTTTGACAATAGTTCTCTATAAAAATAAATATCTTATCCTGTTTTACACCCACATAGACGAAGACAATCAATTCACACAAGCTTCCTTCTTTTTCATTTTATATCTTGCCATTTATATATGTTAAGATTATGTACTCCAGCATTAACCCAATATTAATATATACAATCATAACAATTTTTTATTAAATATTACTTAGCTATGAATCGTCATCCAAACTGAACATGAATGCAAAATTACAGTTCAATCGGTTGGTGATAACTGTTTCAAAATTCAGTTACAAGATTCGACCCATTACTACAAGGCAAGTTAAATAAAAGCTTGGAATAATAATAATAATATCAGGTTTAATACAATTCATGATCAAAGATTTTAAAATAAAAAACAAATCTTAGCTACTGCCCTTTGCATGTACTACACACACACCACAGTTTACTTAAGGCAGGTTTGCATGGGGCAAGTGAGTGGGACAAGTGACTGGCACACTTGCGGCACGATGTATTATCATAACATTATGAATAACTGCCGTACCACTGGTTTACGATACGAAACTGTTGACATGTCCATTGCAATAGTTAATATCAAATTACAAAATGGAATAATTTAAGTAAGTAAAATATGTTTTGGATATGTAGTGATTTTTAAAAATCTCGTCCAATCACTTTCGCTGTTTCACTGATGGTTTCACTGGCGTTCCCGAAATAAAAAAAAGTTGCTTATAACACTCGGGGATAATCTCGCTTCCTATTAGTGAAAGAATTGTTCCAAGCTGACTGGTAAGTAGTTCCAGATATTAGCCCGTTTAAACATACAAAAACTCTTTCGCTTTATTCTTTTGACTAGCTGTCTCGCGCGGTTTCACCCGCGTTCCCGTGATAAAAAGTAGCCTATAATACTCGGGGATAATGTAGCTTCCTATTAGCGAAAAAAAATTTCGAATCCGACTGGTAAGTAGTTCCAGTGATTAGCCCGTTTAAATAAACAAACAAAAAACTCTTCCGCTTTATTATATTAGTGTAGATAATAATTATTATATTAAAAGTATAGATTATTCTCTGATCGCTGAAGAAGCTTTTGTATGTTTACTTTAAGACTTAAGTTATTACTAGGTATATAGGGCATATTTAAAATAAAACAATTTTATATATGCTAATATAAACTTATTTTTCATAGTTTTCGAGTGCTGCGAATGCTAAAATATTTTTCATGGCGTAAAGAAAGAAATCAGTACGCAAGCTGTGACGCAAGTGCATGGAAAATCCATTTTCTTGATTTGGCTGTATTTCGAGAAAATATAGTCTAAAATGAGGTGATCGATTGTGTAGCGGTTTTTTCAAAAAAATTGTGCGGGTCCTTTGTTTTATGCTACGGTTAATCTACGTATACTTACAAAAAACATAATTTAAATATAAAACCCATTTCATGCTCTGGGCTAAAATGTTCATACATAATTCCAAGGAAATGTCGTGTACTCTGCATGCGACACGGCACTTAGTGAAACGACACATATCTCCGCACTGCGCGAGCATTGTGCGCGCGCGCATGATTTGCGCACACCCATACTATCAACGTCAACACGGCTAGTTTGCGCGGATTGTTATTTATCACGCTGTCTTTAGGCCCTTTACACACTTGCAGATTCAATACCTGTTGATTGTACCTTGTAGAGCTTTGCCTTCAAATGATATTTCATAAATTTGCGAGAGATACGGGGTGTTGCAAACGTCTTTAGATTACGGTAACTGCATCAACCGGGTTGTGCGCTTGTTTGCCGCCTTAGTATTACTATTACAAATCGTAAGTACACTTTTGAGGTTAGGTCAATTTTCAAAGCACTGAAATTACTGCTGAGTCCTTGTATGTAGTACCAACAACTGTCTTATATGGACCAGCCTCTCCATTTGTTGATGCAGGGAGTCTTCCATGGGCTTTATTCCACTTAGGGCCCTAACTAAATAAATAAATAATAATTAATATCCCGGAACATTCCTCACACACGTTCATCTGATCTCAAACTAAGCAGAGCTTGTATTATGGAAACACGATAACTGATATAATAAATATACTACTTTTTTTTGTAAATACATACTTAATATTCATAATTACACCCAGACACAGGACATACAGACATGCTCATGCACATAAATGCATGTCCTGTTTAGGAATCAAACCCTCGACCTGCAGCGCGATAGGTGGAATCTAAACCAGAGTCTTAACCAACCGCGCCAGCTGGCAGAAAATCAATTTACGTAAACTTTACACAAAATCTCAAATCATCCTCCCTACGCATAGAAGCGCTACCTCCAAGGAGTACAAACCTTTAGTATTTCTATATGTATATGGGTTAGTATTATTTGTGTACATGCCAAATCAACCTGTCGGCAGTCCGACTATGAGTTACAGACTGAGCCAATGTCTAAATTATTGGTTCTCTATGCATATGTGCCGGTAGGAAACGGACTCGTTAGTAACAGAGCTGATTGATGTATAGAACTTTAAATATATTCATTGCCTAGCTAAGTTTGCTCTGTGGGTTTGCTTGGGAGAAACGAGAGGTCCTAAAGTAGATTTTAAGATTAGTGAGGGAAGCAAGTTGTGTAGTATTCAAGTTTGTTTGACAAAACATTATTTTATTTATTTATTATGGGAAGACCAACAGCTATTTAAAATACAAAACTTAAAACATTAATATTCATCAGGAAGCCAATAACAGGTCTTCACTTATAGGTACTAGTATAAAAACTAAATCTGTGATGAGTTAAACAACACACTCTTTACATAGTATGGAAATGAAAATAACATAATAATTCAGATACATACCCGCCAAATAATTCTAAAAAAATTTATAGAAAAGATCTTTCGTGAGCTGAAGAATGTAGAACATTTTCTGTTTTTTTTTTTATATTACGGATTCGGTAAACAAGCGTACCGCTCGCCTGATGGTAAGCGGTTACCGTAGCCATATAGACGCTTGCAACACACGGGGTATCACTCACGCGATACTTACCCTTTCCCTCTCCAACAAGCTCTGGCGACATTACTCACGCGCAGGAACACTAAAGTTAATTGACTGCAGTATTCATGGAGGTACTTCCCCAGTCGAGCTGCTCTTTGAGCGAATAAACACTATACTCTACCAATCTTTTAATTAAAATTAATACAGCTACAATAAAATGGATTTTTGAACTGAGTACTACATATTTCATATTCCCAGTATTTTTTTTAGTAAATAAATACTCTACTTATTTAATGTGTATTCCGAACTGGTGTGGTAGATTAATTTAGGTAGTGTCTAAAATTTATAAGTGCTTTATTTGTACTTCAACTGAATAAATGCTTTTTTTGGTTTACATTTTGAATAATCCTAAAGTCAATGCCGTTTTCTCAGTATTGGTCCTAGGACGGCAGTAATTAAGTGAACCTATTGTTTCGAAAGTCAGCCATCAACAGAAAAAAACTAGACAACGCATCTCATGCAAAAAGTTATAATAAAAAGAATACAAACAAACATACAAAGTATTCGACTCTTCAGTACGGATGCAGATTAATTCCGTTCTCAATATACAAGACGCCGAGTCCCGACATGTGCTGATTTTTTGTATTTATGTGTATAAGTTTGCATATCGTTCGTATGAAATATGTTTTTCTTCAAACTAACGGTTGTGGTCCAAGATAAATACTATGTAGAGATTTGACCTAAAATACTTGAATAATCGTACTTGTGTTTTTAGTTCTGCAGCTTTGTTTAGTTGCTCTTCATCATCAACATCATCAGCCTATAATGTCCCATTGCTGAGCACAGGCCTCCTTTCACAAATCATGATAAAAGGAAATGGGCAGATACTCCACCACGCGTGCCCACTGCGGATCGGTGGAGGTAGGCTAGTGGTCAATCTACTGTTGGAGTTTTCAAGCCGCCTAGAAGGCCTCCAACTAGCTTAACGACTATCGCAATTAAGTGATAACCGGGACCAACGGCTTTACGTGCCCTCCGAAGCACGGAAACGCTCGATTTGAAATACCACTAGGCGGTCACCCATCCAGGTACCGACCACGACGGTGGTAGCTTAACGGCTAATCATGCTAAAATACGAGATGCTCTTTATCGTATATTAATAGTAATGAAATAGATATGCACATTGTCGATCCCCTGGTGCCTATTGCTAAGGTCTGTGAGAGACTGTGCCTACCATCAGATAGACTGCCTGAGGATTTTCAGCTATCTGACAAAAAAAATGTGAATTGTCGAATTAGGTCATTAGCTTGGAGGAAAGCTCTTGGTTTCTTTTGTCAATATTACCCCACTTTTGAATATACTGTGCATTATCGTACTAATCATATATCGTACTAATATTTTTAATAAGAAAGTGAGTTTGTTTCTTTGTGACTCCTTGACGGCTGTGCCATATAGACGCTTACAACACGAGTTTGTTTGTTTGTTACGCTTTCACGCCTTAACTACTCAACGAATCATCATGAAATTTGGCATGCAGATAGCCTATGGTATGGAGAAGGACATGGGCTCCTTATCCCGGGAACGCGGGTGAATCCGCGAGGGACGGCTAGTTTGGTATAAGGTGGTGGTACTCAGTCAAGCTGCAATTATTTGTAAATCGTTAATATTGGTCTAAAAGAGGACACAGGGTACTTTACTTCGCGAGAACGCGGACGAATCCGCAGGCGAAAGTTATATAAAAAGGTAAATAACAGCATGGCATAATTACTCGTAAAGGTAAAACTGTATTATGTTACTGTATCCTATTTTGAATAAGCTACTTCAGAGGACGTTCTTGCCACATCATCCTGTATTGTGTTCTCAAAACGCGTAGGTGACTGCTCAATAACTTTAGTTTGTTGTTAAACTTTATAATAGTGCATAGTGTTAAAGCCTTACCTCACGAGCATTATTTAATCTATATATATAAAATTCAAAGTCCTGACTGAGTGACTGATATATCAACGCACAGCCTAAACCGCTGGTCCTAGAGACATGAAATTTTGAGGGTGTGTTCTTTGTGAAGTGTAAGTATCCACTAAGAAAGGTCACGTGTATCACAGTTTTTCCGAAATGGGAGATGCCTAACAGAGTCAATAGGGCTTAAACAAGAAAAAAACAATTGAGAGGGAGTGAGAGCACTTATTACGTTTGTTTTTGAAGAATTATATGTCATTTGTTTCCTGTAGGCCACGCGGGCGAAGCCGCGGGCAGAAGCTAGTATCTAATAAGTCTAATTCTTGTTTTTTTGTTAAGAGCAGTCAATCCGCCATACTTTTCATACAAAAGCTTTGTACTGATGATGGCGTTGTTAAACATTTTTCGTTAGATGTTTTAAACAAATTGATACCTTGTGCACTATATATAGCCGTTTATCTAGGCAAAAATAAAAAAAAAGTGTGAATCAAATTCAGTAAAAGCCTCCGAAAAACAAATTTTACCTCAACTTTGGCCATATCTAATGTATATAATTAATTGAAAAAGTAAAGAAAACGTCTAGATACCAGGCTAGCAAATGTATTGGAGATGCTAAATAACAAACTTTTTTTTCACAAGAAGTCTCTTGGAACTAGTTTTATGATATGCGAAATCATGAAACGACCTAGCGAAGCGGCTGCGAGTGATCAGCGGAATTTACCGACTGATAACCGTCGGCTCTGATGCTGTCTCCCTTTTTTCGCAGTCAAATATTTTGGATGAAAGTACAAGCTTTTAGGCTATGCTTGCGTTGGCCATGGAGGGCCCCCTTAATGTTTATTATAATTCATTTCACTGCTGGGCAAAGGCCTCGCCCTCTTTCACTCACTTTCGTTTTTTGCGAATCTGTGCCATAGACATTCTACATGTCTTTTATCTAATTTCTTAACTATAACATCAGGGACAAAGATTGACACACCAACAAAATAAAAAAATAATAATGAATAATATTACAAAATACCTGTACATTACGTACTATTTTGCATTGTTTCATACAAAAAGTGTTGCATCCACCACGCCACGGGTGTTGCATCACAAGACACCCGCGGCATCTCGGATCCGCAGTGGGCACTCGTGGTGGAGTATCTGCCCATTCCCTTTATAACGTAGGCATCCAACAAGGAAAGTTTTCTAAGAGGTAAAAAATCTAGCACTTCTTATAAGTTCATGACATCAAAAATATTTATCACACAAAAGTGTATACCCTTGTTCTAAACGTTTAACGCACGTTTTAATTGAACGCGTTCGTGACAATAGGCCTTTACTTAATATCTTGTACACAAACAGTATCTAAGTGCTAAAAGTACTAATAGTGCGCGTGAGTGCTAAACTCCGAGCACGTTGGGATAACAACGCGCGGTGAGAGGTGTTCGCAGCGTATTAATGATTTATCATACACGTGGGTGTCGGTAATTGACTTATTTCTATGGAAAACTCGTGTTGTGTTCAGTTTGTACTTACTTACTTACTTGCTAGTTAGGGAGAGGGAAAATACGATTTGTATCAAACGTTTTCCTTAGTATAGTAAGAGTGAGACAGTGAATAGTGTGTATTAAAAGTACAGCCAACAAATAAAGAGTTTTTGACTACATAAATCAAGATAAAGCACAAAAACCATAGACTTTTTTGGTATGCTATTCTTTCTTTCTTAGTTTTAAGGTGGGCAACCAAATCCAAATTAGGACTTATTTCCGCAAATTTCGAGTTAAATTATAATTTCCAGTCACTATAAATCACTTTCATATAGTCCTCATGTCATGTTTTACTACAATGGTGGTCATTGTACTAAAACTTTCACGGACTTTTTGAGACAACTTGAAAAATCACGATACACATAATTCATTTCATTTCACTTGACTGGTGCACGTGGATTGATCTTTTTTGTATAAAATACCAGCGATTATATGCAATAAAACTCAAAATCCACGAATTTATGAAAATGACACTGTGCAGGTTCCGCCAGCTGATATGCACACATATATTTAACTCCAAATATACAAAACTATTTTCCTCCCAACATGAATATAAAAGTAAACATCTTGCTAGATGGAAAACCGACCCCATTCGTTATCGTGGAACTTGTAAATGCAAATAAATTCACTACCAGCCACTAGCTCTTAGCCTATAAATAACAAAGTTTTGATTAGAGAAAACCCTTTATAACAGCATGTATATTCATATGGATATTAATTAGGCTCATATCCTATACCTGCGAATGCGAACATGCTTTAATGTGTACTGGTTTTAGATTGTGTATACTAAATATGTCTAGAGCATAGCGTTTATCTCAAAAGAGCAAAGAGCAGCTCGACTGAGGAAGTACCTCCACCTTACAGAATACCGCAGCCAAATAACTTTATGTTGTGTTCCTGCGTGAGTAAGGTCGCAGAACTCATTCGGGAGGGGGGAAGGGTCGGTAACGCGTCAGTGATGCCCCGTGTGTTGCAAGCGTCCATATGGCTACGGTAACAGCTTACCATCAGACGGGCCGTGCGCTTGTTTACCGACATCGTAAAAAAAAAACTTGTTGTCCTAACCTTCTTTGTTATAACCCAGTACCGACCAATCATCATCATCATCATCGGCCTATTATGTCCCACAAAGGGACTGGGCAGATACCCCACCACGCATGCCCACTGCGGATCGGTGGGTGTAAGCTTGTGGTCAACCTTCTGTTGGAGTTTTCAAGCCGCCTAGAAGGCCTCCAACTAGCTTAACGACTATCACAATTAAGTGATAACCAGGACTAACGGCTTTACGTGCCTTCCGAAGCACGGAAACGCTCGATTTGAATACCACTAGGCGGTCACCCATCTAGGTACCGACAAATCACTGCATCTTAATGTTTAGTGTGCCTTTGGACTTAGCCAATCAGAGCAAATGTGTCCTTGACTTAGCCAATCAGTGCACATTGTAGGTACCTAGTGGGTAATTGGCGTAATAGATTTCAAACAAAATGAACATCATTGCGCTTCTTTGGGTTAATTGTTCGATGAGATTTCATAAGTATAGATCTATCCGATGACAATACTGGGATTACAATTTGAGATGTCAACAATTTTAAATCAATGATTGTTTCGTCATGCTGAACTTACTCAGAAACGCGTTTTTATTTTTTACTAGTTGCGCCCCTTGGTTTCACCCGCGTACCCGGAGGAGATAGTGCTTTCCCGGGATAAAAAGTAGGTGCCCTATGTGTTAATCCAGATTCTACCAGCGTGCCAATTTAATTAAAATCCATTGTGTGGTTTTTGCGTGACAGAGTAATACATATCTATACATACAAACTTTTGCATTTATAATATTATTATGTATGTATAAGTAACGATTTGAAAAACTTTTTTTTTATTCAATGGGTTTGCGTTTGGCCACTGACCCGCCCATAAGGGACGAAGACGAAGCCTAAGATGCGACACGCTTACCCGGAAGGAACCTATTCACTCTGGCCTTGGAAGTCCCTATATTGTATGAGTCAGGAAACAGACACCTTTTTTATGAAATGTTAGGTTTTTTTATCGCGATGTTAGCTCACTACACACACAATAGCAAGTGGGTGCGAAGGCTACAGTGAGTGAGCTATTGTAAAGAAAACCATCATAAGGAATCCATAGCACGGAAAATTCACTCAGCCAGTGATATTATAATAAAGATAAGCTTCATAGTGTGTGACTAAGCTTCATTCAGTTATTGTATAATAAACTGAATGCGATAGGTAATGGAATGTTTGGTACAGAAAGAGATAGCTAGCTGTATCGACTAACCCATATTACGACTATTATCTGAATTTGTCTGCAACAAATGCGCTATCTAGACATATGCGATATCTACCTGTTTGTTATTATAATATTATTAGTATTTTCCAGAACTTAAAGCCGTATATCAAATACTGCTAAATAAGCTTAAATATGATTCAGAGATTACATGTTACCAATAAAAGGAATTGCATGCAATTTCAATACATAAAATCAATTAAGAACTTCCGGTAATAATGACATGTGAGAGCTTTTATGGTCCAAAACTTAAGAAAGCACTTCAATTATTGATTCAGTTTTGATGTTTATTAGTGGATGTTTCTGAGCGGATATCCCTGTCGTTATTGTTTATAGTTTGATTTTAATAAATAAGCAAATAAAAGCTTGAAAAACAAGGCATGTCCCAATTAATTGAAGGAACACTTAAAAAACAAATGAATAGCATGACATCTTTTACCATAAACATACACAACATAATCGCATCGAGACATCGTGCAATTATAAAACAAATAGTGCGGCCCGCAACGGCAGCTATGTCGACAACCATCGACATATCGACATGTCGACAAGAGAGATTTATAGGGGACGGTGCTGGCATGTGTTAATTAATACCGCCCGCCGACCTGAGAGCCGTTTTAATAAGGGCTGCCAGTGGAAAAAAATATTTCATAACGCCATAAATGAGTACACAAAAAATATTTAAAAAGAAACCCGACGAGCATTAATGTTTCGACGAATAAACCGATTTTTTACGACAAATCCACAAATGCTGCGATTGGCAGTTTTTTCACGGACACATGGATTCGCATCGCGCTTGTTGTAACTTGACAACGAATTTTGTTCGTGCGTGGCTCGGCTCGTGCTCGATTCGCGTAGCATGGACGCACCATTATATAACTCAGTTCTCAAAGACTGACAGAGAGATAGATAAAAAAAGTTTATCGACAATAAATGCTCGTAGGGCTGATTTGACAGCCTAAAGAGACATATTATAGCGATATGAACAGAACCAATCCCTTTTTCAAAACGGAAATACATTAAATAATTATGAGATTTCTAGTTGTTAAAAATCCAAATGATGATGAAAAGAACTTAGGAAAAGTATAGAAAGAACATAAAATATGGTTCTCACAAAGTTTTAATACTCAAAAATTTCATGCATACTATTGGTACGTTTGAATAAAAACAATCAAATAAACCTTTTTCAGGATAGCTGTTGTGACATCCCTAGTATCGCGTATCGTAAGGAAATGTAGCGGCCTTGTGAACGTGAATGGCGGATCTATTTTCACTGTGAAACTTTCGCTGTAAGATTGCATATTTAACTCTAATATATAATTTGATTCATTGTACATTTATCACTTGGTTTCCTAAGAACGCACCTTATTATGTATATAGGTATCTAATGATATATTACTTCTGAAGAAATGATAAAAAAAGACGAATGAAAGTGAAATTCATAGAGTATTTATTCAATTTAAGAAAACGAATGAAGGAGTATTTCAAATTAGTTAAAACTGTTTATTAAGGAACCAGCAGTGGCATTGGTAATAAATATTGAGTTCCAAACATAAATCCTAATAGAAATACGCAAATAGTTCGAGTTGGTAGATTTTTAAGGGAGCAGTTTAGTGTCCGTAAAAATATAATTTTCGTGTCACAATCGATTTGGAAAATATCTACAATATTTTTGTTACCGATATGGTGCATTCATATTATGTCGATAAAATAAAAAAATAGTTTTTATAGGTCGTATGATGATGTATAGTGTTGAAATTGTTGTAAGCAATAAAGTTTACGATTTAAAACCATCAGCCTAAGAGCATTTAGCTAAACTGTTAAAAAGATACGATAGCTTAGCCGTGGATTTACGCGCGTGTCGTCGGTTCGACTCCCCGGTACGACATCGTATTGTGCGCCGCTGTATTCATATGCCAACACTCGATTTATGCCTTCACCACTCAACTCATACTTTTAATATAATCAAAATCAATCAATTACCCATCTTATTTCAAAGGACTAAGAAACTATATAGTTTGGGAAAAGTTATTGGTAATTTGGTACTTAGATCAGATATATGGTGACTGGGATTACTTCCCCATAATACCGGTAGCTTATTTATTACCATTGTTGAGTTAATTATTTTGCTTTGAGTAATTGCTCGTTTGATGTGCTATCTCCACTATTGTGTGGCCCTAGTCTGAGTAATTTGATACGTTATGGCCGCTTCTGTACTATGGACGATTATAAGTTACGGCCTTTCTTGATGGCTGGTTTGAAGCAGTCGAGAAATTCGGAGATGTTTGTTGGTTATTCAAAATATATTGAAAATTGACAAGTTGCCTAGATCCGGGTATAACTCTTTTAGCGTTTTTAGGCAAAAGACAACCCAACGGTGTATGGAAAAAGTATCGTTAAATATAAAGTTTAGAGTATAAAACACACAAGTTACTTCTCGAGATTAAAAGACTATTTGTAAAGAAAGTGAGGGCATCTTTCTTTATCTAACTACGTTTGTCTCTTTTTTTGGGGTTCCATACTTATAGGAACCCTTATAGGATCACTTTGTTTTCCATCAGTCTGTCTATCAATACCCTTTTTGGATACTCAGGTCTGTAATCCTTAGAGATTAAATTAGAGCAGTAAAAAAATCAAACATCTAAGTCAACGCAATCAAAAGATACGGCCGTTTATGCCGAATATTTTGACGATCACAAGGGAATCAAAACCTATAGGGAACTTCCCGTTGACCTAGAATCATGAAATTTGGCAAGGAGCAAGACCATGTAGCCCAAGTACAGGAAGAAATCCGAAAACTGTAAATATGTAGTTACATCTTATAAAAAAATAACATAATCGGAAAAAGGGGAAAAATCTTTGAGACTCGATTCCCGTGATGAACGAACATACCTTATCTTATACTCGCACTTGGCCTGTAGAAAAAGATTAAATGATATGAATTAGGCGATTAGGATTAGGATAAAAGCGTAACATATAGTGCCGACTACACGTGATTAGAAACTGCTTAGATTAGAATCGCTTATAATTTCAGGTATATCTTTACAAACTCCATTAAAAAAACCCTTTCTAAAACTTCGACGTCCAAAACAAATGAAAGATCCATAGATAACAAAAGAACTAATCTCGAACCTATCTGTAAAGTGATATCCTGTAATATGAGAGGCCATTGTGATGTCTCTTACTAACTGCGCCTCGTAATTAAGTGTTGAAAGATTCTGTTACTTCAATGATAAATAAACATTAAACAGTTTCCAATAAACAGCCGTTTTGTTTAAATTCGTTGTTTATAAGTTTTTAAATTACAAACAGTTTGGACAAATTGTATAGTCAAAATAGCTTCTAATAAAAATATAATCTGTGGTCAAACATGTAAAATAATCGAAAAATTTAAAGAAAAAGTGACAAAATGAAATATGCATTCGATTTATAGTAATAATGCTGGAATGACCTGTTTAGTTCCCCACATCTTTTATCACATCATATTTAATTTGAAGTCAAATCTTTTTTGAAAAAAAAAATCTTTATTGAAATAGAAGAAGTGTACAAAAAAAAATACGAAGTATCGAGTTATAGGTAAGTACTCTGTTAGAATGAATGCTATTACTGCATCTTGTATAAAATTACGCCGTAATACTTCGCCAAATAGAGTATACAGAGCGAGTTGGCTAATAAATCAATTAACTGGTATTCTCATTAAGAGTGCTGTTATCGGGAATCGAACCTTGGACCGGTCGGTGCGCGCCGCCGCGTCGCGTGCGCAAGGTGAAAGTGTTTATTTGCACACATTCAAATCCTTTTAGCAGCATTGATTTATCGGTGTTTGTATCAGAACTAAATTAGGATGTTGATGTTGGCGCCATTTTACTTTTTTTTTTTTTTAATACAACTTTGTCGATAAACAAGCATACGGCCCGCCTGATGGTAAGCGGTTACCGTAGCCATATAGACGCTTGCAACACACGAAGCATCGCTGACGCGTTATCGACCTATCCCCCCTCCCCTATGAGCTCTGGCGACCTTACTCACGCGCAGGAACACAACTTTACACCACATAAAGTTATTTGGCTGCGGTATTCTGTAAGGTGGAGGTACTTCCCCAGTCGAGCTGCTCTTTGAGCGAATAAACGCTATGCTCTACCTCTCTACCTCTCTTACTTGTTCGAGAACCTCTTGTTATTAATCATATAGCACTAGATTTTAAAACGATGTATACAAACGAGCGGGCATCACGTATCTTTATCATCCAACGCTTCCAGAGCAAGGTACTGAGGGAAATAGTGAATGGGTACGTCAGAAATGTCGATCGGGACCTAAAAGTAGAGTTACAGAACACAAGAACAAAGTGTCTTCCCCTTAATAGAGACCATAAGAAAACTGTTAATGGACACATGATATAGTCAATATAGATGTTAATGTATAGATATAAATTACTTATTAGCCTAATATTAAGGCTAGATTGTAGTATGAATAGGGAACACTAAAGAACGTGTAACCTAGGATAAATAAAAAATAACACGTATCTTTGGTGGTAATCGTAACGAACACCATTTATGATTTCGGCCAATAATACGGTATGATGAAGACCACTGTTGGGTCCTGATTGGATGAAATTCATTAGGTGTTACGATTACGACCAAAGATACCCGATGCCGCGGCGAGGAGCTTTTTCCGCCAACGCATTAGCTTGGCCATATAAAGAGGAAAAGCTGCAATCCTGCTAGGAACCTTGCCGTCGTCGTTCAGCAGCAGCTTTGAAGAAATTTTCTAAATAAATATTGTATTTTCTTTCCTTACATATTATAAAACAAAGTCCCCTCCGCCGCGTCTGCTTGAACGCGATAAACTCAACAACTACGGTTTTCACCAATTGACGGTGTGATTCATGATGAAGGTTTAAGTGTGTGTGTGTGTTTAAGTGTTCATTACAGTTTTGTAAATTGGCAGAAATATGACGATGTTTGTGGAAAATGTCGGTAAGAATCATGCCGCTCAATTAAAACTACTCTGCTACCCGTACGAAACCGGGGCAGCCTATACATAGAAACGTTATTTTCTTTTTGTTTTCATTAAACATAAATAAGTAAAAAATATTCTGTGGAATTCTTCACACATCTTTTTTTTACTGGTATAGCCTGTGTTTGAACACGATCTCACCATGGTAAGTGATGATGTGGCCGAAGGTGGTAAGCTCACAAAGCTTCGAAGGAACTGGCTCTCAAGTGCAGCTGTCAGAACACACCGATAGCTGCTTGGCGACAGATTTTCAACTTGAGGGTGGTAGTCACCCAGATGGGTACTACAAAGTACCCTACCACCGTGCTATGGTTTCCTCACGATATTTTCCTTCACCGAAAACTCCTTAAAACCACTGAGCTATCAGGTGGGAGTACTAATGAATGACTTACCATGGGAACAATGCTGAGTCGCAAAAAACATGAACAACTTTCCACATCAACGAACAACTTTGCTTGATCAGAATGTATGAACATTTGTATCCTAAAAGATTTTCATATTGCGAAAAGGATTTCAATACTTTTTATACATTAATTTAGAAATTGGTGCCGATTCTGTTGTTTACAACTAAATCAATATGTCTCTTTCTAACAAAGAACGTAAGAAAAGGATGTAAGAAATTAAGTCCTTTCAAATTAGTCCAAAGCTTTTTTTTAATATAAATTTAGTCGCCATAAAGTCAGTCGTATGTTCTATCATTTTTAGGGTTCCGTAGCCAAATGGCAAAAAACGGAACCCTTATAGATTCGTCATGTCTGTCTGTCTGTCCGTATGTCACAGCCATTTATTTCCGAAACTATAAGAACTATAATGTTGAAACTTGGTAAGTAGATGTATTCTGTTAACCGCATTAAGATTTTCACACAAAAATAGAAAAAAAACAATAATTTTTGGGGTTCCCCATACTTAGAACTGAAACTCAAAATTTTTTTTTCATCAAACCCATAAATGTGGGGTGTCTATGGATAGGTCTTCAAAAATGATATTGAGGTTTCTAATATCATTTTTTTCTAAACTGAATAGTTTGCGCGAGAGACACTTCCAAAGTGGTAAAAGATTAAGATTAAGTTACAGGGGGGGCCCTGTAACTTCTAAAATAAGAGAATGATAAATCTATAAAAAATATATGATGTACATTACGGTGGAAACTTCCACCGAAAATTGGTTTGAACGAGATCTAGTAAGTAGTTTTTTTTTAATACGTCATAAATTGAAATTAATATCAAATACTCAGGTCTATACTACCATTTACTTATATACCTACAGGTTTGTACGGAACCCTTGGTGCGCGAGTCTGACTCGCACTTGGCCGGTTTTTTTTGAGACAGATGCTCGCTCCTTAATCACAAATAAAAGCTTACTGTTTATCAAACTGTAATATTGATTTAATAAATGTATATTTATAAATATCAAACTTTTTGCATATGAATAACGCTAGACATTGACCCGATATTCAATCCACGTTTAACTATAATCTTAATCCGATTATGCCGTAAGGTTATCATAAAATCCTCTTAGCAGTCCACTAGGGGGACATAACCACAAATTATGTGATCAAGTAACTAATAATCATTTAATTAAAAGAGTAAATAGCAATTTGAATACTTGTCCATTAGAGCTATGCGTAAGCGCTTCATACTCGTATATTAAAAGCCCACATGTGGTGGCTTATTCTAGATATTAACGGGTATTTTATATTTGGTCACATTTGTTTCGGTTTGACTCACAACAGTTTGAATTTATCGTATTATTATCGAATGCTGTTGAATAAAAAAAGATATTCATAGATGGATGGACTTGCTTTAAGCAAGTCCTTAGCCTGAAATTTGGTTTCTTTTTTCGAGGAATCGATTTTTTCTTAAGGAAATTCTGTCAGGTTTCGGTCCAAACACAAGAGAACTTACATCAAAAAAGTAATGAGATCGTTCGTATGGAAATTTGTAGGTTCAAAACATACGATGAACTTGGGCTTTTGATATATGAAATATCTTGAGCAAATCATAGCAGGTTGGAAAGATTTGGCTCAAGTTGAGAATCTGTCTCCAAGCCCCCATCAGTTTGTTCTCTTCAGCTGTACTTCAACGGCAATTTCCTTCTAAGCTTTGTATGCCTACCACCTTCGGCTACATCGTCACTTACCACTGTGAAACTTGTGGTCACACAACAGTCAATAAATAATAAAAAAAACGATTAAATTTCAGGTGGTGCTTTACCTTCAAACGACTATCTGATCCCAAACAAAGCAGAGGAAAACTGGATTCTTATGGAGTTCTTAATCATATTTCTCTGTAGTAAAAATGCAGGAGTTAAAAATCTCCTTCGAAAATATATTCCCATTCTTCTGCGTTATAACAAAACGTAACAATATCGTAGCAGGTGATATTCCTTCTCCAGAATAAGCCGTCAACCTGTAGCTCTCACTAGTCAGGCAGGCGGTATCACTTGGCGTAATGAAATCGCTCCCAGTTTACTCCATGTGTTTTGCATATTGGTCTGATAAAGGGTTTGGGAATCTATGGAGAGGTATTAAAAAAAATACCTAACTGAAAGGGCTACTTGGCGGATACTCTTTCTGTCACGCCGGAGTTCGTGAGTTTGATTCCCTGACGACCCAGGACAAAAAATGCTGTGCATGTACAGTCGCGGAATGAAAAGGTTCGTCACCTTAGAGTTCGTTTTCGCTTGCACCAGATTGCAAGAATCAATTTGACTATATGTACCAACATATTACCAGTGAGGTTCCTAACAGGAAGAAACAGTGCTGCTAACATTTACATAAATATGACGTTTTCTATCGAATAAGGTTTTGTTTGTTTTTACATCACGTCAAACACAATTTATGGCTTTTGCGGAATAAAATATAAGTACTTTTTTTCAATGATGACATTGCTCTATTTTCAATTTTAATTTGAGATAAATAACAATAGCAGGTTAAACCAACAAGAAGGTTTGTTTATCAAAACATAAAATAAAAACAATCTTCTAAGTCTACTTCTCAATCTCATAAGATAAACAGTCGAAGAACTTTGATCTGAATAATTTTGAACTTTGATAACGAACAGTTAAATCATATTTTTCTCTAATTCAGTGTATTCTGTCTATTCAGTTTCAAAAGGTAATATGTGCTCGTGATACGTTGAATGAATCAAGTTGAAAACTGACGAACCTTTTCATTCCGCCACTGTACATATGTAATTATGTTGTCTATAAAGTATTTATCATCATCGTCTTTTCAAGAAATAAGGAGATTCTTGGATTTGCAATACACAACGAAGCAACAAAAATATATTTTGTATTCCATTTTCAATAATGATTAACATTCAAAATAACAAATGATGTGACGTCATAATATCACAAAGTCTTTGTCCTTACAATAATTGTTTTTTTTCCGACAAGTCTACTGAGTTAATGTTACTTTGTACTTTACGAATAATAAAGTCTTTCTGTCTAGATAAAGTTAGGAAAAGACAAACTAAAAAAGTCAAAACAATAAATTAGTACTAATTTATTGTTTTGACTTAGTTTTGACTAGTAGTTGTTGTAATGGTTTTCGGTTATCGGAATTCTAGATCTGTGTTATTCATTGTTTTTCTATTCAACTAATTTCCTTTAGAACCTACCAAACTGGGTTATAATATTGTACATAGTACCATTATTTTTTCTCTTGTCCCATAAGAATTTTGCACTTCAGGATCAATTTAGTGCTTTAAAACTGACAGACTTTATTGATAGATATTAATAAATTATTTATGTTATAAGAAAGTACATGGTATTAAGTTTTTCCTACATTATTCTGTGCAAAATCTATTGAAGTTTTTTAAATTCAGCTTTCTTATTTTTAACGTATAGTATTTGGTATAATTTTATTTTACCTCCTTGATACATAAAGAATCATGGCGAGATCCATACATTGATTTGTACAGAAAAATAAAACATTTTAGAGGGTTTTGAATCACTTCCAATGTTGAAATTACATTACCAGTCAATATACATGAAATATTGTAAAAGCCCCGCAAAACAGAACAACAACATAACGGTTTTGGTCGCGAATAGTCGCGATTCGCCGGCATGCCATAGAAATTCGATTTTTTATTCCGGGGTTCTAAAAATATTTTAAATGGCTCAAGTTGTTCCTTAGGCACCAAGGATCAATTATAACTTCATTGTAACGTCTCTAAAAAAATTTATGTACAAATCTCGCCATGATCCTTTGTTGCAGTAGCCTAAAATTTAATAAACGTGAAGGCTACTCCACTCATTTGTGTACCAGGGGCGCATAGGTGAAGTAGCGAATACCTCAGTAAAGATAATATTGATTTAATTCCGTTGTCGTGTATTAGTCCGATCGGGTGATAACTCCGCGCCGGTCGCCATATGAAATCAGATCTTATTAACATATTTTAATAGGTTAGCATTTTCTAGAGATGATTGCGGATGTTGCTTGGGTGCAATTTCGCTAGAAATGATTAATTAATTAATTGTGAAAAAGTTATAATTTTTTTTTATTTGTATTTTTTTCATAATGTAAGTTAGACATTTATTTATATATTTAATACGTTATTATAATATAATAATAATAATAAGTTTATTTATTTCTCTTTCACAAAGGTTTAAGATAATTAATAACTACTCATTAAATAAATACAGTTTCCCGTTACAATCCCTTTGCGAGAGACTGGTGTCTGTGCTAGGAAGACCTGTGTTACAGATTACCAGGCTCTCTCCCCTTGAACTAATACTGTATAGGTATTTAACATACAGTTTACCATAAATAATAGGTATTTATTTATGGTAAACATTACATTAGATATTGTTGTGATCATGTATGATTGCCTTATGTTTATTGGTATGTAATACATTTAATGTTAACAATAGTGTGATAAAAGAGAAGAAGAGTGATGAGATACAAAAATAATAATATGGAAAGTGTGTTGTGATGTGTGTGGGGTACAAATAAATATGTAGTAATTACGTGGGTGTGAGTGTATGTATTCAACAGTTGTTATTGTTTTCAACAGTAAAAAAAAAAATCAATTTTATCATGATTGATGCTGTAGAATATACCCCCCATAAGCTTATTAAACTTATGGGAGGTATATTCACTACTTGAAATTATTACTACATCCACATGAAGATAGCTTTTACGACAGCATTTTATGATCCGATCAAAAGCTTTAAGTAACACATAAAGTAATCAATGCAATATGTAAATCAAGTGGAAAATGCAACAAAAAAGGAAGTGCGTTAAGTGAATCGATCGAATGTAATGGTGATCATGGGCCCGAGGGAAAATACTTTCCATTCCTGTATATATCATGTAACCATTACAATGCATGCACCTACAATTCGTATAGAAAGTGTTCTGCAGGCGCGGTGCAACCAATGTGAGTTGGGATTTGGAGACATTTTATATTTGTAGATTAGTTAAGTTTAATAAATGTTCGAAATAAATTGTATTTTCTCACATTTCGCAAAATTCGATGCATCGGGATGCGACGAATACGCATAATGTAATTCACTCTTACAGTCTTCTGATAGTTTCTAATTCTTTATCTTAAAAGATATGTCGTTTTAAAAAAACATTCTCGAGTTTTTCGCAACAATGTATTTAGAACTCAAGAACATTCGAACTAGAGCTTTCGAAATAGCATACATTCAAACAAACGTATTTCGAACTCGTGATTCGCACTACACAATCGGTGTTTCGAAATACATTCACTATTATATTGACCATAGGCAACGGTATCCTGATACTGTAAGGTCACCCTAGACACTTCATTTAAGCGATCTAATTTAATTTAACTACGCTTTGAATCTTACACACGCAGCAAGAGCGGTCAGTTTGTTGGTCGATTGGCGAGGCCATACCTATCAAGAGTACTATCTGTGGTACTATCCTGTCATGTCAGCAGTGTGGTTGTGAGTGTCCCTTCTGTACATTGTAAAAAATATTATTCTTTGGTACGGTGGACCGTCTGCTTACTTGTCGGCCGTCTATCATAAATAGGCAGGTGCACTAAAATTCCACCAATACATTAGTTTACGTAGTCACCCATAGAAAGCTGGGTGCGGTGTGTGTATCTGATCGCTGCGTCGGAGTGGGCCCCGAGACATCCTGTACAATGTGCTGCACATCTAATGATCACTTCTATAACTCGTATCCACGGCTTTGCATATTCGTCTGGTACAGTTCTATGTTGCATGGAAAATGGGAATTATAGTTAGCGACGGCTAGTATGTTTGAGTTGATTTATCATGGAGGTTTGATTTTTGTATGAATAGACTCGAGTCAAAGTCAAAGCGATGTATTCAGTTTAGGAGGTCAAAGCTACTCAAGATATGATTGGATTGGAACGCTTTCAACTGAGAAGAATCGGTAAGAAACTCAGGAAGGTAATTTTTTTAATGGAGTAAGTGCTAAGCTTGTTCTGTTAAAGTTAAGCTAAGATAAAGCTTATGAATTAGGTACTAGCTCCTGCTCCGCAGTTAAACAAGCATACGGCTTCATGGTAAGCGATTACCGTAGCCATATGGACGCTTGCAACACACGAGGCATCACTCAAGTGTTACCGACCCTTCTCCCCTACCCAATGAGCTCTAGCGAACTACTCACGCGCAGGAACAAAGCAAAGTTATTTGGCTGCGGTATTCTGTAAGGTGGAGTTACTTTCCCAGTCGAGATGCTCTTTGGGCGAATAAACGCTATGCTCTACCTCTCTTAAACCTCTTTTACTTTGTTTTGGCTTCTTAAATGTACTGAGAACACATCGATAGGTGCTAGGTGATACATTATCAGCTTGAGGATTAAGAGTTGCCTGCATAAAAGTGTTTTATTTATTTATTTATTTATTTATTTATTTATTTATTTGGACAAGCAACAGAAACAAGTTAACAATGTTTTTAAGTAGATATAGTTATAAATATATTAAACTTATTTCCTAATGCGCTTATCACTAAAACATAAAAGATATAAAACTGTGGTGTACACATTGAATTTCTCTGTGTAATAATGGTAGTAGTGTGAAATATTTAAAAAGGAAATTCTACTTGGATATATAAATATAATATGTACTTAGTATAATAAATATCAATACTTATAATGTATACTATACTCCATATGAAAATAAATAGAATGACTATGTATTATATATTAGTATAATTTAATAATATACCTTTACCATAACCATTGTATCTTTAAATATATAATTATATATATTTGCTATACAACATAATTATAATATTATTTTTAGATAATACTAATAGTTTTCCAGCAACTGTGTAATAATCCTTTTAACAGAGACTCGTTTTTCATGAAATATATCTACTGACAGAAACATTTGGTTGTGGTTATGGCACATTCTGTGAAAAGGAGCTCGGTTTCCTGCATTGTTACGAGTAGACGGTAGGTGAAAGAGTTTGTTTTGGTGACGTATTATAGCAGAGCGAGGTACTTGGAGTTTGATCTGATTTATTAAATATGAGCAGTCATAACCATTATTACATATATTGTAAAGGACCAGTTCATCAGATATTAAACGTCTTGCTGTAAGTGTTTGAATATTGTAGTGGGATAAAAGATTTTGATAGGACATTTGGGAGCGAGTAAGCCTTCGATGTATAGATTTTAGTGCTTTTTTTTGTATTGACTCGATTTTATCTATGTAAACATTATAAAAAGGGTTCCAAATAACTGAGGCGTATTCTAGATGTGATCGAACTAGTGTTTTATATAATGTTATGTATGTTGATGCATTTCTAAAAGGTTTACTAACACGTAAAATAAATCCCAACATTTGGTAGGCTTTTGTACAAATAAGATCAATATGAGTGTCGAGACATAGTTTTTCATCAAGCGTTATTCCAAGGTCTCGAATAGAAGTTACTTTTTCAGTACAATGGCCACCAATATTGTAATTATAATTTATCTTGTTACGTTTCCGTGTGAAGGTAATCTGTTTGCATTTATTGTGCGCAAGTTTAAGTTTATTAATAGTGCAATAATCTTGAAAGCGATCTAAGTCTTCTTGTAATAGTTCACAATCTTGAATTGTTTCGATTTCCTTATATATTTTGAGGTCATCCGCGAACATTAAAATTTTACAATGATGAAAGCACTTGACAATATCATCTATAAAAAGAATATACTGCAAAGGTCCGAGAATCGAACCCTGGACCACGCCTTATGTCACCTGTTGCCTCTCCGATTGGTATCCGTTTACAGTGACCATTTGCTGCCTGTTATTAATGTAAGATGCAAACCACCGGAGCAGATTGCCACGAATTCCGTTATACGCAAGTTTCTCTAGAAGGAGTATATGATCAACCTTATCAAATGCCTTTTGGAAGTCAGTGTAAACACTATCCACCTGTGAACTTTTATCTAAAGCGTTAAATAAGTATTGGCAGTAAGATATAAGGTTAGTGACAGTAGACCTCTGTTGAACAAATCCATGCTGTTTATCGTTTATGTAAGTTTTCAATTGCATATACAAATTTTGCTGAACAAGGGACTCAAATACTTTTGGTATACATGATAGTACAGAAATAGGTCTGTAGTGTTCAATATTGGCTCTTGAACCAGATTTGTGAAGAGGTGTTACGAAGGCGAGTTTCCAAAGATCTGGAAATACACCTTCTTCAATGCTGCGATTGAAGATTAGTGTTAGAGGTTCTGATATTACATGGGATGTTTTTTTTAAGAAAATTGGACTTAACTTATCGGGACCTGGGCCTTTGGAATCATCAATATTGGATAGTGCTCTCCTGATTTGTTGATTTGTGAACTTTATATTGGAAATATCAGGAGCTTCGACATTAATAAGAAGTTGGTTAAAATCTATTTCATCGATTCTTATATTATTAGGCTCGAAAACGGAGCAGAAAAAGTTATTGAACATTTGAGCAATTTCTATAGGGTCCGTGGAGGAATGTGTAGCTAGTGTCATTTTGTTGGGATAGCTAGATTCATTTCTTTTTTGGGAAGACACATATTTCCAAAATTGTTTAATATTGTTTCTGATTCCTGATTCGGTATTCTGTATGTAAGTACGAAAATTTTCTTTTAAGAGTTTTTTGCTACGTTCACGTAATAATGAAAATTCATTGTAGTCTGAGAGGTTATGATAGATTTTCCATTTATGCCATATTTTATTTTTTCTTGTCATAGTACTTTTAAGTGGTTTGGTAAACCAGGTAGGAAATCGGCTAGACTTAGGTTTTATTAAAGGTATATTTTTGTCTATAATATCAAATAGTATATCGTAAAATGTTTGCAGCGAATCCGTCGTATTTTTATCGTACAATAAGTCGGTCCACCTTAAGTCCGCTAGACTTTTGATAATGTTCTCATAATCACCCAATCCGTAATTATATTTAGGGACATATTTAGGTGGTAGGCGTTTTGTAATTTCTATATTTTCTAAAGTAATCGCAATTGGTGGATGATGATGATAATCAGGCCGAGACAGATCTATAGTAGGTTTAAGGCAACCACAGTTAGAATTGTTTGACAAGATAAGGTCTAAGATACGGTTATTTGAATTAGTTATGTCGTTAAATTGATGTAGTTGCATATAAGCCATTGTGTCTACTAGTAATTTGTGTGTTTCGGAGTGGACATTGGATGGTGACTGGTAATGATTATTAAAAACAGAAGACCATTCCAAATCAGACAAATTATAGTCACCAGTAACACAGAAAGTAGATGTAGGTGAGTTTGTATATAGCTGTTGTAATTTATTGAAGTGCAATTCATATATGTTTTTAGGGCTAGCGGGTGGGATATATGTGGCACACAGGAATAGATTTCCAGACTTTCGCAGAGGTATATTAATAAACAGTTCTTCAATAGTATTGCTTTCTAAGTCGAATAGTCGCGTCGCCGCCAATGTTCGCCTAATAAGAACCACCAATCCACCACCGTCTTTTTTATTAGTTATATTCAAATTTCTATCACGCCTAAATATCGTATACCTATCATCTGCAAATTCATAGTCGTAAATACCTAAACGAAACCAAGTCTCCGTCAGTATGATTATATCATATTCAGAACATAGAATATTGAGTCGTAGTTCATTAAGCTTAGATCTTAGGCCACCGCAATTTTGATAGTAAATTAATAATTTGGAGTTAGCCATTGTTATAAATATTTATCAATTTTATTGTTAGGATAATAAATATTACTTTATTTTGCGATATTATATAGTTAAAAGGTGTGAAATTGCTACTTAGATGGCGGTACAAAAGAAAACTGGTATAGTTAATATTGTGATAAAATAAAAAAATAAAATAAGTTAATATAAAAGTAAGAGTATTATTATTTGTGTTTTTGTATGAATAATGTAATAAGTAACTAATGAACTTACATAGCATTTTTAGAGCATAGATTACAAGGTATGTGAAAATAGGTTGTATAACATTGCAATATCTCACATTTGTTATGAAATATGTATATGATAAAAAACACAATAGTCATACTATTTTGTCCAAATCCACTTCATTACGTATCGAAATAACCCGCGCGTTATCATCTTTGCGAACAAATATTGTTGCATTTTTAATCCATACAAATTTATACATTTTATCCTTAGCCAGTTGACGAGTGTTCGCATAGAGGATCTTGTTCCTTAGCGTCAAATGCTCGTTGATATAGATGCGCGCAGCCTGCTCGCCGGCGCGAGGGCCACATGAGGCGGCGTCACTGTCCGCTGACGCAGGGCTTGCGCCCGCGCCCGCCAGCCCACGCTGCAGGTGTGCCACAGTGAGGTTACGGCGCGATCGGCTCGCTGCTATGACGTTGTCACGAAGTCTTCTGGTCGATAGGTGAACGATTATATTCTTCGGTCTATTGTTAGGTTGATTATGCGCCACTCGATGTACATCAGTTATGGAATCCAGAGGGATTTCTACACCAATAACATTTCCAAGCGTTCCGATCATATGAAGTAGGTTTTCCCCTTTCTTTTCTGGTATATTTTGAATTTCTATGTTGCAAATTCTGGATCTCTGTTCCATATTCTCCAAACTGTTGTTGAGGGCAATGTTCTCCTTGCGTAGTACTTCATTATCATAATGTATTTTTTTAGAATCGTCGATTATTTCAGTTATATTATTTTCAACCTGCATTATTCTGGAATTGAGCGAGGAGGTAACTTCTAAAATCTCTTGTATTTTGTCTTGAAAGGAGATTTCCAAGGATTTGATGGAGGTTTTAATATCGTCGAATTTGCGATCTAAACGTTTCCAGAGTTCATTGATATCTATGTTGATAATAGACGAGTGGTCTTCATGTACAGTTGGATTGACAAGTGGGGAGTTTAGATTACCTTTCTTTTGTTTACAGGGCATACACTTTAACTTGGATTTGTTCATCGGTAGTACCTTTTTGTAGTCAGCTTCATTGTATTCAGCGCAATGGTAGTGATAATGCTTAAGACATGCGCAGCATTTAAGCAGTTCTTCATTTTTAATCACTGAACAACACTTGGCGCAATTCATATTGGAATAACAATAAGCCCCCACGTAGATCACGGCGTAGTTAAGTGATTGTAGTTATCCGATTAGGTACCTACTATGTAAACCTTTTTATGATTTAAGGTTATAAATCTGTGATATTATGTTAAACACTTTTGCTAGTCCTTTTCAATCACTTAAGGTTTTTATTCACTTGAGCGACAGATATAGCACTCAATTGCCGTTATATCTATAGGATAATTATGATTCTTGGTAGGATAGTTCTTGTAGTTTTTAATCACCGCTCGAAAACCGGCACTCCACTTCTGTTTATTTTCGTGATTGCAGTAATTATACACCCTTTTTCCACATGTATTGGGTATAATACACCATAATTACACAATATTAGCACTTATTTGCGTTAACACTTAGTTAATTATTATTTAATAATTATTATAATGCGAGAGAAACAATTCAGTACGTCAACTCAATGAGCGCCACCTAGCGGAAGTGTTGTTTAATGTATAATTATCATTATCATAACTTTTGTCGATGTGAACTTATCACGTTATAAATTATAGAATTGACTAGACTTACGCAGAGTAAGACATACATAAGAAGCAACATAACAAAGTAGCCGTTACACAAATGCAACTGGCGAGGGATCTATCTTAGTTCTGGATCGCTACATCATTTACAATGACAGGCTTGCATGTCTAACGCACGCACATACCATTGTGATATTTCAAATAATAACAGGAGCTTGTATGGGTTGTACGAACACGTTTTGTATGGGTCTATAAGTAGATGCATCTAGTTTATTCTAGTGGTTTTGCTTTACGCTTTAGTCGAGGTATTCTTTAGACTGTAGTTACACATTAGTACCCTCTCATAATAATCTATTGACATTAAGATTGTGTATTTTATAATTGTGACTCGTTACTCAAGTGATCAGCTTCTTATGACGATCGCGACGCTTTTGGCAGAGCGGTCGTGGTCACGTGGAGACGTCCACATCGTTGGTAGACGCGGACACGGCTCTCCGCACGATCTCCCGTCTTCTCTCTGTTGGAAGACTGTCTGGTGCAGTCAAATACGCTATTTCCTGCTGCTGACTTGGTCAGTCCAGCGCATAGGTGGCGACGAGAGATGTACGTACCTAATAAAATAATAAATCCAAGCTTTTCTCTCATCCAACCTTCCAATCCTCATGTAAACACCTCCACAACTTATATCACTAAACTCATAAATGCCATTATTATAAAATGAACATACAATGTCCATAGCTCACTACGCGGTCCACAATACATGGTATCTTAGCGACGGATCGCGCCACCATTACTGGGGACAGCTTCCTACTGATCGAGGATGGCATTGAGTGATTCTGCGATGCATTCAGAACATCCATATGGTAGATATGCCTTGATATGTATTAAAATGTGATGTGTCTCAACGCTTACCCCGAAAAGCAAACCGTAATGACCGGAATGAGCCATCTTCTGGGTGTGCTAAAATCTTAGCCTTCAGTCATACTGAACAATTTTTACTATGGGACCTATAGCGAATTCTCAATATTTTTTTTTACTTTCCTAAGTAAATGTCAACCTTGCTCGATCATAATGTATGAAAAGTAAGCATATTTTTTTTTTATATTTAGTGTTGGTCCCATAGTAAAAGTTGTTCAGCATGACTAACCCAACATAGGTTTCAAAAATATGCCATCTAGAAATCTCCACCCAGTATATTAAAAAAATAAGATGTTTGTTTGTGTTTCGCTACAGACTCGTTCATAAAGGGTTTCGATCAAGCCAAGATGGAAAAGTTTTCGTTCTCTTCAGGAATTTCTACCGCGAAGAAGATAATTTAAAGAAAATTTGGTATGCAAAAGCCATTGATCATTCTTCTACAAGCCAATCGTATGACTTTCAGCAGAATTAGACGTAATGTCAATAAAGAAATACCTTCATCAGGTGCTCATTTAAGCGGAGAAAGGAGAGTCAAATCCATTGTTGGCAAGGTCGTATCTATTACTCAAATGATCTATAATCATGTAGCTTATACACACGAGCATTTATAATAGAATTTACTTACGTGGGCTGATGTAGGATAAGTTATTGATGTATGCCATTTCGGAGCTTGATTTAGTCGCTACATTATCGTAGAGGCATGCGTATTAAGCAATGTTGTTTGGGGCTTACACAAATATATATGAATTACTAGCTGCCCGGCGCGACTTCGTTCGCGTGGTGCTACCCTACTCTATGGTGCTACCCTACCCTACCCTACCCCACCTTACCCTACCCCACCCTACCCTACCCCACCCTACCCTACCCTACCCTACCCTACCCTACCCTACCCTACCCTACCCTACCCTACCCTACCCTACCCTAATTTCTTTGCTTTAAACCTCACGGAGCCCGAGACCTTTCCAACGAATGCAAAACCGTGGAAATCGGTTCGTGCGTTCTGGAGTTATAGCGTCAGGAAGGAAAACCCGACTTATTTTTATATAGTAGATTATTTGATATCTTGAAAAGACATTGTGTTTTCATTGAATTTTGCAAGAAGTTTCATAATCATTAACTGACTCTAATACTGCAGAAGGTTGCTTTTACTAAGGCAAACTGGTAACAAGCTTAGCAATTATAGGTGCCTGTATAAAATATTGTTGCTTCTAATTTATATATTTTTGCCTCCATGCCCACAGTAATTAGTATAATGTTAAATTGTTTTGAAAAGAGTAATTGCATCTTTCCTCTCTTCTTTCTTTTCTTCTTTATCGTATCCGCGTCTATTTAAGGATATCGTGATTCCTATAGTCCAAAAACTTTTAATGACTTCATTTTCTGTTATCCTGATAATTTAATTGTAACGATGAAGAAGCCTCAAAATCTTAAAACCTAAATGACTTATAAATAAATGATGTTCTTAAGATTATTAATTACTTGTCTCCACACATATTAAATTTCATCGTTATAATATACGAACAAGGAGGCATAATATCTCACATCTCACAATCAGCTGTTGGCGATCTATCAGCAAATCTCGACGACGCTTGCGCAATTATTCAAATCAGTACGATGTGCATTGTCACTGCGCTTGCGCTCCGACGATCCGATTCGATAGAGCTCGCGTATTGGTCCTTTGAAATTAGAGGGCATTCAAGTTCACGAGTCATTTGTGTGAAATATTACAATAAATAGCTAATATTTGGTGTTTTAATGATATTTTGAACGCTTGGTGATATTTTACCATCAATTAAAACTGATGACATAATGACTGGTCTTGTTGTCAGATCAGAATATAGAAATATCTGAAAGCAAATTAAATTAGTTCACTTAAATTTGATACCTGCTACCGCTTATGAATTAACATTTTAATATCATTAAGATAAATAAATTCACTGTTCTTCTCTCACGATCCCTGTCTTCTTGGTCTGTTTCTGTTTTAAGTCGATGATGATTTTGTTATATTTTTATGTTATTTCATTAGTTTTTTGTACTGTCTCAGTTTCAAACCTCAAGATACAGAACTAATCTTTTCTTCTTCTTCTTCTTATTTTTAAGTTTGGCAGCCAAGCCCAAATTAAGGCTAATTTCTGCCAGTGTCGAGTTATATTATAGTTTCCACAGTCACAATAAATCATTTAGCATTATAGTCCTCAGTCAGTCACCGTCCATAAAAGTCGTTTAACTACAATGGTGGTGTACTAAAACTCGTCACGGATTTTTTGAGACAACTTGAAAAGTAACGATACTCATAATTAATTTCATTTCACTTCACTGGTGCACATGGATGATCTTTATTAGGTAAAATACCACCAAAAATACAATAAACCTCAAAAACAAGTTCCCGCCAAAAAGTCCAACTAATCTTTTGTTTTGTTTGTTAATCCTTTCAACAGAGCAATAGTTCAACATTATATATTGCACGGTGATAGCTAACATGGCGAAGAAGGACCTAACTACTTTTATGGACCCTCAGTAGCCTTAGTTAGTATACCAAGTTTTTCAGCTAGAAGTTAGAGCAGATCTAACACCCGCAATCGCTTCTGACTTGTGCATCAGTCAACATGCACTTAGCGGCAAAGCGCCTCGTCAGCGTCCCCTGTATCAGATCACATGTCGTTGCGCACGCGCTGCTTCTACAGAAAGAGATAGAATACTTGTTAGAGCTTCCGTACTATCTGCACTGATGGTATGAGTTTACGATTATTGATGGTGGTGTTATTTTGATGTTGGTAAAGTTAAGCCTTTTGAATTAAGTGGTTTATTGATGGATTGGTTATTCAATTAACGTGATCGAAGAAGATTAGCAGAATTTAAACAAGGTCAACATTGTAGCACATAATAATTAAATGTAGGGTATCTGAGATATATCGGTGAATTTTAGTTAATGCTACGGAATCATAATGTCATTTTGAGGTAGCTGAGTGGTTCCAGCAAAAATGGGCAAGGAATAAGATTCCCCGGGCGAAGGATAAAAAACCGCAAAGCTTAATCTGTTATGGAAACTTTAGCTCATCTCATCTCAATTTCCACTAATAATGTGATTCTGAAAGATTGGATGTTTGTTCGCATCATGCATTAACGGATTTAGATGAACCTTGGCACAGATAGACAGTAACACATAGGATAGTTTTCATACCAGAAAAACATAAGATCCCTCGGCTTCACCGGCAAAACCGCGGGCCGGAAGATAGTCTCATAATAAACGTCTAAAAACAGTTACAAGCGAATTAAATTAAACAAAGTATGCAAAAGTTACGTGCGCTGGCGCAGCTCGTGCCGCTAATCACCTGCCGCCGTATATCGCGATACAGAAGCTCTCCTGTCCAGAACGTATCCTGTACACTTACAGCCAGAGGAAGTATACGAATACTGTCTCATATTTTATGTGTTTTTAAGTATCTACGATTTTTTCTTCAAGAGTTTTTCAAGGGAGAGTAAGAGATAGTAGAGATCCAGCCGATATGAATTAGAGAATCCATACATTGATTTGCATAAAAAAGGAATTTCAGAGTTTTTTGAAAGTTTTTTAATGTTGAGGTTACATTACCAGCAATATTACATGTAGGCTTTCTATGCATGCATGGTCAGACAGTGGTCAAACACAAGCCCAAGGGTGGCATCAAACATGATGACTACTACCAAGTACCTTCCACTGTATCCTGGTAATACGTTTAGATATGCCAAAATTATAATAACAGTCGAGGCTGGCATTTCCCATATACACACAGCGCAAATATTTCTACATATTTCACCCATAACTTATACAAGCGAAGCCCACACATCCTCAACAAATCATTAAACAAACGACTTCATTAACCCTACCTGTCATTTATAATTGTACACTTTATTTTGTCCGTCAGTGTGTGCATTTGTCTACGTGTGTTACAGTTATAGTTATAAATAAAGCTGTGCGAGATCTAAAATATTACTCATGAACTCTTGCGCCGCCTGGAACGTCATAAAGCGCTGTATGAACTAAATTCTACCAAGGCGGTAAGAGGGCTAATTTGAAGGCATTTGTTTGAATTTTTCTACTCAGTTTTTTTTTTATACCTAGTAGATTTTTTTTTTCTTTATGATCATTATGGATTTCTTCAATTACAGATTGTTAGATTTCTGTATAGTAATTGGATTGTGATAATTATATTAGTTTGCTTATTTTTGGGCAAAGATGATTGAAATTTATTACTAATTTATTTCCCATTATCAAATAGCTCTCCTTTACTTTAATTCCCCTCTCTTGTTTTTCATGATTTACTAACATCATGATTTTGTAGACTAATATTGGAATGTTATTTTCTGAAATAACTGTATTTATTGTAATTTAACATTCTTCATATATGGTTGCACTTCTCAGGCGCTACTTAGCTCATATTTTGTCTGACCTTTGGAAATACAGAACTCCATTCCTACACTAAACACTAAAAAAATACAATCAGAAAATACCAGTTCGCATTCTCGACGTAACTGTAACCCGACAATATTATAACAGTACCCACACACAAGGAACGCTAATGCTAGGAGGCGTGTGTCCAATTTAACATATCGTGCGCCGGCAATATCTCGGTAAGAGACAGGCGACAGGCTTGTGCTGCGAGCCCCGCAAGGTGCGTAGGACGGCGTAACGGACGCGGTAGTAGCTGCTAAATCAACCATTGTCTGATTGGGTGTAGCCTGCCGCATTCTCTATGAGGAGCCTATGTATGTGCAGAACTGGACAGGATCAATTCTCGTGACTATTCTCGCCTGATTCCTTGATTGAATATGATGTGTCGGTAGTTTGGTAGCCTAGTAGGCTAGGCATGCTCCGAGGTTCTCATGTCCACAGTAAGCGACACCACAAAAAGTAATGTAGAGTAACTTTCACTATATATAAGCTGGCTGATTTGGGCTGTTGTAACTGTGGCTGCAGCTCAGATATGTGACGATTTGCAAATATAAGAGACTCAACAGGGACTTTGGATGCACAAAATGTTTAAATGAAATGAAAATAATTGAATATAGAGTCAATTCTTGACCTTCCGAGCTCTAATACAGCACACGTCGGAGTGAACACACGGCTCGCGTGTCCAAGCTCAGGCGACCCGCTGCTATATATTGGCCATAACTCGCTGCACCGTTGCCCAGGAGTCCTGCGGCGTCGATTATACTCGTACGTTCGCGACGCACAATTAAATCACATAAAACCCATGATAGCCTGGTACTTTGCTGCCTCTTTGGTATTGGAGTAAGAACTTTGCTGCCGTTCATTGATATAGTGTATGATACTTGTTCAATGGGTATGCAATCCTGGTAATAATTTTGTTGCAGTATATATATTTTTGTAAAGATCTCATCTAATTATGATTTGCCTGCGGGACCGCCCATATTAGTGTCCAGTAGGTTTTAGATATACTTCCTTCGGGGTTATTATCAAGGTAATATTATTTCCACACTTTGTACAGTATGAAAGTATTTCTCATGAAGTAGGCAGTGTTATTATCAGAATAGGAAATTGAAAGAGGGACCTAGTTTGTTTTCTTATTCATTTTGCTTGCGGAACCAGTATTTAGTTTGATGAGATTTTCATAGATGCTTCAGAATATCACGGTTCTATCTTGATTCACTGATTATTTAGTCGTATTTAGATACTGTTTATTTTAGCCTATATCATGCACTGTTGAAAAATAGGTATCTGCAACATTTTATATTATTTTTCGTGTGCGATAGAGCGCACCAGTTATGACAGTTGCAAAATTCTTAAACGTTACGTCTCTGGGCATCAAGTCAAACAAATCCTCAGAAAACTGTACAGGTGGTAGAAAGTCACTCTTCTGATTTTGGAGCTCTAACCACGAAGGATGACGATTCAGTTCACTTAAAGTTAAAGTTAAAGTTGCTGGTATTCACCCAAGATACATTTTTGTTTGATCATAAAAGATAAAACACTATCAACATATTCATCTAAAGTCTTGCATGAACGTACAAAATAATTTCCTCAAATCGACAGCCAGATACTTCGCTTGATAAATCATGCTTTTACTACATTCCTATAAGATTTTAATTAAATCAAGGAAGCTAAGGCACGCCGTACACTGGCATATTGTGATAAGATCATTATGAAATCTATCTAACACGTAAACAACGCATGGTGTGAGAGTAACACGATAATATCTTGTATCTCTCTCGCGCCGCGCCTCGTTTTATGCAAACTAATTCCTTAATTAAGTGTAAACCGATAGTTATGTGTAAGGGTTGGCGGTTTGTGAGAATGAATTGATCATTAGGGTTGTCACATCTTGTGATATTTAATGACAACTGTAATGTTATTTGTCAGCGAATCATCTTGTATTCTCTATTTTTAAATTTGGTTTAAAATTTATAACATGTTACATTTATATAACCCCTTTTTATTGATTTCCACCAAATATAATAAAAGAGGTAGAGCGTTTCGAAGAAAGCTTGACTGGGGAAGTACCTCCATCTACAGAATACCATAAACAAATAACTTTGTTGTGCTCCTGCGCGTGAGTAAAGTCGCCAGAGCTCATTGGGGAGGGGAGAAAGGCTAACGCGTGAGTGATGCTTCGTGCGTTTCAATCGTCCTTGTGGCTACGGTCACCGCTTACCACCAGATGGGCCGTATGCTTGTTAACTGAATTAGTAGCATGAAAAAAGAGGATAAACACTCCCGGGAGAGATACAGATATTTGAAGCTGAAAGGTGGAAAAATTAAAATGTATCTATCCCCTTATTACATTAGATGATTTAAACCAAGCTTATTAAAATCCAGGTTTTAAATATATCCGTCACTTCTTAACGTTATAATAACAAAAAGAGAAGAGTCTACCTCAAAACCTAGGTTTTACAAGACTTCCTTTAAACCATCCATGTAATAAGACAAGATCTAACCTCTAATTATGAATTCCCATCATCACACTTGTCGCTCTAAACTTCTCTTTAACCGACCGCGCAAAGGGTGTAGTTATATTGACACTAAACACAGTTTAATACGCGCTCACCTCAGATACGCAATTACCGACAATACGCCCGCATGGGCCAAACTAGCTGATTGCGGAATGTTTCCTTTATGTTATACTAATTTGCTAAAGTTGTGATGAAATCTTTACTTGAATACTGGATTTTGTGAAATAGTTTATGTATGATGTAGGTTTGCGGATAAATTGTTTGATTATTCTTAATTATTAACAATATCCAACAATTTTGGTTAATTTAAATAATACAGCGTCGTGCCATCAGAATTGTAGACGATCCCGAGCGCACAAGCGGTTTAGAGCCCCTTAGTCTGAGGAGAGACTTTGGCTCCATATGTGTGTTTTACCGCTTGTACAACGGAGTGTTCTAAAGAATTGTTCGACTTGATGCCCACGGCTACCTTCCACCATCGCAACTCTTGCCATCGACGGGGAGTCCATCCTCACACATTGAAACCAGAATTGTTTCGAACTGTGCGGGCTCAAAGGAGTTTTTTTCCGCGATCGCTCAGATTGTGGAATGAGCTCCCCGCCGTGGTTTTCTCTATGGAGTACAGATTGGGGTTCTTAAAAAAAGGGTGTGAAGAGATTTCTTCAGGGTCGACAATGCGCGAGATACCCCTGGTATTGCAAGCGTCCATAGGCTACGGTAACTGCTTACCATCAGGCGGGCCGTATCATCATCATCATCAGCCTATAATGTCCCACTGCTGCCTCCTTTCACAAATCAGGGTGAAAGGGAATGGGCAGATACTCCACCACACGTGCCCACTGCGGATCGGTTCCCACTGTTGGAGTTTTCAAGCCGCCTAGAAGGCCTCCAACTAGCTTAACGACTATGTGCCTTCCGAAGCAAGGAAACGCTCGGTTTGAAATACCACTAGGCGGGCACCCATCCAGGTGACAGGTGACACTACAAAGTAATCTACCACCGTGCTTTGGTTTCCTCACGATGTTTCCCTTCACCGAAAGCTCCAGTTCAAACCCGGGACCTTCATCACGGCATTCGAAGTCTCGTTACCACTGAGCTATCATTGCCTTTTCTGAGAGATATGCCCCCTTACTCATTAAACGTTATTTAACTAATATACTGTTTAAAGGGTTACGTAAATAACGTCACTCTATTGTCATTGTCAAATAATGTGACATTATTTACATGACCGTTTAAACAGTATATCAGTTAAAAGCGCTTTATTGAGTAAGGGGAGTTTAAATTAATCAATATATATAAAAATCAATGCCACTTTTCGTTGTAATTTTATAACTCAAGAACGGGCTCACCCATCCAAACCAAATGGGTACATTTAGGCTTTGTTTGGACTATTTAGTATATGGTTTATGTGAAGTTTGCACAAAATCGGTCGAGCGGTTCTTCATTTATCACATTTTTATTATTTTACTTTATACGTAGCGAAGCACGTACCGGGCCCCTAGTACGATATAAATTAGTATGATGGTAAAATATTGAACATGGAAACTAGGCTATATTAAACATTCATGCAATAAAATACTAGTAGAATTCAATCCAGATGTGGTATCGACTAAACTAAATACAGATTCCTTACCACTTGTCAGTATACATGAGATATTTCGCGAACTGGCCGGACAGGTACATAGAGTATCGGCATTCAGATAAAATAGATATATCCATCGCGGTACAGATTTGTGGCTTCATTCCGGACACAGAATTATGTGAACGTCAGTGACGGGTGAGATGTGACGCGGGCACACGCTAAACGACATAAGGGAACCTTCATACTTGGAAAGGATGGCGTAATTTTTTTTTTTTTATTGAGACCAACAGCTTTAAATTTAATGTAAATAATCGGACTACTCTGTAAAAAGTTATGCGTGATCATACATAAAAAAAAAAAAAAAAAATATACGCGTCGACTTGTAAACCTCCTCCGTTTTTTCGTCGGTTAATAATCTTAGCCTACAAACATAAAACTACCGCCAATACGACAAAGTCTCCTCTGACAATGATTTCTTAAAGATAACTTAAACGACTAAGAAGAAGTCGTTATCGACATTTTTGCCCTAGGGATGTCAAGAATATGTCAAATGGTATTGGGCCGCTAGCATACAGCTGGCAGGTCGGTCCACCTGGTGACAAGACATTTCTTCGCAGACTCATAATTCGTCCCCATTGGGTAATAGGATACATGCCACCGAGGAATTTTCTCCTCGAGTATTCGATGCTTGACAGCGGACCTCTCTTTTGAGAATAGAGACAGTATAGTTTTAATTCGGTTATATCCTCAGATGGATCAGAGGATCCTCGAGGTTCTCCTCACGATGTTTTACTTCGTTGAGGTTAATCTGTATATAGGTAAGTCTTCAGTATTCAGAGGTTACGAGCTCATGGCTTTTGAACCCCTTGATCTTCTTCGAGTATAATCTTATCAAAAGAAAATTATGATATTTCGTTCTCATATTTAATGTGATGGCAATTCGTGCTTCAATTGCTTATTGATATGATTAAGGATGTATGGATATCATGTAAAACAATAATATCAGGTCAACAGCCATATGATACAAACTTTATGTATTTCTCGAACAGAAGCTGTAAATAAATCCTTGCAATATAATGCATTGCGTGAATTGCGTGCGTTTATAAAATAGCAAATTCAATTGAAAGTTTCAAAATACTAAAGTATTATTTCCATATCTATTATAACAGCTCCTTTACATCTGGAAATTCGACTTAGATAACCAAAATGAGGTCTTAAACCATTACAATGAGGTCCAAATTAGTTTGTACACGTAAATAGGTTGCACAGTCCGTCTGTCAGTCTGCTTCAAGTTGATGTGTGGCCAGTGCGTGTTGCAGACTCCATTAAAGACTCGAATTATGGTTTGCTGTCGTGTAAAGCTATGCCTAGGGAATATTGTGGCGACCACCGACATTTTTACATATGAATTGATAGTTGTTTATTGTGTATTTACGTATTTCAACCGATAAGCGTCGTTTAAAATAATGTATGTTTAAATATTTGGCAATTTCCAATTGTGAGTATGGAAAGTGTGTTTCGTAACATGCGCGGGCGCAGTTCTTTGCATGAATTTTTATATAGAATTGATATCTTCAAACAATTGAATGCCAAAATTACAACAGTTAATGCAACACTTTTTAAACTTTGTAGTATAAAAGATAAGAGATTTTAAGAGAGGTAGAGCATAGCGTTAGTTCGCTCAAAGAGTAGCTCGACTGGGGAAGTACCTCCACCTTACAGAATACCGCAGCCAAATAACTTCATGTTGTGAAAATTTGTGTTCCTGTGCGTGAGTAAGGTCGCCAGAGCTCATTGGGGAGGGGGGAAAGGTCGGCAACGCGTGAGCGATGCTTCGTGTGTTGCAAGCGTCCATATGGCTATACGGTAACCGCTTTCCATCAGGTGGGTCGTATGCTTGTTTGCCGACTAAGTCGTATAAAAAAAAGATAATTGGTTATTAAAAAAAAATCTTAAAGACGGCTAAAATGCTGCAATACCTAGGTATACCGTCCAGTAATATACATAGGTAAGCTGGTCAATAAATAATTCCGTAACTAGATAAGAATAAATCGTCTAAATTACCTTTGTAACTTAACTCACAGACGGTGACTCGATACTTAGCACTAAAGTGACATGTTACCATTAAAACCTGCCTAGTTTTAAACCTAGTTCCACCAAGTTAGGTCTATAAAACTCGATGGCATTTGGGCCAATGTTTTATTGTTTTCTGGCGTAACAGTTGTGAAGTTCAGAGGTATTTATTGATGTAATTAAGTAGTTAAAGTTGTATTTAGTTTGGTATTTGTTTAGCTGAGCATATGAGAATTGTATGTATGAAGTTAATTAAGTATTGAGTGATTTGCTGTCTTATAAGTAAATAGCTGATCATTTATTTTCTAATCGCACAGATTTCGGTAAAAAAACATCATGGTTTACTAGTGAGCACTGGCAGATTCGCTAAAATTTGTCAAAGACTTATCATAACCTTTTTGTTTAATTATACAATATACAAATACACTTCTGTTCACACATATAAATCTAAATAGATGATGCGAGTGTATGTACTTCGTGTGCCAAAAGCTGAGTGGGGAGAGCAACGCTCTTCTTTTGAAATTGTTTCGCGCAGACAGGGAACTTGTTTAAGACTGCATGTCAACCAGAGATGTGTTGCAAGGGATGTGTTTAGCTGACAAATAGGATCGCTTCATTTTCACGTTATAGGTCTAATGCTAGCCAAACTAAAGCGCTCTTTTATGGTAGGTGGAAAAAGTGGCACGCTTGGTTTCATACGGATGGAGGGACTTGTGTTATCTATTTAGACTTATGTTTGTGTTTCTGTCACAGTTTTATAATAGTAGAGATTAACCAGCAAAAAAAACTAAGATCTGGTATATATCTAAGTCACAAAATAAGTTTGGTAAACACAGACCTAGGTTATAGTTTATGATGTTCCTCACTTGACCTCAAAATTATTTCGCAAACTATAATATGATTTAAATGAACGAAGTTACAGTACAAAAGTCGTGATGTCGTAAATTTTGCCAAATTACAGAGCACTGAAATGTGCCTAATTCTAGAGAATACAGTGCGCAGGAGTTTTCTATTAGCAAATGCGGTTTTAGGGTTGTAACACGTTAATAAATATAGCGTCGAAGAATTATTTTTAAAAACTGCTATGGTAATAAAAAACCAGTAACTATTCCAGGGCTTTTCATATGATTAAATAAGAAGAGTTTGCACTGCAATTTTTTTGAACAACGAAGTCTTATTTCTTTTTTTCACTTTTGTATACGCTTCTGTTTGACTACAATCTCACCAAGATGAGTCAAGGTAGAGAACACGCAAATCCGAAGGGAGGGAACTAGCTTATTTTTTTATTGTATACCACTAAGGTGGAAATCATACGGCCCGCCTGATGGTAAGCTGTTACCGTAGCCTATGGACGCTTGCAACACCAGGTGTATCACTCGCGTGTTTCCGACCCTGAAGAAATCTCTTCACAACCTTTTTGAAGATCCCCATGCTGTACTCCATTGGGAAGACCACGGCGGGGAGCTCATTCTACAGTCCGAGCGTCTGCGGGAGAAAACTCCTTTGAGCCCGCACAGTTTGAAACCATTCTGGTCTCAAAGTGTGAGGATGGACTCTCCGTCGATTGCAGCTCTTAGAAAACACCAGAAGTTTCTTGGCGATAGATTTTCAACTTGAGGGTGATAAGCCAGTACTGTTTCGTCACGCTTCCCGCTCCGCTAATGAATATACCACAGTCATACCAGTATCGCTCGCTAGGACGACATTCCTAAGGTGACCGCAGCCACACGCTCGCAAGAAATTAATCACAATTATGTGACAGCGCCGCTCCACGCTGCAATCTCACAATGGGGAGACATTTGCACTTGTGTGATCATGTTACACTCACAGTTTCTAGATTATAATGATACTTCCGACTATTTAGAGGCAGCATGAAGGATCACAGTGGTACGAGGACCGTGCTATCAATTTGTGTAAAATATTTCTGGTTTGTGAATCTAAATATATAAATATCAATGCCACGTTTCGTTGTAATTTTGTAACTCAAGAACGGGCTCACCTATCCAAACCAAATGTTTAGCTTTGTTCGGACTATTTAGTAGATGGTTTATGTGAAGTTTGCACAAAATCGGTCGAACGGTTCTACATTTTAACACATTTTTTGTAACAAATGAATTCAATAAATGGCGGATCATTTTGTTAATGGGGATTTTGCTGTCAGGGTACGGTAGGGTAGGGTAGGGTAGCACAATAGGGTAGGGTAGCACCACGCGAACGAAGTCGCGCCGGGCAGCTAGTTAGTAATATAATTTATGGCTTTTCATAGAAATTTTGTTGTTTGATTAATAGTAATAATGGCGGTGAATTGCTAGAAGATAATCTTGTGAAGAATCATGCATCCTAAGAAAATCTTGAAAGCACTTGTCTGTCATATTATCGTTAGTGGGGGAAATAACACACTGCACTACTTTATACAACGTGTAAAGGAATGGGTATATCTACCCCAAAGGGGTGAAGACTACATCACAAGACTATGTATACAAAGTTTCAGCTCAAAATAAATAAATAAAAAATTCATACAAAGTTTTCGCTTTCAAGTTTAATGAATTAAAATCATATCCAACGTGTCACCGCTCAATGGAGTTACTAATATTATTATAAAATTTCCTTGTGTTGTGGCGTTCATAGATATTTACACTAGGACACATACACAGACATTCAAGAACGCTAATATAAGTAGGTACCTAACAAAGGTTTACTTACTAACGACATGCATTTCTACAACACGGATACAGCGGCATCTGAAGCTGAGGATAATAGTCTCAAAGCTATCTGACATCAACAAAAGTCAATTTGAGGCCGATAGTCCAACCAGCCCTTACATTGTTCTCTGCAGCCATCAGATCCTATCATTTCCAATGATATATGTGTAACGAACTCAACAGCGCCAGCGGTGGGCCAGGTTTGAAGTTTATGTGGTTACTGGTAAGGCTTTGTAGTAGAGAAATTGGTTTCGTCTTTTCAACATAGGTTTTTGTACGACAATGTCGGTAAACGAACATACGGTCCGCCTAATGGTAAGCGGTTAAAAGGCATCACTCACGCGTTACCGACCCTTCCCCCCTCCCCGATGACCTCTGGCAACCCTACTCACGCGCAGGAACGCAACATAAAGTTATTTGGCTGCGGTATTCTGTAAGGTGGAGGTACTTCCCCAGTCGAGCTGCTCTTTGACCGAATAAACGCTATACTCTACCTCTCTTTCCTCGTTTTCAGGTATATGACTATTATGATTATATAATTGTTCATATTATTGAATAATCGGCCAATCGAATGTGGAAAAATAGCCCACATAACATTTTATTGGTAGCTTTTGGAATTTAGTTATAATTTTAGAAATGCATATTGAATGCAACTCTCCTCAGCAAATGCAACCTTCCGAACCGGTATTAGAGTATTGGAGTCAGACTTTTCATAAGTACTTGCGAAGGTATATTTGAATAAATGATTATGAATTAAACTTCAAGATTTTCTTCATGGTATTATTAAATATTCATGAAGTCTAGAGGTAGAGGACCCATATAGAAGATCATCCCTCATATAGTTTCGTTTTTTTTACTTCAGAATTTTCCTGATTTAAGAATTATTTAGGATTGACATGGGATACAAACTGTATTATAAAATGTACACACGATCATAAGCAAAGTCTGCAACTGTTGATATTTCAATTCAATATAACTTTTGTCACTTACTAATATAATATTATTCCCCCTAATAGTAGCTGTGTCCAACATTGCCTGTAGGGCAGTAATCAACAAATGTTTCAATCGTACGTCAATTACCACGCTTTCCAACTATCCAATAATCGGAAACTCTGGTATTGAACAAATTCATAAACAATCACGCCTACGGCTTTTACGGATTGAACTTTAGTTGGCTAGGTTTTGTTAACACTATCAAAGGGGGGGGGAGGGTTGGTGATAGGCTGCTCAAAATGACAAATTCATAAAGTTCTTTATTAAATTAACTCGTACTCCTCAAACTAATTACAAGCTCTTTTAATTTTACTCTTTTGATTTTCTAATTAAGGGTCTCGATGTGAATGACCCTTTGAGTAAAGAAATCTGGAAATACCTTTACTTTAATTTTGCCATACATATATTTTTGCTACATACTTTTAACTATAAGGTTCACAGAACCTGCGATCAGGATAGTACATTTCAGTACTTAGTCTATGAAAATATATATGACGATAAGCTATAATTATTAATGTATTTTTTTTCATAGGTATAACGAAAAATTAAACTACGCCTTAAATATAAAATTTGATAATATTATAAATAATAATAATTTGAGAACCGAACTCTACAAAAGTTTTGAATATAATTTTTTACCAAGGCTCTTAGTTTTGTCCTCTTTATGGGCTTTAGTAACCAAGGAAGGCAAGTAACACCACAGGGCGTGACTCTAGTGCAAAATAAGTAGAACGTAGTCATTATCTTGCAATATCCGTGTTCAGCGAAACGATATTATATCATCTGTGGGCTGTAGGTGCAACCACGTTTAGGTCTGTTGCACAATCAGAGGGAAATACAACTTTTATTTGAATTCCATTGAAGGGTGACTGAGTTTTCTTATTGTGTGTGTACAAATCGTAACTTTTTATGTTATTAAAATTTTACATAGACGTAAAGACCAATCTAACCATTGTCTCTTGGAGATAAAGAGGTTTTGATCGTTATATAAATAACTAGCTGTCCCCCGCGGTTTCACCTGCGTTCCTGGGATAAAAAGTAGTCTATGTCCTTCTCCATACCATAGGCTATCTTCATGTCAAATTTTATGATAATCCGTTGAGTAGTTGAGACGTGAAAGCAACAAACAAACTCACTTTCGCATTTATAATATTAGTTTGGATACTACACAAAATAATGATTGTTAAAATTAAATATTCAATATATTGTTTTCGTGTGTGAGGAATGCCCCAGGATATTTATTTATTGGATTTTGTTGCATTGAATATTAATTTATATTGATGAACCGATTTTGATTTTAATTCATAAAGAAATCAATCTGTGAAATGTTTCTTTTTTATGTTAAAAATAAGTTTACGTAAACTTTTGTTCTTAGCTTCGATTGATTGTATGGTGTTGGTTATACAATAATGATATAATTGTTTTTCTTTGTAGATTGAAGGATTTTTGAATGAATGTTTTATTTCGAAAGAAAAATAAAGAATTACTCAAACTGAATTAAACCATTACTCCATTATTAAAAAAACGGTTTAAAGCAAACGCAGGTTTTAAAATAGCCTCGTTTCTTTTTGTTATACGACGTTGGAAAGTGAACGAGTGACTGGTTTTACTAAATTTGCTTTAAACTGTAATTTTCTATATTTCGTGGGTTTGTTAGCTTTGGGCAAATCACAACATTGAGATTATAGTTACACTTGTGCCATTTAACTAAAACTAATTTTGAAGAAAAAAATAGCCTATATATGTTACTCTTCGGCCCATATCCTATCTACATATATGCAAAAAAAAATCGATTTATAGTATTATTATTATTTTTCTAAACTATTTTTCTCCCAGTGTACCAACGCATATGTAGACAAGTGCACATAGTATAGTAATTCGATGATAACAATACACACCTTCTGGGCAAGAGAGATCTTTCGAAAGTGGATTTCATTAGAACATACGGTAAATGGCGGCTATGGGTACCGCTCACTGCAATCCGCATTATATCGCAACTAATAAATAATTCTGCTGCATTATAATATCTTTATATGAATTTTGAGAGCACTGAATTGTTTGATTGGTAACCATCAGACAGTTAGTAAAGTATGAGGCATGAATTGTGAGCACAGATAGGCAGTAGTGGGGGCAAGCTCGCGCATTTGCACTTTTAGCCAAATCACAGTAGCCAAATGACGCGCTAGAATCCAATAGACGATGAGCATCGACTGACGAACCAATCGTGTGCAGCTCGGCGCTTCCCCCTTCTTCATTCCGCCAAACACACCGAATAATTAATCGGGTCAGTTAATATAGGTTATCACTATCAATAACAATCTGCCGCTAACACACACACACACAACATACACCAGACTACACATACACCACACTACACATACACCACACTACACATACACCACACTACACATACACACACAACCCTCACACATGCAAGAACGTAGAAACCTTAATTTTTACTATATTTCGTTTTATTATTATTGCTTCACATTGTTAGTATTATCTTTGTATTTTATAATCTTACAGCTTTTTATATAAATAATTTTATTTGTTTGAACAAAATATTTTTTGTTTCTCGAATATGTAACCTTTACTTTGATTGTTATCTGTAGAAATCTGTAATTGGCTTTATTTTCCATCAATAATTGTATAGTCACCATTAAATTTTGTATCGCTGTTGATTTCTCAAATAAATAAATAAATAATTTACTGCTGCGCAGATGTCAATCTGTCTGCTCTGCTCACGACTCGTACCTCTTACTTATAGCTCGATATACTGATGGATGACATTTGATTTGACAAGTCCTAATAAATAAAATAATTCAGCATAAAAGAGATAGAGCATAGCGTTATTTCGCTCAAAGAGCAGTTTTTCGGCTGGGGAAGTACCTCCACCTTACAGAATACCAATTATTGTGCTCCTGCGCGTGAGTAAGGTCGCGAGAGCTCTTTGGGGTGGGGAAAAATTGGTAACGCGTGTGTGATGCCCTGTGTCTTGCAAGCGTTCATTTGGCTACGGTAACCGCTTACCATCAGGCGGGCTGTACGCTTCTTTACCGACTTTATATAAAAGTCCTACTTCCGGACATATTTTTAAGAATATTTTAATGGCTTGAGCTTTGATTTTGCTTCTGATGATAATGAATCATCATATTCAGCCCTAGGATGGGCGCTACTGACCTACCTTCCCCATTGATTTTGGGCCGCTTAATTGATTTTTATTGCATTTAATTGTTATTAGGACTCCTATATTTTTGTTTTTTGACAGTTCTTTGCAGTTGAAAGTTTGTTCTAGTTACTGGTAAGTGGTATTGTCATTGGTGATACATTATCAACTCGAGGGTGGAGACCTGCCAAGTGTCCAACCTATCACTGCAATATAGTTTCCAGCAACGAAAGCACAAGTTCATTGAAGGAATCTTTAATTTGCTACGGCATTCTTTGTCTCTATCAATGCTATCATCGTCTTGTCACTGTCAGTTCTTTGATCTCTCTATATCTTTGTGTATGCTTAGCAGTTGATATACCTTTATGAAGGTTTTGAAGCATCTTGTTATGAAAACCAAAATAAATGAATGCTTTTATGATTTTGATGCCAAATAACTGTCTGTCAGTCCAAATGATTTTCAACGTTAACGCGAACTAAATAAGCTTACTATTTGAGTATTGTTAACATTTTATAGTACTCAATTCTGTTCTAGATCTTGAATTCTACATACCTTTAAGGCTTCGTATACATACCAGTGCAAAATGTAATCAGATTTAAATGAACGTTTGTCACGGCGATCACGAAATGCTCATGTGTGGATCCTATGTCATTACAAAATTAAAATCACAAATATAGTAACCTAACCAAACCTTTATATCAAACGGATATGGCTGTGAATTCGCTGGCAATCATTTTCAGACACGCATTGATTCGTAACTTACAAATTTACTTTTTTCAATTGTCCTGATTTATGAAAGATGCTTGTTGCAGTATTAATAAGGTTGAGAATACAATAAGATTCAGTAACTGATTGGTAAGGATATGTTTGTATGTAAGGTACACGTTCCTGTGACGTTTATATTTATCGGCGCCAGCGCAGCGCGTCCAAACACGGGCACTTCGCGCGAATGTGACCTAGATGCTGGCGGTGCGGCTTGTATACGACGATTAATCAATCAGACATTATAAAATAACAGAAATTAAGTTTATGCAGAGTATTTTTATACTACACGTCCTTATGAGAAGTGAGAATTAATAAATTTCTCAATGGTTTTCATGGCGTCGGTTTCTTTTTAGCGTGCTTATTAGAACCAAACACAGAATTAAGCTTGATAATAATGACACCAAATGAGTTATCCAGGCTCAAATTTGGAAACCTTGTACGGCACGACTGAATAAAATGTTCAGTTCACAAGATTCGTCACATACAACCGGCACTCTCGCTATTGGCGATCACGAGTCCCGTGTTCGCTTATTAACGCTACAGGGGCGATATATCACGCCCGCCCTCGTATGAACGTCGTCGAAGGTATATATTATAGTATATTTACCATAGAAATTGTAAACTAAAAGATATACCGACGAGACAATTTGAAAATCGAAGATTAGATTTTTTTCTATTTTGCTGGTGTAAATGCAAATAACTATAACGGCGCGCGAGATGTTCAAAACCGAAGAGTTTTTTTATCGTATTTGAATTGAGAATGTCATGATATCTATCTGTAGAAATCTCTTTGGTATGATTCTATGATTTCAATCTTATGGTGCGTCCATGCTACGCGAAGCTGACAATCGGGCGGAGCGCAGTCGAGCACGCTACGAATGCTCGTTCGAGGCTCGCAAGCCCGCGAATCGTGCTCGCAGTGTGCTCGTTCGTGGCTCGGCTCGTGCTCGGTTCGCCAAGCATGGACGCACCATTAGAAATAAGCACGTAAACAAATCTTAAGATGTTGCTGTTTTTCTGTGAGTATCTAAAGTAAAAACTGAATTTATCTATATATACATTATTATTATTTATCTATATATACATATTAACTATACATACATTACAAGCAAAGACGTGAAATTTAACTGATTATAAATTTAATGACAATGCACGTCACTTCTGAACTAACTTAAAACCTTCGAACAAAATTTTCTATAGCATTGTATCGCAAGTAGGAAGTGATTTATTTAGAACGGGCGCTCTATATATCTCGCATAGCATCGTGGCTCGTGAACGCACGCGCAGATCCGCCGGACTGACCATTTACAGGTTGATTGTGTGGTCACCCGATGAGCTATAGGCCTATACCGGCCATTTAACGAGTGCCCTGGTGGCTGTAATTTGTTAAGTCTATAATAATAGTGCTTTAAATGTCAATACGATGCCGCGATGTTATTAACACCTGATTGTGTTAAATTTGATTAATTATATGCAAATTAAATTTTACGATCAAAGTTATAACTAGATTGTACTATCGTTAAGTTTATTTCACACATTATGTTATTCAGCATCGGATCGAATAGTTCCGGAGATGATCTCCGACATTTAAACTCACAAACAAACTTTAACTATTTATAATATTAGTAGAGATATTAGAGCAACTCGCGTCATCGACGGGGAATCCATCCTCACACATTGAAACAAGAATTGTTTCGAACTGTGCGGGCTCAAAGGAGCTTTCTTCCGCGGACGCTCAGGTTGTGGATGCATGCATGCATGGGGTTCTTCAAAAAGGGCGTGAAGAGATTTCTTCAGGGTCGGCAACGCGCGAGTGATACCCCTGGTGTTGCAAGCGTCCATAGGCTACGGTAATTGCTTACCATCAGGCGGGCCGTATGCTTGTTTGCCACCTTAGTAGTATAAAGAAAAAAAATGGTATGGTTTTCGTAGAACATGTAGATAGCTGACCTACTAACTATTATTTCGGTTATACCCTGTTACCCAAGGGTTACCTGGTAGCCTTAAGGCCTCATAAATTCGTATTATCTATCTTTATTTAAATTTAAAATTACGTTTCCTATGGCGCTGCGCAAACGTGTGTCTTGCGTCGGATACAAGCTACCAACGAATATTTGATTTCTATAGAACCAGTATGGAATCAGCCACTCCTTACGCAGACTTAAACTGTGTCCGATCGCCGCTACGGGACACAGCAACTACGGTTTCCCGTGAGGTGTTCAGTGTCGGTAACAAAAAGTATCCGACACAAGACACACGTTTGCGGAGCCACTATATGTTGGTGTATAACATGATGAATACTTAGGCGCTGCGGTGACTGTGTCCGATCGCCGCCACCGGATACAGCAACTACGGTTACCAAGAGTAGCAGCCGGAGACTGTGTCCGATCCGATCGCCGCTACAAGACACAGCAACTACGGTTTCCTGTGATGGTGTGCCGTGTCGGTAACAAAAAGTGTCTACGTTTGCGCAGCCCATTAATTAATTGTATCATTATCATGATCATCATCAGCCTATAATGTCCCACTGCTGAGCACAGGCCTCGGTGAAAGGGACTGGGCGATACTCCACCACGCGTGCCCACTGCGGATTGGTGGAGGTAGGCTAGTGGTAAACCTACTGTAGGAATTTTTCAAGCCGCCTAGGGGGCATCCAACTAGCTTAACGACTATCACAATCAAGTGATAACCGGGACCAACGGCTTTACGTGCCTTCCGAAGCACGGAAACGCTCGATTTGAAATACCACTAGGCGGTCACCCATCCAGGCACCGACCACGACAGACGTAGCTTAACTTTGCCGATCGATTAAGAACGGCTAATCATGCTACACCACGAGCGCTTCACAGCTATTAATTGTATGACCACTTAAAATGCACTTTTGTAAATACCACACATGCAGCGTGAGGTTTTATTTCCATTTAATCCAACTTAGGAACATATTTCAATAAACACAAAACAACGACTTCAATGTAAAATAATACTTATGAAATAACAACTTAGAAAGGAACTCTAATGAAATCTGACACTGTTTTGAAGTAAGCGAAAGAGCGCCATGTATTCCATAGAAAAAATCTATTTCTACCAAAATGTATATCTTCGTATCCGTACTCGTATGCTACTGCAAACTTTTTTCGCTGGGTTCAAAACATTGGTGCCGATTCTGTTGTAAATCGCACTCATCGAGGAAAAATATCTTAAGAGTAGTAATACTGAACAATCAAATTCCGAAACTAGTCAGTGATTTGTCACTGAATTTAAACAGTACGGACCAATCACTGAATCGTGTATTTTTGACTTGGCCAATCAGAGTGCATGCGTCCTTGTCTTAGCCAATCAGAACGCATTGTCGACGGTGGGAAATTGACGGAATATAATTTCAACCAAAATGAACGTCGCTGCGCTTCTTTGGGTTAATTGTTCGATGATCACACTAAACTAATTTTAGTTACATCACATCTCTTTCTTACAAACATTATTGAAAAAGGATGGAACATATTTAAAGCTGTCAAATTAGTCTTTACCGTTGGTATTTAGACGTAACAGCGATAGATGGCGACTAAATTTACGTTGAAAACAAGCATTGGACTAATTTGACAGGACTACATTTCTTACATCCTTTTCTTATGTTCTTTGTTAGAAAGATATATAGTGAGACAATTTTTTTATTTTTTTTTATACCACTAAGGTGACAAACAAGCTTACGGCCCGCCTGATGGTAAGCGGTTACCGTAGCCTATGGACGCTTGCAACACCAGAGGCGCGCGCGTTGCCGACCCTGCAGAAATCTCTTCACACCCCTTTTGAAGAACCCCATGCTGTGCTCCATTGGGAAAACCACGGCGGGGAGCTCATTCCACAGTCTGAGCGTCCGCGGAAGGAAGCTCCTTTGAGCCCGCACATACGAAACAATTCAGGTTTCAATATGTGAGGATATAATATGTAAACAACAGAATAGCACCAATGTCAGACTAGTTTCTTTCTTTTTTGAAGTCTGTTATAAATATATCATCATTTAATTTAGTATACAATCTTAATTTACTTACTAGATCGGAGCTATTAAGACTGGTATTTTATTATGACGTAAGTACCTACTTAATACTAGGATTCTAAGCCAGTCTGGTCAGATTACTCAATAGACTGCCGTATATGAAATGAAAGGGACTCCCATAGGTGGACTGATGACCTTATTGTGGTTACTGTGTTAGCGATTTAAATTCATTGTGGCAATTTGTACCTACTACATTTTGGGCTAGATTATTTTCTATATCTGACAAGCAGTCAAATGTTCCACAAGATGGTATGTGGTTGCCTTTAAAAAAATTGCAATATCTGGGATAAAACCAGTGTAGCCGCCATTTTCAATGCCCAGAAGTCTACAGGCTCTCAAATTTAAATTCTGTAACACGTCGGTAGTTGCTAAGAGACATCTTTTTAACATGATAGAGAAAGATAAGGTGATAGAGAAGGTCGCTTTTAAGGAAATGATAGCTCAGTGGCAGCTACGTGTTATGCCGTAGCCAAGGTCCCGGATTCGAATTCTACAACGAGCTTGAGCTTTCGGTGAAGGAAAGCATTTTGAGGAAATCATAGCATGGTGGTAGGGTACTTTGTAGTACCCACCTGGCTGGCTACCACCTGAGTGTTTTTTTTACCAAGAACCTAGCGGTGTGTTCCGGCAGCTGCACTTGAGATCCAGTTCCTTCTTGGCTTTGTATGCTTACCACCTTCGGCTACATTACTTACCATTGTCAGATTGTAGTCAAACATAGGTCTTAATATATTATTTTATACTACTTAAGTAGCAAACAAGCATGTGGCCCGCCTGATGGTAAGCGGTTACCGCAGCCTATGGACGCTTGCAACACCAGGGGTGTTACTCGCACTTTTCCGACCCTGCAGAAAATTCTACACAAACTATTAAAAAAAAAACTGGTCAGATGGGTGACTAAAATGTATCCTGCCACCGTTCTAGAACATTTTTTTCTTAATCTGCCTTGCTAAAGTCTCGTAACATGTTATGGTGCGTCCATGCTACGCGAATCGAGCGCGAGCCGAGCCACGAACGACCCTACAACGAGCACGAAGCGAATCCCTTTGTACGTGAAAAAACTGACAATCGCGCTCGTTCGAGGCTCGCGAGCCCGTCCACGCTACGCGAATCGTGCTCGCAGTGTGCTCGTTCGAGGCTCGGCTCGTGCTCGATTCGCCAAGCATGGACGCACCATAATAAGACTCTTTTTATAAATGGGATTCTTTTCGTTGAATGCACCTTCTGAAGCTAGCTGAGCCGCAAGGGTAAAGAAATACAATTCTCAGTACAAAATAAGTTAAAAGTAGCGAATATGTTGCAGACTAAGTTGGTCTCATTTGTCCGCGATGTGCATTTTACAGTTGGCATAAAACGTTATCTCAAAATATGCACTGAACTTCAGTAGTCATTTATTATTGTGACATTTTGTTCGTTTTATGTTACATACAAAAATAAATTCTAAATACGTAGGTATGAATGTGGCTTTCCCTTTATTTCTACAGTTTTGGTTTAGGAAAACATCATAAGGAAATAAGAAATGTCATCTTCAAAAGATGAATTATTATTATTAGATTCAACGCCTGTTATAAATACATAAATATCCTGGGACATTCCTCACACATCATCATCTGATCCCAAACTAAGCAGAGCTTGTACTATGGAAATCAGATAACTGATATAATACATATACTACTTTTTGTTTGTAAATACATACTTAATATACATAATTACACCCAGACTCAGGACATACATGTTCATGCACACAAATGCATGTCCTGTGTGGGAATCGAAGCCACGACCAGCGGCGCGATAGGTGGAATCTTGACCAAAGTCTTAACCAACCGCACCAGTTGGCCCGTCAAAATAATATAAATTGAGAAACCCGTATCTCTGCATTGGCGAATGTCAATGTCTGCAAACTGACGATGATTTTATTTCCATGATTTGTGTCATACGGCTACCCAATAGGCGGTCCACAGTTCCACACGGTAAGTACCTGACGTCGTAATTTTATTGTTTACTATGAATTCGGTAAACAAGTGTAGGGCTCGCCTGATGGTAAGTAGGAGAGGTAGAGCATAGCATTTATTCGCTCAAAACCGCAGCTCAACTTTATGCAAAACTTTATGTTGTGTTCCTGCGCGTGAGTAAGGTCGCCGGTGCACATGGGATGGGATGGGTCGGTAACACATGATTGATTCCCCATGAGCTACAAGCGTTCATATGTCTACGGTAACCGTTTACCATCAGGTGGGCCGTATGCTTTTTTACCGACAAAGTTGTATAAAAAAAAAACTATCCACTGATCATCTATGTTCTGCTTGGGTATACCTAATACAAAACACATATCTCACTAGTCATAGTGAGATATGTGTTTTGTATTAGGTGGTGACCCACACAGGAGTATCCACAGTGACCAGTGACCTCCCAGCGATTGTATCTAGCGGCTCTCGGCGTGGTGAGAGTGAGTCCCACTCGGCGCTTTTTGGCACTTTGACGTCACGCGTTTATCACACGTTTATCGGTTTTCGACTTATTAAGCGTGATACGTGATACTTATGATGTATACAAAAATTAAGCAACTAATAGCATTATTATAGAACAGCTTTACTGCACCCATTACAAGACTTATTACAAACAAATACTATGCTAGCAACATCCTAAATCTACAACAATCACGAACCACTTAATTAATTTAATAACTTGCACATTGTACCGTATGGTAGGTTCAATAACCAGTTCGTAGCTATTCGGGTGCAGTTCGGAACAGTGCGGGTGCGCGCGCGCCGTACGGCCGGCGAACAACGTGACTAGTTGGGGCTCCTATTAAAATACCTGCCGCTTCAAGACGAGGTATTATCTAGTATGTAATATGCGAAATGTTGGGTATTATCTCTATTTATTATAATTTAAACTTTAGGTCAATATAATTTGAGCTATAGTATTTTTTTAGGGTATTGGGGGTGTGAAACACATCTATTTAAAAAACTCTACATTGATCGACCGTCAATGCACAGTCGAACTAGAGATTTTTGAAAGGAGGAATTACGAGTGAATGCTTCTTGAGAACTCTAGTGATCAAGTATGAAAAGATTTCCCAGAATGGGACCCTTAAGGGGGCAAAATAGGGGACTGCAGAACAACCCGCGGGGATGTACCAGATATATTACGATACTAAGGGTCACCGCTCACTATACAGCACGGCTACGCCTCGGCAATTACCTTGCCATGCAAGTGAGGCCTTTAAATCGTATGCATTAAAGTAAATTTTACAATGACTAGATAAAATAGTTGACGCCTCGCGGCAAGCGCGCTTGCCGCTACAAGCGACTAGTCCTGCGGACCACACGCTTCCAGCGAGCGGTCCGCTCCCGTTATGCGTGACGCCAGCAAGCGGTATCTTGCCAAAGCCGCGCTACCAATTTCACTGGCGCCGCGCCGCCCGCGAGCTGCCACCTCGCAGGCGGCGCACTGGCAGCTAGTGGTTGGATTGAGTTGAGGCGGTGCCGGGCCGTTGCTGCGATCGAGCGATGATGATATAGTGAGCGATGACCCTAAAGCGTCCCAAGTCTGCACAGCTATTACAATTGTGTCTCAATGAACTACCAGTGATGCCAAAAGTGAAAGATTTGACAGTTTTAGTAGCCTACGCATTCAGCAGCATCGAAAACCAAGACAACGCAAAATTGTCTCAATAGCAATGAAAATATGTATGGGAATAAAAATAGCAGACTTGGTCTCCGTTTTTTTTTCAGAAGCTATAGACTAAAGACTAATAACTATCTGAACTTAATAATCACCCATGTGACAGTTCCCACATATCCAGGGCTGGCGTTGGGCGTGCCTCAATATGAGAGCGGTCAATAATTACAGTTAAACAGGGCCGGATTCCGCTACAATTAATATGCAATTAACTTGCCACGCGATACCATTTTACACCACTTTGTTATGTGGTTTAGATAATATCTGCATGGGAGTTATCGTAAAGTGAAGTGTGCTTTAATTAGTATGAAAAGTTGTTTGGGTGCGAGTAAAGTTGCAGTGGTTTGAAGAACAAAAAAACTATTTGTTTTTATTTTTTGGCTTTTATTATTTTTAATACAGCGTCATTAATAAATTCCTTAAGCTCAGTTGGTCTTCAATTTGACAACATTTTGTTTTCGATTGTTTTAAATTTCCATACTAATTATCTTCTTTATAACTATAAATTATGTATGATAGTTAAGCAGACTAATAAAAACTTTTATTCTAAAATGTAATATTATATGATCCTTTTTAGCAAGGCAACATAACTTTTTCTAGGAATTATAGTAATGTCCTTTCAGTATTCATATTTAACACACAGACAACACAGCCTAGATTCGCTTCCTTCGCTCCTACCTAAGCCACCCTTAAACTCCAAATCAATTTCTACCATCAACCAACCAGATAAATCCAGTTCCAATGAAACAGGATGCATATCATCTATTCTACGAGTATAATTTCAAGTTTCGAACACCCGATACGATCGCGTAAACAATCGCCGCTTTGCCGGTCGTCAGCGCATTAGCCGGTTGCGCTTATGATTGTACATTACATTATTTATGGCCTATTATCAGTTAGCCGCTGGATAACGGCCGGATATTGTATGAAGCGCCTTAATGCAGCGATATATTTACTGTAATGTTTTATTTTAATATGATATTGCAATTAATAATGTATGGACGAGATTATTGTTCATACTAAATACTGTTCTTTTTACTGTTTTTTTAGGCTTTACCACAATCTTGAACTGGTAAGTCATGATGTGGTCGAAGGTGGTAAGCTAATCCCATAAATCTTGAAGAGCTTAATCTAATCTAGCGCAGTGTTAGAAAATATGTATATATATGTATAACAAAAACAATTAGAAATGCATTTATTTTCAATCTCCAAATTACAGTGTAACTCTAGTAATTTTTTGTATACCACTAAGGTAGCTAAAAAGCATGCGGCCCACTTGATGGTAAGCGGTTACCGTAGCTTATAGACGAGTGTAAATAAAGGGGAATCACTCGCGCGATGCCGACTCTGCAAAAAATTCTTCATACTCAAAAAGAGGGTTGAGAGGAGATGCTGTGGTGGCAGCTGATCATATAGTTAAAAACTAGCTGTTCTCCGCGGCTTCACCCGCGTTCCCGGGATAAAAAGTAGCCTCTCGGGGATAATGTGAAAATTATTAGCGAAATAATTTTTCGAATCCGACATTGTAGTTCCAAAAGCGCGTTTAAACAAAAAAAAACTCTTCCGCTTTATAATGGTGCGTCCATGCTACGCGAAGCGAGCGCGAGCCGAGCCTCGAACGAGCACACTGGGAGCAGGATTCGCGTAGCGTGGACGGGCTTGCGAGCCTCGAACGAGCCCGATTGTCAGTTTTTTCACGTACAAAGGGATTCGAATCGTGCTTGTTGTAGGCTCGTTCGTGGCTCGGCTCGTGCTCGATTCGCGTAGCATGGACGCACCATTATATTATAGTATAGATAACAAAACATAAAGCTGAGAATACATCTAAAGCGCTTTTCAAGCGCAACGTTCGATCGTAACAGATTTATACGCTCTTATTAAAATCCTCCGATATGAGGCCCGAGGCTTGCATTGAATTATGCCTGATTCACACCGACAGAGGCCCCAGCTCTTCGTGTGCACTATGCCTAATGAGAGCGAACCTTTGTAGGTGTGGCTCGCGTAGCGGTACTTGTAATTATTTGTTCAGTTAGCTGTTTATTAATATTTTCTATAAAGAGGTTGTAAGCTAATTGAATAACTGTGATCAAGTTACTCTGGATTGATGTTTCGAGGCTTCATTCATTTTTTTATAAATGATCCAAACTAGTGAGTAGGTAGGTTTTGTAATTTTTTTTCTCCATTGACCTCCGTTCCGCGGGGTTACCAACATCTCCGATGTTATTTTATCCTCGGATTAAAGTATAAGTAAGATATACTAATTCTCTGTATTATCCTGTGATCTATGTGTCATGCATCACCCAAATCTATTCAGCCGTTATGGAGCATTAAATAAATGACCGAGCGAACGAAGCATCTCCGTTTCAGCTTGGACAAGAATGCTTTCGTATGTCCAGATGTCCGAAGAATGTCCAGGGGTTCTACCGCGTAACTTTGGTGGTAATCGTAACGAACACCATAAATGAATTGCATCCAATCAGGGCCCACGAATGGTCATCGCGTCATACCGCGTGCGCGTCATTGGATGAAATAATTAATGGTGTTCGTTACGATTACCACCAAAGTTACGCGGTAGAGCCCCTGATGTCCGGCTGTTCCCCTCTACAGGTCGCATTACTCAACCTTGTCTGAAATTTTGTTGTCTGTTGTCTGAAATTTTGTGAGCACGTTCGTTCGGTAATTATATGGTTTTTTTTTTTGAATCGACAAAAAAAAACTTTATAATTTTCGAGACTCGCGAGGTCAGCTCACAGAGCCACTATCACGGAAAAGAGAATACTATTACTTCTTTTCTCTGTGGCCACTATAGTCAATAATAATAATAGATAAATAAATTGTTGCTCTGGGAGATGTAAACCTTGTGAGTCTCGATAATTCTATGGAGTCTTTCTGTCGACAAATCGTCAAAACAATTTATTGAACTTGCTCACAAAATTTCACGAGAACCGGTTGAGAAATGCAACCTGTAGGGGAGAACAGCTGGATATCCGCCGAACACCGGACATTCGAAAGGATTTTTGCCCAAGGTGAAACGGAAACGCTTCGCTCGCGCTTCGCGATCGCTCTTTCAATAAATTACCGTGAAACCTAGTAAGTAAAAATTCCCAGCGACTCTTTATGACATTTGATACTTTCATCTGCTTTTAGTTATTGGTACGTATTCCATATTCAAAATGATGCCGAGAAAATATATAAGGATTACTTCAAAATCTTCCTTAATTCAAAAAAAGATTTAATACGTACAGGCACGTCACTCAAATCACGTGGAAACCTCAGCGTGAGAGCTATGTCACGCGTTAGACAGACGATCCATCACGCTACGTGTTAACAGCTTTACCTACTTCCATTTACATCCCATTTGTACCTTAGCACATTGGTTTACCTTCTAAAATCCTTTAGCGAAACTGCAATATGAAAATTGTCAACTCAATATGTTACCAAATTTGAATATACATGACATAGACTTTATTTACATGCTCATAGAGTTGAATTTAATTTGGTAGAGTTTGAAGTATAAGTTTGTAAGTTTTTCGCGGATTTTTCGCATCACACGTCCAGGGGTCTACCGAAACGGAAAATTGCGATATAACTTTATTTTTCACGGATAAGATTGACGATTTAAGTAGGTGCCTCATGAGTCGCACGATATATTAAGGGTGGGATATACTTATCTTGTTAGGTTTATTGACGACACGGATAAAAATATTTTATGCATTCATTTTATTTGTACCTTTATTGCAAGGAATTTTTCATAAGATGGAGTGCGTCCTTATAATCCGTGGTGGTCGAATTATATAGGTATATTATCTATTTAAACATTCTGTATCGTTGAAGTGATAAGGTATATTGAAATATAAAGGCTGTGTGGTCGATTGTTGGTTATAGCTACATAATATAATTAATAAATAACTAGCGTGCTAAATTTGGATTATACTTGCATGATGTTTTGTTACCTATCCTGCTATAACCTTTCGCTACCGAACCGGATTGGTAGTTCCTGAGATGAGCGCGTTCAAACAAAGCGTTCAACTTTATATTACAATAAGAATCTTACCCCCTTATTCATAATAAAGTTATCAAACGTTGATTAGCTAAAATTCTGAAGTCTTTATCTGACACGTGACATTTGGTGATCGAAAGAGTGAGACGGAGGAGACTATTACACTGATTTAGTTAAAAAGCGATTATGAATAAGGGGGTTAATGTTTGTGGAGTCATTAACAGTTCAAATGCAGCAATTGACCAAAACAAAAAACATTACAGGACAAACTGCTACGTTTTTCAAAGAAGATTTTTTTTCATAGATTTTGAACTCTACTATGAGAATGAAAACAAAGGTCTTTTCAGAAACTAAAAAGTATTAGCTATTGGCACTTACACTTCTACTACATCACATACACTAACTAATATACCCTTTTACTCAACCCTGCACTACAAAACTAACCTAAAAAATGTCACAAAACAATCTAACAAAGAGCCGATAAAACCTATAACTCCCACACCCTCGTATTGATTAAAAAAGCAACATAAATTAGCGAATTCTAGGGAGGAGAGGGGGGGTTGTTGTCAAAAAACTTTTATAAGTGTTTATGTGTACGTGCCGTCGACCCCCCCCTCCCCCCGCCGCGGGACGCCCGCACGCCTCTGACACCCTTTCGCGTATACCCACATTCGTATAAAATACTGGGAGTACAGACGATCGGGAAAGTGATTTGTGATTGAATAGGGATGTAATGTGATTGGAAAACAACATTTCAAATATTCAGGTATTTGAAAATAGGTATTTTAATTCAGGTATTTGACGACTTTCAGGTGGATTTTCCAAAATATATATTTGATACAACGTATTAAAAAACAACCAGCCAATCGGTCTCAAGTGATGCTCCGGCATTTACATGTGGCAATTGATTTTTATGTATTTATGTACATTTATAATGATAAGATTAACTCAGGACAAATGAGACACGCTCATGCTAACAATGTCTGTCCTGAGTGGAAATCGAACCTAACAACTATGCGAGGTAAGCCAAGCCACAGGCCAAGCTATACCACCTAAAATATTTGATTTCACACGGAAAACTAAAGGTAGTGAACGCGCTGTGAGTCAATGCTAGTAAACTTGACACGTGCGAGTTAGTCGACATAATAATATGGAGGCCAGTTAGGCCCACATAACTTAGCTATGCAGTCGGCGCTGTGAACAGAAGTATGTAAAAATGTCGTAGCTACACGAGCTACGCTTAGCTAGATTAGCTCAGGGTGTGACACGTGCTTAATCATGTAATTATTGGAAATCATTTTGAAAATCAACGTAATTGTTCCTATTTTTTCAAAAACTTACATCATACGAATTCTATTACAAAAGTCGTAACATCATGCTAATCCACCCTACCCAATACATGAAACACATTTCCATTCGCCTGTACATTGACATACAAGTACATGTAAATTAAACACCACCGCACACAGACACGCACACAAATAAAAACGTAAAGAAACACCGCTGAGAGGAAGAATGTATTAAGAAAGTGGGAGCGGGACAACCTACTAATTAACACCGCGCGCGCAAGCGAGACAGATATACACGACACGCTAATTAAGAATACAAGAAGAAAGACGCGTTTTATGTACGCCGCGAAAATTCTACGTTAGTGTGGGTGTAATTTCTATCTGTGTGTTAGCGATTTTCCATTTGTGACGTAGATGTATAGGTGTTGCGTTATTAACTCATTATGTGAAGAGTTAGCAAGTATATAAGGCTATTTACTGGTTAATTGAAAGCGGTTTGATAAGACCGTAGTAAGGACATTTGGTGCTGGTGTATTTTGTATTTTCGATTTTTCGTAAGACGCTTAAATTATATAACTTTCCAAAGTTGCGGTTGACTATTTTTAGGTAAAAGTTAGAATTATCTGTTTTTGTTGACAAGTTTTCTTACTAAAAACATTTTAGTAACTAACTTAAAATTAAAAAATTCTTTCGGCCTACGCTTTCTCGCGCGCACTTAACGAAATTTTCACACTAAGCATTGCTTTTTTTTATGAAACAATCATTACTTCATTAGAAATACATTAATTAGTAACCAAATTAAAATAATAATATTAAATCAGGGTTTAGTAAATTCAGGGTTTCAAATTGCCGCAAAAGGATTGATGTCGAATGCCCCGCGAAGGTAGGTTCAAATCTAACAATAAGGTTCAGGTTTTGGAGCAGGAATCGTGAGGCCTGGCTTGGTTTTTTTTTAATTAAATGGCCTTGCGTTTGGCCACTGACCCGCCCATAAGGGGCGATGACGAAGCCTAAGATGAAACACGCTTACCCAGAAGAAACCTATTCACTAGGGCCTTGAAAGTTCCTAGATTGTAGGCGTCAGGAAACACAGACGCCGGAAGCAAGTTCCACTCCCTTGCTGTCCGCATTATAAATGAGAATGCAAAACGCTGTGTCCGTATGTTCGGTATGTCAACAACGTACGGGTGAAAATTTTCCCGGCGTCTTGTGGTTCGGTGTAAAAATGGGGATGGTGGAATTAGGTTGAACAATTCCTGCGCACACTCTCCAAAATATATCCTGTAGAAAACCGATAAGCAAGCAACCTTTCTTCGATGGTCGAGGCTCGTGAGTTTCGCCTTAATTAAAGACTCATCTCCGATGAGTCTCCTGGCTCGGCGGTCTATTGAGTCGAGGGCCTCAAGCTGGTACATAGCTGATCCATCCCAAAGATGGCAGTACTCCATGCATGACCGGACTTGTGCTTTATAAAGTTGGAGCAACTGCCCAGGCGTGAAGTACCGCTTAACCTTAGAGAGGATATCCAGCTTTCTGGCAGCTGTTTCTGCCTTCGACTCAATAGAACAGCCAAAGTTTATTTTGGCTGTTAATGTTATGCCTAGGAGATCAAGCCGATCGCATATTGGCAAGGATATATTTTGGAAAGTAGGAGCCTGATGGTAAGGACTCCGTTTGGCGGTGAAAAGACATGCCTGTGTCTTGGTGGTACCACCTTCGAATTATCAATTCTTGTCGCTAAGCACCTACCGGTGAGATCCAAAGCCATAGGTAACTGAAAACTAGTTGCCGACTGATCTGAAGGAGGGTAATGTTTTTGGCTAGTGACGGGTCAGCTGGCGTGGTTGGTTAAGACTCTGGTTAAGATTCTTCGAGTCGTGGGTTCGATTCCCACACAGGCATTTTTGTGCATGAGCATGTCTGTCAAAGTCAAAGTCAAAGCCATTTATTCAATGAAGGGCACCTATAAAGGTCAAAGCTACTGAAGTTACCGCCAGTTCGTAAGTCGGCCTTCAACTGAGAAGAACAGGCAAGAAACTCAGCAAGGTTAAATTTTTTAAATATTTTCTTTTTTTTTTAACAATCTGACTATATATTGGCAATTTTTTCCAAAACATTAGTAGGTATACATACATAATTTTTATTTTTTATTTGTATCTGTATGTCCACAACAAACAAAAAATAGTATTTATGTATTATATCAGTTATCTGGTTTCCATAGTACAAGCCTTTTGCCAAGCCAAGTCTTCTGATCCCAAACTAAGCAGACTTAGTTTGGGATCAGAAGACCGTGTGTGAGGAATGTCCCAGGTTTTTTTTTTTTTTTTATATTATATTTTAGTGCTTACCCCCTTCGGCCGCATCATCATTTGCAATGTTGAGCTTTACGGGTGCTCAGCTTCTGGAATGATATCCCTGCCCAAGAGAGTACAGCAAGGCGTTCTTCAAGAAGGGTGTAAAGAGATTTAGCAGGTTCAGCAACGCGCGAGTTATACCCCTGCTGTTGCAAGTGGCCATGGGCTACGGTAAGCGCTTACCATCAGGCGGCCCGTTTGCAACCTTAGTGGTATAATCATAGTGTTGTAAGAAATTTTATTTTGACTGAATGGTGACGGAACAAATATTTTCAAAAATATATCAAAAACATCTTCTAAAAAAGAACACCAGTTTTGATTAAAGAAACTATAAAATAAGGCTGCATAACAACACCCCCCCTTAATCAAAACTTGGTAAAAAATGCTTAAGTTAACAAACCCATCGACGATATACATTTATTGTGCAGTATGCGTCCTAACGGTTTTGTTAAAATATCTGCTGACATATCATTAGACTTAAGGTATACTAAGTTAATAAGATTCTGTGATACCTTCTCTCTTATGAAATGAAATTTTGTATCGATATGTTTGGTTCTGCTGTGATAAACCGGATTTTTTGCCAGAGCTTGTGCACTTTGACTATCACTGTGAATAACAATACAATCCTGGTTTACACCGCTTACCTCTTCAATAAATCGTTTCAAATACAAAGCTTCTTTTGCAGCGTCCGTCAAAGCCATATACTCAGCCTCTGCTGACGATAAAGCAACAGTAGGCTGTTTTCTCGATGCCCACGACACAGGTCCACCAGCCAACTGAAAGTGATAACCTGTGTATGAACGTCTATCCACTTTACAGTTTGCCCAATCTGCATCTGCATATCCGACAAGAGGATTCACTGACTTCCTATAAACAATGGAGTGGCTTATTGTCTCCTTCAAATATTGTAAGACACGATTTGCAGCATCCCAGTGAGCCTTACTGTAACAGGTGTTAAACTGACTCAAGTAACTGGTAGCAAAAGCAATATCTGGCCGGGTATTTACGGCCAAGAACATCAAACATCCTATTAAATTTTGATAAGAATACGTTAGCTCACCATCTCTCGGTTCATCATCCAACCTCCTATTAAGTGGAGTACTTTGTCCCTTGCATAACTCCATATTGAACTTCTTTAATAAGTTCGATATGTAGGTTTTTTGGTTGATTATAATTTTACCACTTTCTTGAGAAATATTTATTCCCAAATAGTAACTTAACTGACCTAAATCTTTGACAGTAAAATAATTTTCCAAATCATTTTTGACAGTGTCAAATGACAGATCATTTTTATAGAAAACAATTATGTCATCAACATATACAGCCAGTATAATCATTTCAGAACCAAAAAGTTTTTTAAATACACAAGGTTCCGATGGTATTTTAGTGAAACCTATTTTGAGCAAAGTTTCACACAACTTATTATACCATGCCCTTGGTGCCTGTTTAAGTCCGTATAAAGACTTCTGTAACAAACAAACCTTGTCTTCTTGACCTTTAACTGCGAAGCCTTGAGGTTGGTACATGTAGACTTCCTCGGAAAGATCTCCATTGAGGAAAGCTGTCTCCACGTCCAAATGTCTCATTTTGAGGTCAAGATTAGCAGCGAGTGCTATGAGAGTTCGGAGAGATGAGTGCCGGACCACGGGTGCAAAGGTTTCCTTATAATCTACATCTGGTACCTGACTATAACCTTTAACTACAAGCCTGGCTTTATATTTGACAATATTTCCCAGTGCGTCGGTCTTTACCTTATAAACCCATTTGCACTGTATTAATTTTTTGTCGGGCTTGTCCACTAACCTCCACGTTTTCAATTTCATTAGTGACTCGTATTCACTCTGCATTGCTGCATGCCATTTTTCAGCATCATCAGAGCTAATAGCTTCCGAATAGTTGTGTGGTTCCGACAAACTGTCTGCGACCATCACAGCGCAATAAAAATCTGGCGATTTTCGAACCCTCGAAGGATATCTGCGCTCTATTACCTGCGAAGCAACTGGAGAATCAGAGATCTCCAAACGTGGTGGCTGAGTATCTTCCCCCCTTAGTGGACATGCTGAAGACAAATCATTATTGTCATTTCTAGTTGATGTTGATACCTCAGGCAAAGAACATTGAACTACTTCTCTATTAACTGTCTCGGGCACATGAGAACTAGCTTGTGGCTCATCCTGCGAAAAAGTTAAAATAGAATTTAAGTTGTTTACTAATTCAGGTTCTTTAATAGACTTCAAACTACTAAAAGAATTCTCAAAAAAATGTATGTCTCTTGCCTTTAAAACCTTTCTCGGGTACTGAGCGTCTCTTACAAAATAACTATTTACATCATCAGAATAACCTACGAAAATGCATTCTTTAGCTTTCAAATCAAGTTTAGTTCTCTGACATGAAGGCACATGTACGAGAGCTCGACACCCAAACACCTTTAGGTGAGCCAAATTAGGCTTTATATTATACCACTTTTCAAAAGGTGTTAATGAACGGTCAAGAGCACGATGTGGAGAGCGATTCTTTAAGTATACCGCAGCTTCTACAGCATCTTGCCAAAAAACTTTGGGCAAGGAACTTCCTGCCAACATAGAACGCGCCTTTTCAATTACAGAACGTATAGTGCGTTCAGCTACGCCATTCTGTTGGGGAGAATATGGTACCGTAGTTTGATGGACTATACCACTGGATGAAAAAATATCAGCAAGTTCCTGATTGACAAACTCTGTACCATTGTCAGTCCTAACCTTTTTAATTTTAGATCCTGTTTGACGCTCAACAAGTAACTGAAAAGATTTAAACTTTTCTTTTACATTGTTCTTACAAGCGATAAAATAAAAAAATATCATGCGTGAAAAATCGTCAACTAATATTAAACCATACTTATTACCTTCGAAGGAAACTTCAGACATTGGTCCAAATAAGTCGCAATGAACCAATTCCAGCAGAGAAGTTGCCTTATTATAAGTAATCTTCTTAAAAGGTTTCCTCGCTTGCTTACCTTCCACACATGCTATACATGTTTCCTTATTTACAACCTTATAATCTAATCCTACGTTACCTTTTTTCAAAAAGTCCATTCCGATGCGGCATAAATGACCCAAGCGTTTGTGCCACAACTCGTAACTAGAGGACAATTCATTTGTATGTGGATCATGAGCAACGGTGTTGCATGTTGGTGTATTGACAGTGCAGTCTAATTTGTACAGCCCATTACAAACCGAACCATTTAAAATTGGTTGTCCGGAGAAGGAAAAGGTATCACTCTTAAAGAGTTTACAGCCATCTCTATCGAATAAAAAAGAGAAACCTTTTTCTACGCACTTATGAACAGATAATAAATTCGTTTTTAACCTAGGTATATACACTACATTATTAATACTATTTACATCAGATTTGGTAGAAATTGAAATGTTTCCAAAACCTTCACAGCTAACCTTCTCACCGTTAGCTACAGTCACACTTACAGAATCCTTCGGCTTTAAATTCGCAAACCAATCTCGTCTAGAAGTCATGTGTTGTGAAGCTCCAGAGTCAATAAACCAACTATTTAAAGAGTCGGCGTCTCCTAAACCAAGTGCCAGTAAAGAGGGCTCTACATCCTTTCCTTTCTTGTTTTTTCTCAAAGGACATTCTGGCCTCTTGTGGCCTGGTTGCTTACAATCGTAACACACTATTGCTCTTTTCTCCTTCTTTGGTTTCTTATTGCCAACCGTGCGTAAAGCAGGTAGAGTGGTATCTGTTTTGGCCATTTCGCTTAGTAGTCTACCTTTAACTAATTCTGTTGTAACTTCTACATGAGTATTCTCGAGTGCCATTACCAATGGGTCGTACTTCGGCGTTAAGCCTCCTAATAAAATTGCTGCAATAGAGCTATCTTCTATTACCTTTCCTATATCAGCTAGGTCAAGGGCGGTGCTCATTACGGCTTGTATGTACTTTTCTATGTCATCAAAATCACTAAGACTCAGTCTATACAGTTTACGCTCTAGGGCTAACCTTCGTCCCATGCTTTTATCTTCAAAAGCATTTTGAAGCGCTTTCCATGCTTCTGCAGCTGTCTTCGTATTCCTTACGTGGACAATCGCTGCATCTTCTACTGTTAAGCATATTTTTGTCAGAGCCTTTCTATCGTTTTTTAACCGTTGATGTTCAGGAGTACTATCACCATCTGGGTATCCTTCTACGGCTTCCCAAATGTCTTCGTGAAGAAGATAGTTCCTCATTTTGAACTTCCAATTTGCGTACTCATCACGGTTACGCAAAACTATTGGAGGCATTGAGATAGAACTATTTTTTCTTCCTGAATAATCACCGAACGACATATTAAGAAAATTTAAGTACGAATTCGTGCTGATAACGTGTTGTAAGAAATTTTATTTTGACTGAATGGTGACGGAACAAATATTTTCAAAAATATATCAAAAACATCTTCTAAAAAAGAACACCAGTTTTGATTAAAGAAACTATAAAATAAGGCTGCATAACAACACATAGTTTTTCTACCATCTATTATTCGTCATTTGTTTCTGACGTCAAAGTTGTAACGTTGTCGCAGATACAATCTTGACTATGATTAAGATAAGAGTGCTTGTACATTTACATCTAATGATGTGACTTCTTACAACGAGTAGGTACCGATAAAAGACATCGCCTTTTGATCACCTTCCGACATCCAACAAAACCTTATCTCGCTACGTCGCACGTTTATTTGTTTTAAGCTTTCAATGTGAACGAATGAAACAGCCTGTGTATCGAATTACGAAAAACGACACAACTCAAAACCGAATACAATTAAAATTCAACTTTATGACTTAAGGTTAGAGTTGATTTTTCAAATAGCTGTCACCAAGATATACAGAGTGTGTATATCTGTCTTGCTCTCGGAAAAAGCTTGCAAGAAAGCAAAGAATGGCGGAAGAAAGGGGAAGGGACAGGCTGGAAGGAGATATGTCTCAGGACGGCGTGATGAATTAAATTTTTAGGGGGTGTTTAGGGAGGCTTGCCCCTTTCATTGGCGCGTCTTCATCCAGCTATTCGTTTCTTTAATTTGTATTAATTATTTTCATTTTACTGTGTATTGAGTTTTGTTTGTAGGGATTTTTATTTAATCATGTGTATTGAGTTCTAAGACTTTGAAGCGCTCGTGGTGTAGCATGATTAGCCGTTCTTAATCGATCGGCAAAGTTAAGCTACGTCTGTCTTGGTCGGTACCTGGATGGGTGACCGCCTAGTGGTATTTCAAATCGAGCGTTTCCATGCTTCGGAAGGCACGTAAACCCGTTGGTCCCGGTTATCACTTAATTGTGATAGTCGTTAAGCTGGTTGGATACCTCCTAGGCGGCTTGAAAAACTCCAACAGTAGGTTGGCCACTAGCCTACCTCCACCGATCCGCAGTAGGCACGCATGGTGGAGTATCTGCCCATTCCCTTTCACCCTGATTTGTGAAAGGAGGCCTGTGCTCAGCAGTGGGACATTATAGGCTGATGATGATGATGATGATGATTGAGTTCTAAATTTAACTGAAGGGAAACCAAAACAAAAAAAAACTTGTTATTATTATACCTACCATGGTATGGTGTTATGTTAAAAATAGGGTTTACTTTAACCCGTTACAAACCTAACACAAAAAATAGAATTCCAGGAACTATTCAAATGATTTTTGTTCACTCGAAACAATTTACGTTGATATTTTTTTTGTTCATAATTTTATAATTTGACGGGCCAGTTGGCGCAGTTGGTTAAGAGTCTGGTAAAGATTCCACTTATGGCGCCGCAGGTCGTGGGTTTGATTCCCGCACAGGACATGCATTTGTGTGCATGAACATGTCTGTATGTCCTGAGTCTGGGTGTAATTATGTATATTAAGTATGTATTTACAAACAAATAGTAGTATATGTATTATATCAGTTATCTGGTTTCCATAGTACAAGCTCTGCTTAGTTTGGGAGATGACCATGTGTGAGGAATGTCCCAGGATGACCCAGGATAATCAGCTCTTGAATCTACTCTTGAACTGTGAATGCTGGCTATTAATCCCTATCCAGAAGACAGCTAAAAGTTCAGACACTGGTAGGTAGGTCAAGTCCAGTTTGTTATGCTTTTTTATTTTGATTGTAAATCCATCGTTTATGAAATCATAAGTCGATGATTCCACGAAAGAATTGTAGTAATAATAGAGTGAATTATAAAAAAAAACTTAAATATTATTCAACTATTTACCTCGCTAAACACCAACGCAGTCACATAACTTACAAATAAAGAAATCGATGACGTCACAATTAATTTTCCACCGTCAGACAGCCCCTACGTAAGCACGTATGCACGCACTCTACACTATTCGAATGAAGAAAAAAAAAGTTAATCGATAACGCTAAACAAAAGAGTAACCCTCGGAAAATGCTAAAATCGATGCAAAGAAGTGTCATTAAAGAACCCCCAAAAATTAAAACCCCCTGTTTGTGTACGCACACACACGCACGCATATGACTAATAGACGCACGCACACATGTAATGAAGTTAATGAACTATTCACGGTGAGCAAATGTGATTTGGTTTTCGTTGGAACTTTTATGTTTTCGTTGTTATGGGAAAAAAATTGCATGGGTTATTTATAAGCTTGGAGTTTTATTTCGCGAGTTTATACCATAAGATCGTTTCAACTTATCCCTTTATTTGTGTTTGTTGGGTTGTCCTTCTTCCACTAAGCTATGGATAGACGTAATTTGTGTAGACTGAGTTTATAGATAGAAAGAGTGTCATATGCTACTTGCCTATAACAGAAACGTGGGCCTATTTTAATGTTAAAAAAGATTTTTTTGCAGAAATTAAGCCTAGTTGTCCAATAAGTTTAACATTTCAGAAAAACCTATTTTGAGTTTAAAAGCGTGAAATGGCTTTACTATTAACATGAAATCTGTTGATTGAATTTTATTTCGTAAATAGTATTTTAATATCGACAATCGAATAACGTAGTTGAATTTTTTTTTAAATTATTTTTCGACCGTTTTTTTACAGATTCTTTTTCTTAATTTTCTATATGGCATTACAATCATAGATATAAGACTATTTCGAGATATAGCGAAGAGCGACGATTCCATGAATGGAGACCACGTACAGGTAAGGCACAGCGTGGGGCACCCCATGACGGATGGTGCTTTGCCCTGCGAAAAGAATTGAGAATTGATTAATATGGTAGTGAGTAGGTAAGAAACCTGAAGTGCGTAGAAAAAAAAAAGTCGGCCAAGTGCGAGTCGGACTCGCCCATGAAGGGTTCCGTAGCAGCAAATAATATAATATAAAAGTACTTGTAGTTCGTTGTAACTTTGATCGATGTTTTAATAATAGTGTATTTTTTTAATTAAGTCGTATTAAAAAAAACTGCTTTCTAGATCTCGTTCAAACCAATTTCCGGTGGAAGTTTGCATGGTAATGTACATCATATTGTTTTTTTTAGTTTTATCAAACTCTTATTTTAGAAGTTACAGGGGGGGACACACTTTTTACAACTTTGGAAGTGTCTCTGGGATTGATGAAAAAAAAAATGTTGAGTTTCAGTTCTATGTATGGGGAACCCCCAGAATTTATTGTTATATTTTCTATTTTTGTGTGAAAATTAAGATTTTTATTTGATGAGATTTGCATTAAGATGCGGTTTACAGAATACATCTACTTACCAAGTTTCAACAGTATAGTTCTTATAGTTTCGGAAAAAAGTGGCTGTGACATACGGATGGACAGACAGACAGACATGGCGAATCCATAAGGGTTCCCTTTTTGTCATTTGGCTATGAAACCCTAAAAACTAGTGAAAAGCATTAATATATAGATATTAATGAGTTGTTAAAGCTAATAATTATCTTTCTGAAGACATTTCTTAAAAATAATTATCCAACCTTTTTTAAAACCTGCCAGAACAAAGAATCATATGCCACTATCTCAGTGACTGTACCTGAAAGCTAAATCGAAAGTATTTAAAAAAATTCTTAATATTATCTAACCAAACTAAACCAAATGCAAAAGATCCCGCACAAAAATTACATTAATAAACAAATGTATGTGTGTGTGTATTTATATGTGAACACGAGATGGGGCAAAGCGGCGATGAGTTTTAAAGTTTTTAAGGGTTCGCCGAAGATTGCGTGCCTTGATTACCGTGCCCCCCCTGTGGGGGAGGGGGACCCACACACGGGACTAGGGCCGCCGAAAACACACCGCTGCCCTCCCTTTTTTAAGGAGGGAAAATTAAAAGTGTAGGTCACCCTATAAATGGTTTTGATACTTTTAAGACATTGATGAAGATTAATTTAAAAAATGTTGATTAACTTAAATTAGTGAAGTGAAGTTAGTTAGTTGAGTTAGGCAGAAAATTTCATGATCTTTACGCTGTGAGTACCTGCGCATAATCTAAGTAAGTAGTTTAAAAGTATGTTTTATTTATAACTATTACTTATTAAATTATCTACCATAATCCATACAACAAATGTACAATAAATACAAAAACTTTCAAATATGAGCTATCAATAATTAAAATGAATAATAGTAGGTAAAATATATTAATACTTTCAAAATCATAATTTCTCCATTTTAATTCTTGTGAAAACAGTGAGTAATATGAAGTTAATTTTATCAAGCATCAAGATTGTTTGTTTGGTGTCGATCGCAAAGACATGTGCGTCGAGGACAGACATCGTTGGAGCTCGTTCATTTACGTACCATTGTAATTTGGTATAATATCTCTTTCCCGGCGTAATATCAAAGAATTATATTAAAAATTCGGCTGAATTTCAATAAATGTTAAGTATTTTGAGCAATCTTGAACATGTAAATTTTTTTATTGTTGACTCGTTAGTTTTCCAAGTGCTTTTTCTTAGCATTACATATATGCCATAATATATAATATTCATGAAAATGATTAAATTATTATATTTGCTTGCTATGGATAAGGCTATGTTTGACTACAACCTCACCATGGTCAAGGATAATGTGGTAAGTAATCACTTACTTATATCTATCTCGATATTTTTATAATTGTCAGGGGAACCTAGCTCTTGCGAAACATAATCGTTTCGTAAAACCAAGATATACAAACACAAACCTATAGCAGAAAACGAAAGCGTCACCCCTAAAAAAATTAAAAACAAAACTCGCCCATAAAGGCGCGCACACATTCACAACTTCACCTAATTATCGACGCGGAGGGACTTTGCATAAGAAAGTATTGCTGCGTTTTACGACGCGTGTCGCGGCCCCCACCCCCCGGCCCAGATAAAAAATCTCCCATTTCCTTAATTCGTTTATCGGGGCCTGCCGAGGCTTTGTCTCCGATCGATGAACGCCTCAAATGAGCGAGAAACGTGACGCGCGTGTGTATTAAGCTTAAGGTGTCGAATTTTAAATAAAGAATATGACTTACACTTCTTTTGGATTTTCATAATTTTTCTTCGTTAATTTGCTTAGGAACCATAAGGGATCACTTAATGTTTTTTAAGAAGACACGTCATTCTGTCTCAATACTGATTGTTTTTTTTCTTATTAGGATTTTGTATGGAAATAGTTTTGAATTTTACTCACGTACAATATTTTTATAGTTTAATTTATTACAATAATAAATAATAAATAAATAAATATCCTGGGACATTCCTCACACACGGTAATCTGATCCCAAACTAAGCAGACCTTGTACTATGGAAACCAGATAACTGATATAATACATATACTAAATTTTTTGTTTGTAAATACATACTTAATATACATAATTACACCCAGACTCAGGACATACAGACATGTTCATGCACACAAATGCATGTCCTGTGCGGGAATCGAACCCACGACCTGCGGCGCAATAGGTGGAATCTTTACTAGACTCTTAACCAAATGCGCCAACTGGCCCGTCAATTAGTAAATAGTAAATTAAAATAAATAAAAGTACGAAAAATGTAATCAAAAATCATTCAACGATCGGCCACCCCAAAAAGCGTCGCAAAAGTCAATAAATTAAAGCACGGAACACATGTAACGGGTCCCCGTTTGGAGCGATAACTTAGTAATTAAGAGAGGCATTAATCATTGATCAGGACAGGCCGCGTTTTCTACACGTCTGATTGCGAATGTGACAAACTGCCATAAGTCATGCTTGCGATAGAACGCAAGTGGGTGCTGCGCATTAAGACCTACGTACATGATAGATATGATCGAGTTGATCTAATGATCTTGGTCTATAAGAAACTGGAATCTTCATGCCATATAAGTAGGTGAACTGACATTATTATTAAGGGTATCAAAGCTAAAGCTATTTAGTGAGTTAAGTTAGTTTAGTTCAGTTTATAAGTAAAGGTCGAGGCTAAGTTATCACTGGCTGAGATGTATCGGTAAGAAACTTACAAGAGATAAGTGAGATCTAAAATAATTGGTTCCTATTATGTATGCGTGGTGGAGTATCTGCCCATTCCCTTTCACCCTGATTTGTGAAAGGAGGCCTGTGCTCAGCAGTGGGACATTATAGGCTGATGATGATGATGATGATGATGTATGCTACCAAAAACAATTTGTTGAACACTTGATATGATTTCAGAGTAATTAATTGTTGGTCCAAAGCCAGCAAAGGCACTAATGATGTAAAAAAGTTTGCTTGTTAGGAAAATATAAATTAATTAGCCTTCATATTAACGAGCATGCAAGTTACAGGGTTCCTTATTGTTGCATAACATTGATTGGTCAGATCGAAGCAGATCAAATAGCGTGTCTAAAGAGGGCTTTATAATCAAACGGATCTACAACAATTGTAGATAGTACAAATCTTTGGCATTGAATAGTTTATAATGAAGTTAGAAGTTTATGTGATACGTATCAGAGTTATGATGTGGATTGTACGATCGACTCTACAAATTGTCTATATGTATATAACATCAATGGCTTCTTTATTTGATAATTTTGATTTATTTGCGAATAATAGAAAGTGTGATGGATTTTTAGCCCATACATCTGTATGGTATGAATAACGTAACGTCTCTTTATGTATACATTTTAATTAATCAATGTAATCTTACATTGATTAATTAAAAACTACATTTTAATTAATCAATGTAATCTTACATTGATTAATTAAAATGTACACACGGCTACTTATCAAGCTATACATTTCCAGTATAAGCTGACCTCTCATTGTACGGAAATCTTTTACAATGCGATATCAGCTTATACTGGAAATGTATAGCTTGATGTACGTGTAGCCGTGTGTACTAACGGTTTATTTTTCAAGAAATTTGTAAGAAAAAATAGTTACGCAATAGAACTAGTTGTGGCCCCACGGTTTTATATGCATTCCCAAGGAAAAGGTAATGAATTAATTCTATATTTTTATGGGTACATTCTGCCTATGGTTTATCCGAATCCATTTTGCCGTTTATGTGCGATTTAGTCTAAAACATCCAATTTCCAGACTTTTACATTCATAATAGTTAGATTAGAATACGTTTTAAAAGTTTGTAAGAAGTATTCTACAGGATGTCTCAAATTTCAACGTTCAGTAGCTACCGGGTGAAAGACTAGCCTATACCTAAGTAAGCTTAAAAAAAAACACGTTGGCCAAAATACTATCTGCATCTTAAGCACTGAAATATAATCCAAACCATACAGCATACGGCTTCATAACACTGCATTTTAATATTAGCAAACATTTATTCGCTTAAAAAGTGGGGCATCGTTCGCACCTCAAAGAAAAATCGGGAGCCTACCTCTGACCAACTTAGCTGTGCGGTTATTCACCACTCTATTGTCTGGTTATAACGGTGAATGTCCCTTGTGTTATGTATGTTAATATCATAGTGTTATATCATGAGGGAATGGACGTGACATTTATTGTTTGACAAGCATCGATCTGCCCTTTGCTATGCGAGGCGTGAACGAGCCAAAGTTCATGGGTTTTTCTTTTTACGGTATGGGGGCTCAGGAATTTCTGGTGAGGTGTGAGGGATGAATATAAAAATGCTAAGTCTTTGGGTAAAAATAATCCATGGAAGTCTAGATAAACGTCTTGAGAGGTTCCTAGGACTTTTTTATACGACTAAGTCAGTAAACAAGCGTATGGCTTGACTTATGGTAAGCGGTTACTGTAGCCATATTGTACGCTGGCAACATAAGAGGCATCGCTCACGCGTTACTGATCCTTCCCTCCTCCTCAATGAACTCTGGCGACCTTACTCACGCGCAGGAACACAACATAAAGTTATTTGGCTGCGGTACTCTGTAAGGTGCAGGTACTTCCTCGGACCAGCAGGTCTTTGAGCCTAATAACGCTGTCTTAAAATATAGATGAATGATTACTTCTGTGGTACTAGCTCTATAAAGCAGGAATTCAATATCTAGGCTAGGTTATATATTTTAATATTTCAATCAAGGGGCCTACCACAAGCTCTTAAAACAAGGTTAAAATAACCTTATTTGTGTTTTGTCTTGTTTTGACGTTGGATGTCAAAAAGGGACAAAAGACAAATAAGGTTATTTTAACCTTGTTTTAAGAGCTTGTGGTAGGCCCCCAGGTCTCGAGTCACAGCAAAGATGAAGCGCAAATCCTTCATTAATTCGGGTGGTTAACAAAACTCATATCTTCTTTAAAATTTGATACCGTATTCTCAGAGCATAATTACTCGTTTTATGACAGCGGTATTAAGTTCGCGAACAAAAATCTACCCGAAAGATAATCAATAGATACACACCCCTCGTAATTATCGCGAGTCTTAAAGTCGCAGCGGAGAAAATTGCATTTGGCAACGGTATTTTTCGGCGTCGTTAAAGATCAAAGGCGTATTCTTGTAGAGAAATGGAATGCATAATTGTACAAAATTCATGATAGAATAAGCTCTGAGGTCCGTAAGAATAGGCTCTGATCCTTATGTGGAAAGAAACATAAAATACTTGATCAATTATTCCACAAACAAGATAGAATACAAATTAGAATCACCATTCACCACATAATAATAAATCGTGCAGATTTTTTCTAATATTTTTTTTATAAATTTTATAAAAGTAAAGCTGTTTAGAAAAAGAAATTTATGAATCTATTACTAGCTAGTCAGTGGTGCTAAAAACATTCACATTAAAGAAGAAAAAAATATAATAACAAAAGCTAAGGTACACAAACCAAATATAAATAATCCTTGAGAATCTTCAGCCGCGGAAATTGTCGAATCATCCCAATGAATGTCGAATGTGTGAAAACACGATGAGACACTCGAATATACCCTCAGGCGTCGATCGTCGAGTCGACTCTATCGCTAAACGATCGACAGCATTGTTATGTGGAGCACGGAATAGGACCCTTTGATTTACAATGGTGTTTGATGATGTTTCTTTTTTATTGAAAAATTTGAATTTGGAACATGGGATGCGTTCGAAAATTGTAAGGAACCTCTTGGGTAACCAAAGAGTAAATACTTATAGTAATAAGTTATTCATGTTTTTATACAATAAAAAAAATACTTTTTGAATGTGTTTTCTTTTTTTTATCTACTACTTTTTTGGGTATTTGAGTTAAAAGCTCAAGTTTTGGTGATAAGAACTAATCTATGTCTAAAGCTTTGATTAAGGATACATCCAGATAGAGTGTCGCAGCTGTGCACGCGTCGATAAAAATAGCCCCTAACTGTTAGGGGCTAAATCAAATAAAAATAAATAAAATTGCAAAATAATGTTCAATATTTAAATTTCTCCTGATTTTAATTCGAATATTTCAACAACTACTATCATTATGAACGTCACTATGACAAACAGAATGACGCAGAGGGAGCGTAAAACGTAGCTGTTACGCGCAGCAGCCTATAAAAGTTGGCCTTTTTATATATTCGTGTAGTATGGCGACGTTCTTTCTAGGTATATTTATTTCTATGGTCTAAAGATTATAAAAGTATTTACTTTTTCAATATCAAAACAGCCTTTATACGTAAAGTATATATTATATTTATTAAATTCAGGTAGGTATACAAACACCGAATAGAGGAAGCAACACGCAAAATTAATAAATAACGCTTGAAAGCATTACGTTCATAATCTCTCATATCCCATAATTTAGAAGAAATTTTAGAAAACGCGCCCTCATATGCCTATAGAGTAGACTCATGCGTATATTTAGTCAGTTACACCCCAAATTAATAGCATCCCAACAAAAAATGCCCCCCTGTCTTATGAGAGGGGGGGTTAGGGGGGATCATTTGCATATATGTCTCCCTGGCACCCCAAGGAATGGGCGAGGATGTATTTTTAATTTCATTCTTATCCCCGTGCTTAAATCATGAGAGCGGCCATGCGTGCGGGGGAGTACCCCTCCCCCCTGCGACCCTTGTCCCCCCCTTCTGTGGCCGTTAGCTTGCGTCATACGTCGCTAACCACGTACAGAGTAAAAAGAAAAGAAATCTTAATAAGTTTGTTAGGGTGCGCTAGGTTTGTGTGGATGTCACCACGGTTATTAGGGATATTAGAAACATAGGCAACTGCGAGGTTCTTGTAGCCCAAGCTCCAAGTAAATGCCTAATCACTTTGGTTTTTGGTTTCATCAAGTTATTGGGCTCTCGTAGCTTATTATTATTGACCCCCTTAGGGGTTAAATTTCTTAGGCTGGAAATTTCCTCTAAATTTTACATCCCGGTTTAGGCTTATTAAATTATTCCCAATAATATTTTTAGCATATTTTATACATATATAGGAGCAAAACGGTAATACCGAACAATTAGTAAACCATAGAAAAACTAAACTTCATTCGTGAACAAGCAACGCAAACAAAATGAACGTTTTTTTGTCAAACCGCTGGTAAGAAGTACTTACAATATAAATATAAATAATAATAACGCGTCAGCTTGGCTATCCAAAGAGGAAACGCTGCCAGCCTTCTGGGAACCTTGGTGTTAATCGGAAGCAGCGGCAGACTTGAGGAAATTTTCTATATATAGATTGTATTTTGTACATATTTGTTGTAAATAAAATAATAAGACATTAATTAGTCACCAAGTCGCATCCATATTTATCCAACGTCAAGTTATGAGCGCCCACCTACAAAAAACAAGCGTCGTCATTTGGGTGAGCAAATTTTGTGGAAGTTTTCCGTTCTTCCTTCTCCATACTATATCTTGGTTATGTTTCAACTACGTATAATGTCACTGTGTGTATGTGTGTGTGTGTAGGCTATTTGGCGCGCTCGCAAAAATGTTATTTGGGACATTTTGTTATTTGCAAATTTATTTTGGATGACTTTTGTAATGCGTTCGGTGATTACGTTTGTTGGGTTGGTATCATAATGTATGTTACGGTGCGTCCACGCTACGCGAACCGAGCACGAGCCGAGCCACGAACGAACAGAACTTGTTCGATGCTCGCGATGTCAAGTGCACAACGACCCTACAACACGAGCGCGATGCGAATCCCTGTGTTCGTAAAAAAATTCGTCGTCGAATTCAAGCTCTCGTGCTGTAGCATGATTAGCCGTTTTTGATCGATCGGTAAAGATAAGCTACCACCGGTGAGCGCGGTACCTGAATGGGTGATCGCCTAGTCAAAGTCAAAGTCAAAGCCATTTATTCAATTTAGGCCCTAGAAGGGCACCTATGAAGGTCAAAGCTACTGAAGTTACCGCCAGTTCGTAAGTCGGCCTTCAACTGAGAAGAACAGGCAAGAATCTCAGCAAGGTTACATTTTTTTTAATATTTTTTTTTTAACAATCTGACTATATATTGGCTATTTTTTCCAAAACATTAGTAGCTATAAATACAGTGATATTTCAACTCGAGCGTTTCCGTGCTTCGGAAAGCACGTAAAGCCGTTGGTCCCGATAGTCGTTATTTGTTGGACTGCTAGGCGGCTAGAAATCTCCAACAGTAGGTTTACCACTGGCTTACCTCCACCGATCCACAGTGGACACGCGTGGTGGAGTATTTGTCCATTCCCTTTGACCCTCATTTGTGAAAAGAGGCCTGTAGTCAACAGTGGGACATTATAGGCTGATGGTTATGTTAATATTATCGAGATACTGCATGACTGGTTGACAGATCCAATCACAGATTAAACCGAAGGATCTAAAACCTAGTATTAGAGAAATTAGAGACAGTTTCTAACTTCCACAATGGTGAAATATATCACGTAGGGTTTTAAAAAAGTAATCTGAACAGCTTTGAGCAATTTTGCTATGTACAACTTCATCTATGATTTTAATGGAGATATTAGGTATTTAATATTAAAATCTCCTTATTGAGAGTGCAAGTAAATTTTCACCGAAACATAATTTACAGCTAAAAATGAATATTAACCACACCGAACTTCCCCCTTTGCCGAAAAACATCTTGAATAACTCAATTACCAACAAAGAGAAGTTTTCTAACCCGACTCGGTAGCTTCGGCATTTCAACTGAAAAAATTAAGATAACGCAAAAACCCCACAACCTTTATAATCGCATCAAGAAACCGGGATTGTTCCCGTTAATTATTGATAGAATGAAACTTTTATCAAAACTTCAAGAGCAGAAGCCAAAATTATTTGAAAGCAAGGAAACCCTTCATAATGCCTGCGAAAATATTAAAACAAAGCCAAGGTGGCCGCCCCGCCTTCTACGCAGGACAGGGTTACATGGGTATTTGTGTAGAGATGATGTTACCGCGAAGGACTAAAAACTTTGCTAGTAAGTTCATATAAAAATCCATATTGTGTGGTGTGCTCGAGTGCAGCACGAAGCATGCATTGAGTGAGTGTGTAAGAGCGAGAGGATGGTATTGTATAGTACATAATCTAGTGTGTCCGTGTAAGTGTGTAAACTTCATCTGAGGCTAAGCTTTTAATATGACGAATTCGATAAACAAGCGTATGGCCCGCCTGATGGTAAGCGAACTAAGCGATTACCGTAGCCATATGGACGCCTCGAACACACGGGGCATCACTTACGCCTTACAAACCCTTCCCCTTCCACAATGAGCTCTGGCGACCTTACTCACGCGCAGGAACGCAACATAAAATGATTTGGCTGCAGCTGCGGTATTCTGCTAGCTGGAGATACTTCCCCAGTTGAGCTGCTTCTTGAGCGTATAAACGCAAAAAATATATTTTGAACTAGCTGTTCGTGGCCGGCGTCGCTCGGGTGAAATTTATACATAGCCAATGTTACTCAGTGCTCATTAAGCTTTCTCTTGGTGAAAGAATGATTAAAATTGGGCCAGTAGTAATGACTTTATTCATTATAAACAAAAATACAAAAATCCAAATCTTCTCTCTTTATTATTAGTGTAGATGTAGATTTCACCAAAAACTAGTATTTTCTATTTTTATATTTACAATATTTTATTCAAATGACGTATTTTCATCATCAATAGAATAAACAATTTAGGTAGCAACAACTGGCCTAATGACGACATTGTTAAGATGTTCCTCAAAATGTGGTATGAACAACTCTATACAGATACCGCGAGAATCCTCGAAGACGACTGCTAGCGGGTGGTGATTAATACAACGCATCTCCCCCGGACGGTTTAATCGCTGGCTGGCAACATTTTTACCCAATTTTTGGGTGAAGCCCCCCTGACCCTCCGCACCCCTGGCGCGCCCACCCCTTTCTTTCGTTAAGATAAATTATCCGACGATCAGGATAAGAGTGTAGGTTCAAATTGCCGCCTTTAAAATTCAACGTTCAGCCTAAATATTTATGGCAAAATTAGTGTCCCGCCCTGCGACTTTTGGTATGATTTAAAAAAATAATTCCTTTGGTTTTTATTGGGATTTTTATTTGAGAACAATACAAAATTGTCACAATTATACTTTGTCGATATAAATTAATGTTCAAAGTCGTCAAAACTATTTACTCAATTTACCCCAGAATGGCACTTACGATGGTCAAATTTACTGAAGGATAACATCAGTCAATTTGACCAAAATAAGTGCCCTACCGATTCGGAAGTCGGCCTATAACTGAGAAGAATCCGGCAAGAAACTCAGCAAGGTAATAATTTTAAATATTTTTGGGCAATCTGACATCTGACTGTTTGTTTTTTTTTTCATAATTATTAAAAACATAAATATGCTTAGATTAAATACACACAAAAAAAAGAACAAGAAAATAAATAACCGATCCAAATGTCTGTTAATTTGTATCATCGTACATATCATCATAAAACTCTTGATTTGCGGTTAAAAAATAAGAATTGATTTCTATTGTTTTCCTCGCCCGCGCGGATCCCCAAACAGTCAAGGTTTAAATTATCTTTTAACTTTATTTTAAGTAAAGAAAGTTCCTAATTGACTACAGAACCCATTACTCAATTGAATCCTTTATTAATCTCTTTCTTTATATGAATTATACCATGATTATACTTATACTATTTGTAGATATTTAATGAATTTTATTACAAAACGTCAGCTTTTCAACGTATACAGTTTTTGTGAGTGTATTCACGGACTGTTTTCTAAATTTATTAGTAGCGAACCCTTATTGTTTGGGCATTAAATCCCCAGGGCCGATTGTTTTGTTCAAAACGAGTATTTCGTTTGTTATTTTAACTTTGGACCCGTTCGTTTGGCGCGGCCGTTAATGATTTCTTTGATATTCGAACTACGGTTTCATTTGGGGAACTCTACAAAAGTAATATAATATTTTATTTTTATCATAATTACCTACATTTAAACAAGAATCTGTCGCTATATGAATCTATCAGTGCATTCCGGTAACAGCAGTAGATGCCCAGTTAACATCTTCGGCCAAATCCTCCCCTATTATGAGAGGTATGAGCCTATAAAATGTTTTTTTTTATATACTGTGAGTTGTAAACTATTTTACTTATGAACAAGCTACCGTTTGATGATATTTTGGATTCTTTGTAATGGAATCAAAAAAAACACTACAAATAAACTTCCTTGATCAAAATGTATCAGTTTTTTTAAATATTTCTCCGTACTCCCACAATGGTTGCACGTGGGTCTAAAGCAAAATCACGTATCCTAGAATTGAATTTTACTTAAATGAATCATATTAAAAAAAAAAAAAATAGGTCTATTTTCATTAAATACGCAAACGCAAGTTTACGCTGAGAAAAACCATATTAAAATCATTGAGCTATTATTCCTTACGTAGTCGTTAGTAGTACAAATAAATTTGGAAAGAAAATTCCCCGATAGAAAAAAAACTCAAAGTTACCTCTAATATTATTTGATTTTCGTTTTCATACGACAAATTGTATAAAATGAAGACAACAAAATATTAATAATATCATTAGCATAATTAAAAAAATAATCAAATCCATTATTGGCTGTAACTAAGTGATTGATCTTTGATTAAGGATACATCCAGATAGAGTGTTGCAGCTGTGCACGCGTCGATAAAAATAGCCTCTAACTGTTAGAGGCTAAATCAAATAAAAATGCAAAATAATGTTCAATATTTAACTTTCTCCCGATTTTAATTGGAATATTTCAACAACTATTATCATTATGAACGTCACTATGACAAGCAGAATGACGCAGAGGGAGCGTAAGACGTAGCTGTTACGCGCAGCAGCCTATAAAAGTTGGCCTGTTTTATATATTCGTGTAGTATGGCAACGTTCTTTCTAGGTATATTTATTTCTATGTGATTGATAATTATGTAATTTTTTTGTGACAAAGAGCTAAAATATTTAAATAAATCTCACCACTCATTTATAGAGTGTAGTAATCGCTACAATCAAAGCTCATCTACAAAGTAAAACCTTAAAAAGTAAAAAAAAAGTACACTCACGTAACATTTAGCATTCAAACGACCACGCGAAGAGCAAATAAGGGGGCGTTGTTTGCAATGACATGTGCAACTTGGCTCATTCTCCACACGTAACCGACTTTAATGATTCTCTTCTTTTTTACTTTTTCTTTTGTTCAGGTTTTTTAAGACCTGATTTGAATACTGAGTGAGTGGAGTATTTGATTTAAATGGCTATAATATTTGTTCAAGAAAATCGACAAGACAATGTGTTGCAACACTGGAGGTACTGTGCCCTTAACTAACACGGCTTTTTTGAGGAGTCATATTGGAATATTATCAAGTGAAGCTAATTCTACAACACACGCAAAATCTTTTTTTAAATACACTGGAAGGTGACGTCCCAAAAAATATCACTCTTACACTAACAAGTCAGCGAGCAAACTCTCAACCGGAGTTTTTTTTTTAACACCATACAGTTCGTATAGTCTCAGATCAAAGTATGGGGATGAAATTCCCCCTATTTCTTTTATAGTTATTCCGTTCCGTTTGTTTATGGATATACTATGTTTTGGTTATAGAACGAGAACCAAATTCAGATCAAATCTCAAGAATAGATCGTGTTAATACAAAATAAACCTCATGTCATTAGTGCAGGTTCCAAATTCAACTGTTTAATCTTGACTCAAAAAGCATTGATTGACGTTCTTGAATATAGATCGAAATTATAATAATATGTGCTAATTTACAATAAGTGTGATAAATCTATAATTCTACTATTTCATGTGCAGTTGTCGGAATACACCGAAAGGTGCTTGGTGACAGATTTTCAACTTGAGGGTGGTAGGTAGCCAACCAGATGGGTACTACAAACTACCCAGCCACCGCGCTATAGTTAAAGCTCAAGCTCATTGTAGGATTCGAACCCGGGACCTTCGCCTCGGCATCCGAAGTCACTACCACTGAGCTATCATCGCCTTAGATAGGTCTTCAACGTTGGGAGCCAGCTGTTCTCTTTAGTACCGTATGTCACATTCACGGTTGTCATAGTAACTGTCAATGAATTCAGAAAGGGCACTCAAGTGATAATTCACTATTAAAGCTGACTACACGTTTTATAAACAGTCACACTGCAGTCACTTCTATTATTACAGTCAATGTGAAAGTGACGTCGAGATTAAATTGATTTTTTGAAGGTCTATTTTTATTTCTGTCAATGCTGAAAGCAGCCAATACTTGAATTTACAAAAATTAGACTTAAGGTACGATACAAAAAAGAGTAAAAATATAGTAGTTTCTTTAGACAATGTAAGTAGAGAATATGTAGACAGAATACCTCCATGTAATTTTTTTTAGCTTAGTCCTATTTTTAACTATTACAAACTCATTCGTATATACTATACCTAGAAAACAAACTACAAGTAAAATAAAACCTAAATAAAAGATAAACTAAAATGTTTGTCCCAAATCGTTTATTTTTTAAATTAATCTCTATTTATATTGGTACAAATTTCCCACCCACGAAGATATGGTTTTCCCACTATGTTTTCCTTGACCGAAAACATTCATTTTCATTCGATTTCATCGCAGGATTTCAACCCACGATTTGATATCACTGTCACAATATTAGTGCCTTAGATTCAATCGGTAATAAAATTTACACTCTGCTGACTGTTTCTTTTAAAGAAAATAACCAAAATATTTATTTCAATCGTTTAGCTATCAAACAGCAAACGAGGCAAACTATAAGCATATTAGCAATGAATTAACAAACGCTAACAACAAAAAATACTAGCGGTACTCGACCGCGCTCTAGATCTGCCATTTTCGCGGTACAACTCTGGCGGATCACTTCGTAACGCTAATTGGCATGCGACCGGTGGCGGTGCCATGAAGCTTTGTTATCGAAACCGGTGACCTGAACTTTATGTAGTGTTGTTTGCAGAGTTCAATGGTACTTTAAATTGACGTCATAATATAGAATCGAACGTGCAGTTCGCATTTTGAATTTTTGAATTTATATAGGTCGACTGCACTTAATTAATGTGTGTTTACCTCTTTCGGTCGTATGGTACGATTCTGGTCAAACGAAAGTCAATCCAAAGTAAATTAAATATAAAGTTGAGAATCGAGCTATTTAACGTTATACCGGTGGTACAATTAATAAACCTTATCAGGGCCTAATTTGAATACATATTTTTTTTATTTTGATTATAAAATATGACTGTGTGTGAACAAAATTTGGGTTTTCAATAATAGAAGTATTTTTCCCCAAAGGTGAATCAGAATTTTAATTCTTTTTCTACTGAATCTTTACTTCAAAGACATATGAATAAACTATAGGAAAAGACATCGAGATACTTTTAGAAACGTAACAAGAAATTTCTTGACGTTTCATTCAAGTGTCTGCGTGCGTGTCCAAGGTACAAAATTAATTATTCACAAGTAGCCAAGATGCCCGATGTCCTTCCCAAGACCCCCGGACCCTCATTAAGGGTCATCCCCACATCACCTAATGAACGTTGACGCCATAATTACAGACAACACGGAAAAATCCAATCTCTTACACGCACACACACCACATTATCCCGTCTTAATTCCCAAAAGAAATTTAAGGAACACACTCACACATCTACACGTAATATAAATTAAGAATCCCCCTTGCAATATATGCGATGTCTATGTGTTGGTATTGTAAAGTCTTAAAAATGAGAGGACGGAGGAATCTTTAAAAGGGTAGGACTTAAGTGGGGGGCCTCCCTTGTCCTCATTTGCCCCCCTTTAAGGGTGTTGTGCCGCGCAAACGCGTTATACAGCCTACTGCTTCTTATTGTCCGTTGTTTTGGTTCAATATTCGGATGACGACTAAAGGTGGGTTAAATGTTATTTTGGCAAATTAATTTTCATTATAGTGGCTTTTTATCTCTATGTATTATGCTCTGCGGCCGTAGCTAATTTGAATTCTTTGACAATATTGATAATGTTACTTTTTCAATGCGGCCAGTTTTAATCGGAAGTATTTTTAGTGTTGCTGTTTTTTTTTTGTAAATAAGGTAAAAAATATTTACGAATATACATTTGTCTGTGTGATAAAATGTTTAAAAGAATGTTTGATAAAAAGTTTTTCTTGATCATTATGCCCCATAAAATAAAGAAAAAAAATATCAAAAAATGGTTTTTGCTGAGTATTAAATTAAATCATAATCTAACAAGTCGTGTAGATAACATCACATTTAATTTTACAATATACAAGAACTAAAATACCAACAGTTAGTTTTATCGAGGCCATGAAAACTGCAAGCAAACACAAGCCATTAATATATGAATTTATTAAAATGACATTGCAGCTATTGTTCGACTGTATAACTCCTAATTTTATTTTCTTGCCAACTGTACCGTAAAACAGTTACAAATACCAGAAAACTTTTGTACGAAGACTTGTATTAGTCTTGCATCCATATAAAACCTTCAGAAAATTATTATTTACGTACCATCATTGTCACGCACATGGCATCGCGGTTCCATTAAAGAACTATATCAGAACCAAGTTATACTTACCTCTAGAAAACTAAAACACAAGCGAATTCCAAACTTAGTAGCTGGACATTCGACTCTAAAGGGTTTCAGTCAGGTGTAAGGTATATTGTTGAAGGTACAGGTTCATAATGACATTTATTAGAAGTCGTATTTGGTACATGACAATAATTAAAACCCATGCACGAACGGTTGTACCATACCGTGCCGCGTACGTGATGGTTTTAGCATAATATTAACTTTCAAAATGTGGTGGTCGATGAAAAAAATGGTATGTTACTTTATGTATTCTAAATTCAAATGTCTATTTAAAATTTGGATGAGTTTTGTGCATGGTTACGGTAAGACCGAAATAATGTTTTGTAGTGAAGTCATGAAAATGTATATATAGATTTTAGAAAAAAAGAAAGAATTCTTGGGAACTGTTTTACAAATAATTGGACTGTTTTACAAAAAACTTAAACCGACTTCAAAGTACACTAAGAAGTAATCAAATCCTGATCTAACAAAGGGACCAAACGGGAAGTGTTATTTACGTTTACATATTTATTAAGGTTGCGATTATTTATCTATAATATTTATTTCGAAAATAAATAAATAATACTCTTATCTTTTTGATTTAAAATATGCGTTTGTTAATCCTAAATGAGAGAACTTAAGACAGAATAATTAAAAGTAACTAGAGAATCACCAAAATTCTACCTTATTTTTTTATAACAACACTGTGAATTTAACTTGCATACAAGGGCACACGGCACGTGTCCAGGAAAGTAGAGGAATTTAAAACAGGCTCCTATCGAGGCATGCGCCTTAATATATATTAATGTGTGGCCAATAGTACGTTCCCTGAATATTGAACAGTCTGTTTGACTTTTTAATTTGATTTGTTTGTTCTCATTTCAATGATTGAATAGGTTTCCAGTACTAAATGAAGGTCGGGAAAGTGCGAATTTTGACAATTAATAAATTATATTAATAACTTAAATGATAAGTGGCCAAAATACTAAAACTCATTCAAACTTAAGTTGCGTTTAAGTAATAATTTGACGTCACTAATTTAAATAAAGAAGAATAAAAACGGTTGATTATAAACCAATTTAATGTTCAAATTCACATATAGATTTAAAAACTCAAAACTTTGGTCCAACAGCTCGCTAATATCGGAGAAATATTTTACATTTAAAACAATAAAGTTTCCCTAAACGCACCAATAAAATTCCGGGGAGAAATCCGCAGAAAACATTTGTGACATCCCCCGTGGACCGCCATAAAGCAAAAGTGACGTCCATAATGCGATCGCCCCTCTAATTATATCTGAAATTCCCAAAAATCCCCCTTCTCCCTCTTAACCCATTAGTAAAGAACTCTCAAGAACTGGCACTTTTCAAACTGTTCCGATCGTCAAAGAATAAGAAAAGTTGTGGAATTTTATTTTGCCAAGTCGGTCTTAAAAATAGCCCTTTTGATATGTTTGCCTTTGTTCTTACATTACTATTATTTGCTGAATTCAAACGTTGGTGTGGTAATTTTTCAAGTTTGTATAACTTTGTTGGGTAATTTTCAGAAATATACCGAGTTATGAAACTTGTTGCGTAATTTTTTTGTACGCTTACGTTTTTCCGTCCATTTTCGTACTTTCTTTTATTATAAGGTATTTCGTCATTAGTTTTGTATGAAAATAACCTTATTATTTAGGTATTAACTAGCTGTTTTCCGCTTCTAGCGGTCCTTATACTAATAACAATACACTAACAATAAATATATAAAAACTATATTTACTAACAATAACATTAAATTAAATACTTTATAAGCAATTTTTTATGTATTTAAATAACTTTAACTTTTTAATTAATATGTGTATAAGGAATCTAAATAAAAGCTTTTTTATTTTAGCTGTTTTCCGTGGTTTCACCTGCGTTCCCTTTAGGGGTAAAAAGAGTCACACTCCGGCCTAAAAACTTTCTCCATGCAAAAACTCACGTGGATCCATTTCGCAATGTTGTACTGAAAACGTTGGGCTGGTTATATTCGAGTTATAAACTGTTGGGTAATTTTCAGAAATAGACTGACTTATGAAACGTGTTGCGTAATTTGTACACTTGTGTTTTTCCATCTATTTTCGTTTTGCCGCCACCTTTTATTATTATTACGACACAGTAATATTTCGTAATTAGCTTTTTATGTAATGAACTTTTTTATTTATGGATTTAATGATTATAGGGATTATTTTATTCCAGGTTATGATCTATGATCTAGGTGTCAGAAAAGCGTTCTCTCGGCGGCCGCACTGTTCTAGCATTATTTTTTTAATCAAAAAATATTTATTTTTAGGCCCTGATAACGCACTTTACTTTAAGGAACGTGAACTAAAATGACTACACGTACATGGTATACAACTATGGGGCTGCACCAAACAGAGCAATATTTTGATCATCCAACGTTTCCAGAACAAAGTACCTACTGAGGGAAATTGTGAATGCCCCTCGGTACATCAGAAACTTGGATCTCCATCGGGATCTAAAAGTAGAGTTAGTACAAACAGTGATTAAAAAATATGCAGAAGCTCACCGCGACCGGCTTCATCATCATGTGAACGTTGAGGCAATCCAGCTCCTCGATCACACAGAAATAGTGAGACGACTCAAAAGAACCGTTTGAGTTAGTGTAGTGATTATTTATAATAGTGTCACGTAGTCCATGTGCTATATTTAAAGAACACAAGAACAAAGTGCATTCCCCTTAATAGAGACAGATTCTAATGGTGCGTCCATGCTTGGCGAACCGAGCACGAGCCGAGCCACGAACGAGCACGATTCGCGTAGCGTGGACGGGCTTGCGAGCCTCGAACGAGCGCGATTGTCAGTTTTTTAACGAACAAAGGGATTCGCATCGTGCTCGTTGTAGGCTCGTTCGTGGCTCGGCTCGTGCTCGATTTGCGTAGCGTGGACGCACCATTAGATATAGTAAATATAGAAGTTTATGTTAAATATAAATTACTAATAAACAATACTCTAAACTAAACCTAATATTTAAAATTTAAAAATTACTTATTAGCCTAATATTAAGGCTAGATTGTAGTATGAATAGGGAACACTAAAGAAGGGATAACCTGGGATAAAAAAAAACTGGTTTGGTACGATTATATTTTTAACCGACTTCAAAAAAAGGAGGAAGTTCTAAATTTGGATGTAATTTATTATTTCTGCTGATTATCAAAATCTTTAAACTGAAACATTCCTCAAACGAAGGATAGGTATAACGAAATGTTAATTTCTACTGATTTGCTCAAACCATCATTCAGCGGATAAGGTAATTGCAGAGTTGACTAATGATTCGACGTAAGATTTGCATATGAAGATAATATCTACCCTCCTTTGTGAAGCCGTGTCTGGTAGAAAAGAATATTATTGGAGGTGGCAAAGTAGGAAGCAACCATCGCATACGATTGATTATAAGGTCGGTAGTTCAATGGGTGGATCATTCTTCTTATGGTTTTAAAACGGCCATATTAACATGATTTATTAAGTTAAGAGTTTTGGTAATGAGGCCTCACCTCGCATGTAAGACGTGATTTCTACCGACGCTATTTAACCAAAAGGTTAATTTTTAAATGCAGAGGCATAGACATAAAAAAATCAAGACGGAGTGTCACTTTATAAGAAAGTGAAGCAAAAAATTACCTACGTGTGCGTGAGTAAAATCAGTACTGGCGCAAGCAGGCACAAATTTTACTGAGCCTTATTGTCACTGTCAGCGTCTCAATACGGAATGACAACCGATCGGCTTCCTATGGTCTATATGTGTGTGTGAGGCCATGTATTTACAAGACCGCCGGCTTCCTATTACTTGCGTCACTTAAGAACACAGACCGTTCCGTCTTTCATTTTTTCTTGGTCTGTGTGAAGAGGTTTATATTTTGAATACAATCTCACCATGGTAAATAATTATGTTGCAGACCGTGTGCCAAGAACGGAACTGGCTCTCAAGTGCAAGTGCCGAAAACACCGGTTATAAGCCAGCCAGGTGGATTAAAATGTTATTCTAGAAATAGATCGTGAAGATAATTAGAAAGTTCATACCTAACGCATAATACTTTTCTTCTTACCACAGTATAGAACAATACAAACACACAATTAGAATAAGGGCCGGCACACACGCGGCGCTCAACGTGCTGGGATGCACATAGGTGCCGGTGACAGCCACCCTGAACAAGACAGATTGTCTCACCGCTACTCTTAGAGCCGTGTAGTGTGGAGACGGACTTACTTAATTGATACTATAGAGTTTATTTTCGTCTTCTAGGCTCATTGTGGTCCGAGAGCTCGTTTTTTTTTATTCGCTTGTCAAATATATAACTGCAAGTTTTAACCTATTAATAAGAAAATAAAATAAAAGGGCTATTCTTAGTTTACCATATTTCAGGAATTAGTTTACTTTATATCATCACTAGAGCAGCTGTCGACCGGTTTCACCCACATCGGGATAAAAAGTACCATAAAAAGTTTTCCATACCATAGGCTATCTACATGCCAAATTTCATGATGATCTGTTGAGAAGTTGAGGCGTGAAGGCGTAACAAACAAACTCACTTTCGGAAGTTAGTTAGTAACTAACTTAGTTAGTAAGTAACTCTTATGGTGTTGTTAGTAACTATTTAGTAATCTGTGGTACTATGGACTATTACTTATTCTGTGGTAGTTTCCACTACCTCTTTGATTTTATATTAGATGCATTATCTTTCTGTTATTTTATTTTTTTAAATATCTGAGGATTAGTTATACATTAGTCAATGAATTCTATTTATTCTCTAAGTCCACTTGTGATAAATGAAAACCCTTAAAAAGGCCCACTCCATCCTTTTCGAGCACTTCCTTAAACGATTGTCGGGGACACGCGTGTTCTATCGCACATCTCTGTCCTTACCACAAGCTTCGTGTCGTTTCTATATCGTTTTAGTATCGCTGGATTTAATAAGCTTACCTCTGAAGTTCATTATTCAGTTTTCTAGCCAGTTACAATATTAGAGTATATTATAGTATCGTAGTCGATATTAAATAGGGCTTGATTATTTAGACGTAGTGTGATATAAGGTGCCGATCCCACAGCGAGTGGTCTACAGTTCTGCGTTCCGTAGCGTGCAAGGAGAACGCAGGTAGAACTCTATAACCGATCGCTGTGGGATCGGCGCCTTAGGAGGAAGGTGTACAAAAATATGGAGTTCAACAATTACCAATGTTTTTAGTTTTCGTCTTTTACAATATACCTATCTACATAACCTTCGTATTGTGTATCTTTATTAGTTACGCCCGTCCATTGCTAGAGCAAATTTACACTACACTCTACTTACATACAATCTGCTTATCTATACAAATAAATAAAATTGAAGTGTCTGTTTGTAATGTCAAAAAATAGCTTTTTACTTAATGCAATTATGAAAGTATAAAGGTACGGTATATTATAAGTTTTTTTGTTTGTTTGTTCCGGCTTATCTCCGAAACGCCTAGTCTGATTTTGACAGGACTTTGACTGGCAGAAAGTATATCAATAACAAGTTTTTGTTAAAAAAATACATTTAATACAAGCTTTTTATGGTGACTGTAATTTTTGTTGTCTGTACTTGCATTGTCATCCAATATACTAATGAATACCAAATTTCAGTTCAATCGGACACTGGGAAGTGGGTCAAATATATCTTGCAAGATTCGATTACACACACCGGACAAGTGAAACTAAATAAAAGCTTGTAAAAATCAAAGTCTGTTTGTAATGAATGCGTTTTTATACTGGGTGGAGACTTCGAGATAGTATATTTTCGAAACCTATGTTGGGTTAGTCATTCTGAACAACTTTTACTATTGGACCAACACTGAATCCTCAAACATTTTTTTACTTTTCTTACAAAATGTCAACGTTGCTCGGTCATAATGTATCAAAAGTAAAAAAAAAATTTGAGAATTCAGTGTTGGTCCTATAGTAAAAGTTGTTCAGTGTGACTAATCCAACATAAGTTTCGAAAATATGCCATCTCGAAATTTCCACCTGATATAGTTCATACGATTACGATGTCTCTTTGGTGAGATTGTGAGAAAGAAGTTCCATGGTAGAGGCCCCTGATGGATCACGGGTGTATTCGTGATACGTCTAGTTAATTGTTTGGACCCAAGTGTTATCTTAAATTGGTTAAGTAATATTGTCTACATAATGGTTTAGTGAGCAGACAAAAAGGTTTTATACGTAATAACTTTGATAAACGAGCAGTAGCGCGAGCACTTTTTTAAATTTTAAAATAATTGCACTAAGCAATAAATAAAATATCCTGGGACATTCCTCACACACGGTCATCTGATCCCAAACTAAGCAGAGCTTGTACTATGGAAACCAGACAACTGATATAATACATATACTACTTTTTAGGGTTCCGTAGCCAAATGGCAAAAAACGGAACCCTTATAGATTCGTCATGTCTGTCTGTCTGTCTGTCTGTCTGTCTGTCTGTCTGTCTGTCTGTCTGTCTGTCCGTGTATGTCACAGCCATTTATTTCCGAAACTATAAGAACTATAATGTTGAAACTTGGTAATTAGATGTATTCTGTGAACCGCATTAAGATTTTTACACAAAAATAGAAAAAAAACAATAAATTTTGGGGGTTCCCCATACTTAGAACTGAAACTAAAAATTTTTTTTTTCATCAAACCCATAAGTGTGGGGTGTCTATGGATAGGTCTTCAAAAATGATATTGAGGTTTCTAATATCATTTTTTTCTAAACTGAATAGTTTGCGCGAGAGACACTTCCAAAGTGGTAAAATGTGTGTCCCCCCCCCTGTAACTTCTAAAATAAGAGAATGATAAATCTATAAAAAATATATGATGTACATTACGGTGCAAACTTCCACTGAAAATTGGTTTGAACGAGATCTAGTAAGTAGTTTTTTTTTAATAGGTCATAAATTGAAATTAATATCAAATACTCAGGTCTATACTACCATTTACTTATATACCTACAGGTTTGTACGGAACCCTCGGTGCGCGAGTCTGACTCGCACTTGGCCGGTTTTGTTGTTTGTAAATACATACTTAATATACATAATTACACCCAGACTCAGGACATACAGGATAGTATAGTTAACTTACATACATAAAGAAAACATTTATTAATATTAACATATCTATCTATAATCTAAAATAATACGTATTTTAAAAAAAGCTAAAAAACTTGCTTTAAAACCCATGTTCTATAAAGTATTATAGATACCATACCATATAAGGACACCAAATTATTGTATTGTCGTCTGTTCTTGATAAGTATGAAAAGTTTCTGTTTAATCTGACTTTTGAAGTCGAAGAAAATTACGTTTGAAGATCCCATTACATACATACAGGTAAAGCTAATAAAAAACCGGCCAAGTGCAAGTCAGACTCGCATACGGAGTATTCCGTACAATATTAAATAACTCAAACTTGCTATGAAAAAAAAAAACGCAAATATCGGCGCCCCCATTAATTTTTAATTTTATTTCATTTGTTTTTATAGCGGCCATAGAAATACATATTCTCTAAAAAAATCTGCTGTCTACCTATTACCGTTCATGAGATACAGCTCACTGACAGACGGACGGACGGATGGACGGACGAATGGACAGCGGAGTCTTAGTAATTGGGTCCCGTTTGGCACCCTTCGGGTACGAAACCCTAAAAAAGGAGACGGATTCAGTCAGTGGACTCGTAGTTCCTGTTTTTTTTTCTTATGTGGCTTATGTTTTTTGATTATGCTTAAGGAACTGTGTGTCTAATGCAGATACTAGTAGGTAATATGTTCAAAAACTAGCCTATTTATTATCTTAAATTAGTCATAACTCATCCTTACAAATAAGATTCAAACTCTGATGTCATAACGGTATCCAGCGTCAGTACCAGACGTAACATAGCTCTGAAATTTCACCTAAGCGACAAAACTCTGTAAAAACTAACTATCCCATCACTCCAAATAAAACCATGAATACTTATATGAAAAAGGTGCTTAAAAGAGAAACAAAAACGCCATTGCCAAGTCTTTAAATAACATCTAATGTTCTCAAAAACTTAACTAAACGACACCCACAAAAACTGTAACTTACACGAAACATCCGCGAACAAATAATTATATAAAACACTATAAACCTACCTAAAAACAAACTCAAATAACCGTTACCTACTGAAAACCACTCGACCTTGCGAAAGCGTAAAAAAGGATTTAAGAATACTGCCAGAGACAATTTCTAGTCACTATTAAACACGAAAAACGTAATAAAATATACCAAAGAGTTGGGCGGTATACTCGAAAATCGGACCCATCAATTATTTTTTGCTCGAAATACGAGACTTAACGAAATTTAAATCGCTTAGCGAGCGATGGAATTATAGAAAAAGCTCCGCGCATCTTCAAAGGTAGGCTTCAACCCTTTGGGGCAGGGGTGCGGGGGTGGGGTGGAGAGAGGGAGGTACGCACAGTAATATAGAAAACTTGTGTTAGCCCAGTTCCGCGCCTTTGTAACATCATTTCGGCTGCCGACGTAGATGGTGTCAATGATCTTGATACTTTCCTTTGTGTTGATTTTAGTTTAATGTTATGTCAATTGTGAATAAGATTCATTATCAGTATCAGTCACTGATAAATTTCATAAATTCATGATTATCAAATTCGATGTACACATATCATCGAAGTAGCATTAGTAGGTTGCCCTATAAATTAATAGTCCAAATACCCGAGAAACCTGATATTGTGCCCTATCAGAAAAAGTAAAATAATTCCAGTAAAAGTCTCGTGGTTTTAGAAATATTTGCTATTTTTTGAATGTTTGATTTGTTCTGCTATTTCCAAAATTCATGATAATTTAACGTTTTCTTTTCGCTAATAATTAACTTTTTTACATAGGGATTTAGAAGGTTATCATTTGTACCATTAATTACAGGACATTTATGTATTTATGTATGTCGATATTTATATCGTAAAAAATCCACTTCTTTTTCTCTAATTTTTATACATAATAACGGATCGAAAATCGAAATTGAATAAATGGCTTTGACTTTGATCTCATAACACATAATAAATATTAGAACTAATCTATAACTTATTAATTATATAACTTTAAAAGTATAGACTGAAATAGAAAAATACGGTTTAGTATTAAAATCATATTTAGCGTCTTAGTTTTATTTTTTATTTTATAACAACATTCGTTATAAACTACAGCGTGTAGTAATACGGGAATAAAATCAATTCAATTAATCGCATCTATTAAAATATCCACATAAAAATTTTATTATTATACCAAGTATCAAAACCACTCATTCAACATTGAGCTTTATAATTTAAGAAGAAGAAACAGGCCATAAGAAATAAATGTAAAGAAGGAGAAGAAACGTTTGGACGCCGAAAGGGTTGAAAGGGGTGCGATACTCCCCCACCTGTACATATACACAGAATATATCACAATAAGATTGCAGAGGGTTGTGTTTGTTGAATTCATTTTTAGGTTGTGCTCGTTATTTAAAGATTTTAATGAAATTTTATTTGAAAAATTCTATATCTGTCGCTTAGCAATTTGAAATATATAGACTACTTAAAAAAAAAACATTTTTTACATTGTTTTTTTTTTTAATTGTATTCATAAAAAAAGTCTATGACATTTTTTCGAAAGTATCAATTAATATTATTTGATTAAAGGTACTGGCGGCCACATTTTGATAGGCATATTCACCCATTTACAATTACATAAGTATTAAAAATTGATCTCGATCAAAAACTTGATGAGCGTAGTAATCCTGCAACCGGTTCTTAATTATTATAAATACCAATATAAGTTTGTTTGTTTGTTGCGCTCGCTGAACCGATCGCGAAGAAATTTCGCACGCAGATAGCCTATGATAAGCAGAAAGATATGGAGTACTTTTTATCTCGGGAACTCGGGTGAAACCAAGGGGGACAGCTAGTTAATTGTTAAAGTAAAAAAGCTTTTTAAAACGCGACACACTGATAAATCCAACATGTATATATGAATATACTGTGTTTTCACCTGCGTTTCCGGAATAAAAAATAGCCTATGCCCTTCTCTATACCATAGGCTATCTGCGTATCAAATTCTATCGTGATCGGTTGAGTAGTTGAGGCGTGAAAGCGTAATAGACGAACAAACCCACATTCGCATTTATAATATTAGTAAGGATATATTTATCGAATCGATCGGCAAAGTTAAGCTACCACCATCGTGGTCGGTACCTGGATGGGTGGCCGCCTAGTGGTATTTCAAATCAAGTCTTTCCTTGCTTCGGAAGGCACGAAAAGCCGTTGGTATCGGTTATCACTCAATTGTGATAGTCGTTCAGCTAGTTGAAGGCCTACTAGGCGGCTTGAAAACTCCAACAGTAGGTTGACCTGGAAGCCAACCTAGGCCAGTGGCTAGTGCCTATCTCCATCGACCCGCAGTGTGCACGCGTGGTGGAGTATCTGCCCATTCCTTTCACCCTAATTTGAGAAAGGAGGCCTGTGCTCAGCAGTGGGACTTTATAGGCTGATTAAGAAGATGATAATGAAGGATATATTGTTGTGTGAGTGTATTTTTTTTGCAAGATATATCTCGAACAGTATATTTCAGGAACTGTCAGGGTTACTTTGTTTCATTAAAGTCGTTGTTAGATTCTGTTCTCACATTCAATTGTTCTAAAGGCGTATATTGATTGCTTCGCTGTGCGATTGTGTTTTGTTTTGTTGTTGATTTGTTTGATTGTAAATTACTAGCTGTCCCCTGCGGTTTCGCTCACATTCCCGGGATTTGAAAAACGAAAGTAGTCTATGCTCTCCATAACATAGGCTATCTACGAGACGAATTTTATCGCCATCGGGTCTGTGGTTTAGTCTTAAGTTACTTTCGCATCTATACATAATAAAATCGTTTTTATAAATGTTTGTGGTATTTTTATTACTATAATAATATATAGCTTTACTGACGTCATAAACGTCAAAAAATTAGGGACTTAGACTAAGCCAATTATGAACGATTTTATTACCTGAACCCACAGGTACAAAATCGGTAATAGCACCTACATTATGATACATGTGTGCAAAGTTGTTTATTAACATTCGAGGCGGTATTAAGCCGCGAAAAGTGAGCCCAGAGTGTAATAATCAATGCACGCGCGTGTCATACGACATTTTTCAACACACTTGCGAGGAAAAAAACTGACTTGTATTGTTTTAAAGTAGATTTTTTGATAATTATCAACCACACAATGAGAACGTTAACAAATATGGCGCGCAAGTATTTTTTTTGACAGCGGTGAGCTGTCAAACTATTTTACCCGTTTAAATTAAGAATGCTTGGTCTACACACATATCACTTGCAGTGAGGTACAAACTTATCATAATCGGGATTATACCTATCATAAAACTGTGCGGTAATGTAAAGTAAAAAGCACTAGTGCGTAATAGATACTAAAAACGGTGCAATAAATGCCACTTAACTAGCGAGTGTGTTGAAAAATAATATAATTTAAACGAGGATGTAATAAGGTACCAATCTTTGATAAATCAACCTATACTGATATATTTGATATATTCACGTATATCCCTGAAGATGTAGGCAGAGGTATGGGTACTCAGGTCTACATTTAAACGCTGATATTTAAGTGCTAACGTGGCACTGTCCTTCCTGCCATTCGGGTAAATTACCACATATTTTTATATCTAAGCAACAAAAAAATGAAACTATTGCCTCTTATGCGACCCGGGAATCGAATACAGGATCGTAATACCGCCTCGACTAACGATGCGAGGATCAACTATTAACCCTCAAATGACAACGGCAAAAAACGAAAGTATCCAATTGAAATTCAATACCAATTAAACGATCCTACCCCCACTTTAACCCGTCAGTGGCTCTCAAGATAGTATTTAAATTAAGGAATATTCCCATTGAATCGTCCCAAGCGACTCATTTAAATTAAGCTTTTTGAAAAAGTCTCATATCTTCTTTACCAGGGGCGCACCGGTACATCAAAGGGGGTTGTGGGGGCGAAAGGGGTAAGGTATTTTTCTTAGAGGGGCAAAGAGGGGGCAAAAATGCGTAGCGACTCACACACTTGTGCGTGAATATTTACCGACGCGGACGCACACTGGCGTAGGCGGTTGTATGTAAAACACTTTAAGAAGCGACGAAGAAATGCGAGAAGCTTAGCGGTTACAGGGTGCTTCTGAAACGGTAATTAACGACTTTAAAGTTTTTCCTGTTTGTTTTATTTTTATATAGGGTAGGTACATGTATATTTTCTATATAGGCACGTAATGTTGACTGCATTAAAGATAAAGTATAAGCAAATGGCTTCTTTACTATTTACCATAACGTTACAATTATAATCAGGTGGATCATATACCATATTCCTGATGCCTCTTTACGAGTAAAGTTGGAATTCGATATCCTTTCCTTTTACATGTCAAAATATGTAGGTCATTGTAGGTATAAAGTTTATAGATTCCAAAATTCTAAGTTACTGTCAAATCTTTCTGTTTTCAAACATTAAAAATGTATGGTATGATTGACCATGTGACTTTGAACAATTCAATAAAAATAAAAATAAATATTTTTCATGATTTTTCACTTTACTTTTTGGCATCACCCTGTCCCATGGGGGTAAAAGCGAAAGGGTTGCGGAGGCGATCGCCTCCCTCCGCCGTCCACCGCCTTCTTACAAACCTTTTTACTGAGGGGGACGTAGAGCAGCCATCCACAGAGACTTTGTATGCGTAGATCGAGAATATCTTCTATCTTCTTGTTGATTTTTAATGAGCAAGAGATTCGGCTATGGTAGTCATTTGAAGTGTCTTTTTAATTTTAATTGTACCGTAATGTTCACGTAATTCTTTTTTATTTTTATTTTTTATTCACAAGTAACAGTTACTGAGTAGTTACCTACTGCCAATCATGTATTAAACATTAAATCCTTATGAGTAAAACCAAAAGCCTTTATAACTGTATTAAAAAATTGTATTAAAAGTTGTATTAAATAGTAACGGCCCTGTACATGCGTCGATTATATTTAACAAGTAGTTTTTCTATTTCTTCCAAATGTTTATCGTTATTGCTTATATTTCATTTAAAAACCTTAGTACATACAGCCTCTGTCCCAAAACTGACTGTCGTCAAGAATGTTGTATTAGCGAGGCGTCGCGGGCAGGGGGGGTGTAGTCCACGGTAGGAGGGGGGCAGGGGGTGTAATTGCAAAATAAAATTAGCCGGAACGGGTACGTGCTCAATTTGCGCCTCCCAGGCACTGATTTGTTTTCGTTCTTGCCAATGTAAGGGTGCCTCAAGTCCTTACTTGCTCTGTGCCCGCGTTTTCTTAGCCTATATATTATTGATCCGGCCCTGCCATATTGTTTTTTAGACGTTGAATGTAAATTATATTAACGTTACTCCTGAATAGTAGACTGAAGACTTAGTCACTGAAGTTGCTCAATGCTTGCGGGTATTTAAATCATGATGTACATTACAATGGGTTGGTATAATATACATTGGATGCTTCAGTACTAGATATTTTTTCTGTTTGTTCCATTTATTTACAGTCCAGTCCTGTATTTCATTATATCATCGAGGTCCATAGTCTGATTCCGATAATACCAGTATTCGTATTTAATTTTATTTTCGAGAGCAAAACTCTAATTAGTTGACAGAAACGAGCACTGAAAATCCTTCTGGCTATAAAAAAAATCCCTCCGGTCGTGATTTCATCCGCGGGAATGTTTAAAAAGGCGTCTAAAACTTTCGGGGCCGGTCTGCGGAGTCAATGGCTTTTTTATTTTTGCGTTTTCTTTCTTTTCCGGTTGAACTTTCCCGAAGTTTTATTTTGAGGAAGTTCCACGAGTGTCAGTTTGGCGTTCGCCCGCAATTTTCCGCGGTTTGCGCCGATAATTGCGGACGCAGGTGGGTTATATTATTTTCCTTTTTTCGTCGACGCCGTCTGTTTAATTTCCAATGCCGACGGCTCTTATTACTATTCCAAGCGTCGGTTGTATAGAGGCGTGACGTCGCACACCGTACACATATGTAGAGAGTAAAACGGCTATTTCCCTTTGAACGTGGAGCCTATCTGAGGCCATGTACTGACATGTGGCATAGGTGGCACGCCCACCGCCGCGTACGCCCACCGAGCATGTGGCATATATGTGCCCCAGTTACGTGACGCGACGTATGTGCGTCACACGTGGGCGTATGTGCCCCAGTGCGCATGTCTCGGGGCGGGGCCTCCCTACCGTTAACGTTAACGTGATGCCGACGAACATCACGTTACTGCTGTGTGCGCTACAACGTGACACCTATTTATTCCTATGCCTCCGACGCTCGTGACTCGAGCGTTACGATAAATGGCTTATAATTTATTTTTACTCGAAAAAGGAAGGGTAAGCCAGCCCCCCGTCTGTAATTAATGGCGAAATTGGCTATTCCGAGTATTCGGAGCCGGTAATGAGGTGAGATTGAGATTAAAACTCGCCTAAATGAGCTCCGTAACGGATTACGGGCGGAAAAATTGGGAGTTATAAAGCCACATCCGGCGGCGAACGATGAAACTTTGATAGTTACTCTGAATAAATTATTAATGAACCTGTTTTTATTATATTAGACTACATTTAGAATGAAGCGCTCGTGGTGTAGGAAGCGCTCGTGGTGTAGCATGATTAGCCGTTCTTAATCGATCGGCAAAGTTAAGCTACGTCTGTCGTGGTCGGTACCTGGATGGGTGACCGTCTAGTGGTATTTCATATCGAGCGTTTCCGTGCTTCGGAAGGCACGTAAAGCCGTTGGTCCCGGTTATCACTTAATTGTGATAGTCGTTAAGCTAGTTGGATGTCTCCTAGGCGGCTTGAAATTCCAACAGTAGGTTGACTACTAGCCTACCTCCACCAATCCGCAGTGGGCACGCGTGGTGGAGTATGTGCCCATTCCCTTTCACCCTCATTTGTGAAAGGAGGCCTGTGCTCAGCAGTCCCACTGCTGAGCACAGGCCTCCTTATTATAGGCTGATGATGATGATGACATTTCGAATAAGGAAAGTTCTGTATGACTACATTATTTTAATACCTTACAAAAGTCCAACGAAACTAGACCTAGTGAAGTATTGACTTTCCATGTAACTTTTCCCTGAAAATCATCTAAAAAAGCCTCTTGATCCAAGATTATAGGGCGATTTCGAGAGGCTTACGAACATGAGTTATGTAAATCACTGTAACTAGGTAACTTTAGACTGAAATATGCAAATGAGCATCACGATGGATAATGGTCGGGCTCTGAATTATTTAGGGTCATGAACCGGCGAGTGTTTTAGTATTAACGAGCTTTTTGACTTTTGCTTAATTTATGACTGTTTATGTTTTTAAGTATGGATACTTAGTATTTTTGAGGATTATTTGCTGGACCCTATTAAGAAAAAGAAATCAAAAAACAAATTCATTTATAAAAAAACCAGGGACAAAAAATAATACATAACAATGTTACATGAGATGAAGATATTCTTTCATATTATTTATTATTCATTTATTTATATTTTACTTTTATTTAGTTGAATTAAGCAGATAGTTTAACATTAAACATTAATTACATGAAATCATCACATAAACGTACATTCGAACTTCAACGTTATTCCATACGATAAAGGTCACAAAATAATTCAACTTCACACACGCATGGTTGACAAATGATCTCCCAGCGGGCAGTAGGGTGACCATTAACCACCGTCACTGTGACACGTGGGTAGTTCCAGGAATTCAAGTAGTGTAGTTGACAGATGGACTGTCCACGGGTGTCCGTATTGTGTGGACACTGATGCGTTTATATAGGATGATTAGATAGTCATAGCAACATTTTAAATTTATCTTTCTTTCGTTGACCACAATTTCATAGTATTAAGTATTTTGTAATCAAAAGCGAACCTTGAAGCGGAGGAAGGCGATGATAGCTCAATGGTTGTGCCGTGTCGCCCGAAGCCCAGTGTAATGAAAGTTCATTAAGATTGAAATACACGGTAAAACTTTTTATTTTTATTTTATACCCTTAAAAAAAACTATTTGGGATGCGGGCAGAAATTAAGTTATCAACGAGTCCAGATGAACTTCTAGGACGCGTCGATGTGAACACGTTGCTGCAAATTCGTACACAACATCTGATCCCCACCTTGCACGCCAACGCGGACGCAAACTGGAGGCGTCGGTTTGATCAGGGCTTTAGCGGATATATAGAGCCCCCGTTTTGATATTCAGTTTAGTTGAAACTAAAACAAGCAAAGTATCAATAAATATCCGATCTAATAAACAGTACAGTAGAGTACATTTTGAAAAACTATTTAGTACTGGTGTTGTAAACATTATGTTAAGTAATAAGTACACCATGTACAAGGTATATGGATTACAGTTTAAGTGATTAAACATATTTAAACACACAGAGGTAGCGGCATACCTCGGTAACACGCGCTAGCACGAGCCAGGTACGTTCCCGTTTCGTTAATTTGTCATTTAGGTACTAAAATATAATTTAAAAAAAAATAGATTTTTATTTTATGTATCATTTTTCCAAAGTTTATTTATTCTCATCATCATAACCTATGTCTATGGTTCTATATGGTTGTTGAAACATACACTGACTTTCAATCCATATTGAACAAAACCGTTATATCTATCAGCGTATATTTCGGTTCCAAAAGAGTATAGCACGTATTCAGTAGAAAATGAAAAATAATGCTGAAATGACTACCATAGATTTTTTTCGATGACTTCTAAATTGTTTATTACAGTTAAATTCGAGTTCCTACGTCCTAATTAGATATTTTTAAATGCAAACCCATTTTGAATTTTTTTTTTTTTTGGGAAAAATTGGTTAAGCCGAGAAAACATATTTAACCCCACATTGACTAAAACAAATTGTACCAAAGCAAGACCGAGCCTCACACACTGGTCACAAGAGCTATTAGTCAAATGCGTCACGGCACATTAGGCGTGTCCAACCGAATCATGTAAGATGTGGTCCGATACCAGATGCGAGGTGATAAGGTATCGTGGTATTTTGTTATTAAATTTATTACCTACCTCTGAAACAGGACAAGATTGGTATACGTAATTCATTTGTATGGGATCTGATGGTGTTATTCGTAAATTATGTTTTAGTTGTTTTCGTTGTCCATAAATCACGTGACGTTAATAATTCGAGACGAGATCGTCAAGCAACAATTTGTCAAAAATAGCAAGCTAAATATGCGACTTATAATTTATGGATGTCTCTAAGCGGCTTGATTTTTAAAGGACACTTTTTTTTCTTATAACAATACCTACTCATTGAAACACACTCATGTTGGTTCTATTATTTTTAAGAATATCCTGTGGTATTTATTTACATAGCTATCTCATACCAAAATAAGAATCATATAGATAAATTTCTACTTATTTAAACCCGTGTTTAAACTATCAAATAAAATAGTAGTAGCGACTCTAAAAGCAGCCAAAACTAATAACGTTTTTCGATATAAAAAATTAGCTTACCGTTAGACATTCTACCACCCAGGTTACGTATAGTTCACATACCATGTTCTTCTCATCGCCAATTCCGTCTGAAATACATAGAGTAGCTATTAGACCTATTTTTATTTTTTATATTTATTGTCCTATTTCTTTTTATTAATATAATTCATTGCCAGAGTCATGCATAATGTTGTTATCATAACTATAGTAATATTATAAATGCGAAAGTGAGTTTGTTTGTTTGTTTGTTATGCCATCACGCCTCAACTACTGAACGGATCATCATGAAATTTGGCATGCAGATAGCCTGTGGTATGGTTCTCCATACCAAAAAAAGTTGAATGGGATAAAAAGTTGTATGTCCAGAAGGACAACGACGGGAACGCGGGTGAAACCGCGGGGGACAGCTAGTAATTATATAATACTAGTTAAACATACACCACATAATTATGATTGTATGTATGTCATAAAATCAGTCAATCATGCCATCAGCAGCCTAACTCTTTGCAACTAACACCTTACTGAATACCACAGCCAAATAACTTTTTGTTGTGTAAAGTTGTGTTCCTGCGCGTGAGTAAGATCGCCAGAGCTCATAGGTGAGGGGGGAAATTTCGGTAACGCGTGAGCGATGCTTCGTGTGTTGCAAGCGTCTACGGCTAAAGGCTGTTGGCTACGGTAAATGCTTACCATCAGGCGGGCCGTATGCTTGTTTATCGACTTATGCCCGGTTTTAATAAACAAAAACGAATCGATTTGCTTACCAATGGTATGTTTTTTTTATTGCCAAAATAGGCATATAGATCATTTCGTAAGCTAATTTTACCTGTGATAGCTAAGTAGCTATCTGAAAGTCCATAAGGGAGGGTCTGGTATTCAAAGCTTTGAGGTCTTTGCTTCATTATTAGTAAAGATATAAGAGTCTTAATTGTAATAAATCTTAACCGATAACGGTCCGTGAATTATTGATACCGGACCTGAAATTAGTCGTATAAAAAAATCACTAAGGAGGCCAATACGGCCTGCTTGATGGTAGGCGGTTACTGTCTATCGAAGCTTGCAACATCAGGGTTATCGCATGATGCCAAGAACTCTTATCTTTTCTATAAATCTTGCACAAAAAAGCAATTTCCTCATCGAACCAAGACTTGTTCAATCATAAAAATCCCAAATATTTAAAAAATACCAGTCGTCTCCATACATTTTTCGGAACACGACGCAACAAAGACATAGTAGCATCGCGGCGACCATTCATCACAAGCGATGGCTATCTATCGCTATCGCCGCGGATCTGCGCGCGCGCAGCTATGATTAGTATTGTGAGCATTATTTTAATAGGGCCAATTTATAGGAAGCAAAGTTTGCTTCGTTACGTAACGTTTGTAATATTATACATGTTACAAAATGCTCCATAATGTTTTTAAAGGTTGCTCTATGGTTTCTTTTAAAAAGTACAATTCTGTTCTTTTTAAATATTTTTTTAGCTTAGCTTTAGCTTTTCTTAAGCTTTAAAAATTTTCGTTTTTTATCCTTCAAATTGAGTCTGTTCCGAGATCTTTTTTTAACATATTTGTTTAAGTATATTTTAAACAAAAGCAAGTAGATGAAGCGATCGCTTTTATATCACCATTTTTATAGAGAATATTAAAAATCATAAGATGTGGGTCCGTCGTATATTAGCAATCGCAATAAAACTAAACCACGCAATTTAGAAAAAAAAATATACCCAGTGTTAAAATGTGCGTTCTCAATATTACCTTTATAACACACAGAGAAATCTAAAACAGATCACAAATATATCTGTACCATAACGACACACCATATCATTTCAAAACGACACCAAACTATATCATACAACACATGAAAACAATAACAATATTTAACCCATTCACAATACACGTCCATTGGAACAGCTGTGGCCACCATATCGGGAGAATGGCGCAAGTGGGACCTTTTAACCGACTGCTCTAAAGGAGGTAATGTACACGATGGTATCGCTTATCGAACGCTATAGGATCACATCGGCCGCGGGCGGATATTGTTTGTACTGGGCCTATCTATAGTCTGGGCCTATCTTTTATGATCGTTGTAAAGTTGGTGAGATGCTAATGTCGTCAAGGAGGTAGGTGTTAAATCGGTATAGATAAAAAAATAACAAGTCACAAAAAATTGGTGCGTGTATTAATTTTTCACATAAAAAAGCGAGACGTAACTAACAGCTGCAGTGCATTATGAACCTTAAGTGATCTAAGGTTGATTGTAAGTTTTAAGCATTCTTTCGTTAATCTTCAGGGCATACTTTCTTTTCTGTGCGAATGAAGATTCACGACGCGCCTTATCAGTTGAGTACTACTGTAACATTTTGAAGTCTTTATCTTACACAATGGTGATCGAAAGAGTGAAACGGAGGACACTATAACACTGACTTAATTATTTGAATTAGAATTATTATAGGTAAGAGTATTTTTTACCACTTCTTGTCAAATGGGCATATAATAATAATATATCCCATTTGCCTAAGAGGCGGTGACTACTAACTATCAGATAGCTCGTCTGCCTGCTTGTCAACCTACCTGAAGGTTTTGCTTCTGTAAGAATGAGGGAGGCACCACAATCTACAATATTAAAAACCTAAATTTTTGACGTTTTAAGGCTGTCATTTTCAAATGTTAGCTTTAGTTCCAACTGTAAGTAGAGTATACCTTAATGAAGCTGAAAAATCATTAACCTATACATTTGGTCATTTTGTCATGAGAATATTATGTTGTAGGTCCACTACTAAATCGTAACAATAATAATTATAGTCCATTCCAAACGTGAGTGCTAATCTAAACTATAAATAAGAGCACACATAAAGCACAAAACGGTAACGTAGGTTGTAATTCTCTATACATTACAGGGCACGGACGAGAGTGAGAATTGCAGCCTCCAGGACATGCGGGCGGACTTACGCAATATACTCATAAAGCCTGATGTAGGAACACTACTTGAATTTGATGAGGTATCATATAGAACTGGGACTAACTATCTAAAACCTGGTACGACACTTTGGGTTGCTGAAGAAATGGTGTATGTATGTAAAAAACTGGTAAAGGGACATGAGGAAACGACAGCATCAGGTAATATAGTTATAGATATAGATGTAATGTTAATAAAGGACGGGCTGTTTCGTTGTAAAATAAATACCATTGATAAGTGTAGTAGTTAAAGTCCGGACAGATTTAGAAATCTTGTGGGAATTGTCTACAAACCGAAGAATAAAAACGAACATCACCACTTACCTGCCCTGTTTCCAAATATATAAGGTCGATGCAATATCTATGCTTTTTCCATTCGACTCTTCTATCCGTCAAACTAGCATTCGCTCCTTTCTAACATCTTCTCATAATCATTTTTCTCACAATCCATTCATCTCATTTTCAGTCTGCCTCTTCCCCTATATCCATCCACTTCCATATTCATAACTCTTTTAGTCACATGGCTTTCATTCCTAAACGGATAAACTCTCAACTTTTCAGGCACTTTCAAGCTTGCCCTTATATACTCATTCGTTATCTTATCCATTCATGTAATTCCACATATCCATCTCAACATCCTTATTAGAAGAATAAAGAGTGATTAGTGGAAATAGCTTCACTAACAGATGTTTAACATTACACTACAAATTAAGTTCACCATCAATTGTTACATTTGACTCCAAATTGGTGTGCACACATAGGAACTCTTATTCGGTTGCAAAACAACAAATGGGCAAACAATACCACCTCCATTGTAAATCCCTTCGTCCATCGCCAGACTACTGATAGCGAATTTACACGCTGGCCAGGCCTATATGAAATGTGATTACGCCTGTTCTCCGGGATATTGTGTTACAGATGTTTGGACAGCTTCCTTACTGTGCTCATTATCTTTATTACTCCACTTTGTACCATGTGAGTGTTGGGAAATGTATACTTTAGCTTTCGAAATTTGAAGAAGTTCTATTTTTGTGTGGGGATATGGAAATGATTATTAGACAGTATGCCGTTTAGGGTTGAGGAAATTTATGTTTTAATTTTGTACATGAGTGATTTTAAGTTTATAGTCCAGTGACTAGGAGCTACAATTTTCATTAAAAATTACATTCTAACACGATTTCAGTTCAATGCAATTGATCTTATAGACTATTGGGCCAATATGCGTTGTCTACTAAATTCATAATGGGTTTCGATACCATTGAATTGTCGACTACCAAAACTGTCAATTTTGACACCATTGATAGTTTATTGGAACCAAGGAAATTAAATTATATACTAAGTTATGTTAGTATATAGCATCCTTGATTGGAACACAATTGTTATAGCAAACTTGGGCTCCTGTTTGTATTTCAAGTTCAATTGCTATTTTTTTATTGGTTTAAACTACTTACTACAGACACGTGGTCCGTACTCTTTTTAGATTATATTTTACAAATTTTATTCTTTTACATTTTCACAATTTGGACATCTCGGTCCGCGCAATAAAATAAATTATTCTAATACATTTATACATATTTATACTGTGTTAATTTGAATAATTATATAATTTTTTAATATAATAATAATTAATTACAATTGCTTTATGTGCCACTAGATGCCACTGCGGTTTCACAAGTGTATCCGGACTAAATAGTATGGTGTCCAAATTTCATTGCGATTCGCAGGTAAGTAACAAACATACTACCTGCGTAAAGTAAATAAACATACATTGCTACTTTCGCATTTATGATATGTATGCTTATAATTAAAGATTACACGTACCTACGGATATAGATGATGATTATTTTAAGTAGGTACCTATCATAAGTAGGTACCTAACATTCAAAAACGTGTAATGATGAAACAAATACATTATTTACTTTTTTTTATACAACTAAGTTCGCAAACAAGCATACGGCCCGCCTGATTGTAAGCAGTTACCGTAGCCTATGGAAGCTAGCAACACCAGGGGTATCACTCGCGCGTTGCCGACAACTCGTTACATACTAATAAGTCAAATGCCGCAAACTTAAAGTTTCCATATAGTAAGGACATGAAAACTTATTTCACCAGGAAGTCTTCACTAGTTAAGTACTAAAAATGTTCAAAGTTTATCAGCAAATGCCACGCCAATCTAATCACCGGACACGATATAAAAGAGAATGGATTTATGGTAAGGAAGATTTATTCATGTCCCATCACGCATATGAATTTATCATTGAACCGTGACTGATCGCCACTCGGACCACTTACAACAATTTATAGGGTTGTCCCTCGCTTTATGAGGGCTGCATTTTTTAGCCTAAGTTAAAAAAATATTAAGAAAAAATTCAAATTATTAATATTTTATTTTCAGTCTTCGAAAGGGTTTATATAATTTTTTGAAATTGCATGGTTGTTCTCAATCATTAGGCCAATAATTAGTTTCATATATTTAAGCGATATTGAAAAAAAAAACACATCATTACATATTGTAGGTACCCAATTGAAAAATCTTTCCATTTGTTTTCCATAACAGCTGGCAACCCTATAAAACATACGAGATAAAAAAAAACAACGTCACTAACCGTGCACCGTACTGGCATCAATCTGCCACGATTTATTACCCGACCAAGCGTAGGAGGCAACTAAAAATTTACCATGAACTACCTGTATCTCGGATTTTAAAATTTCCACGCTTTTGTAATAGTAAAGATTAAGGGCATTGTTGCCTCGGGACTCTCATAGAATAAACGCTTATTAGAATATATACGAGCACCTAGTTCACTCGAGTACGCTGTTGTATAGAATGAGCCTTTTAGTGTTCCGTACGTTGGAAAAACGGTTGGTCAGAAATATGGATAGAGAAATAATAATAATAATAATAATTCGTTTATTATCAGGCTACTAATAGATATACTAACCTATATAAAATACCTTACAAACTAACATAAATATTATATTTTTTTTATTTTTTTTTTTAAATGCAGTGGTGAAAATGAGACAAGATTTCGAGAGGTTTTTTATGACAATGAAATGTATTTTAATGTGACTATCTCTACAGTTTCTAATTCTTCGATATAGAATACGGATTGAATAGAAATCGTAAATTCATTTATCACATTTTATTAGACTTAAGCCGAATTGCCTTGCAATCACCAAACTTATTAAGGAAGCAACCTCCTGATTAGTGTACCTTAGTTAAACTAAACAATGTACGGAACTCATTACGCTTCACCATTTCGTACCTGCCCTGTTTTTTCAGTCTATCATCTTTTATTAACGGAGGAAATATGGGAGCGTTTTCTACGACATGACGCATCGAATGGCTTGTTAGCGCTTGGCTCCAGGCTCCTGAACGGAAAATAGGATAATTCTGCAGCGTAATTCAAGCTGTCGACGGGATATCAGCCTCTGGTGTCGACGCAGCTATGCTTACTCTCTGGATAATGGTCCGAAGTAATAGTCAAGGTTGTTCGGTAGCGAATGCAGTAATAAGTAGGTATCATAGGGCGGAGTTGGATAGCCGTTCTGTTTCGTAACGTTTCGGAATTCGCGAGAGTGGGGACATGTTTCGAACGCAGTATTACTTTTGAACCTAGCAATTGGTCCAGAATTTGACAGCTTGATATATCGAACGATTAGGGTCCAGTGCGCAGTTATAATAGAATATAAGAATCTATTACGTGTATTTATGCGCAATATAAATATTTTATGTGATTAACGTTTAGATATCCGTTTGTTTTCTTGGTTTGCACTGTATTATTCTCGTCTATGATATTTAATTATTCTTATAGCATGGGTAAGATTTTTTGGTATCTGAATTGAAATTTAAACCAACCATAACATCGCACCTGCCTGGCTGGCTACCTGATGTTGAACATTCCCTCTAACTATTTTACAGGTAGAATATGCTGAACATCTCAATTAATATGACATCTTGTGTACCATATTTGAAGAAATAAATAAATTATTATTATTATCAAAGACCTGCCAATATATACTCTATACTAATAATATTATAAAGCTGAAGAGTTTGTTTGTTTGAACGCGCTAATCTCAGGAACTACTGGTTCGAATTTGAAAATGGAGGAAGGCTTTAGGCTTTATAACATCACGCTGCGACTAATAGGAGCGAAGCATCAGTAAAAATGTTGCAAAAACAGGGAAAATTATTCATATAGGGTAGAGTAAGGTAGGGTAGGGTAGGGTGGGGTATCACCACAGGTTATCGCGCCGGGCAGCTAGTATTAGATATAGAAATTTCCCTTCTGGGCTTATGAAAATGCGAACATCCAAGGAATGGATTACACTTGCGGGGTCTTCTTTTCCTGACACCTACATTTGCACTCGTGGTGCAGCATGATTGTTGTGAGGTCGGTACCTGGATGAGTGACCGCCCAGTGAGATTTCAAATCGAGCGTTTTCCGTGCTTCAGAAGGCACGTAAAGCCGTTGGTCCCGGTTATCACTTAATTGTGATAGTTGTTCAGCTGGTTGGAGGCCTCCCAGGCGGCTTGAAAAGTCCAACAGTAGATTGACCACTAGTATACCTCCACCAATCCACATTGGGCATGCGTGGTGGAGTATCTGCGTCCATTCCCTTTCACCTTCATTTGTTAAAGGAGGCCTGTGCTCATCAGTAGGACATTATAGGCTGATGATGATGAAGGCAAGAGTCAATAGGCTTTTTAAGAGCAAAGTTTTGATATCCCTCGTCTCAAAGTGAGTCAGATAGTAAAACGCATGCTTTTTTAATTAAAAAAATTAACAAATCACTACTATGATAATAATGGTGAGTGTATGAAAGCGTTTCATTTTTTTTTCTGAATAGCAGATACTCTTCCCACCTATCCTATGTTATTAGTAAGAACAGCCACCCTATCACCGTACATAATATAAATCCTTATCGCTGGTCTCTTTCATAGATTTTCAATATGGACAACCTGCCTTATCAGGTTGCATTAAAGCGGCTCCCATCAACTCTACTAAAAATACTTTCAAGCTTCTATCATCATCATCAGCCTATAATGTCCCACTGCTGAGCACAGGCCTCCTTTCACAAATGAGGGTGAAAGGGAATGGGCTGATACTCCACCACGCGTGCCCACTGCGGATTGGTGGAGGTAGGCTAGTTGTCAACCTACTGTTGGAATTTTTCAAGCCGCCTAGAAGGCCTCCAACTAGCTTAACGACTATCACAATTAAGTGATAACCGGGACCAACGGCTTTACGTGCCTTCCGAAGCACGGAAACGCTCGATTTGAAATACCACTAGACGGTCACCCATCCAGGTACCGACCACGACAGACGTAGCTTAACTTTGCCGATCGATTAAGAACGGCTAATCATGCTACACCACGAGCGCTTCAAGCTTCTATAGCTTCTACAGCTTCTATATAACTCTTAAATAGCTAGGACACATCCTTGACTGTTGTCCATTCGATAATTAACAGTAACTCTAATTGCCAAGCATAAACGAGATACCTTGGGGTACTTAAGTACCTGTATGTAAAGTTTGCTCATGGTTTATGCAATTATCGATCGTACATCGATTACGATCATTTTAGAAAATTACCCTGCGTATGCAATAAAATAACATGTATTTTACATAATAAACTTTATGAAAACATACATAATACCTATCCCAAAAATAAATATCAATATCCTGGGACATCACACACTCTTTTACGTCATAAAAAAACATGAATCATTTAATTTCGATGCAAATTGCAATGTAAGAACTGATCTTAAGTTCCCTGGCATGATACCGACCTATGGCGTCGCTGTCACATCCACACTGTGTTATCCACTGAGTCGCTGACCAATTTTGATATCAAAGAACACTACTCTGTTTTTTTACGCTTTGTGTCTGATTTTATATGTAATGTAATATGTGGTGTTGTGTGTATCTCAAAATAAACGTATTTTCTTTCTTTCTTTCTTTCAATGGTTCGCAGAATCGCGAGAAAACTATCGCACGGGCGATACATTCAAGTTGCACATCCGTCGCCAAGCGCCTATCGGTATTTTCTGGAGGTGTAAGTAGCTCCAGAAGAGAGCTGGAGAGAGCCAGTTTCCATAATAAGATCTAGCAGCTTGAAAGCCTTATCATCATTTACTCCGTTATATAACTTACTAGCTGTCTCGCGCGGTTTCACCCGCGTTCCCGGGATAAAAAGCCTATAATACGTGAAAGATTTTTTCGAATCCGACTGGTAGTTCCAGAGATTTGCCCGTTGAAACAAACAAAAAACTCTTCTGCTTTATTATATTATGAGTATAGTATATAATATATTCCGATTTAACTGAAGATATACGGGGTACATACGACAATACGACATTAAATGAAACCACGTAAAGTACTCATGTATACGATCAACTTTTACTATGGGACCAACTTCGACCGCATTTTTTTTCAGCTTTTCATACATTTTTGCCGACGAGTCATGTACCTTTTGTATGAAAAGCTGTAATATTTTTTTTCGATTTCAAAGTTGGTCCCATAGTAAAATTTGATCGTATTTATGAGTACTTTACGTCATCATCATCATCATCATATCAGCCCATGGATGTCCACTGCTGAACATAGGCCTCCCCCAGCGGCGCCCAGCGACTCTGACCAGGTCGTCGGTCCACCTGGTAGGAGGTCGTCCCGCTCGGCGCTTTCCAGTAAGTACGTATTGTCCACCCCGTATACTAGATATAACTTTTTATATATTCGATACCTACTTACTAACTTCACATGCTTTCAGTTAGCTATTTATACAGCTTTATTTCCTTCAGTATAAAAAACAAATTAATCAATACAAAATAAGTGTAATGTATGTACACTCTGTAACAAGATTGCAATTACCAATTATCTCACACACGACTTTCCCTTACAAATCGCTTCATTACAAACATCAATCATCGTCGAATGGTATAATTTAATCGAATAAAAAGATTCGATTGTATCGATAACATTAATCAGATATCGATTTATTTACACGGCTAATTCACTTAACTGTTGACATACAACATTAGTGGTCTCGTGTAATGTGATATAACTAACTTAGTTAAGGCGATGATTGTTTCCGATATTTTTTATTCGATTCTTTATATCGAGATAAAAAGGCTAATAGACAATTTATTGATTCACTGACATCAGTTTTATAAGTAATGAATGGTTTCACAAGTTTTTGAATAGATCGAATTAATGAGATTTGAAAATTAGAACGCATTTTGATGTTTTTTTTTGTCTCTACATCTGCAATCTAACTGTTAACTTTTGTTGTTTAGTATTTTAACGGTAATACGTAATTGCTAATTTATTCCTTATATCCTATGCTATTAAACAAGAAATATTTTTTTATAAATAAATATGTAGGAGTATATATATATGTATATAATTATAAAGTTTGTTTTGAGATCTCGAAAACGGCTCTCCCATCGCATGTTTCACGTTTTACGCAGATGGTAAGATCGGTAATTTTACTGCAGAATGCACGTTAGCGATAGTCCAGTGGTCAAAGCGTTAGAACTCTGTATCGTAGGTGTGGTTTTGATCCTCAATCCGGTCGAAAGTTGCTATTTATTTAAGGTTTATAAATAGTTTTCGACCAATACATGCAGGAAGCCGGTTCTTTATCCGAAAAAAAAAACAAAATTATTTGGAGAAGGAAAAATTGACTTATTTAATATCTTTTTAAATATGTATTACGAGGACGAGAATCTAACAAAGCCTGAGGAATAATTGTGTCAATCGAAAATGAACCTACTGTCAAAGATCAAACTCAAAACAAGAATCAAGCGAACCACGAATATGTTTTAACAAAGTTCTATAAAAAAGTAGGAATAATTCCTATGTTTAACTGATTGAGTAAGAAAAAAATAATGGTAAAAAAAGTCAAAAGCTCCAGTTTCAAAATCTTGTCATAAATAACTGTTCTTATACTTCATTCAAGGAATAATCCTTGAATGAAGACCAATCACAGTAAAAAAGAACAGTTTGATATAAAAATTCCCACCGACTTTTATTAGAACCAAGAGCAGCACTATTTTTAAACTTTTTTTTTTTTATTTTTTAAATAGTAGCATATTAACAGTACAGTATTATAGAGTCGGATAAGAGCTCCTAAATAGTTAGTAATAGAGTTTTTCATGCTAAACCATTTTAAATTCAGTTTTATATAAGTTTAAAAGCAATTTTTAGTAACAAGTTTAACTTCCAACCGTCTTGCTCTTAACACAGAGCGATATTATCCACGGCAGTTATTACGAATGTTGTCATTATGATCTAAGGAATGCCCGACATACATGCAGTTATATTTAACTATAAGTTAACCATAGGCCGCAAGTGTGTCACGGGTTTAACTACCTAGTCACTTTTAGTTTCGTTTGACGGCTCGCATTTGAAAGTTATATTTGTATCGATATTGCTACATAGTTATTAATGTTTGGATTGTGTGGGTTTGCGAATTGATGTGTGTGATTGTTTGAATGTAACTTAGGAGGCAACCGCTTACCATCACGGACCGTATATTTGGACTTAGTTGTATTAGAGGGGAGGATGTTTATTTAGTTTTGTTCGAGGAACAGTTGAGAAGAAATGTTCAACACGCCAACCCGCTTTGGACTCGCAGTACTGCGAAAAAAAGCGTGTAAAGCGTTATCTATCTATCTATCTATCTATTGCTATTCCTATCGTCATTAGAGTATGGTTGTATCACTTCAACGGGGATTTATTGTTAGCTATCGATGATGATCATGTTTCCTATTATCTGGGATGAACTACAACAAAATAACAATACGGGTCTTATTTAGTATGGGGAGAAGTCAATGAAACTCTTTGAGAAAATTTTTTGAAAAGCCTCTACTACGGAGATACCATATTCTAAACAGCTTCCTAAACCGGAAAAGCCACAGAAATAATGTCATTATCTAATTATAAAATACTTAGGGATGTCCACAGCTACTGGACTCAAACGGCTTTCTTCATATTAATCTTAATTTAATAAAAAAAAACTATTTAAACCAAATCCAAATTTTCTAGAAAAATATACTGAAGCCAGAGGCATTGTCTAAACTAACATTACAGTCACAAAATAATGTGTTTTAATTAGAGTTTAATTGTAAGAAAAACTAGTTTAGCTTTCCACGTTAATTATAAATGCTGAGCAATAGAAACAAACGACATATTTTAATGAGAAAGCATGCAATTATAATTGCCTTACAAACCTCATATGCATATACGAGATCTCTTGTCGGATGTTAACAATGTTTAAAGCCCAACAAAACGAGTTTTAAATCGAGATTCTGCTCGATTTCTAGTTGTTTGCACCAGTAAAATTCACATACACATACATAAAAATTAACAACGACATACAAAATCGATACATTACTAAAATGACATATAATCGAGTGGCCATGATTTATATTCTACATTCTCAGTGCACGTAAACATACCTAATCGAGTTGTACATGAATAATCGATTATAATCGATACCATGTCCTCGGGATGTTCCCTTTGCATATGTTAGAGTTTATTAGAGCAATTTTCCTCTAGAACTCGATACGCCAGCCAGTATGACATATCGACAGGGGTGTCCAACATTTACCGTTATGGAGAAGTCAGGTTTTGATGGAATATGTCATCGGGAAGGCCGCGGGCCGCAATTATGGGCCGGTGTCTGTCTTGCGGCCAATGATTTAAAGCCCCTGATAGTTCGCTCACGGCGGCCGTTTAACATAAACTTTAAGATAAACAGATCAATAGGTAAACACTGTTATACGTAATACAGAGGTTCCGAGGTGTTGTGTACCAACTAAATTGTCATTTTGGTGCGAAATATTTTGTTACTGTTGTGGTAACTTCATGTTGCTATAGTTTTAAGGATAATGGGGAAATATGACTCGGTTATTTGGGTATAGTCAGGAGTATAAGTTTCACATTTGAAGGTGGAAGGTAGAAAGGTACGCATTGCATAATTTAGTAGGATGTTATTTATTTGACAGATTAAAATTATACGCTAACATATTTTTTTCAATAAAATATGAAAAATCTATTATGTTACTAGCGGTAGACTTGTCTATGACTACAATCTCGCCATAGTAATTAATTAGGCCGAAATTATTACAGAAACAAAGCCAAGAAGTCTGCCGAAATACACCCGTAGCTTAAGCACCGAATACTCTTACTGATTGTAGGAATCAAACCCACGACCTTTGCAATGGCATTCGACGTCACTCACTGGGCTGTAATTGCCTATAAATCAATAACAAACACGATTATTGCACTGGTTCAGTGCTTCATACAATTTAAACAAGCATTCACTAAACTATTAAATATAAGTTGGCAGCCCTACGCAAAAAAAAGTACAACTACGTATTGACCAATCATTCTGGGGGTTAATTCTAATACCTCGACTTTGATGCGAATTTCGCAATCGACATTGTGATTCCATTTTTAAAAAAGAAAACACAATTGTAACTCATAATCGCTCATTACAAAAGAGGTTTCACTTCCACGAGCGTCACGTCTCACGATCAATTGAAAATAATATTTACAAGGAATTAAATACTTAACTAGAAGGCACAGATTTATGTGAAGAAAATAAGGTAGATCGAAACGACTCTCTTGAACTCTCTTCCATTTTATTATGTTATTTTGACGTTTATTTGGAAATTACGTGCTATTTTGCAGATATTATTTAGAAATCTTTTCGCAATATTAATTGTACAGATTGAGCGCGTTGTTTTTACTAAAGAAACATCGTGAGGGAACGGTGGTAGAGCAACACCCTCAAGTCTTAAAACGGTTGCGGTGTGACCACCTTCAGCATCGTCATCACTTACCATGGTGAGATTTGTGGTCAAACACAAGAAATACTTAAACTTTTTTGGAAGTGAAAAGTAGTAAACGTTTGGAGGTCAAAAAAGGTAGTAAGTATGTAAGGCAAACTGCCGCATAACTATTTTATGTTTTCTCTATTAAAACAATTGCAAAAACTTATTAGAGGAGAATGATAAAGAAAACAGATACATATTTTTTTTTAATGCCTTTTCCATAAATCCTCTATAACCACGACCAGTTTACAATCCAATAGGCAGAATCGTGGTACGACTACCGTTTTGTTATTGTTCGATATGTATTCCAATAATCCTGTTATAGATCACCTTGCGAGAAAGCCCCGCTCCGCACGGACGCCGAGAAAGCTGCCTTGTGCGTGGCTCTGTACCATTTCCAGATATTTTATGGTCTATATCGTTTTTAGCAGTGGTTAAGGTTGATAATCCTGTGCAGTTATGTACACTGCAATTCGGTTTTTTGGATGTCTCAATGCTGTTTATTTTTAGCTCATATTTTTAAAACTAAGTATAGGAACACGTAAAAGATACTACAATTTGACCATGGTAGTGCAAATGTTGCCAAATGTTGTTGTAGTTAATAAAGCAAGCATAAAAAGTCAATACTATAGAGACAGAATATAAATAGAGTGACTGTATTAGAGTATTTGCCGTGAGCACGGGTATGTGCAACGCTGATTTGACTGCACGTTCATGGTGGAACGACTAAATACATATTAATGAATGCCAATTTCTCGTTTCATACCGAAACTTTTACTGATAACAAATGACAAAGAACTCATCGTAATTTTTTGTGACAGTAAATCACTAGTGTACGATATATCTATGAATGCATCTTTTTTTAATACTACTTATGTAGCAAACAAGCATACGGCCCGCCTGATGGTAAGCGGTTACCGTAGCCTATGGACGCTTGCATCACCAGGGGTATCACTCGCGCGTTTCCGACCCTGCAGAAATCTCTTCACACCGTTTTTGAAGAGCCCCTTGCTGTACCCCATTCCACATTCTCATGCATTCTCTCATTCATGCTCATTCCACAATCTGAGCGTCCGCGGAAGGAAGCTCCTTTGAGACCGCACAGTTCGAAACCATTCTGGTTTCAATGTGTGACGATGGAAACCCCGTCGATGGCGAGAGTTGCGATGGTGGAAGGTAGCCGTCGGCATCATCTTAAACAATTCTACAGAACATTGTCCGTTGTATAAGCAGTAGAACACATACATAAGGAGGCAATGTCTCTCCTCAGACTGAGGGGCTCTACAGCTCTTTTACATTAGGAACTAGCCGTTATTTAAGAACCCCTGTGCAAAGTTTTAAACTTCTAAACTCATCGTGTAACAGTTAGGCGTTAGGCTGCGCGTTGTCTATTAGTCAGACAATGTTATAGTTCTTTTGACGAGTTTTTTTACGTAAATAGCTTGTAGTTACAAAAGTAATAAATACTTTTTAGTTTTTTTTTATGCATCTTAGACCGTTATTTCCGGATTGCAGATAGACAACTATTAAAGTAATTAAGTGACAATTAAGTTATGTAAGTTAGCTATCGAAATGAGGAGGGCGATGGCTGCCACACGCGTCATACTTGTGAACAGGTGCTGCTTGTTGGGGCTGGTCTGCTTAAGTTTGCTACTTTGTAATTTTGCCGCCGCGCCGGGACACGCAATTGTTTTCAGTGCGATTAGAATGTAAATATTATGTAATGAATCTAAGCTTGTTTTGAAAAGAGTAATTGCTGAGCAAATGCAACCTTCCGAACCGGTATTGGAGTATTAGAGTCAGACTTTTCATAAGTGCCTGCGAATGTTTATTTGAATAAATGATTTTGAATTTTAATTTTGAAATAATTAGAAACAAATTAACTTTTATTGATAAAAGTATATGTATAAGTGATATATACGTATTACATATGCACAATTATGTATGCATGTATAGGAGTACGTAATGGTGTGGCAAGTTGATTGGGTATAATCGCAGATCGGACGACATAAACCACAACCAAACGTCTCATTACAATCTTACAAGCCACCGCAAATTATATCTAGACTGACATGGGCTATTCTCTATCTTTAACTCTATTTCAATGAATGAATTTCAAGGAATGGTAGGTAAATTTAGAAATTTTTCTATACGATTTTTTATTTTTGACGATATGCCTGAATGTAGTAAGCACATGAAACTTAGAAAAAACTAGCTCTCAAGTGCAGCCGCTATAATGCTATTATACCTTATCACATTTCAGTCTTAAAAATATTTCCTATGTGGAGTAAGTTATTGGAATCCAAAAAAAAAAAACTATATGACCTTTGAAAATAATGGTGGCGAAATGCAGATAATTAACTATTCGTATCGTATGACTCATCCATACGTAAAATTTACCTCATAATATCATCAATTGTGCTTCTTCTTGATTTCCAATACTTAATTTTGATAAAATCCATATTTTATCTGATTCGACGTTCTTAGACAGAATAAGCAATTTTCTACCATGGACATTTACCAACCTTGAAGAGCTCTCTAAGAAACCGATAAAATAACAAATAATTACAGAATTACCCACATAAACCACCAGCAATATTTTGAAGTAGAGTCGGGCGAACCTCATAATTACCGACACATGACTTCTGTGTTCCGCGCATGAATAACCGATACCATGTGAATATGAGTGGCCCATCATTATCGTATAAATCAGTACCGATTCAACCGGTAATTGCATCGGAACGTCGATGTATCGATAGATACCGCATGCATCCCGTTGGAGCCGGTAAATTAAACTCGCCTTCGATATAATTTCATATGATGTGTGTGACGGTTTAATAAATTATTGGGTATTAGAATGTTGGATGTAAATCATTTTGGCTTCTATTTTGTTATGAATGCACTTGTGTACGGCCTCCTTATGAATGCCGAGTATGATTAATTATTTCTAAGCTACTGGTTTATAGAAAGACATGTAATTTAATTTATAGTTATATTTTTATATAGTGAATTTTGGTGATTCTTCTTCTTAGTTTTAATTTTGGCAACCAAATCCAAATTAGGACTTATTTCTGCCAGTGTCGAGTTATATTATAATTTCGAGTCACAATAAGTCACTTTCACATAGTCCTCAATCAGTCACCGTCCATAAAAGTCATGTTTTACTACAATTTAGGTCATTTTAGTAAAATTGTGTAGTATGTCATAGATCTATAGATATCATGGTGCGTCCATGCTACGCGAAGCGAGCACGAGCCGAGCCTCGAACGAACAGGATTCCTTCGTTGCTCACGATTTCAAGCGTGGACGTACTTAACGAGCCTTCAACGAGCCTACAACGAGCGCGATGCGAATCCTATGTGTTCGTGAAAAAACTGACTTCGAGGCTGGGAAACCCGTCCATGCTACGCGAATCGTGCTCGCAGTGTGCTCGTTCGTGGCTCGGCTCGTGCTCGGTTCGCCAAGCATGAACGCACCATTAGATAGAGATATAATCTACCATATGATATTCTTAGATCATAGAATTGAACAAGAAACGTTAACACAGTGTGTTTTTATAGCATTCAAAATAATTCAGGTTTCAAACATTTTCTTTCCAGTTATTTAATTTATTGTCCGTTTCTTTAATTTTTCCTCCAAACATAAACAATTCCTAGAATTTAGTTAAATGCAATGTCGTAAAATCCATTACCTACCGACATTCCTAAGCTAACAATATTCAATATTTAATTTAATTTAATAAAAAACGTTATTTAGAAGCTAATTTAGACATAATACTCATCGCTGTCATCGTATGTCAAATGAATGTGTCAATTTGTCACAATTTGTCAGTCGCTTCGGACAGAGGTTGACAAACAACCGATTGAAGCGTCGATTGCGCGCGCGCATACTTACTTATGAATCTTTTGAAATCATTGATTTTGTCTCGTTTAGGTGCTGATTTTTATTATCTTTATAAGCTTACAGGCTATTTAAATCAATTCAATTTAAATCATTTAATTAAATTAATTTATGTTTTGGTTTTAAATATCATTATAAAATGTTGACGGGCCAATTGGCGCAGTTGGTTAAGATTCACCTTACGCGCCGCAGGTCGTGGGTTCGATTCCCACACAGGACATGCATTTGTGTGCATGAACATGTCTGTATGTCCTGAGTCTGGGTTTAATTATGTATATTAAGTATGTATTTACAAACAAAAATTAGTATATGTATTATATCAGTTATCTGGTTTCAATAGTACAAGCTCTGCTTAGTTTGGGATCAGATGACCGTGTGTGAGGAATGTCCCTGAATGAATGAAATATATAAATAAACTGAAAATTGGATTCTATTTATTTTTGTATTTATCTACACCACTTGCTAAATAGTGTAAAACAAAGACGCGATTTCTGTTTGTCCGTCTGTTTGTGGGCTTAGCTCTACGCAATTGACTTTGACGCAGTGTCTCACAAGTTTTGTGTTTATGGATATTAATACACACTATTTCAAATTAATATATCTTTTATAGTAAGTGTGTGTATACTTCCCGTATAAACCAACATTACTACAAATAAAACGGTTCAAGAAAAAAAAAAAATGTATTTTTTTATACCACGTATAGCTGATACTTTTCGTTTTTTTAAACCATTCCTTCATTCAAGGTTAAGCCAAGACTAAAACCCATGTTTTAATCATTTATCCGTAATTTTCTAATACCATATAACAAAAAGATTTCGACAAGACTCTCTCGACATAAACCTTCATTTGTATATTTAAGGGGGTAGAACTTTTCATATAATTATTTGATGACTTCTATTTGACAGCAATCAGCCCTCTTTAATAGCAAATTGGTCATAAGTGGCAAGCACACAACCCTAGAAAGGAAATGATTCTCAGCCTAGCACATACCGTAGATTTTTTCATGTAATCTAGCAAGAGGAAACCGGGCTAATCAAGTGACAGTTACACTTTAATCGACAGTTAGCTTCCGTCACATATTTAATCAGCAAATAAAGTATCTGAGCAAACGAGAATCGTACAAGCGGTTATACAACTCACATCAACAATAATATGTAATCAGTTAATGCGCTTGTGCGTTTGTAATGATAGGCAGCGGCCACATGCGGTGGCTGAGGGCGGTTTGCTAGTAGCGAGAGGGAAGAGGGGTTAGATGGACTATATGGTAAAAAAAATTAGGATCTATTTCTTTGGTTGGTGTTTTTGCTGTCCTAAAAATGAAGTAGAAATAGACATTGAGTAACTTAGACTTTCTTCCAACAAGAGGAGTACCAACCAATTGACGTTTCAGGGTTTGTGTAACGCTTTAAATAAATCTGTGAAATTTAAAATTTTGAATAAAATAATATTCAAAATTCGGTTATAAATCAGGGGTTACAAAAAATATATCATAATATGACAAATAATCCGGAACACAAAAAATAAAATACGAATTCACGTGGTAAGTTGCAATATAGTTAGATATAACTAGTGAGCATAATAGCTAAGAATTGTACTTTCTCTATGTTACTCATTTATTACTCTATAAGTCATTTGATGAAAATACCACCATCATGTGACAAATGAATAAATCATCATTAATCACTTGAATAGTATAGTTTCATCTACTAGCTTTCTCATTCTTTATTTCTCCTTTTCTTTCTAGTTCCTGGAAATCCACATTTTTATAAGATATTTTGAGGACGTGTTTCCCATCAAGAGTTTTCTCTTCTATCTTTCTTGGCCGTACATATTTTCTCTACAGATCCACTCACCCCTAATCTCCCCATCTCGGTTACCACTTGACACACTTCTTGGTATAATTGTAGCAATTTACTGCTACAACCGACACAACGTCGACTTGGACACGTCAAAACACATCGACGTAAGCGCTTGCGCAACAGCCTTGATTGAGCCATTCACATACAATCAGTGCATTTATGCCAGTTTTACTCATACCAACCTGTGCTGAATGTCCCTTTAGGCATTATAATAGCGAGAACGGTCTGTTGTATTTATGGTCTGTTTTGTTTGATGGAAGAAATAACAGTTAGAAAAAGCAGGTGTGAATTGCCTCTACCATTTGTTTGATAGAACATTTTGAGTTTTTATCTCCCGCAATTAGACACAAGATTACGATCCGATTGTATATAAGAATACTATTTATCAGCTTCTCTGCGGTTTTACATTAGTAGCCTATTAAATTAGCTTCATTCTCCAAGCCTTGAGATAATTGCGTGGCAAATATAATTACGATTGGTACCGTTGAGGCGTCAAGAATCAAGATACAAGACAATTCATTTTCGAATTCAGTATATAAGTAGGATATGATTATAATAAAATATAATAATGATACGGATAGATATACCCTTTCCGTTATACGTTCATATCATGATAAAAAAATATTCCAAAAAATACGCGACTTCTTTGGTACTAACTAAAGGAGTCGCGCATTTTTTTCATTATTTATATTATTCCTCCTCAACATCACAATAAAAAAGAACATTTATTTTATTGATTGTATTATCATTACGAACAATAATACAAATTGAAACACAATCGAGTATCAATGGTAAGTCAACGACCGATGCGTAACGCGGTGGCACGGTGAAGGCTCATTTCATGCACCATTGTGGCATCTTGTGAAAGCAATCAGTTGCCGCTCGTGATTTTTTTTCGACGACAATAAATAGCTTATGTTTTGTTACAGTGTGATAACTAATTAAAATTAATTATGGAATGTCAGTTAAATTGGATAATATTATTAACCGTGAAAATGAAAAAAACTTTTGCAATATCATAAGTGGTGGTATTGTTAACATAACATAAGACGTAGAAATTGAATTAATTTTTAACCGACGAAAAAACGGAGGAGGTTTACAAGTCGACGCGTATTTTTTTTTAAGACTTACTTTCAGGTTGACGTACTTTTTTTTGTACTTACGTACTTGATTTAGGAAAGAAGCAAAAAAGAAGTCTTTTAATCATCGTCAATGAACATATGTTTAAAATATACATACAGCATTTAAGTCCATTAGTATCCTTGAGATCACATTAAAAGGCCAGATATATATTGTCCATTAATAATACACTTAGGACCAGGTATACACATAAATTAAAACTAGTTTTTTTGCTTGTCAATCAGAAGATCAATTTAAAAAAAACTGACAGATGTTTCCGATCGACTGCAAATAAAACGAAAACATAAACCTAACTTAATTACAACTTAATTTTCGATTATGCAATGACCAAATGCATTTGTCGATTGTATAATCGAGAAACGCAGGAGTTGATAATGCAATCGTTTTTTTTTGTCTATCGTTGGCAAAATATTCGAGAGATAAATGTGTCTGCGGAACAAATTGAAATAAAATGATTTTGTGTACACACAAAATAGTCTTTAATATTTTGTTCAGGTGCCTAGAGCACGTAGATTAATTCTGAAAGTCTATTTGAACCAATACATGCTATTTTATTGTTAAGAATAAATAAAGTTATATCGGTACCATGCGTATCGTTATTTCATAATAAGCATTTTTATGTTTTATAGATGTTGTGGGTTGTATATAGATTACCCCCCTCTCCTCAATTAAATATTGTACGCTATTTTAAATTTAGAATTGATTTTAGTTGTTTTATTTCAAGCCCTATATGCCGTAATGTCATTAAAATTTGGATTTATAATTCGAATGATTTGTTCGATTTTAGGTTACCACATTTGTAACTGGCCAGTCCTAACCTAACTCATGATTTTTTTGGTTTTTTAGTGGAGGTACCTTTGTTAGTAGGAAAGTTTGTATGAAAGACAACCGTTCGTAGGATTTGATTGTACCTCTGTGCTTATTTACCATTTTTTGGTTCTTTTGATATGTTGTGACAAACATAAACACTAAATACGTGAAACCACATGACACGACAGGCGATACTACGATTCTCTTTCCGCACAGACTAGTTATAAAAACCTAAACCGGTGTAGAGTCATTTGTTAACCTTCACAAGTGCCCTATAGGGGCCAAAATTGAATAAATGAATTTTGATTTTGATTGATTTTGATTTGATTAATTTATAATTAAAAGGCTTCACCAGTTGGATTATTCAGTCTTCCATTTTTGGTCCATTCAAGTTTTTCTGATAAAAAGAGAAACTCATCTACAACATTGCTTAAGTCGTCTGTATTTTTTCGCAACCAAAGTCACACTTGACGTAAAATGGCCGATTGGTCACGATTAACTCGATTTGTGACGTGTGACGAAATGTTCCGCGATATAAATGAAAATAAATGTCAAAACAGAGGGAAACGTGTCAAAAGTTTATTGGATATTTTTTATAAATCCGAAAATAATATTTGTATTGTGAATTAAAAAGACTTTTTATCACGCTTATCATCTCAAATATATCCGTTGATAATTTTTTATTGGATAATTGAAATTTAATTTTTATAGTTGCGCGAAATTATTATTGATTAGAAATATTTTATGTAACATAAAAGTTGATCTTTAGAAATAAATGTTACGCTTCTGGCACGTAATTTTGCAGCAGACGTCAAGGCGCCTCTTGGCCCTCAATACCGCCCGCCATCTTGTGATGAAGGTTGATGAGTTTTATTTCAAAAACCATCGATTTTAAACTACATCTTGTTGCTTGAGCCGTAGAGTCGTGAATTAAACGGATCACATTAATATTTTATCATACTAATATTATGAAGTCAAGTAAAAATACCTTTTTACTCTCGCATTAGATTCCGATTTATATTCTTCTCTAGTAATCACTTGAATACAAGTTCCTAGAAATACAGAAAAACGTTTTATAGTATGTAAAGTAGAATGGCTTCTCAACAGTATACTAAAAAGGTTGCCAGCTAACCAGTGGGTCCTGCATGTGGTCCAATGGTCCCTCAGGCGTTGGGTACTAATCGCATAATTGACTTCCCACGAGCTCAAACAGTTTTTGCTGGCCTGGCCGCGTGCTTCTTAGTTCTTACTGTCTACGTTGTACAGGGTGCTTATTTGAATGAGCTCATTTTTTTAATTGTATTAATGCCTGTTTTCGTTTGTAATATCCTGGTGCCTAAATTAACATCAGCCAAGGAGTTTTTTACACGACTGCTTTATAAACGGGTGTAATGTTTACAGGGGCCATGTATATGTAAGTGAGCATCTTTATTCCACCATAACTTTTAAGTGCCTGAACAGATTAGGATGTATGCGGTATCGGTAGAATTCTTACATCATTCCGAGAGACACTGGATATAACTTTTTTACTTTTTAGTTGGTTTGTTTTTTAGGGCAGATGTTTTTTTTTTTATTATTTTGACTTGTTTTTAATCGGCATGTTGCTAAGTAGGCAGATAGCCCATTTGATGGGATGTGCTTACCGCCACCCAAGGTCATTTACGAAACCATATTTTTTTACGTCCTTTTTGCATACTGCTTAAGGAGAACCGCTATGGTGTTTATCCAGAGAACGCAAGTGAAACTATTATTCAAAGCTAGTTTGAAATACTTAACTTTTACAAGTATAACCAACACTTTACTTTACATCTACTACTCCTACTTTACATCTAAGTTAAAGAGTAAAATATTACCATTGACAGCTTTCGCTAAGAACTACTCTTACAAAAGTCCAACAAATCACCCTTTACAAATAAAATCTCGTTACTCAGTCTACATCTGTGGCCGAGCGTTATATTCCTAGACGATACACCAACGTGGACAGAGTTACTTGCAGCATCTCAAAGCAACTTACAAAATACACGCACACATCTATAAAAAAATATTTGAGTCATTTGAATCTGAATTTAACTATCGCAGCAGTAGAGTTGAGATAAGGCTGCGCGTCCCAGTGCGATAGTTCAAAACGGAATTAAAAAAGTAATCGAAAATGAATGCACGTCGCGTCAGACTGCCGAGAAAGGAAAGCACGTATTTGACGCGGTTCCGTAGAGAAAAAATCTTATTTCATTCATAAAATGAGTTGCATTCAGACCGGTGGCTAGTTTTTTTTACATCGAACACCGTAGATTTTATTCAACGGCTGCTGATCGACGTGAAATGATGTCAAAACTATTTTTTTTATCGAGTTCTTTACATTTAACACACTCTTCATAGCTCAGTGGGTCCGTCACGGACTGGACTTTTAATATCGTTCCCACCCAAGCTATTGACGTTTTATTTTTAGGTACAATTTAATTTTGTTGTTTTATCGGTTAATCACTTAGCTGTTAATTTGGGCGTTGGTTATTCCCTCCATATTTGGACAAAGACTTGGCTTTTCTGTTTTGTTTGGTTGTTTATGTCTAGTTTGATGTCAAAGTAGTCAATGATTCCGATTCTGTTGTAAATCAAACTAAACTTAGTCATATTACATCTTTTTCTTATGAACATTATTGAATAACCATAGAACATATTCCTTTTCCTATTTTCTTTGTTAAAAAGAGACATAGTGAGACTAAATTAGAGTTGTAAACAACAGAATCAGCACCAGTAGGTATCTGTATATGTTGCATGAGGATCAGGTTGAAAGTATGTAGATGTTGTGAAAACCAAACTTTTGAACGAGTTATTTGTTGCGTTTCTTACATAATAGGATAATAACTTCCAGCCCACATTAATTTCCGGGGAATCCTAAGAATTTCCAGGATTTAAAGTATTCTTTATCTATTTATCTATGTTTTAGTTTCCTTTTAAATAGCAATTATGGTGTATTGGAGTAAATATAAACACAATAATTGTTATATATCTAGGCCGCCTGAAAATCTCATGAATATAGTACTGTTAATCAATTTGGTATATTATTAATTTGTCCTTATTGAACTTAAACTAAAACTAACTAGAAATCTATAAAAATTACGACAATTTAACTAAATACGTCTATAGGAAACGCCATCAAACAAACAAACAAAAGAAAAAGCAAGCTTTACATAAACGGCAAAACTTTCGAATGGTAACGTAATCGAGATCACGACTCGATCCTTTGTGCAGATCGATACGATCCATCGATCTCTGCGGCGCGTCGCGGCGTGCGTGCGCGCATGCATTATGTACCCGCATACTTTGATTGCCCGACTCTACCACTGTTTGGGTATCTATTTTAACTTTAGTTCAACTATAAATTTTATAGCATAATAATTGTTTTTTTTTGTTGGATCTTAAGATGATACTTAAGGATAAACTTAATTGAACCGTTTAATAAATGTTTTTTTCTTTGTCAACTAACCAGTTTGATGTTCTTTTATCTTTTTGAGTTATTTCCCTTAGTTACTATCTGTCAGCTCACGTTAAGCTTTTGTGTGTATCTCTAAAATAGCTTTTCAGTTTCTCAATCTCCTTTTTGGCAGCCTTCTCTTCTCTCTTTAGCTGTTACGGCATTTGATTTATGTGCACTAATTTGATAGTCTTCAGTTTGCCCATATTTCATTTTAGTTCGGCGCAAAATACTTCATTAAATCCATGAGGAAACGATGCCAGCCTTCTGGGAACCTTGCCGTTAATCGGAAGCAGTGGCTGGCTTGAGGAAATTTTCTATGTATTCGTACACACTTGTTGTAAATAAAAATCAATTTAATATATTATTAACCGCCAGTTACGCTGCCGGTGCAACCGACCCTGTACTATGCGCAGAAACTCGATAGGCATCTAGCAATGGGATCGTTAGTTAGTGCAGTGCCAAAGCTATTGCGGGCATTTTGCTTGAAATTAACAATTATGGGCTTACACTCGATTTGTATGTTTGAATGTCGGTATGGACGTGAAAGGGGAGTCGGAATAAGTTGTAGAGCTGATAGAAATACGGATATATTTCAAATAACTCTGTGTGGATTGCATTTATGTGGATAGTCTATTGCTTCCTGTAAAAATAAACTGCGGTGGATTGCAGATATGTGAATCCACATTACTATAAACGTTGCATTGGTAAAGTTATTTCTGGAACTACATTTTATTTAAGGCGCTATTTTAAAAGCTGTAATCGTTTTTGTTTATATTACTGGGAGTATCCAAAATTTTCTGGAACGGGGCTCGGTCTGTTTTTTTTTAGACTGTTTATAGGCCTGTGTTTGGCCGCAATCTCACCATGGTAAGTGATGATGAGGCCGAAGGTGGTAAGCACAGAAAGCCTAGAAGGAACTGGCTCTTAAGTGCAGGTGTCGGAACACACTGATAGGTACTTGGCGACAGATTTTCAACTTGCGGGTGGTTCCTCACGATGTTTTCCTTCACCGAAAGCTCAAGCTCATTGTAGGATTCGAATCCGGGACCTTCGTTTTGATATCCGACGTCACTACCACTGAGCTATCATCACCTTGACACAATATAAACTGACGTAATAATCTTATATCATCAATATATAATTCTCATTTAGGCTTTTTCCATCGAAGAAACATCCCTTTAGATTTGTGATACCGATCAATCCAATTAATTCCACAACTAGTAAGTGTTTTTGTACTGATAATTACAGTACCGATCAATCACTGCATCAAAATGTTAAGTGTGCCCTTTACTTGGCCAGTTAGAGCGCATGTGCCCTTGAATTACCCACAACACACAACGTTTTAGTCGGACGTTCTTATTGCGGACCATTAGGATGTGGAATGAGCTCACGTTACGGTTTTCCCTCAGCGCTACGATATGGGGTTCTTCAAAAAAGGCGTAAAAAGAGCTCTACAAGGTCGGCAACACATTGGCGATCCCCCTGGTATTGCAAATGTCCATAGGCGGCGGTGACCACTTACCATCAGGTGGCCCGTCTGCCTGCTTGTCAACCTATTGACATGAAAAAAAAAAAAAAAAACAGAGCGCGTATTCAATAGTGGGGAATTGGCGGAATATATTTCAAACAAAATGAACGATATTGGGCTTGACTAAAGACCCATTCGATGGGCTATTCATAATTTTAAACATTTGGCCACATCGTCACGCGAACAATTTCTCAAAAGGAAACTTATCAGAAAATTTAGTTTTAACATAATAATATATAAAATAGAATGGTAGTTGCATAAAAACATTTTATTCTCATAGTATTTAACTTTGTAATTTATCCATCCATTTCCCAAGTACAGACAAAAATGCCTAGACAAAGAGATCTTCCATGTCAAATATAGCTTCATATACCCCGAAGAATTTCAATATCAGCATGCTATCTTCACAGGCAAAACAGGATTAATAAGAGCTTCAACAAACAAACGGCATTGCATTTGTAATAAGCAGCAAAGCTGATTGAGGTAGGATCACATCGCAGTTGTACAAACAAGCTGCCATTAACATAGCAGTGTCCGATACCGGAAGAGTGAGGGTTCGCACACGGACCGGACGGTCGGGATTGCCGGTAACAACCTTCGACATCACACGATGATAGTAGAGGTGGGGGCGTTCGATTGGAGTGATATCGATAGTTAAGGATGTGGTGAGGGATTTATAGTGTTATAAAGGATGTTATAGACGGGCCAGTTGGCGCAGTTAGTTAAGAGTCTGGTAAAGATTCCACCTATTGCGCCGCAAGGTCGTGGGTTCGATTCCCGCACAGGACATGCATTTGTGTGCATGAACATGTCTGTATGTCCTGAGTCTGGGTGTAATTATGTATATTAAGTTTGTATTTACAAACAAAAAGTAGTATATGTATTATATCAGTTATCTGGTTTCCATAGTACAAGCTCTGCTTAGTTTGGGATCAGATGACCGTGTGTGAGGAATGTCCCAGGATATTTATTTTATTTATTTATTTATGTATAATGTTGTAATTTTATAATATTAAAACTAAAATAATTAGGTATTGTTTATGATATATGTTCATCGATTGGAAATATAATTTATTTACATTAAATATTTACAAAATACAATCTATTTATAGGGGATTTCCCTAAGTCTGCCACCGTTCCGGATTAAGGACAAGGTTAAAGGGAAATTAACGACCTAATAATACAATTTTAAATTGAATCCGAGGGACAATATTGAACTTTTCATTTTAACTTAAATATTTTTAGTTTTTCTCATAATCTTTCCAAATCTTTATTTACAAACATTTATTATGAAAGCTAAAGTTGCCGTAAATACGTCCAAATGCGAACACATAATTGCGCCTGCACTTAACGAACTTAAATAAAAAATATCTAAAAAAGGAAGCGAGAAATCCCGTAACCATTTAACCGTGGTACGTTAAATCTCATCTTAGGAGCTAGGTAATTATTCTGGCGACACTCCAAAGTGTCGCGCTCATTTCAATTAGCTCTCTTAAATATTCAATGTCTTTAAAATAGGCTGGCGGATCTACGGATGGAGGGGGCTAGTTCAGAAGTTTCATTACACTCGGAGGTTAATTGTTGACTCGAGTTAGAATGCCGTGGTCTTATTTTTACGACGTTTCCCCACTTTTACGAGTTATGAAGTGAACTTGCCGCTGTCCGATTTTGTCAGTTAAAAGCTGAGATTCTAATTGCTTTAAACTTCATTTATATTTTAAGTCAAGTGCTTTTTAAATGGCCTCATTATTTTTCAATCTGGCTGGATAGTTTTTGGTTAAGTATTGTCGTATGAACTTTGACTACGTTTTATTCATAAAAATTTCATATTGGTCAAATTTATACAGCTCTTTTACTAACTTATTTATAAAAGAAACTTCTAATCAATAACAGTTACGTACAACGTACATTTATGTCTAACTATAGGCCAATTATAACTCCAAATTTTCATACGCAGCATGATTCATCAAAACCAAACCCATATAGGTATCACAAATGAATGTGTAGTTATTCGATCAAAATCGATAACGTCATATCGATGATTCCGCATCGATAATTGGACAGTACACGCGGTATGCGTCGCGGCGCATCACTAGACGCACACGGACTGATGATCATTGCCGGCGCATGCGCTCTATAAATAATATGTTGTAAAACGATTTTCGATAGATTAATCTGAATCGTGCGCACGGTCGTGCGCCGCCGGGGCAGAAGAGGGATCTATTGTAGATCAATGGTGATTTAGGAATCGGGTAGAGGTGGGGGTGAATGTGCTATTGTTATATTGTCTGGAACTTTGTATTATTGTTCAATTAAAGTTTATTTCTGTTATCAAATAAAATCCAATGCCATTTACATTACTTATTACGCTGAACATATTTTTTTCTTTATGATTAAAATATGCTCTTAAAAGCCATAAGAGAACATACGACACTTACTGCCAGTTTCTGGAAGCCAATCAAAGTTAATCTCTTGTTAGTTAGTAGAAGTTAGTATACCATTAATTATCAATGACGTCTGGCTGGACTGACAAAGGCGTCAACAGTTTTCATTGCAGATTAACTTTAAATTTAGCTTTCAGAAACGTGGAAGGTACGTTTTTGGTGTCTAGCTTCATGAGTTTCATCCAGCTTTCAGCCTGTTTTCCTGAAATTAAAATGCAGTTCTTGGAGGCTGTATCAATATTTATATTGTTTGCCTTTTTAATACTTAAACAAGCGTACGGCACGCCTTATGGTAAGCGGTTACCGTAGCCATATGGACCCTTGAAACACTCGGAGCCCAATGAACTAAGGCGATCTTACTCACGCGTAGAAACACTACATGAAGTTTTCTGGCTGCGGTACTCTGTAAGGTGGAGGTACTTCTCTAGTCGAACTGCTCTTTAAGCGAATAAGCAATACGCTCTATCTCTCTTGATAAAAATACCCAAATATTGTTTAAGCAACATTCTAATAGATTCCTAGATCTTTAAAAGTGAGTGCGCACGCGTGCTCGTACGTAGATGCGCGCGGCTTGTGGGAATGCAGAATCGGTTCTATTTGCTCGGGACTACACGCTCTGTCCATTCTAAATGTCCAGCCATGAGGGCATTTAGTTAGCTTTATGCGGCCCTTGTAAAATAGCAAAGGAAACTATGTTAAGGATGTTATAGGTATCCTTAATGCTCGGTGCTGAAATAAGATGGGATTGTTGAGAATGCTAGGTATCTTCGTGGGTGGGGTCTTAATTTTGCTCCTAGGATTTCCTGGGAGAAGTGTACAGTGGTATACAGTTTTCCTAAAAGTTTAGGACAGATGAGTTTATTTTGACGAAACTTCTATTAAACAGGGTTATATTTAAATAACTTGTCGAAGTATTTATTATCAGCAAAACTGATTCCCATTAGTATGCTTGCCATTATATTTTGTGATAAAACTTTTAGAAAATAGATTCAAATGCACACTTTGTATGAAAAATACGTTTTATAACGACCATTTCTATTTGAAAATGTGTAATTAAATTTATTATACGTCATTTTCGATATAAAACAACTTGTTGTAGTTTAACGGTTCTCTATTAGTATATGAAATCCGTATTCTAGTCAATCAATGCTCAAGTTTTGCATCGTGATAAAAACAATTGAATTTGGAACCTCTACCAATGATATTAGATTTATTTTTGACTAGCTACCCGGCGCGACTTCGTTCGCGTAATACCCTACCCTACCCTTCATTTAAACCTTCCCCGGACTTCCACGAATAGTTCAAACCCAAAATTAGCCAAATCGGTCCAGCCATTCTCGAGTTTTAGCGAGACTAACGAACAGCAATTCATTTTCTATATATATAGATTAACACGGTCTATTACATATTTATATAATATATATAGGCCTTAGTGCATGGGTAAGAGTTGTTAATCAAGACATTAGGCCCAGTATACTTACCCGTACCTTAACCTTAAGTACCAAATACTTTGTCTCCAACAAAATCCTGTCTAATACTATTAAGTCCACGTTTTATAGCACGTTGCACCTCGTCACATAACACGAAAGGAGCAATTTTTTATATCAAAAATTCTCTTTTCACTCCCAAGACTTTCTTAACTGGAAACTTAAAGCCCCATAAAACTTTTCAAGCGTGCTCCACATAAGTTTAACGTTCTCTCCAATACTATAACTTGACAAAAATAACTTTGCGTCTAGAAAAATATTGTGACACCTCTATGTTAAAAAAATAAGGTATATTGTTAACAGGGAGTAGAATTTCCAGATGAATTAATAATTTTGTGTTAAAGTAAAGAGGCGTAAAATGCAAGCCTGTAGTACAGCAAATAACCATAAACAGTTGCCGTGTAGTGAGCTTTATCTAGCTCAGAGCTCTTTATATGAGTTTTATGATAAGTGAGCGATTCGAAGATCATTTCACTATCTAATGGTGCGTCCAAGCTTGGCGAACCGAGCACGAGCCGAGCCACGAACGAGCACACTGCGAGTACGATTAGCGTAGCGTGGACGGGCTTGCGAGCCTCGAACGAGCATTCGTAGCGTGCTCGACTGCGCTCCGCCCGATTGACAGTTTTTTCACGAACACAGGGATTCGCATCGCGCTCGTTGTATGCTCGTTGAAGGCTCGTAGCATGGACGCACCATTATGATTTTATTCAACGTGAAATCCTTGAAGAGAACTTTATAAATGAGTAGTAGTAGTTTACAGTCAAATTAGTCTTTGCCGTTTTCATTTGCGGGTATTTATACGTAACCGCGATATATGGCGACAAAATTTATATTGAAAACAAGCATTGGACTGATTTGTCAAGACACAATTTCTTACATCCTTTTCTTATGTTCTTTGTTAGAAAGAGACATAGTGAGACTAAATTAGTTTAGTTGTAAACAACAGAATCATAGACAATTTAAATTTTGACACGGTTTCCTGATATTGTAGGCGCAGAATCGAGCACGAGCCGAGCCACGAACGAGCCTACAACGAACACGATGCGAATCCCTTTGTTCGTGAAAAAAACTGACAATCGCGCTCGTTCGAGGCTCGCAAGCTCCACGCTACGCTAATCGTGCTCGCAGTGTGCTCGTTCGTGGCTCAGCTCGTGCTCGCTTCGCCAAGCATGGACGCACCATTAGATATACAAAGGTGCATATCTCAATAAAGATACTGCCCACTTTCATTATCAATGTACGCATAATTGTAAATAGATAGGTACTTATTATAACAAACACATTTGTAAGATCAAGTGCTATCGATAGCTAGTATTGCAATAACGCGAACGCGTAGCCGTAAAATGACGGTAGATGGCAATTAGTGATAGTACACAGTAAATGCAATACAGGGACAATGCAAAGGACAACGTGGACTGGGCCTTAGGCAGGTTATTATGGAAGTCACTCGAAAATTAAGTTTGATTGGGTCGCTCACTTCCCTCCAATATGGCGAGGAGGGCGATGGCTGCCACACGCGTCATACTTGTGAATAGGTGCTGCTTGTGGGGGCTGGTCTGCTTAAGTTTGCTATTTATTTACTTATTAAATATTTATTCAGCCTACTTTGTAATTTTGCCGCTGCGCCGGGGCACGCAATTGTTTTCAGTGCGATTAGAATGTAAATATTATGTAATGAATCTAAGCTTGTTTTGAAAAGAGTAATTGCTGAGTTTATTGCCGGCTCTTCTCAGCGAATGCAACCTTCCGAATCGGTATTAGAGTATTAGAGTCAGACTTTTCATAAGTGCCTGCGAAGGTCTATTTGAATAAATGATTTTGAATTGAATTGATTTAGGCATGAAATTACTGAACGCGACGGTTTAAATGTGTATGATTTCAGGATATGTCTTCAAGTGAAATTACGAAGGGAAATAATTTGACGGAATGATACCCCGTTTTGTGCATGGATAGAACCGGTTTCTTTTCCATTCCAGAGTTGGTCAAAGTAAATGTTCATCATATGGATGATAGATTACACTGAATATGTGATGACTCAATACGAGTACAGTCTAATGGGGAAGTAAGGTTTTCGATTGGCGACCACATACTGGAAACCACCGTGCGGAACGACTTCCTACCAGGTGGACCAACGACCTGCTCAGAGTCACTGGGCGCCGCTGGATGCAAGCGGCCCAAAACCGTTCGAAGTGGAAGTTAATCTAGAGGCCTATGTTCAACAGTGGACATTTTTAGGCTGATATGATGATGATGATAATTTTTCAATAACATTCGTCTTTTAATAACAGTTCTAACAATATCTTGCAACCGAAACGCATACAGAATAACACGAATTCACGAACCTACTTAACTTCTTGAGTAGAAGTTAATAAGGTTATTTACCGTAGAAAGTTCAGGTATTATTCCTTGTGTATTTTATTCACTATATCTGCTTATATTGTAGCTATATTAACGACCAATTTTCAGAATAGCAACCCATCCACCACACGTGTGTGACAAGATCTCATTGTAGCGAGTACGCGCGATCGCGAGCGACGATTGCGCGAGCGACGCGAAACAGCGAACACGTTAACTTTACATATCTAGATCCAAAGTACTGTTCCAGCTGTTTAATTCCTACTGATATTCTTTGGGTTAGTAGGTAACCTAGTCATGTAAGGGTGTCTGCAAGCTGAGCGATAGTTGCGCGACTGCTGCGCAATTGAAAGGTTTAATTTAGTGAATTAGAATATCATCTTGAAACTGAAATAATTAAGACTGATCTAACGTCTGATAATGACTTGTCTACAATTAGTTTTTCAATTAATTTTCAAATATGTTTTTTTTATTTATAAATGACTGTCCCATAGGCAAATGTTTTACTTTGAAATCCAAATCTCAACGTGGGAAGTTATTATATCATAGTAGTAGTTGATGGTATCAGAAATAATTGCTAACGCATGATTCAGTAGGTTGATTTTGCTGAGAAGAGCCGGCAATAAACTATTTTGAAAATATGTCCTGCAAGAGCGCTCGATACACCCAAACATTGTTGCTTAAATATTGATGAATGTTGATTAATTAATAATAATTAAAGCTAGGATATAAATATCCTTAGATACTAATAATTTAGCACAGTAGTCAATAAAGCATATTTCCACATAATCATGTTTATATCAACTGGATAGAACCAGTAAATTCCAGTTTGCTTTCCCAATGGGTCTTACATCGACATTACAGTTTAATTGTAATCTTATTGAATTAATTATGCAATTCCATTGTTTACAATCACCAGGTACTGCTTGGGGGCTGGTTACTGCTATGTAATGTACAATCAGTTGTAATATTTGAATTTAATTGCAATGCTGAAATTGCTATCTGTGAGTAGATTGGCGATTGCTTAGTGTGAAGTGTAGATGATGCCTATTTTCAGAGAAAAAAAAATACAAATTTTATCTGTATGTTTAGATTCGGTAAAAGTCTAGAATAAAAGGGGATAATTTTATCCCGCAAAAACATTATACTACATGCATATCCATCGGGAACATAGGATGGCTTTTTGTTTTTTTTTTATTATAGTGCCCGTCTGTCCGTCTGTCACAGTGCTATATTTCAGTAACCACTAATGCTATTGATTTGAAATATGGAGTAATTTGTAAATATTGCTTACCCAACCTTATTGCAACTTCATTTGTACATTCCAAAACAGGTTTTTATTTTCTTTAATATTGCGTACTTGACTTATCTCCGAAGAATGTAATGAGACAAATCTGAAATAATTATAGTTGATAGACATGTACAGTAGTACCCAATTGAATCTTCGTTCGCACAGAAAAGAAATTATGGCCCGAAGATTAACGAAAGAATGCTTAAAACTTACAATGAACCTTAGATCACTACTATAAGGTTCATAATACACAGCAGCTGTTAGTTCCGTCTCACTCGCAAGTCACGTCCCTCCGCACCCATGGCGGCAGCTGCAGACAAATAGCATTTCCCACGCTTTGAAAATGTGTCTTATGCGCAGGTACATCGGTAAGCCATATTAGTTGAGTAATACGGTAAGTAAATATTACAGGGAAAAAATAGAAAGAAGTTTCTAACTAGCAATTTTTTTTTCGAAATCATCAACATTCGGTTACAAACAAACTCTTATGTGGACAGGATTTTTTGGCCTTATTTTTAGCTTACATATTAATATTATACTTTTCATCCATTAAACATATGGGTGCAGGTACTGAAGGTAGACGTAAACTCGGATCTTAGACTAACAAAACCTTTGCTACAAACACAGCTACGAATCTCTACCGCTACAAGGATATTCTATAAGAAGCAAGAAAAGAGAACCAATTTCCACATCAAAATGTCACAAGGGATCACCTTCGATTTATTTGTATCAAGTTCCTAATGAGGTATAGTTTATTAACATTAATAGCTGACGGTATAAAACTACCTAATAGTGTATCAACGATGTAAACTATAAATGTAGTATGGCACATTAAATAAGCTATGGCGGATTAAGGCAATAACTGTATTTTCGTAACAATGAACGATAATTTTAAGAAAACATCACAAACCGCTATCGAAGTTAACTCCTCTTAACTCTTGGCAAACAACCATATGGCCCCTGGTGGCAAGCGGTTACTGTAGCTTGCGAAGCCCGTGTATTGCATCACAAAGGACGCTTGCAACACCGGGAGCATCATGCATTTCCGACCCTTCCCCCCTCCCCAATGAGCTCTCACATGCAGGAACACAGCATAAAGTTACTTGGCTGCTATATTTTGTGAGGTGGATTTACTTCCTCAGTCTAGTTGCTCTTTGAATACAAAAATGCTACGCTCTACCCAGGCTTATACGACCTTGCAACATCTTTAGTTGAACCGTAGTCCAAAGATATGATGACCTAGCCTGGCGGATGATCTTCTCTTTTCAATGCAGGAGTCTATCACTTTGCTCCTCCATAATTTTAACATGGTAAGCTTGAGATACCAAAATTAACTTTTAAACAAAAAAAAAACCGCCTTCAAAGTACACTAAAAAGTAAGAAATAACTCTTATCTGACACTGTGTTGAAGTGAGCGAAATCGCATGACGTGTTCTGTAGAAAATATTTCGCGGACTTCAAAACAGTGTCCTCCTTTTTGAAGTCGGTTAAAAATACGTAGCCATGTTAATGTTGTATGATATAATATTTTATTTTTGAATTGATGGACGCTTTCGAAGTCTACTCTCAAATCTCCTCTGGAAGCCATGTCTTGCCAATCTTATAAAGCCTAGAAGCTATCTTTCAGTACTATGTATTCCGCTACTCTCTCATAAAATAAATCACACGTTATGACGAATGATACCTTTAGGCAAGTCCCCAGCCCAATGGATCATACATCTGGTAATTGTTGCCTCCAACCGTTCTGCTTCATCCACACTGGCCTGGCCTTACCAGCTATAGGCCTAAAGCCTTAAGGCCTTACATGATAGATATCAAGGCACTAGCCCACCGCCCGTTAGCCGGACTATTAGTGGCATTTGATAAGAGTAATGGGTATTAATAAGTGATTTAAATAAGACTTGAAGTATTGAACACTTTTCTGCAATTTGATGCTGTGACTACTAAATTACAATTAACGTGATACAGTCTTAAATAGCTGTTAATAATGATCATTTTACTTATTTCCTTCAAGTGACAAACATTTGGCAAAGGTTTGGTGTATGATACAAATGTTATGACATTTTGTCATGCAACACCAATCACGTGGCCAATAAATCAGTGGATTGAATGTCCCAATAAAATAAATCACATGATATACCCACAAAAGACATGTTAAGGACAAATTACGTCAAATAGAAAAAGATAAATAAAGCTTCCCCTTTGCTGAATAAACGGCAATAAATCGACATGCCCTTATGTCAACAGCGTATTAGTAATACTTATATCACCAGTATTATGTGAACTTTATACCCCTTCGCTTTGACGTCGATATGTACCAAAAGTATAGCAGTCAAGGGTCACGATAAATCGGTCGAGTTAAGCCCTCAGATTTGTCGCGGGTAAATCACGCGAAAATTCCAACGATAAACGTCTATATCCGTTTTTCCCACACATTTTCGCGTTTCCCTCTCTCATGTGCTCACTTAATATGACGGTGTTTGCCCTTTTCCCCCTTGCCGTTGCTGATTTTATCCTATGTCATGTCATATTCCAATCTAAAACCAACCCTACGCTGTTCTATAAATAGGTCGCAAATAGATTGTACTGAATTCTGAAAATAAAAATGCGTGTTCTTTTTTCGAAATCCTAGTGAAGTAACACAAACAATCTTTATCGACATAAAAATAGAGTTCAATGTTGGTTGCTGCAATATTTGGCATTTAAACGGTTTTTCACCGATAGGGGAAGTTCGGGTGACATTGTTATACAGTGTATTGCACATTATTGGGTGATTGAATGTACTTAGCTGTTGGAGCGACAAGTTTGATAAGGTGCCCTCGTGTTAAGGATAACACCGATGTTAGGAGGTGGCTACCCATAAAATTCAGTTAGAGGATATTTATTTTATTTGATGTAGGGTAAGTAGCCGCTTATGGCATTTATATCAATATACATTGAATTTTATGGCTATGATTTAGGGCTTAAAATATAATGTAGTTCTTAGCAAGCCCTGTACGTAATTCCAAGTCGCATCTACGTCTACGTAAATGGGCTCCGTTTTCGGCTTGGCCATTATCCTTTGAGTGGGTCAGTGGCAAAAGCAAGCCCAATTAATATACAGACAAAAAAAACAAGTTTGTTTGTTTATCTTCACGCCATAACTACTCAACAGGTCATCGTGAAATTTGGTATGTAGATAGCCAATGGTTTGCAGAAGGACATAGGCAGCATACTTTTTATCCGGGAACGCGGGTGAAACCGCGGGCAGCTAGTATGTATATAAAAATACAGACATCACTTTCTAAACGGATCAATTTGATTATTCGCATGTACCACTCTATTGGTACAAGAGTACGCTACAATTTAATTTTAAATACATGCCTAACATATCTCACAATGTTGTAGAAACATAAACAAATTAATATGTTCCCACACCCATCGGCGCCATATTGGTTTGGGAGCTGCGCGTGAGTAGACTCTACCGTTTATTTATTGAGAAGATTGTTCACTTATTGAGATGCTGATTTGTAAGAACTTGAAATGAAATTCATTATTATAACAGGTGGAGATTTTGAGATGGCATATTTTCAAAACCTATGTTGGGTTATTGCATGCTGAATAACTTTTACTATGGGACCAATAGCGAATTTTCATTTTTTTTTCATCTTTTCTTACAAAATGTCAACCTTGATTGATCATAAATCATAATGTTTGAAAAGTTTTTTTTTTTTTGAGAATTCAGTGTTGGTCCCATAGTAAATGTTGCTCAGCATGACTAATCCAACATAGGTTTCGAAAATATATTATGCCATCTCGAAATCTCCACCCAGTATATTCAAATTAGCCCCCTTTAACACTATAGGGGCCTAATATGGGGTCGAACTCTTTAACGAGCTTTAGCTTTCGGTGACGGAAAATATCGTGAAGAAACTATAACACGGTTGTAGGGTACTTTGAAATATTCACCAGCCTGCGGGGCCACCATTGATGAAGATCATCCAATGACGCGGTACGACGAAGACCATTGGTAGGCCGTCATTGGATGAAATTCAGATATAGTGTTCATTACGATGACCACCCAAGATACGTGGTAGCCCCACTAGCTACCCTCAAGTTGAAAATCTGTTACCAAGCACTTATTGGTATGTTTCGACAGTTCTACACTAATAATATAATAAAGCGGAAGAGTTTCTTTGTTTAAACGGGCTAATCTCAGGAACCATACGGATTCGAAAAAATCATTCACTAAAACGAAACTACATTTTATTACATTTATTGGGCGTCTTTTTCAGTACCTATATTGATTCCTTTCCATCCAAAGGTTGTCTGGAAGAGATCGCTTCTTAGCGATAAGACCGCCCATTGTACAGTAATTAATTTTAAGTACTTTTGTTCTCTATGTTGTTTTTGTTTTTTGGTGTACAATAAAGAGTTATCTATCTATCTCTATCTACATTATCCCCGAGTATTAATAAATATCCTGGGACATTCCTCACACACGGTCATCTGATCCCAAACTAAGCAGAGCTTGTACTAAGGAAACCAGATAACTGATATACCTAATACACTTTTTTTTTTTTTGTAAATACATACTCAATATAGGAGGACACACAGACATGTTCATGCACAAAAAAGCATGTCCTGTGTGGGAATTAAACCCACGACCCGCGGCGTGATAGCTGGAATCTTAACCAACTGTGTCAACTGGCCCGTCATTATAGGCTACTTTTTATCACGGGAACGAGGGTGTCCGCGCGAGTCAGCTAGTATTTTTAAGCCGGCAACAAGTTGGTAATCCCCTAGTAGGTAAACCATCAACTGGACTACCTGCCCAAAAAAAAAACGCAACAAAACTGCAATACAAACATGAACGTCAGCCAGTTAATTTCACATTTCGATTAAGAGTAACACGCGGCAATAACGCGAACATGGTGTCCCGCTGGTGCGCGCGCGCAACCGACCCTCCTTATTAGTATTGTAATACGAAATCACATATCATTTTGACGTGACATATAGGTACTGCCCTGAGGTTAGATTTGCTTACCTGTAATTGAATTATGGTCCATGGAAATTGCTGTAATTTCTCTCGATTTCAAAATGTTTCTCGTTAGATAGAGGTTGTAAGCTGCTAGTAAAAGCAAAACTAATATTTTTGCTCGGAGAGAGATAGAGTGTAGCTCAAAGAGCAGCTCGACTGGGGAAGTACCTCCACCTTACAGAATACCACAGCCAAATAACATCATGTTGTGAGTAATGTCGCCTGTGCTCATCGGGGGAATGGTCGGTAACGCGTGAGTGATGCCTCGTGTGTTGAAACCGTCCATCGACTACGGTAACCGCTTACCATCATGCAACACACGCGTTAACCCTTCCTTCTTCCCTAAAGACAAAGTTAAAGTCATTTATTCAACTTAGGCCCCAGAAGGGCACTTATGAAGGTCACATTTACTGAAGTTACCACCAGTTCGGAACTCGGCCTTCAACTGAGAAGAATCCGGCAAGAAACTCAGCAAGGTTACATTTTTTAAATATTCTTCGGACAATCTGACTATGTGACAAAACACAACATTGTTATGTGGCTGTGGTATTCGGTAAGGTGGAGGTAGTTCCCCAGTCGAGCTGCTCTTTCAGCGAAGACGCTATGCTCTACCTCTCTAAGCCTACCCGCGCACAGGGCAGCTAGGCTGCGGCAGCCAGGCTACGGCAGCCGAAATATTGATAGGAATTCGTGGCTGCCTAGTGTGCGGGCTCCCATACGCCGTCATATGTTCGAGTGGCTGCCGCAGCCTGGCTGCCTAGTGCGCGGGTAGGCTTACTTACCTTAGTGGTAAGAAAAAGCCTTACCACATGTAGGTACAAGCGAATTATATCGTGTCCAATAATACGAGTCAAAATTTAGGCCTGATAGTGCTTTTGTTACTGATGTTGAATTCAATATTACAAGCTTTTATTTAGTTTCACCTATCCGGTGTGTGTGATCGAATCTTGCAAGTTAAATTTGACCCACTTCCCAGTGTCCGATTGACCTGAAATTTGGAATATATTAGTATATTGGATGACAATGTAAGTACAGGCAACAAAAATTACAGTCACCATGAAAGGCTTGCATAATTTTTTTTGTCTATGTTAGTACTTGTTTGACAAAAACATGGCGAATGTAATAAATATACAGCAAATATGACATCCATGTTGAAATTAGTTCACGTATTATCCTGCGCAAACCATGATATACGAGCGTAATCGTCTATAAAAGTATATTATTAACCATATCATACAATATTCTATTAAGAACAACAAAGGCGGGCCGGTACGAAATGAAATGCCAAACCGCTTAGCATATCGGTTCGTTTGGATCTAAGGCGGTGGTCATGTGGTGATGCAACTGGACTACCGAAGGTTGGTCTAGTGATAGGAAAGGTTAGGTTTTAGAATGGACACTACAACCAGCTTAAAATGTATGTCGTAAAATTTGGAGTGGCGAGAATTGATTTGACACAGGTCCAACAAGATTGGGGTATATGGGTATATCTCATGTTTGTAATTTAATAATCATATCCTATTAATATTATAAACTAGCGGTCCGCCGCGGTGTCACCCGCGTTCCCGAGATAAAAAGTAGCCTATGAGATAAAAAGTACCATATGCTATTTGCGTGCCAAATTTCATGATGATCCGTTGAATAGTTGAGGCGTGAAGGCGTAACAAACAAACAAACTCATTTAGGATGTGAAAGTTTGTATGTGAGGATGTGATTTGTATAGATGTTTGTTACTCTTTCACGCATAAACTACAGAATGGAAATGATGAAATTTGCCAAACGGATATAACATACCCTGGGAAAATGGCAGATAGTTAACAACATAAAAGGAAAGCACGACCCAAGCAGCACGCAAGCATATTCTACATCAATAAACCAGCCCATTTAGAACTTAGAGTTCTTTTAGAGACTTACAAGAGTGTAAAGAACAGTTTTAATACTTATAAGAGTGATTTATGAGATATTATACAGCTCTAGCTGTATAACATTCTTAGTAAGGGATCCGCGTCAGCTTAGGGTTCTTAAACAGAATATCAAAACTCTACTATACAGCGTTAAGAATTTAATAACACTCCAAGCTGGTTTTATCTTTAAAGCTGTATATAGGCTGTATAAAGGGATCCGCGTCAGCTTAGGGTTCTGAAACAGATATTATAACTCTATAATACAGCGTTAAGCTTTTTCTGACACTTCAAACTGGTTTTATCGTTAAAGCTGTATACAGGCTGTATAAAGGGATCCACGTCAGCTTAGGGTTCTGAAACAGATATTATAACTCTATAATACAGCGTTAAGTGTTTTCTGACACTTCAAGCTGGTTTTATCGTTCAAGCTGTATACAGGCTGTATTAAGCATGTGTTCACTTACTTAATACAGCAATAAACGTTCATAACTTAATTAGTACAGCTACTAAGACTTATAACACACTCCAAGTATCGTTTAGGCTGTATAGCAAATTGTCGACATTTTTACATTTACAATAACAACATTTAAATTACAATTAAAGGAATATTTCATAATAACTATAGCCGTATCATGGTTATCAGCTTGAATAATGATCTTGTATACTCATATCCATTATTTATAAATATATTTTTAACTTCCTAACCTTAAAAACAAACACTTATTTACTGTATTTAGTATAATTTCTTTATTTTGGCTTGATTATTTTGTTGGCGCGTGAATATTTTGACGGAAAACATACACAGGTTCACAATAAATTAAAATTTGCACATTGAATTCATCAAAGAACAGCATTAGATATCCATGTCCAAGATTTTATCCTTTCCATTTTAATAACAATATTATGTCGCCATTCAATATGGCTTCGTAAATAGTTTTATTTATTTTATTCTCACATAATTCTCTTCGACAACCTATTTAGAACTATTATTCTTACAAGATACTTATAAGAGGATATCCGTAGAGTATAGGCTGCTCTATACACCTAATAACAGCCCTAATACAGCTTTTATACTTGTCTTTTGTTTATACAGCCTCTATACAGCTCCAATAACGAAATAAGCTGTGTAATGTGGGCCCTTTTTACACTTATAAGGCCTGTATAAGCGCTTATACAGCCTTTTTACAGCCTGAATATTCAGCTTTTAGTATAAGAACGAACTTTAATACAGCCTTTAAACAGCTTGTTATGCTACTTGGGGAGTAGATGATATAGATAGAATAGCAAATTTTGGTGAGAGCTTAGTACCTTGTAGCTAATCTACTACCCTTATATGGAAAACCTGTTGCCAACCATCTACCACTGTGTTCTAGCTGTTGCACTTGACTTCTTGCCCTATTATTACTAATATTTGTAGATCAGTAGCCACTTATTATCATTATTACACCCACACACCCCTATACACACGTTTTATGCTCACACACATATTTTTAGCTACAAATATAGTAAAATTATATTTTTCATTAATATTGTCACTTCAAATTTAAAATAGAATTAAGTATGTACCTTTTATATTATTTTTATTATTTTTTTATAAACGTTTGTTTCCATTTAGATTGATGATTATGATATATTTGTTATGGAAGAGCGGGGTCTCCTGATACAGGTTTATATTAACTTACTAGGCGGCCCCAACCTTGTTTTTGTAATAATGATACCTATTGATTATGAAATAAAAAATACATTATAACACATTATTAAAATTTAAAAAAAACATGCCTATAAATCTCTAAAATCTCAAATCTAGACGCATCTCAAGCCCGGTAGAATCAAGCCGCCGATTCCAATAAAAAATTGAATTAACCTCCACGACTCGTATGGTACACAAGCAAAGGTCACATCATTATAATCTGTGTTATACGTGACCGTCCAAAATGGCGGCGGTCGGCTATTGCTATCTCAACTCGTAATTCGAAATTTCTATTCTCTTGTCGTAATAAAATCATGCGCGCACGCATGCGGGCACCGCCCGTTCTAAATTTAAATTGTTTGTGCATTGTTTTTTTTTGGAGTTTTATTTTCACGTTGATCTTATTTAATTTTAACGGACAACATCATGATGAGTATGATGACTTTCAAAACATGTAGTATTTTACACTAGACCTCTCTTTTACTACTTACAACTTAATGGTGCGTCCATGCTACGCGAGCCGAACCTCGAACGAATAGGATTCGTTGGTTGCTCGCGATTTCAAGCGTGGACGTACTTAACGAGCCTTCAACGAGCCTACAACGAGCGCGATGCGAATCCCTGTGTTCGTGAAAAAACTGACAATCGGGCGGAGCGCAGTCGAGCACGCTACGAATGCACGTTAAAAATTCAAAATTAAATTCAAAATCATTTGTTCAAATAGACCTTCGCAGGCACTTATGAAAAGTCGAACTCTAATACTCTAATACCGGTTCGGAAGGTTGCGAAGTTTAGATTTATTATACGAAAAAAAAAATTACAAAGTAAAAATTACAAAGTAAACTGAATAAATATTTAATAAGTAAATAAATAGCAGTTCGAGGCTCGCAAGCCCGTCGACACTACGCGAATCGTGCTCGTAGTGTGCTCGGCTCGTGCTCAGTTCGCCAAGCATGGACGCACCATTAAGTTTATGAGGACTACAAGTCCTTCTAAAAGGCGTCTCCAATATTTGGCTGATGTGTCCTGTCTAGTCTTACTTCTCACATGTTTATATGAAATGAAAGCATGATTGGTGAAAAACGGGCAAAACTAAGGGGCGGTCCTAGATAAAAAATATAAGGAAAATAGGCTTGAAGGTAAAAGGCAGTACATCGTGACTGAACGTCTTCTAGGCAATCTAGCGTTCCCTTCATAATAATGACCAAAAGTATAGAATGATTATGTTTATATACCTCTAAGATATTAAGCATATGGGCCGTGCGTTGCTAATCCTGTAAAAATCTCTTGAAACCCTTTTTGTAGAACTCCACTGCCTTGTGAAAATCACGGCGGGAGATCATTACACAGCTATTGAAACCGTACAGTGCGAGACAATTTTGGTTCAAACGTGTGATGATTGACTCCCCGTCCATGGATGGTAGGAAGTTTAACATCATCATCATCATATCAGCCCATTGATTTCCACTTCGAACGGTTCTGGGCCGCTTGCATCCAGCGGCGCCCAGCGACTCTGACCAGGTCGTCGGTCCACCTGGTGGGAGGTCGTCACGCTCGGCACTTTCCAGTAAAGGTGAGCTATGCTCGGAATTTCTCTACGTGACAGGGTCCGAAATGAGGACATTCGTAGGAGAACAAAAACGACGGACATAGCTCGTAGAGTTAGTAAGCTGAAGTGGCAATGGGCAGGCCACATCGCTCGAAGAGCCGATAACCGATGGGGAAGGAAGGTTCTCGAGTGGTCGTACTGGAAAGTTTAACATATTGCGAGACAATTCTAAGAAGAAACAGTATGTGAAGGCCATTTGTATATCAGGAACTACAATCAAGCCATTCTAGTGTGAATATAACCGAACACTCGACTAAACGCGACATTTATCTCCTTATCTCCCATTTCAACTCCTAATTAGTAATACTAGATAGCAATTTGCACTCTAGCTCATTGTTGCGACACACAAACATACAAACATACGAAATGTCAACTAGATACACGTTGTTAGCACTTTAACGACTAATTAAAGTTAGATCGTGATTTAAGAACAATAGACGCGTGGTAAAAGGGGATTGTATAAAGATAATGGGTTCTGCGACATTGGTTTTTCTAATGGAGTATTTTTGATACGTGTTTTTCAGAAAGTCTTTCTGAGAAAAAAAAACCTCTTACAATCTAGGGCTAGAGTGAATAGGTTTCTACTGGATAAGTATGTTCAATCTTAGGCTTTAACATCATCCTTTACGGGCGGGACAGTGGCCAAACTAAAAAAAATAAAAATAAAAAAAAACTGACCAAATCTGAGAACTTGCTTTGGATCAGCAGCTGTCTCTGGATGACAAAATATAAGGATTAATTTTCCACAAAAATATTTTCCTAATTAAAATGTCCTAATTCCATAAATATTACAACCCTAGTGCGATGTTGCGCAATGCAATGTAATAACAATTTCAGTGACAGCAAATGGGTGCATTCCCCTCATATTATCGAACATTATGTGCGGAGTTGGCGCGGACAAAAGTCCGCATTACTACAATAATATGTTATTATTGTGCGACACAGGTTATCTGATCCGTAATATTTATCTGCGTCCAGTATATGCATGACAATTTTATAGATTATTTAAATGGCCACGCGTATGTACGTGTATATGAAGGATTTTCAGAGAAATACTATTTTGATCTTTCAAGATAAAGTTTTATTTTGATTAGAATTTTCAGTACTAAATGATTAAAAGAAAAGACAAAAATATATGTAATATTATAAATGCGAAAGTGAGTTTGTTTGTTTATTTGTTACGCCTTCACGCCTCAACTACTCATGCAACTAACTAATATTATAAATGCAAAAGTGAGTTTATTTGTTTATTTTTACGTCTTCACGCCTCAAATACTCAACGGATCATCATGCAATTTGGCATGCAGATAGCTTATGGTATGGAGAAGGACATTCTAATTTTTATCGAAAGACTTGATTTCATTTAACCAGATCCCTTCTCTCAACAACATGAATGTCTGTGGTGTTTCAGTGTTTAGCCTTATATGTGTTAATTTAACATATACTGCGTAAACAATAAGCTGAGAGAGCGCGGCTGATCTTTCCCTTTGTCTGGGACATGCGCAGCTCACCGAACTGCGCCGGCGCCGGTCGCAGATACCCTCCACTAACTTTGTTTATACATACCCAGAACCAATTCTATATAATATTATGAAACGTGACAAATAGTTATGATTAAACGAAAGTTTGTTTTAAGTCTAGTTACTAAGGTATATTTTTGAAAAATTCATCTACCTATCTTGTTCCGTTTGAGAGCTTGTTCGCCAACTTGTCAGTGTAAGGGTGATGCGGCAAATATTTTTTGAGCCATCACGTTATAGTTAGGAAAAAAAATGCTAGGTGTCGACAAAATGTATGTACGCTTCTTCCATTCAGCCCTTCTTTCAGTAATTTCAGCATACATCTCTGTTCCAGGCTTTTTTCTCATCTAAGTACCATCGTATGTTTTCGCAGTTGAACGTCAGAACAAGATCTTCTAGCGTATACAGCATGGGGTTCTTCAAAAAGGGTGTGAAGTGATTTCTTCAGGGTCGGCAATGCGCGAGTGATACCCCTGGTGTGGCAAGCGTTCATAGGCTACGGTAACTGCTTACCATCAGGCGGGCCGTATGCTTCTTTACCAACTTAGTGGTATAAAAAAAAACATTGGGAATAAATCAGTTCATACTCACTTCTCAAATCAAATCAATGCAAGGAAAATTTCCTTATTTTTTCTTATGGCAAGTTCTCCGCAGTATACTATCTAAAGAACTATTATCGCAAGCCTACTGCCCTAGTTTTATGAGACAATTATAAGCAATGGTATATGAGACCCATTCAACAAAGGTAACCAAACAAAGTAAGTAACTGCGTAACGTTACAGCCTCTGTAGTCCCAAAATAGCGAGCACAAATTAGCGCACCCCTATTTGACAGGCAAACAGTGCGTTGATGTTCTTAGGCTGGGTTCACAACATTTAACATTATTTATAATATTATACAAGTTAGGTTGGATCAGATGTATTTGATCCTGTGTAAGGATTACGTACCTAACTATATTGCAATCGATCGAAACAATCTTTTAATCGGTAGAAATATTCCAAAATAATAAGTCCATTTCCAATAAAGTAGTAGTCCAATAGTAACGACCTTGACGGGCCAGTTGGCGCAGTTGGTTAAGACGTGGAGTCTTAAACTATAGCGCCGCAGGTCGTGGGTTCGATTCCCACACAGGACATACATTCGTGTGCATGAACATGTCTGTATGTCCTGAGTCTGGGTGTAATTATGTATATTAAGTATGTATTTACAAACAAAAAGTAGTATATGTATTATATCAGTAATCTGGTTTCCATAGTACAAGCTCTGCTTAGTTTGGGATCAGATGACCGTGAGTGAGGAATGTCCCATCATATTTATTTATTTATTTATAGTAATTTTTCCATAAAACATAATATGTAAAACTATGATATGAGTCGTGTGACTCATTTTGGACGAAATTTCTGTAATTTCTCATGACCCACCCATAATTTCTACAGTATTCCACACTTCTAAACTAAACCTAACCGCCACTAGGTCTAGACTAACTATCAGCCATAACTCAACAATGTCGCGAGCGCATACCCGCTGCGTTTTGTCGCCGACGAGATTGTCGCTGTCGACAATGTGTTGCGCAACTGTGTCGTTGAAACGCGATAATTTGTCGCTAGATATCGTTCGACACACGTTATTACTTACCTGTGTCAGGACGTAGTCTTACTATCGACGATTGAGCGAGTGGTCAGCATATATCTCGCGGGAATTGAAAATAAAGTGTTAGGTACCCTTACATAGGTAGTTGGGCTGCCTAATAATAGTGACTCTGATAGATATGAGAATAACAAAACTCAATCTAATGGTGCGTCCATGCTTGGCGAACCGAGCACGAGCCAAGCCACGAAAGAGCACACTGCGAGCACGATTCGCGTAGCGTGGACGGGCTTGCGAGTCTCGAACGAGCGCGATTGTCAGTTTTTTCACGTACAAAGGGATTCGCATCGTGCTCGTTGTGGGTTCGTTCGTGGCTCGGCTCGTGCTCGATTCGCGTAGCATGGACGCACCAATACATTGTTGTAGTAATAAAAAAAAACAATTGCCGCATGTATGGAAAATAATCGCTTGAGCGGCTCAACCGATTTGGCTGTTTTGTGTGCTAGAAATTATCAGGACGGAGGTTTTTGAGAGTACAGCGTCTGTTGGGTCAGTTAGTAAGTAAATAAAATATCCTGAGACATCTTTGAAAAATAGCCTGGTCCAAAAATAAGCCAAGCTTTAATGAGGATACCAGATAATGATAACAGCTGCTGGAAGAAACTGGTGTTTAGTGACCAGCCAGTTGGGACTAAGCACCCTAGCACCGTGGAAAATATTTAAAGTATAAAAAACTGTTTTAACAAAAAAAAATAACCACCGAAAAAACTGAAAAGCAAAAAATAATAAACCTTTTCAATATATAGAATTTTGAATATAACTTGAATTTTATAAGGTTTTGCAGTCTGGGACAAACCAATAACCTACGTAGGTATGTTTTTTTTTGGAATATTTAGTTATCGCGACGACTTGTAAACCTCCTCCGTTTGTTCCTCGGTTAAAAAGTATCCAAGCTCATGTCTACTCGATAACTTGCTACTTACAAACCCATGGCTGCTCTAGTAGGACATATACCTAAAGCAAGGGAATTCTGGCCATTTTAAAGCTGTTCAAAATGCACGATTTCACTTGTCGCTGTTTTGTGTGTGCCTTTCGTAAGCTGAACATTCCTTCGTTACTTATGAATAGCAATACGCTGTTTTGCATCGACTCTGTATATTAGAAGTCGTGCTGTTGTCACTCGGTTTCCTTCTGTAACTAAAGCTTCTGTTTTTACTAGGTTCACTTGTATGATATTTATGATTTTATCGGAATAAATTTTAACCATTTAAGTGCAGTCCACTTTATTAACAATATTGTTTTTGTTGTTTGTTTTAAAGTACAATTTTATCAGCCGCATATTGTGGTCGTTGCTGGGCATAGGTTACCCTGGCATACGTGCCACTATGTCTTATTTACTCATGCCTTTGACGTATCACATAATATGTTCTTGTCTTTCAATATAAAATGCCTGTACCATAATGATGTTTGCTAAAATCCATATAGTAAAACCCAAAAAAGTACCTTATGGTGCGTCCATGCTACGCGAAGCGAGCACGAACCGAGCCTCGAACGAACAGGATTCGTTCGTTGCTCGTGATTTCAAGCCTACAACGAGCGCGATGCGAATCCCTGTGTTCGTGAAAAAACTGCCAATCGGGCGGAGCGCAATCGAGCATGCTACGAATGCTCGTTCGAGGCTCGCAAGCCCGTCCACGCTACGCGAATCGTGCTCGCAGTGTGCTCGTTCGTGGCTCGGCTCGTGCTCGGTTCGCCAAGCATGGAAGCACCATTAGATAGCGCCACCTATGAGACACAAAAAAGTAAAATCCCTTTTCCCACTGTCACAAAATATCTATTAGTATTTGTGAGATAATTGCCTGCGTATATTTTTCAAAGAAAATAGTTAGCAAACATTATTTCTTACAACCATTGCACATTCATAACTTAATAGATATGAATGCCACAAAATAGTATTTCTATTGCACCAGATAGTCTGTATTCAAATTACCAATTGCTTGGAACATGAAAGATCTTATCACATCAATAGTTCAAAGTTAGCACGAAATCTGTGTGATAAATTGAACGAACAGAACTCATAATTATTTGTAAGTATTTTGTTTTATTGTTAAACTAACTTCATTGTTTTTCGAAACATATTTATAATTTAGTTTAACACGTTTTTTTATCTGACTTTACCTTTGATAACCAGTTACGAAGACTTTAGGTAGTTATTAGTACATTAATTACCAACTTTTTTGCATTGATATTAGTATTAGAATACATTTGGGTAATTCATATACCTACTGTATCACATTTGGGGTCTGTGGTTCCTGACCTTTTTTTTTTTTTTCGTGGTGAAATCCTCATAAGATACCCGACCGCCTCGGGGGTAGCGGCCAGGTTATGCCGGACTTGTACCGGCTAAAACCCCGCGGTGGTCGTCATCTGCGCTGTAGAGAGGGCTCTCGTGTACCAGCTCACCCCTCTAAGCGCGGCGCTTTGATAGCTCGTCCCGGGGGAAGTATGACACCTCCCCCCAGCACCCTCGCTGTGCTATCGCACGATGAGTCTGACGTGTTTCCTGACCTACAGCCTAGATGCCTTATTTTCAGGATATTAACTACTACTGGGGTCATTCGACAGCTAAACGTAACACCATTTTTATTAATAATGCATTTCCTTCAAATAACCCGACCCATTTAAATGAACAAGTGACATATTTCGAAATAATTTCTAAGTGAGTGTATTTAAAAATCCCACGTGTTATAAAGTGAAGCTTTAAAATCTAAAGTAGGTAGTCATGAGGAGATAGATGACCATTAATTTGTCCCGTATCTTGTGACAATGGAGTGAAGAGCGCCGCATCCTATACTGTCGACATTGTAACGGTGTGTATGTATAGGGTGCTCTATACATTATTATAACAAAAAATTATTGCTTAAATAGAGAAAAGTATAACTTTTATGAATTGAAAGTAACAAATATTAATAAAAATGGTACTCAGTTTCATTGGCATTTGTTACTATTGTTAATTCCCTTATTCGTAAAGATCGGTTAAAATAACGAACGATTAGATATACGACTTTTTATTTATCAGGATTATTCGATTACGCTTTATCAGGGCCTAAGTTGAATGAATATTTTATGATTTTGATTACACATTTTTATTCCTTAGTTCTTTTACTAATTTACAATAACAGTTAAAGTGAAGAAATAAAAATAACTAAATCTTCACAAGACACGGCCACCTGATTACTAACCAAGCAGAGTTTGTCCTGTGGAATGATAACTAAGTATGTTACTTAGAAGGATTCAAAAATAATGGTAATATGGCTATGACGTTACACACCGGTTCCAACGGAAGACCAGCGCTGGTTTATCAAGAACTAGCATTATGCTGAGATGGGACCGTTTTGTGGCAAATTGTATTTTAATCTTTTTTGTTCTCCTTTGTTTTCTAATGTTTGTACCTATTTCTTTGTTATGCACCACTTGCCTTGAATAAAGTTATTTTATTTCTTTCTATACATACATTTGCATAGGTAAACTATTTATTAGTACTACTTAATCCTACCCAATTTTGAAAAGGCGACATCGGTACATAAAAAAAAATATGATAATTTCGTCTCTGAGTTAATTCCTCCGTTTCATAAACTTTCTAGTCAATATAAAATAAATAAACATCATCCTATACTTGGCTCATCTCATCCCGATATGATCTAAAGCCGTCTTGTCACTCGTCAGCTCTCAGCTACCACCTACTATAATTGATGCTGCGAGCTTCGTCAACGGGGGCTCTATCTTTACATGTTTTGTTAATCGCGTCACGTGGCCTTTATATTTGTATTTTTTTTTAGAATGCCACCCTATAATAGTTTTAAAGATTCGTTGGTGTACTTTAAATATGTCAGTAGAGTCTTATATTTAGATAATTTAATGTGAAATTTTGGTTTTTCTCCCGCGTTGTTGTAGGACTGTATGTGTGCCATTGTGTAACACTCCGTTCTACAAGTGATAGAACAAACATAGGGAGGTAAAGTCTCTCCTCAGACTTCTAAACCGCTTGTGAGCTCGGGATTATCGATAATTCTAATAGCACGTCGCTGAACCGAGTCTAAAAGCCCAAGCTGGTATCCTGGTGTTCCCGCCCACAGATGACAGTAGTACTCCATATGGGGCCAGACTCATCAAATTGCAGTTTTAGCCCCGATGAAAAGTACTGCTTCGCTCTACACCCAGATCTTTTGATGCCAGTTTGACCTTGTCGTCTAGACTAAGAAACATTGATATCAAGTCCAGAAGTATCTTTTATAAAGTCTTTCGTAGGTATCTGGTTTACAAAACAGTAGACAAGTAGGTACATAGATTTTTGTGATTGTTTAACGAACAAAGAAAGCGTACATTTTAATCGCTATAACTAACCTGAAAACATCAATTAAAAAAAGATTCTCCATGCATGCTTAGCATCCACCACTACCGAATTTAAATTCCTAGCACAGTTCATCAAAACTTAAGCCCAATCAATATATTTAAAATAAAAAAGCATAACGGTAATATAACTCGGTACTCTTTTTAAAAAGCTCCATCGTTCATCAACCCGAAGCGTTAGAACAAAAGCTCTTCGAAAAAGGTATCAAAAAACCGATTTATATATAAACAGTTCATAGATAAAGCTTTTAAGTTAAAGATAAGTACGTGATGATCGATTGTGGGAATATTTAAGATGGGCTGGTGACAGTAAGTTACATTTAAGTTGGCTCTAACTTGATCTTTGCTTAGCGTATGGGCCGGGATGTGATAGCATCAATTGAGTGCGACCAACTGGTTTTGATACTTGATTTTTATTATTTGTTGCTTTATTTCTTGTTACCATTTAGTTTACTTCGTTCGATCATATTTATATTGATTTAAAAGAAATAGACTAAATAAACAAAATATTAAACAAGTTGTATATAGATTGATATGCGCTACAAAAGACGTCTACAGAAGATAAAAAGTAATTAAAAGTATGCTTTTCAGCTCTTTACACTACTAGGCTCTGCAATTCCATATCCGATTGAGATCTGGTTGTTGATTAGAAGGGAATATTTCATATAATTATGCTTCATTACAACCAAAAAAAGTTGAGAATACTTGACTTCAACGATGTCACTAGAAAAGTAGTATAGTATAAACCAAAGAACGTCGAATTCCATGAGAAAGGTCGTGAGATAGAATTCTACAATGAGCTTGAGCATTCGGTGAAGGATAAAATTCCTGAGGAAACCACAGCACGATCGTACGATATTAAGTAGTTCTCGCCTGGCTGGCTACCACCCTCAAGTTGAAATGTACCAAGTACCTATTAGTATGTTCTAGCAGTTTGCACTTCAGTCTCAGATGCCATTTGCGATGACATACACATACCATTTTTTTTTTTTTTATACAATTAAGTCGGTAAACAAGCATACGGCCCCCTGATGGTAAGCGGTTACCGTAGCCATATGCACGCTTGCAACACAAGAAGCATGGCTCACGCGTTACCGACCTTTCCCCCCTCCCCTATGAGCTCTGGCGACCTTACTCACGCGCAGGAACACAACTTTACAAAACATAAAGTTATTTGGCTGCAGTATTCTGTAAGGTGGAGGTACTTCCCCAGTCGAGCTGCTCTTTGAGCGAATAAACGCTATGCTCTACCTCTCTCAATTGACTTAAAAAAGTGGTTTCAATAGAACAAATATCAAAACCTGTCGAACTGAGTGCAATTGAAATGCCTCTCTCATACATTATGCGGCTGACATACATTATAATATAATCCACATAATCATATTTCTCATAATAACGTCATTAGAATTAGTGCAGTCACAACAGCGACGTGTGCGGTCGGTAAGTTGCTAGGGTTGCCAACGTTTGAGTATATGTACAAGTAATAGGCGACAGCGATGAAAACGTATTCCTGGAGACGGCTGTATGATCTACATTTATTTCCCCCAAAATGTTGATAGACAAGTGCATTAAAAGACACACTAGATGTCCAGCACTTTAACCATCTAGGACCTGCGGGGCTGCCGCGTAAGTGAACTTCATTTAAATGGTCTTCTTTTGATCGCTTTAAGTTAACATTTTATAAATCTCTAGATAAGAGAGTATTTTAAGAGAGGTAGAGCTTAGCGTTTAGTCGCTTAAAGAGCAGCTCGACTGGGGATACTTCTACACCTTACAGAATACCGCAGCCAGATAACTTTATGTTGTGTTCCTGCGCGTGAGTAAGTTCGCCAGTGCTCATGGGGGAGGAGGGTTGGTAGCGCGTGAGTGATGTCCAGTATTTTGCAAGAGTCCATATGGCTACGGTAACCACTTACCATCAACGTATTACAACGGGCTGAAAGCTTGTTTACAGACTTCATCGTATAAAAAAATGGAATTTCAATATAGACTTATGAGGTAGCCTCGCTGCTCCTGTTTGCCAAATGGGCTTTTTGCTTACAGAACAATCTCTATGAGGTAATATTTGTGCTCGTTGGTTCATCTACTATGCGGGCACGACTTGGATGACCATCCAATAAATAAATAAATATCCTGGGACATTCCTCACACACGGTCATCTGATCCCAAACTAAGCAGAGCTTGTACTATGGAAACCAGATAACTGATATAATACATATACTACTTTTGTTTGTAAATACATACTTAATATACATAATTACAACCAGACTCAGGACATACAGACATGTTCATGCACACAATGCATGTCCTGTGCGGGAATCGAACCCACGACCTACGGCGCAATAGGTGGAATCTTTTACCAGAGTCTTAAACAACTTCGCCAACTGGCCCGTCCATTGAGTTGAAACTTTGAACAGATATACATGTTATAGGTGAAAGTTTCTGAAATAGTAACAAAATATTAAAGATACATTGCTACGGTCGTGCACTGGTAGCTAGTCCACACTTAAAAAAACCGGCCAAGTGCGAGTCAGACTCGCGCACCGAGGGTTCCGTACAAACCTGTAGGTATATAAGTAAATGGTAGTATAGACCTGAGTATTTGATATAAATTTCAATTTATGACGTATTAAAAAAAAACTACTTACTAGATCTCGTTCAAACCAATTTTCGGTGGAAGTTTGCACCGTAATGTACATCATATATTTTTTATAGATTTATCATTCTCTTATTTTAGAAGTTACAGGGGGAGGGACACACATTTTACCACTTTGGAAGTGTCTCTCGCGCAAACTATTCAGTTTAGAAAAAAATGATATTAGAAACCTCAATATCATTTTTGAAGACCTATCCATAGACACCCCACACTTATGGGTTTGATGAAAAAAAAAAATTTGAGTTTCAGTTCTAAGTATGGGGAACCCCCAAAATTTATTGTTTTTTTTCTATTTTTGTGTAAAAATCATAATGCGGTTCACAGAATACATCTACTTACCAAGTTTCAACATTATAGTTCTTATAGTTTCGGAAATAAATGGATGTGACATACGGACGGACAGACAGACAGACATGACGAATCTATAAGGGTTCCGTTTTTTGCCATTTGGCTACGGAACCCTAAAAAGCAGACGTAAAGTTGGAATGTATACTTTTTTGAGTGGAAGAGAACGGGTTCCCAAGTACCGCTGTCGGAATGTACCGATAGGTGCTTCACAACTGTTTTTCAACGACATTCGCCATTTGACATCACTACCATTGCCGTGAAAAATAATGTCTTGGTAGGTTGTCGTTTCATCCTTCAGTATCCTATCCTTTATTTTGTAAAATAAAAAGTATGTGTGTATACCTACTAATGTTTTGGAAAAAATAGCCAATATATAGTCAGATTGTTAAAAAAAAAAAAATGTTACCTTGCTGAGTTTCTTGCCTGTTCTTCTCAGTTGAAGGCCGACTTACAAACTGGCGGTAACTTCAGTAGCTTTGACCTTCATAGATGCCCTTCTAGGGCCTAAATTAAATAAAAGGCTTTGACTTTGAGTACTTTAGTTTCCATTAGTGGTACTTTTGTAAAGTTAGGTTTGACTCTATTCTCAATTAAATCGCTCATGAAAGCTCGCTATCGCTGCCCACTTCGCTTATGACTTGCACTGTATGAAATTTACAAAAAGTCACGAAAGTGGAACGTGTGTGGGGCGTTTAATGTCCTCTTATTATATGTGAGCAAAGGTCGAAGCTGGCATGAATGGAGATCCTTATCCTGGTACCGGAACGGAAGTTGGGAGAATTCTTTATTGTTTTATGTGATGTGATGACGATTGCCGAGTAACGTGTCCTTTTAGTATGATAAACCTGTTCCTGTTCCCCATGGCTTCATCTGCGAACTTGGGATGAAAATGAAACATTTCAAAAATTTATTTTTTTTAATTTGGCCTTTAAGGTTTCTTCTTGAATTAAAATAATTAGGTTGAGCCTCATCAGAATAATCTTGACTAACGATTCATTGCCACACAGTCCCGCTGTTTATATGAATGTTCACTATGACAGTGGCTTTGTGAGCCTGAAGGCCTAAAACTTTTACAGCAGCATATTATAAGTGATGTGACCACGACATGCCTAACGTGTGACAATACCTTTGGGTCAAAGCTCTGTATCAACTACAAGTGCTTATACGTTCGGTAGATTTAACAAAATTTTCATAAAACCCTAAACACAACAAACTTCAACAAACGTATCAACCGAACGGTACATTTAACCCTTGTCACATGCAACACCAAATAAAATAAACCCTTCACTCGCCACATAAAATAAACTCAATTTTCCTCGGGTTGCTCGCGAAATCTGGCGGCATTTCCACCGAAAATCGTCCCACGAGTTCCAGCCTATACGTGTACGTGTGTTACGTTGGGGGTAACATAGACACATTATATGGGTTTGTCGTGTGCGAGCAACAGGTGGCAGCCCGTAGGGTTAACGGCGCATTCCAAATGGTTGGTAGAGTGCTCTACATACATGCTCGTGACTCGATTCGAATACATTACAAATATTAAAATAAAGGCGCCGGGATTGATTTGGTAACTTTAAAGGTACATTCGGTTGTTACAAAATGCTAGAAATAAGCAAAATTTAAATGTATGTTAAAAGAATATCTAATATGTCTACGTTTCTACAATAAAGTACCCAAAGAAATCCAAGAACTACCTATAAATAGATTTAAAAAGATAGTAAAACAGAAGTTATGCAAGAGAGGGTATATAAAGTTTCTGATTTTGTAGGTGACAAGAATGCATTTGAATGAATTGTTCGCTTCGCAGGCTATTTTTATATATATTTTGTAAATTGTAATACTTCTAAGTACCCAATTTTTTTTAAAAGACTTTGTGAATTTCTTGCCGTAGTCTTCTCAGTTCAAGTTGTGTTTGGAGCCGGTGTAGAGTAATTTTGTTAACGGTCATAAGTGCTTTATCTGGGCCTACATTCAATAAATACTTTTTGAATTTTGAACTCGTTGATTTCAAAATGATTATAGCAGAAATTAAATTTCAATTGCACACAAAATCTGCAAACGAAAACTGATTCAGTTTATATGAAGGCTAATTGAAATTGTTATCAAATAGCCTTATAGTGTAAGCTGGATTTGGTATATCGCCATATAGCTTTTAGGTAGACTGTTTTTTTACACTTGGACAAACCCATGAATAATGATTAACTTAAATATATATAAAAAAAAAACTAAAAGTTACAAGTTTTTATTTATTTAAGTTGCTGTAATTCGAAAAAACACAACCAGTAAAAAAAAAATGTAGAGCAGTACCAAACCAAATAAATACCGTTGCCACTACACGGAAAACATTTTCTCATATATGGTGGAAAATCTCCGGAGTTAATGCGTGTTGGGGGCCCATGTCGGATAATTTATGTCCCACTTTTGTTTTACGATGCTGCCACAGAGTATATCATAATACGCCGACACCAAAAGCGTTATGTTTGCCACACTATATTGTTTATGAATGTGATATACTGATTTATTATACACTGTGGTCTGTATTTCAGATTTTTGAGCTACCTGCTCCTGAACTGGTTTTAAACGGTTCGCTGTTTAGTTTGAAAGCACTGCATGTATTTATGACTCTGTTATACATAATTTACTTACTACGTACTTAATTTCTTACATTTTTATCACCATAATTTTTATCAGCTTTTCTAGAAATTTTTGACTCTAATCCGCTCTTGATTAGAGTCTAAAATAGTGATATGACATTATTTTCATTTAGATAATGCCCGAACTAATATTCAAATAACAGTAAAAGATCTTATAACATGACTCTCAAATTTTTCGTTGAAATTGAATTTCACCTACCCCATAACATGACAAACCATAATCACGTACTGGTATCAACACCGTGAACGTTTAGCGTAAATGCCTGATAAGGGGAGACGTCTCACGGGAGTTGATGTGATTACCCCATTACAGAATATGTTGAGTGTATTCGCTTGGCTGAGTATCAGATTTTGGGGAAAGATTCTAAATTTGAATCAATTGTCACAAAGGGTATTTAATTAAATATTTATTGAAAGTAATCCAAATAGTAGGTAGGTTCAAAACTATGACATATGGTCTTGATGAGTACGTTAATCGTACTATCAACACATAGCAAAAACCACTGGAGTCTAAAACCTGAAATTGTACACAGTCACACAGGCTCCCTTCATAACGAAGGCATCCACGAAGAACGGAACTTTGGAAATTGAATTCCTAGAAGTGGAACTTGACTGACTGACGTATCAACGCAAAGGTTAAACCGCAGGGCCTAGTAATTTGTTCACACGTTTACTAAAATAATATAGGCTATCTACTAATGATGGGTATTTTAAAAATACACCTTAGTTAGGAGGTAAATTTGGGGATCACAAGTAAAAACAGGTAAGAAAGCCAGTTGCTCTCTTATCTTTTCTTTATTATATAGGCCTGTGGGTTTGACTGTAATTCACCGCGGTGAGTGATGCTGTGGACGAAGGTGGTATAAGAACACAAAGCCGAGAAAGAAAGAAGAAGGAAGAAAATATATTTATTGTGATGTACAGTTGCGAACTAAAAGTTTACCACCTAACGGCCGGTTCACGGCCCGTTCACACATGGGAGTCCGTTTTACTGGTACGTTTTTAACGGATACGTCATAAATTTATGCGCTGTTCACACATAGGCACCGTATAACGTTCAACGAATCCGTCATTACAGGATGCGATGTGTGAACAGAAAAATGTGAGTCAAACAAAACCTGTCGCATCACTCCCCCTCCTACACCCCGCACACACCGCCCGCCACGCACACAGTATCTATCCGTTAAAATTCTACGTATCCGTATATTTTTACTGTTCCGTCGTCCAGTATTCGATGACAAAACGGAATGTAATTTTTTTACGGAACGATATTTTTTACTGTATACAGAATACTGTGCCATGTGTGAAGTCGCTCATACAACTACATACGCCATCGACGAAAAAAAAACGTACACGATAAAACGGAACAGTAAAACGGAGACATGTGTGAACCGGCCGTCACACATGTTTTTTTCGTCGATGGCGTATGTAGTTGTATGAGCGACTTCACACATGGCACAGTATTCTGTATACAGTAAAAAATATCGTTCCGTAAAAAAATTACATTCCGTTTTGTCATCGAATACTGGACGACGGAACAGTAAAAATATACGGATACGTAGAATTTTAACGGATAGATACTGTGTGCGTGGCGGGCGGTGTGTGCGGGGTGTAGGAGGGGGAGTGATGCGACAGGTTTTGTTTGACTCACATTTTTCTGTTCACACATCGCATCCTGTAATGACGGATTCGTTGAACGTTATACGGTGCCTATGTGTGAACAGCGCATAAATTTATGACGTATCCGTTAAAAACGTACCAGTAAAACGGACTCCCATGTGTGAACGGGCCGTTACGGTCTATAATCGCTTGCACATTTCTGTTTCATAAGGTTGACCGGAAATAAAATTTTTATTGATATACGTGGATTGTATTTGACATGAAAAAATTCAGAGGTGTTAAGCTAAGTATTGAGTTCGAATGACAATTATAATATATCACAATAAGTATAATAATAAAAAAAAACATTTGATTAAATGAGTTTACCATTATCAAAAAGACATTGTCAGCCTTTTTGCTGTGTATGATACATAAAAAAACATTTCATAATTTTAAAATGTTACTAGGTATGTTTATTGATATGACATATTAGACCTTATTGCGCACAGTATTAGATGGAATTCAGTTTGAAATGTGATAAACATTTTCAGACAGCGACTGTAAACAATATATACGCAAATAACATACAGGTAAATCATCGGTAACAACCAGTGTACGGGCGGCCGGGGACCTCGTGTAATAAGACGCCGCTTAGGACGAATGCGCGAATCGTGAGATCCCTTTTCCCGTACTTTATTTTATTTGCTGGATTGCCAAGGGCGTCATGAAAAGCCGTATGGTTGGTATATAAACGATTTATTTATTGAATTTTAACACTTCTGTGACAATCTGTCTGAATACAATAATTAACAAACTTTTTAAATTACATAGATGATTTACACAAATATACGTAGACAATGGGTGCCTGATGCTACACTGATATTTTTACTTAGCCGCTACTATGGCATCTGCCTTACTGTTTACCGATGAGGTAACTAACTAGCCGCTACTGTGGCATCTGCCTGACGTTATACTACTTGATGGTAATCTCAACTTGGCATCTGCCTTACTTGGTACTGTCCCGGTACTGTCCTACTACTGTGACATCTGTCTGACTACTACTACTACTATACTTAGTAGATACTTGCTGTCCTGGAATCGATACTAAATGAGAAAAATGTACTGATTATATGCAAATTATAAACGCTGTGTATACGACTCACGCGGTGAGCGAGTAACTTTTTTACGAGAGAAAACATATCTTTTTCTTGTCTAATTTAAGTGCATTTAAGTAACCTCTCTATCTTGCATATAGCGCTAACCTTGTCTAAAAGTTCTAGAAGGATCTAATCCTAAAAGTGTAGTCCGGTTACCACATCTCCTAAGGTTCTCCGATACATTTTGTCTCCCTTTCGCATATATAAGGAAATTTTATTGTTGATATTTATAGTTCCGGGTAAAATCACGTAAATTTCAAAATATGATCAGGGTTTCATTCAGGGCTTGTAGTAAAACTTATTATCTAGGTCTTACGTTAGGTAATGCGAGTTTATACAGTAATTACATAGTAAGTAGTTGGTGTGCACATATGGTGCTTACGAAACAATTCTAACTAGATTACTATGCCTAATCGAGTGTTTTGTTGACATGTTAACACTTTTTTGTTAACTTAGGTTTCAACATGAATACTAACTTTATCGTGTAACAAGTTTTACATTTGTAGAGGGTTATTCACGATTCTAAAAGTACATTGTAAATCTTAGTTCTACCTAGACTTTGTCTAGACTTTTACCTATGTTTAGGGTTCAAGTACTGTTTATTTACTATACAATTTATGTTGATACGTATTCTAAGGGTAATCATTGTACACTCGGGAGTAAACTCTTTAATATTTCTTATTTCTAAACATTTTAATTTTAACAAATATTACGTAATTATAAAAAATAACAATAAATGTCCTGAACACAACAAGTGTCCCGAACATTCTCCCGCCGTTCTTCGACTACGGTGTCGATGAAGACATTTCCGGTTGAGGGACTACTGGCTCGGTGGGCAGGATGATCAGCTTCTTCGTGGGACGTCGTAGTGTTCCGCTTCGGGTGCGCACGTCAACTGCTCGTACGATGCCATCAGCTCCGGGGTAGATTGCTTCGACGATCCCTCTTGGCCATGTGTTGCGAGGCAGGTTGTCGTCGGCGACTAGTACGACGTCTCCAATCTTGATCTCCGCGCCTCTTCCGTGTGGCTCCCGCCGGTATTGCAAATCGGGGAGGTATTCTTTCACCCATCTTGCCCAAAATCGGTTGGCAAGATGTTGTGAAGCTCGCCAGTGTGTTCTGCCGATGAGGTCCTTTTCGTTGAAGGTGCCTGGTGCCGGAACTCGCGCTGACCCGCCAAGAAGGAAGTGGTTGGGGGTCAGCGTTTCTTCATCCTCAGGATCTGTAGACACGTGCGTAAGGGGACGACTGTTGACTGTGTACTCCGCTTCAACCAATAGAGTTGCGAGTACTTCTTCTGGGGGATGTTGCTCTTGAAGTATCACTGAGAGGGCGGTCTTAACTGATCGGACCAGCCGCTCCCAGGCTCCTCCCATGAACGGAGCTCCTGGCGGAATGAAACGCCAGGATATCATCCTCTTGGTGGCTTCGTCTTCAGTGGCTGCGTCGATGGATTGACGCAGCTCTTTGTCAGCGCCACGCAAATTTGTCCCGTTGTCTGACCAGATTTCTGTAGGACATCCTCTCCGTGCTATCATCCTTCGCAGGGCCATGACCGCAGAGTCCGTCGTCAGGGATGCTGCCAGCTCCAGGTGAACCGCCCGTGTGGTGAGGCAGGTAAATAGTGCCCCATACCTCTTCTGGCGACTACGCCCGACTGTGACTGACATCGGGCCGAAATAGTCGAGACCCGTGTATGTAAAGGGCCTGACGTGGTGAGCCAGTCTGCATGGGGGGTGGTTTCCTGTGGCTGGCTGTGACGGCATATTTCTTCGTATGCGGCATGGTATACATCGGTGGACCATCATCTTCGTAACTGGACGCAGGCGTAGAATCCAATAGTATTGGCGACATTCGTTTATTGTTGCCTCTACGCCAGCGTGCAGCAGCTGTCTGTGGGTATATTCAATCCACAGCTTCGTTGTTACGTGATTTCCGTCGAGGACAGGTGGAGACTTCTCGAGGCCGTCAACATTCTTCGTAGCTCCGATGCGAGACCTCAGTAAGATGATTCCGTCGACTAAAGCGACAGATATTGGGCGCAGACGACTGCTGGTAGATACAGCCCTGTTGTTCTTCAAGTCTTCCATCTCTGTAGGGAAGGATTCTTCTTGGCTTGCTCTTACCAGCAGTTTCTCGGCTTCTCTCAGAAGGATGGCGTCCAATGGCACGAATCTTCTTGCTGTTGCATCGGGTTTGGCAACTGTTGGCCTTGGTTTTGACGCCTTCTGTTTGCGTCTCCAATCCGGATCTGCCTCTGTGTTCTTCAGCGTGCGTTTGTAATGTGCACGCTGTTTTGTTCGTCTGCACAGATTGATGAACTGTAAGACTCTAGCTGTAGCGCGGAGATATCGTTCCCACTTGGAGAAACGAGCGCCGTCAGGTACGACGTGGCTCAGCTTCGTTTTCTCGCGCTTCTCGGTGATGTTGAGTGTCTTCTCTTCACCAGTCAGTTCCTTCTGTGTAGGTTTCTCTGTTGGCCAGGTGTTCGGGTCGTCCATGAGGAACTCTGGACCCTGATACCATCGATGCTGGCCATTGAAGTGAAGCGGGACGTCGCGAGTTGCATCGTCTGCGACGTTAAGCTTCGTAGGCACCCAGCGCCATTCATTCAGCGTACTATGTTCTTCTATAGCCGCGATGCGGTGGGCGACAAACGGTCGGTAGGATCTGGATCCCGTTTTCAGCCAAGTGAGCACCGTCTTACTATCTGACCAGAAAGTCTTGGACTCTGGTTTCCTGGGGTGCTCGTCTATTACAGTGGCTGCCATCCGACTTCCCATTACGGCAGCTTGCAGCTCCAGACGTGGTATCGACGTGAGCTTCAGAGGAGCTACTCTTGACTTCGCGATGATAAGCGATATCTTCACGAGTCCTTCTGGTGTTACTGCTCGCCAATAGAGCGTAGCGGCGTATGCAGTTTCACTTGCGTCAACGAATACGTGCAGTTGAAGTGACGTGGCATTGCTGTAGTTGAGGTAGCAGCGGGGTAGAGCGACTTGTTTTAGGCTCTTCAAGTGACCCATCCAGTCTAGCCATTGGAGTGCTAGGTCGGGGTCTAGGGTTTGATCCCATTCTGTACCACGGCGCCATACTTCTTGAAGTATCTGCTTTGCTCGTACCGTGACGGGTGATGCCAATCCGAGTGGATCAAAGAGTGACATCACTATCTTGAGTGCTTCTCTCTTTGTCGGGGCTGCGCTGTTGAGGATAGCCGGTGGTATTCTTGCTAGATCCAGATTGAAAGCAAGTTCATCTGATCCCGGCTTCCAGATCAATCCTAGTACCCTTTCAGTTCTGGTACCGTCGCTAAGGTCAATAACCGACTGTGGAGTTGCGTTATCGTCTAATGCTTCTAGGACTTTACTTGAATTGGAAGTCCACTGACGCAACTCGAAGTGACCTTGCTTATGGATGTCGCGTACTTCTGAAGCCGTCTTGACTGCATCTTCAATTGTTTGAAAGCTGTCCAAATAGTCGTCAACATAATGGTTGTTGACAATCGCTGCGGTGGCTTCAGGATGCGTTTCTTTAAATCGCGACGCATTGTGATCTTTAATGTAGATCGCTGTAGATGGGGAACTCGTGGCGCCGAAGATCAGTGACGTCATGCGATATTCTTCGGGTTCTCCATGTCTACGCTTGCCGCGCCATAAGTATCTTAGCGCGTCTCTGTCTTCAGGGCGAATCTTAACTTGCATGAACATTTCAGCTATGTCAGCTGAGACAGCGATGGGGTGTTGCCTGAAACGCATCATGACCCCCGGTAATGACTGCAGCAAATCAGGACCCGTGAGAAGGTGGTCGTTTAGTGAGACCCCCTTTGTTTCTGCTGCAGCATCATGGACTATTCGAATCTTCCCCGGCTTCATAGGGTTCACCACTGCGAAATGTGGTAGGTACCACGTCCTATTAATCGTTTTCGCCAGTGGGGCCGGTTCAGCGTAGCCCTTCTCTATAAGTGCTGTCATCTGTTGTTCATACTTTTCTTTCAGCTCTGGATTTCTATCGATCTTCTTCTCGGTAGTGATAAGCCTCTTCATCGCGTTGTCGTAATTGCATGGCATCGCGATGTTATCATTCTTCCATAGGAGCGCCGTCTGATACTGTCCGTCTTCGGTTCGAGTTGTGCACTCATCGAGTATTTTGAGTGCACGTTGTTCCGGATCAGTCTGCGGCTTCTTAGGTGTAATCGTCAACGCCTCGATCGCAAAGTGATGTTTCAATTGTGCATCCATACTTTCCTCCATTGTAAAGTGATGGACGAAGTCGATGCGTTTTCCCAGCGACCTTGTGTGCGCACCATGGAGAACCCAACCAAGCGGAGTGTGTGATGCTATTGGTTGGTTCTTCTTTCCTTTTCGTACCTCTGAGGCTAGAAGTAAATTCCAGTTATCTTGACCGACAAGTATCTTTGGTTTGGCTTCTACAAACTTCAAAGCGTCCTGTATGTCGATCAGATGTTGGCAGTCGTCTAGATCTTCATCGGCGACTGTCTGAGTCGATAGCCTCAGGTTATCAATGGTGCGTGCGTAAATCTTATGTGGCTGGGTTGCACCCTTAATGGTGATTGCGATGCGTTGAGATGTCGAAGCAGGTACTTCTGCTCCTCCTATGGCTTCGATGTGCATTGGTTGGCAGGGTCCATAAGCGCCGACTGTGTTCGCTAAGTCGGCGTCGATCAAAGTCACAGTTGACCCATCATCCAACAACGCATGTGTGTTGACTTCTCCCGCCGGTCCGGAAATCTGTACAGGCAGTACCTTTAAGTACGTCTGCGATTGTACAGGCAGCCAAGTCGACGTAACTTTTTCCGTCTTATCTGTCCTGTCACTCGTATTCCTTTGCTTCTCATAATGGAGTAAGTGGTGGTGTCTATATGGGCATTCGTTGACGCCGCATTTGGGCGGCTTGCAATTATGCGTTTTGTTCCTGTATCTTAAACATCGGAAACAAAGTCGGTGCGTCTTTGCAAGATCCCATCTTTGGTTGATGTCGGCATCGCGGAATTTATCGCAGTCTGGTGGCGAATGTCCCTCTCGTTCACATATACAGCATCTATATGGCTTCCTATCAACGTTCGCATTAGCGTTTAGCGTACGTTGAGTGCGCTTGTAAGGATTGCGCGAAGCTGGCTCTGTATGTGAAGTCGAGGGTATGACCTCTACTTGAGCGTAGGGTGCCCATAATTCCACTTCTCTCTCGAGGAATCGGGTGAGTTTGAGCAAGTCTGCTTCCTCTTTGGGCTGCATGGCGGAGAAATCGAACCATCTATATCGAAGTGTCGGTGTTAGCTTATCGATCGTGACCTTCGTCAGCTCTGGATTGTATAAGTACGTAGTCTTATTCAGAGCACGAAGAGTCGCCACTATATTCGTGACCTTGCTTGACAGTATGCAAAGGTCTTTAGATGAATCCGTGAACCGTGGCAGGTTCCTAAGTCGATCCATCTCTGCGAGAGCTATTGAGTCCGGTCTTCCAAAGCGGGACTCCAATATTTTCATCACTTCAGTGGGATTGGCACTATTAATGAGCAGACTCTCAACGGCCTCTTTAGCACGTCCTTTAAGTGCACGGCGTAGTCTGGTCATATTCTCGGTTTCCGAAAAGTCAGTTGCTGACTCGAAGTACGCTGTTCGGAATGACAGCCAATCCTGATGCGCGCCAGTAAAAGCAGGTAATTCGAATCGGTAACGCGACGGCATTGCGCGTTGACCTGCCTTTACAGCAATAGTGATTGCTGACGCTAACTCACTGAAATCTATTTTCTGTTGCGCAGAATACGGGGTGATTGCAGCTTCTATTCCCGTCGGTATCTGCGCTTCTGGTCTCTGAGGGATTCCTTTATTACCCTGTACAGAGTGCTGAGGGATTCCTTTATTACCCTCATCGTTGTCAACTTTTGACTGCTGTTGAGTCATCTGAGTCTCCGAGGTTGCGCCCAAGAGCACGACTGGATGCGTAGCTACGGATGGATATGGTGCCGCAACAGGTGCGGCGTTACAATTCGGTTCCACCTCTCGGTGCTCTGGCTGGTGATGAGGCTCATTCGAAATAGCAAGCAGGCGCTGACTCTTGTCTAGCCATGTGTCCACCCTCCGGGCAGTGGATTTGATGGACACGGATCCTACGTCGTCACCTTCAGACTCTTCAGATTGGTCTATGACGGCGAGGCTAGCTATTGCTAGCTCAAGTTTCAGTCTTGCTACCTCTTCTTTAGCCAGAGCTATGCGGCGCGCTCGTTGACTCTTTGTTGACTTATTTCCCCTGATGGTGCTGCGTTCGATTCGGTCATCAGGGGCCTGTCTTTGATCGGTTCCGGTTTCCTCTTCGGTAGTAGTAGTCGTAAACCCTGAGGTTAGGGTAGCTTCAGTAGCAGTGGCAGTACGACTCGACGATGGTGCTACTGTAGGGGCAGTACTCCCCGTTGGGGCGGCATCTGTGGCCAGATCGTCTGCAGGTGCTGGCGGCGGTGCGTCGCCATCGCGACTCTGCGATCTACCTCTTGCGGTAGTTGATCTGGTACCAACCATGGCTGTGGCCGTTCAGTATCTTGGATAATCCGGCTCGAAGGACCAAATGTACGGGCGGCCGGGGACCTCGTGTAATAAGACGCCGCTTAGGACGAATGCGCGAATCGTGAGATCCCTTTTCCCGTACTTTATTTTATTTGCTGGATTGCCAAGGGCGTCATGAAAAGCCGTATGGTTGGTATATAAACGATTTATTTATTGAATTTTAACACTTCTGTGACAATCTGTCTGAATACAATAATTAACAAACTTTTTAAATTACATAGATGATTTACACAAATATACGTAGACAATGGGTGCCTGATGCTACACTGATATTTTTACTTAGCCGCTACTATGGCATCTGCCTTACTGTTTACCGATGAGGTAACTAACTAGCCGCTACTGTGGCATCTGCCTGACGTTATACTACTTGATGGTAATCTCAACTTGGCATCTGCCTTACTTGGTACTGTCCCGGTACTGTCCTACTACTGTGACATCTGTCTGACTACTACTACTACTATACTTAGTAGATACTTGCTGTCCTGGAATCGATACTAAATGAGAAAAATGTACTGATTATATGCAAATTATAAACGCTGTGTATACGACTCACGCGGTGAGCGAGTAACTTTTTTACGAGAGAAAACATATCTTTTTCTTGTCTAATTTAAGTGCATTTAAGTAACCTCTCTATCTTGCATATAGCGCTAACCTTGTCTAAAAGTTCTAGAAGGATCTAATCCTAAAAGTGTAGTCCGGTTACCACATCTCCTAAGGTTCTCCGATACATTTTGTCTCCCTTTCGCATATATAAGGAAATTTTATTGTTGATATTTATAGTTCCGGGTAAAATCACGTAAATTTCAAAATATTATCAGGGTTTCATTCAGGGCTTGTAGTAAAACTTATTATCTAGGTCTTACGTTAGGTAATGCGAGTTTATACAGTAATTACATAGTAAGTAGTTGGTGTGCACATATGGTGCTTACGAAACAATTCTAACTAGATTACTATGCCTAATCGAGTGTTTTGTTGACATGTTAACACTTTTTTGTTAACTTAGGTTTCAACATGAATACTAACTTTATCGTGTAACAAGTTTTACATTTGTAGAGGGTTATTCACGATTCTAAAAGTACATTGTAAATCTTAGTTCTACCTAGACTTTGTCTAGACTTTTACCTATGTTTAGGGTTCAAGTACTGTTTATTTACTATACAATTTATGTTGATACGTATTCTAAGGGTAATCATTGTACACTCGGGAGTAAACTCTTTAATATTTCTTATTTCTAAACATTTTAATTTTAACAAATATTACGTAATTATAAAAAATAACAATAAATGTCCTGAACACAACAAGTGTCCCGAACAACCAGGAAGAAAAAAGTTATGTTGTGTGACATCAAAAGTGGTCAGTGACTTAGTAAAACACTGTTAGCCAATATCCGGGTAATAGCACTGATTTTCAGTCACTTCCATAAGTGACATCACGCACAACCAGACAGAAACTAAAAAGATTTAAGATTTAGAAGGAGCTGACTTTCAAGTGCAGCTGTCTTAACACACCGATAGAAGCTTGGCTATAGATTTATAATTTGAGGGTGGTAGCCAGCCAGGTGGGTTTCCTTCCGCGAAAGCTCAAGCTCATTGTAAGGTTTGAACCCGGGACCTTCGTGTATAGAAACGAAATCCTTTTGAATCCCCCAATAAGTAATTTGAATCAGTTTTGAAGTCGAATTCGAACTATTTCGTACAGGTAAAAATACTATTATACCATATCTGATCCTATAAAATAAACAAACGAATGCAGTTACAGCCCTTAATAGCAACAAACACTATCATCCAAAGTATTTCAAGTCAGGCGAACGGCTCGCGCGCAACATTATGCATATCTATACACGTACGCGCCACTTAAACGGTCAACAAATGGGATTAAACTTACATGAATTGTTCATTAAACTACCTTCGTATGGTGACCATATTAGGTACGGTATGCATACCCAATTATCACACATTATTATTTTATGGAGGTTTGTTTAGTTTGGTTAATTTATGAAAATGGTACCATGTTTGAGTAGATTTATTTAGATTTAATTTATTACATATGTTTTTTTTATTAGACTCTAGTTGAAAATCTGTTGCTAAGCATACCATGGTGAGATTGCGGTCAAACACAGGCCTATAGGTATACAGTATAAAAAAATTTAAAATGTCTACAGCTCAAGAAAAGCCTTCTTCTTTTCTTCTTTTAGTACTTTCCATTCAAAGGTTGCCAGGTAGAAATAGCTGTTAGTGGACAGTTGATCCATTGTGATAATACAGTCCACAATGATACCGTGGCCAGCGAACTTCTCACGTAATTGTTTAGTTAACGAGAGAGACAGACTGTAGTAACAGCTCACATTCATTATATTTTTTTTTTAAACTACCGTTTATTGTTTTCAAAGGTGTAAAATCACACACTCTTAAATCTAAGTATTATTTAAGCGATTCTTTTACTACAAAATTCTATTTTGCTGACTCTACACACATACCGCTATTCGTTGTCTAATCTAGCGCTGGAAGTTATTTGCGTGTCATTATCTCACGCACGTACCGCTCGCTTGTTCTGCTGACGCTACCACCATACGCGTTCGTTACATTCTATCGGCTCAGTACGACATTGTAAACAAACAGATATAAGAAATGTACATGTGATTATTTAGAGTTTTTAGTGCTAAGAGACCATAATAAGCCGTGTTGTGCCATCGGTCGCAGACGCTTAAGCAAAAAGACGAGGTATTTATAAATACCAATAAGTATTATGTGTATTCGTTATATGTGCTGACTGAGGTTATGAAATAGCTTTTCCTGTTTTCCAAAATTATTATATATATTTTTTTATACGACTAAGTCGTTAAACAAGCATACGGCCCGCCTGATGGTAAGCGGTTACCATAGCCATATGGACGCTTGCAACACACGAAGCATCGCTCACGCGTTACCGACCTTTCCCGCTTCCCCAATGAGCTCTGGCGACCTTACTCACGCGCAGGAACACAACTTTACACAACACAAAGTTATTTGGCTGCGGTATTCTGTAAGGTGGAGGTACTTCCCAGTCGAGCTGCTCTTTGAGCGAATAAACGCTATGCTCTTAAAATCTCTTATATTAATACGTGAAGCAAAAACTTTCGCTCCTTTTTTTGCATTTGAACGTGAAGATATGCCTTAGCTTCCCGAACGCTGCCCAGCCGAGTTGGTCATATGTGTCTCAATAGTATTGTAATGATGATGATGATGAATCACTTCATCGGTTGCGCCTTGATGTGAATGATCGGTATTCTTCTGATGACGACATTCTTGGAGTTAAATTCAAAGATAAAGCGAAATAGCTCGTTCAAAATATTTCATTATTGCATGCATAATATAAATAAACTTTATGGGACATGATGTAATAAAATTTAAATTTATATCACATGTTTTCGTGATTCTTATCTCAGAGGGCTAAAGTTGATATTGGCGCGTATTTCTTTGGTTGATATTGTAAATGGTAGGCAGTATATAGGTTGTGTAGAGGCTAACGTGCAATCAGATGACTGGACAATGCAACGACTAAAAAGCAACGGAGACGCATTTTATTCTATGATTATCTAGAATCCTCAAAAAATGACCAAAAAGAAGGCACGAAGTATTATATGATTATTTTGTTTACCGACTTAGTGGAATAAAAATAAAACATTTTTGTTGTATGGAAAGTAGAATTTGATTCTCGGTTATTACGTAAATCTTTTCATATTCATACAATTTACCACAAAGCAATTTCCTCCATGTTCATACATAATGCATCATCATCATCATCAGCCTATAATGTCCCACTGCTGAGAACAGGCCTCCTTTCACAAATGAGGGTGAAAGGGACTGGGCGATACTCCACCACGCGTGCCCACTGAGGATTGGTGGAGGTAGGCTAGTGGTCAACCTACTGTTGGAATTTTTCAAGCCGCCTAGGAGGCATCCAACTAGCTTAACGACAATCACAATTAAGTGATAACCGGGACCAACGACTTTACGTGCCTTCCGAAGCACGGAAACGCTCGATTTGAAATACCACTAGGCGGTCACCCATCCAGGTACCGACCATGACAGACGTAGCTTAATTTTGCCGATCGATTAAGAACGGCTAATCATGCTACGCCACGAGCGCTTCATACTATACTTAATACATACTATACATAATGCAACATTTCAGTAATTTTGTTAATTAAAGAAACAAACCCAATTTGTAATGATATAGATTTGACTCAAACACATTCACTTTTATTTTCTCATTCTTTGGATTAAAGCTTTCGAACCTGTTCCAATAGGTACTATTATAGCTCATGAGGAAATTTAGAGTTTCAATCGACTCCACACCTTTCATAATCCAACGCAGGGCTACTGATAAATCGGCACAACTCTGCGCACATTACAATTAGACCAAATCTGGTGGCACATAAATAACTTGGACATTTAATAAGTGATTCTTGCATACAGCGGTGTTATGTTCTGATTGTTTCTCGAGATGTTTGCTCTCAGATATGACAGTGAATAATTGGGACACTTTATAGACGTTTTGAGTCATATTTTCATATTGCAATTTAGAAATGCTTCGTAAATATTTTCCTTTGGTTAATCTATATTTAACTCGGGCAGGCTGTTAAGATCTTTAAAATATCTCTAAGATTATTTTTGGTAATTCTAAGATTTCTAGTTACTAGTAGAATCTCAGTTGGTCCTAGCTTTTTTGATCATCTTTAAGATTTGGGTCAACTGGAACCCAAAACAAATTATTAGGACACATGTTTTTCTCTCCGATTCCATTTTTCGATAACTGTAAATTTAGTTAAAAAAATGGATACTCTAAACATATGGATTTTCTCTCATAAACGGTTTTCTGCGACTCCGACTTTATTGGTCTATGTCAAACCAACCTGTGTATTATTTATTTGCCTTTCCCCTACATTTATAAAATCTCGGATTCTCTATACTCTCTTTGCTTCAGTTTATCTATAAGTGAATTTTCATGAACACATTTAACCAACGAAAATAAAGTAATATGTAATCATGTCTTGGGGACAAACACAGTTCTAAAACATTATTAGGAACAAAAAGTGCTAAAAACAAAAACTAAGGACATACATCCACGACGGCAGCGTGTGATCTTGCAGTTCATCGCGCACAGCCTTCGTCGCGCTTAAATGCGCGTGCGCAGATGTGACTCGGAAAAAAATTGTATTCTAATTTCGAAGACTCTTGGAAGATATCACTGGAAATGACAATCATAACTTCTGTATTAGCTATCAGAATTAACTAAAAAGTATTTTACTAGTAAAGTAGTTGCACAAGGAAAGTGAACGCAAGGAAAAGTGGCAAATGATAGTTGATCTAGCCTCATTCACATGTTTAAAGTTGCTTAGAAGGCGAAAAGATAAGCTTATTTTTTTTTTCAAGAGTTCATAATGATTAAGTTTGGTGAAGCACTAACCGGCATAACTCCGAGGATAAGCAAGATGAATTAGCAGTGGCCGGACCATATCTATCACAGAAACAATAACTGATGGTGTAGACGAGCTCTTCAGTGGAGATCACGTACAAGCAACCAAAGTAAGCTTCGCGCTAGGGGGGCTCTTGTAAAATCTTAAAGGAGGTGGGTTTACGCGGAAAGTGTTATCTTAAGATGTGGCATCTATTTGGGATAACCTATTTCCAGCAGTTAACTTTTATTAGGAAGACCATAATGATAATTATACTAACACATCTAGAAACAACTCTTATATCTATTTTTTCCCTAAGTAAAGTAACAATTTTATACGAGTAAACATCAAGATTTAACGGTATAGTGATTATTGGTAAAATAACTGTCCACTACTCCGTACTTTTTATAATTTACTTATAAGTACATCAAGTTAGAAATAAGTGGAAGCGTTGGCCGTGAACGGATTAAGGAATGGGTAAAAAAAAACACGTAATCTATAATTAGTCTGTGAAAAGCAACATTTTTGACTCCATATTGTTTCTCATGAAATATTTTGGTGACATTGATTCTTTTTGATGCTCCACTCATTGAATTTTTTGATTTACTGTGTTATAATTTACTTAAAGATCCGTTGATATTCCAATATCTTTCAGTCATAGTTGTGATGCATTATTTACATACTGGAAAGTTATGATACTAAGATTACTTTTTCTTGTGGAACAATTCATTAGAAATCCCAATATGGACAGAGAAAAATCTGAAATATGGTTTATGGTATATAAGATTTGTGAAATATACATGATCGTGAAATGTACCATGTGTTTAGAGAGATCTTAATCCTAATTGTTTTAATAAAGGAATGTTTCCTTTCATGTAAGTTTCTTATCATAAATATTTATGGTACTTCAACAGTAACTAGTCATTCAATCCGGGCCAGTTGGCGCAGTTGGTTAAGATTCACCTTACACGCCGCAGGTCGTGGGTTCGATTCCCACACAGGACATGCATTTGTGTGCATGAACATGTCTGTATGTCCTGAGTCTGGGTGTAATTATGTATTTACAAACAAAAAGTAGTATATGTATTATATCAGTTTTCTGGTTTCCATAGTACAAACTCTGCTTAGTTTGGGATAAGATGACCGTGTGTGAGGAATGTCCCAGGATATTTATTTATTATTTATAATCATGTAGTAAGTACATGTAATGTAGTTAGATAAATACTAAACTAACATTGTAGTTAACAGTCCTGAAGATTCGGTTCCGTCTGGCAGGAATGCTAACATAGAAATGTAGATCACGTTTCAAGTTTTAAATGAAAATATTATGGTCTACATTCAACGCTGTGGACGTTAATGCATTTAACATAAAAATCTTTTTAATTCACATATTTTAACTGCTTTACAATTCCTTATTCTGAACAGTAAATGACGATGTAAAAACGGTCTTATTGTAATGCTTTATAAAACTTTTAATATGTGATACATATCAAAGGCCGGTAATCTCTTGTGTCTTTGAAAAATGTATCTTTATTACAGCTCCGATGAAGTTTACAAACTATTTTCATTAATTAATTGTTTATCGTTAACATGCTTTCATTCGATTGATTCTTACTAATATTTATATCGTGAAAGGTTTTTCAGAAATTGCTACAGGAGCTTGAAAAAAAGAGTGAAAAAAAAAAACTCTTGGCAAACACAAGTAAACCACACATACCTTTTTTTTTATAGCACTAAAGTGGCAAACAAGCATACGGCCCGCCTGATTGTAAGCAGTTACCGTAGACTATGGACGCTTGCAACACCAGGGGTATCACTCGCGCGTTGCCGACCCTATCAACCTCCCATATCATATTCAAAAGAGCAACCTTCAAACATTTTTCACGGCATCAATTAATATTCAGCAACCAGCATTACATATAAATTATGAGTGATATCAGAATAAGTCTGCGGCGCGTGTCGACCAACGCATCTGTCTGAATGGAGGCGCATTAACGCCCGGCATTCATCAACTGACTAATGACACGTCCGCACGTCACACTCACTGATGGTACAAGCCATGGACGATGATCCTGGGGAAGCTGACAGTCGCAAAAACAGTACATGCTGATGTCAGAGTCGGTGAGCTAACTAGAAATGGGGTTGTCAAAATACTCGAGGAGATATTTACTACTAATGTGTAGTGTGTAATTTGAGGAGCCAGCTGGCGCGGCTGGTTAAGACTCTGGTCAAGATTCCACCTATCGTGCCGCAGGTCGTGGGTTCGATTCCCACACAGGACATGCATTTGTGTGCATGAACATGAATATTAAGTATGTATTTACAAACAAAAAGTAGTATATGTACTATATCAGTTATCTGGTTTCCATAGTACAAGCTCTGCTTAGTTTGGGATCAGATGACCGTGTGTGAGGAATGTCCCGTGATATTTATTTATTTATTTATAATGTAGAAAACAAGTATGCGGCCCGCCTGATAGTAAGATGTTACCGTAGTCTGCAGACGCTTGCAACACCAGAAGTTTTACTCGCGCGTTACCGACTGTCGTCACACCATTCTTGAAGAGGTGTTGTACACCTACGCCTACTCATAAATTTCTCTAGTCTACAGGCAGGCTGAAATGCTTAGCAATTGATATTTTTTACCCGCTTAAAGCTCATAGTTTGCGCACTGCTCTGACGGATGGGAATATTAAAACATTACATATTTTCCTTTCTTCCTTTTCTCCACCGTTGGCGCTTTCACGGTCCTCTTGTATGCCTGAATGGTTAGCAAATGTTACATTATACATTACTGAAGATAATGCAATTATAACACTGTACTGTGTTGAAGTATTTATTTCTAACAAAATGGACCAAAGACGCGTCTTATTACCGGTTCCTATAAACAAAAACGAATCGTTTTGCTTACCAATGGTAGGCTTTTTATTGCCAAACTGAGCATATAAATCATTTCGTAAGCTAATTTTGCATAGCTTTGAGGTTTTTGCTTCATTATTAGTAAAGATACAAGAGTCTTAATTTTAACCGATAACGTCCGTAATTTGACCGTTGACAAATTCATGCAGAACATAGAGGCCATGGCCAAGCCATGTTCTGCAGTGGACATCCCCAACGTAAATACGATTCTAGTTAAAATGAAGGACTGAATAGTTCGACAATACCATAAAAAATAATGAGACAAAATAAAAATAAAATCAAAATGGTTTTTTAGTTCTTTGTTAAAAGAAAATGGAAATCATGACTCACATAGATAATCAAAAAACTACAATTTAATTTTCAACATCTTAATGAAGAAACTCTATTCTCAAAATCTCACCAAACATTTCGCACGACCATTAACACGAAAGAATTCTCGGGTAAAAAATATGCCCGAGTCGTTTTCCACACTCTCGCTCGCTTTAAGAGGGCATTCATGTACGTGTAACACCTGGAGTAGCGCCGAGGGGCTATTACACGGCCATTACGAGTATTATGACTACGTCGTGCGTAATAACCCCCTCCGTAGAATATGTGACGGTGAAAAGCTGGAAAATGGTATAAGGATTATGCGCGTAATTAAAAACTATCTTTAGTTAGACGATGTTTTATTAAAATGAAATACTACTGCGTCTGCGTTGAAGCTTTGATAAGACGGTAACAGACGATTATTATCATCAACTGATGGAGAATGGAAAGCCTCATCAAACCAATCAAGTCTATATTGGCTTTGTAAAGGTCGCATAAGTTCATAAGTGGCGTTAGCCCTTTATTATCATTTGGACCACCTGCTTATCAGTCTTGGACAGACAAAAAAAGAGTAAGGAGAGGTTATCTTCATATGCTTTTGAATTGTATTCCTTGAGTGTTGCCTCAATTGCAAATTATTTTAAAACGCTCGGATTCGATATCGGAAACGGATTCAAAAACTACCGAGGCGATTTTCCGCAATCGCTATTTTAATTATATAATAAATTAGCATCAGAAATTTTTGAATTCGTTTCCGATATCGAATCCGACGTTTTAAAATAACCCTGCAGGAATGGACATTCAATCTAGGTACGCCTTTTTGGTCATAGCAAAATGGATTCACTGATTGATTCAAGAATTTGAGCCACCGTGCAGTCGTACTTTTTGGTAACAGCAATAATAGTACTGGTTGACTTCACCAACGTATTACTCTTGAGTTTCCTTAAGTTATCATGCTCCTATTGCATAATAAAATAAGAGGCGTGTCCCTTTATTTTATCAACCATTTCCTTTACAATAAATACAGCAGACCGATACATAAATCTGTAATAGACGCCATGTGGTCCAATTTGCGACAAGTATCTTTACCACCCTTATCACAAGCAAACACAACAAATTCAAAAGATAAAGGGCCACAAACCGTATAGCTGATAATTCATGATTATCATTTGTACAATAAACCAGAGAACTGGTCTTAAACGTAATCACAATTCTGTATAACCAGTGTTTATCACATGAACGCACCAAGTTTATGTTACGTTTTGAGTGTTACAACTATTTCTGCCAAGTGCTCCAGAGGTATGGCGTTAAGATATCGTATCTTGGACGCTAATGCACCACTAACTCATGTGCACGCGCCGTTACTGTGGGGCAATGTACACTGAGTTACTGCCTTAATGTTCCTATCTAGTTTTGGTTTCCTGGTTTTGAATGTATGATTTGTTGTAAATGCAAACTTAAAATGCTTTTATGCGTAAGTTGTTGCCCTTCGCGCCTCTGTCCGGAGCTCTCCCTGGATCATGGTGGTCTTCGTTTTATTTGCAATGAGCACTAATCATATTTCAGAAGGAATACTTACTTTTGGATCATTAAACTACACATCGCCAGTAGTCAAGGAATTCAGTGAGGTACGTAGAACGTTTGACCTCCTTTTGTCTGGTCTCACCCGCCTGACTGGTACAATTCTGAAGATGTAATCTGCTTCTTAATAGAAGACATTCTAATGCTAAAGTACTTCTTATATGACATCCTGATTTCTTACTCTCTGCTGCTATGGGAGAGTTACTGTTTATATCCTGCATCCAGTTTCCTGGCAACAAGTTGGGATCACTTAAGAGTAATAATATTGAAACGTAGTAGTGAATTAGTAGTAAGACTTTGGTAAATCGAATAAAAATCTATGATTTTTTTAGACAATAAGATGTTTGCAGGATTACTTGGGAGTTTCTTGAAGGACTAAAGACGTAGATTCTTGAGGAGAGGCTTGATCTATCGCATGTGAGTCACAAGATGGAAATAAGGAACACTCACAATATAAAGATTCTGGGTTTAAAGCTTCAATTATTCCAAGAGCATATCCAGCTTAAAACCATGACAATACAAAATGTACAATGCAACGTAGCTATTTCCCCACATTTACTCGCAATCTCATACATAACATATCACAGCCAAGTCTAGTGAGACTGAGTCTGCGTTGGTGTACAAGTCTGACAGATGGCTGACAAATTTATGCGCCAGATAATCTTATCGAATGCCTCCACATGGCTTTATTACCCACTTTCTTGACTGCATGTAGTAATAATATCGCGGTTGTAGAAATTGGTTGGTTTTGATATTGTTAAATTATGGTTGTGATTCGTTTTTTATTGAAAAACATCTTTGATTCTAAGGAATATAAACTATTATATTGGGAACAAAGAGCTGACTAAATAAAATACTTTCAACTAATTATCAGTGTCATTTTTAATTGATGCTTAAATTGGGTGCGCTATTAAAACTTTTTGGGATGTTAATATTGACTCTGCTTTTTTTTTTATTATCATTATGATTTTTTTAATTGGACACAAAAAGTATGTGGATCCGATCAAAGATGATTCCAAACAAAAAGATTTCAACTCGACTCACATTTTGTCTGCAGAGCGCTAAAAATGTACTCGTGGCTTGCATAACGACAGAGGCCGATTTTGCTCAATAAACAAATGTGTAATTCTTGCCCATTTTTGTGTTCTGTTTTGTGTTAGATTATATGTTTTATTTACAAATATACCAAAATTTTCTTCCAATAAAATGTGACGTGAATGATATGTTTCGATCGAAGCGCAAGTGAACGAAGAATCTCTCTCCACTTGCCACCGCTTCAAATGGAACACACCCTAAACCAGCGAAACCAAAATTTTGCCTCTTAGCACAACCTATACCTTTTATCACGAACATTTAGCGAAATACAGCCGATTTTACACGAGGCTAGCTCTCAATCCGAGCTATGGAGCCGTGTTACATTCCCCGATACAAAATCAGCGTGTAAGTAAATACGTCAGTACAACGTTAGGTCTCGGCTTGGACACGAACCTGCGACACGTACAGACACTACCGTATCGGGTTACTGATTTAGGGCCCGATGTCGTCACAATGTGTTGGTTGCGGTATGAATGCTGTGGTGAGAGACAGCGGGTTAGTTCTACAGGACGGTCATTAAGAATTAAGCGATTGAAATAGGTGGAAAGAAGGAATATGATGATAAATCATTTTGAGTTCTACATATGCCCTAAGATATTATGTTACCTAGATTGATAGCACGTACTGGAAAGCGCCGAGCGGGACGATCTCCAACCAGGTGGAGCGACGACCTGGTCAGAGTCGCTGGGTGTCGCTGGATGCATGCGGCCCGAAACCGTTCCAGCCTCTATGGGAACATGAAATAAACAAGCCAGAATTGACAGTATTTGACAGCCGTGCGCAGTACGAACTGAGAGCGATTTGCTCAGGGAGCCCCTCAAGCGGAGTGAAATTAAATGTCATGCTTTAGTAAGGCGGATTATCCATCTGGGTAGAGGCACGATGCCCTATGAAAATCTTTGACCTACGCCTACTAAATAGTAAAATATCAACTTACTAGTGTCCAAAACTGAACACAACTTAAGTTGTGATTTAGTCAATATTTGGTCTTCTTCTTTACAAGTATCTAACTGATATCAATGTAACCCTACCTTTACACACGGACCGCATTGTAGGAAACAAGATTAAGCGTTGTATGTGATAGTCTGTTCGGAACTTTATTTTCTCGACGTTACTGTATCACATGTAATGCAAAAAATATATATCGAACGTGGCCAATAATATGTTAAAGTTAATTGCTACAACATTTTAAAATGTAGCGAATGCCTCTGTTTATCGTTTAATTGAAATATAAATAGTTGAAAATTTAATGAGAGAGAGAGGTTTAAGCTGTCAGTTTCACCTTTTATAAATACAAGAACGTTAAAGGCTCGTTGTAGCCCATTTACAAAGAAACTGCACTATAGCTCGAATTAAACGAAACTTAATAAACTCTTCATACTCCGTAATGCGAAATATTTACGGTAATCGCACGTTGACTTGTTATCTTTTGTGAAAAGTTAGAAAACATTATTAAATATCTTCATAGAGACATAATTGATAGGTAACCAATAGGTATCATAGATAAATAAAAAATAAATAAGTTACAAATAGGTATGAAAAACTTATAGAAAAAAAATGACCCAAAACTGCCATAATATAATTGCTGATATTTGTATATGCTAAAGATATTCTAGCTCTTTTGTTACGAGAAACCTCAACCCTATGGCATCAGGTATATTTTCTTTGAAAAGAAAAGCTTCGTTCCCACAATCTATGTTTTGATGTAACAATCTGTAGTTCTACTCTAACTACGGTTTATTACGTCAAAAAATAGAGAATATTCTTACCTATTTAGGTAAGCACTTTTTAGAGGAAAATCAACTATGAAAATCAACTAGGAAAAACAACTTTGAACTCAAATTCAAAACCGGCCATGTCTGTGTCGGACTCGCACACAAAGGGTTCCGTAAAGATGTTTTTTGCCTTAATTTTTTTATTTAATTTCATATAAATTTTTGTTATTTACACGGTGAATTTTAAATCGTTTTTTCGCTAGAACAAACGGATGAAAAATAAAAAAAAAAACGTCATTGGTTTTTGAAAAAACACAAAATATAGTTATAAAAGTCGGGATAAAAGTCACCGTAAATAGCTACTAAAAATACACATTCTGTTAAAAAAAAACAACTGCCTATGACGGTTCATGAAATAACGCCCACTGACAGACAGTAATAGGGTCCCGTTGGCATCCTTTGGGTATGGAACCCTAAAAAGAAAATTGATTCCAGATTTCCTTGTATTTATGCAATTCAAAAGTAATAGCAATAGCAACTATGTATACTTAATAAGTGCCTATATAAGTGAATTAAACACGTCGTGCATTAGTGTTTAATCGGCGAACACGTTGCGACGAATCGTGTCCGAGGTCGTATATCGGCCAAATGACGCCGTTACTTTGAACTAGTATCGCCGAAACTATATGCTTTGTGTAGTGCGACTAGTTTTGATACTAGGTCGATATAACGAGTAACAGACGAAACAATATTGTCGGAGTGAATATATTGTGATTAAAACTTTGACGTTGATTTCTCCGAAACTATATGGTTATAGCTGCTATTTCTATGTGCAATAACACATAAGCTACATCATATTTGTTGCTTAAAAAGACTCAAGAACAGATTGTCTTAATTTAAATGAAACGTCTACTATTAAAAATGAACGTCTTAGAATTTAATCGTACCATTAACTTTTAGGATCAATTCTATTAAAAACGTATATATAAGTTATAAATCTATGTAAATTACTAACCACGGAAATTACTTACTCATCTACAATTCTATCACTGCCTTAGAGTACATTCACCCTCAAACCTTCAAGTATCAACTCACTTCCATCCACACACAAAACGCAGTCTGTAGGACTCGTTGTCAGTGTTCACATTACGTGTGAGATACTATAGTATTGTCGCCGGGAACACGGGATTTAGCGACGTATTAAACGGAATTATTTACCCAGAATTAGGCCGATATGGTTACACGCCTACACGGATGATATTTGCGTTGGATTATGAATATTTATTATTGTTTTGTCAGTTACATTGTTGTGCATGTCAGTGAGGAGCTGTTGTTAGGAATGTGTGTATGTTAAATTAAAGTTGGATATAAGGAGATAACATTTGCCCAATAATCATAGCGAGGTTGATACATCGATGTATACAAAAAAAGGGGATTTTAACATTTGCCCAATAATCATAGCGAGGTTGATACATCGATGTATACAAAAAAAGGGGATTTCAATTATGTTAAATAACCATAACAACACGTAATAAAGTCCGCATAATAAAAATATTCCATACTAAAAATCTAAAAACTGACGCTATTCAACTGTCGTAAAAAAATTACTTTAAATATCAATTTTGGTTCCAGGGTCTTGAAAATATTTTAAAATAGAAACCTATTTTAAAATATTTTCATATTGTTTGAGGAAATGCAAAAATGTACAATAGGCCAATTATAACCAAAACGGAATAACTCAATCTTATATAAAATCTGACGTCTTTGAAAAAGTTGTGGCTTCAAATCCCACGACCAAACTTCTGGTGAAGGAAAACATCGATATTTTTTTGACACATGAAGTTAAGTTTTTCTACAAAAACCAAGCACCTGTCTGGTGTCTTCCAAAAGATTCACCTAGGAGCCTGCTTTGTGCAAGCAATGGCGACATTATTATTACAAGAATTTCCCATATTTATTTTCAGACCACCGAAGATGCTTCTACGTTTTCAGTCGTGACAAAAACCTGTCGAAAAATAGCCTCAACTACAACTCAGATGCAATACCCTAGATTCTACGTCAGAGATTCACACTGATTCCATAAAATAACAGCAAATTAGTGACGTAAAACCATCACATATCATTGGTTTGGTCGTGACCACAGCTAATTGCCTTCCCGTCCCGTGCCGATGCCGTCCCGGTCACGGTCACGACAACCGCACACATTAATCATAGACATATTGATAAACAATTGTTCTACCTTAAATGAGGGGTCAATGTTGTCTATGGAAGCCACGGTTTCGGTCACCACCTTATCAGTCATATTATTCGAATGTATCCTTTAAAAAAATGTCGTTAAATTCTATATTTGAATGAGGAAAATTTGGTTGATATGACGTTCCAAATTAGAATATTTATAGTTGATTTTTCCATGCTACAAGAGTATTTGAATACGAGTCTAATAATTTGGTTGTTTAGGTGCAATTTTGAATGGGATGTTATGGAATATGGAGAGGGCATGTCGGCGATGCTTTGTCGCGAGCCGACAAAGAAGGCACGTGGGAACGTGCGCGTGCGCTTTCTTCCTACTAACAGAATAGAGTATTGTAATGTATGGTTGCTGCATGATTATAGATCGATTTTCGATGATTGATATTTTTTCTTCTGCTATTGCATGTGTGAGGCTATGTCAGTACCTATTAATGTCATTAGTTAGAATATGCTTGAAACAGGGAACTTAGCCTTAGATTATCTTCAGGAAATGTGACCTTCATAAGGGCGTAAATAGAATAAATGGCTTAAATTGATTAAAATCCTCCCAATTATATATGTTAATTATGATAATTATCAGGATTATTCTAAATACCGTATTGCTTTGTACCTTTTTGAAAATCTATTGTTTCTTATGTTCGAATGCTGACGAGCAAGAAACTATTCTTACATAATAAGTACCTACTATTAAAAAAACAAAATATAATTACACTTGGGAACAAAAGCTAAATGGTAAATTAGTTAATTAAAAGTCTCCTAATAAAATAACTGCTTATATCACTTCTAATAGATTGAGTAACAAAAATGATTAAATTAAGACCACAATAGGATTGAGCATCTAATGATGAGCAAATGTACTAACGTGTACCCCCTAGTGTCCTAGGAACCCCGAGGACTTAATACGTAACTGCACTGTTTAAAAAGATGAATTTACAAATATGTTTCCGATGTATGCTCAGAATATCCGTGGGAAGAGATGTGTTTCTATTTTGATGATTTAAATTAATTTATATTTCGATTTGTTCTGTAAATAATTATATCTTTTTTTTATGTTGAATGGACTTGCGTTTGACCTTCGACTGACCCCATGAAGAGTTATGACAAGGCCGTGGATGTATCACGCTTACCCAGAAAGTTTCACTCCTTTGCTGTTCGTATAAGATACGATGAAGCGAAGCATTGTGTCCGGATACGCGAGATGTCGACAACGTATGGGTGGAAATTCTCATGGCGTTTTGTCGTAAAATTTTTGTTTGTTGGTATTTCAGCAAATAAAGCCATAATATAATGTTTATTGGCACCTTAATACAAAAAAATACAAATAAAAATATTATAATATATACAGGTGGCTTAAACATGCACACATACAAACCGAGAATAATCAAAACGGTGTAGTGTAACACATTTCTCTTTTATTTTTTCATGAGTAGCCTAAATAATACAACACATTTTAAATCCAAAAAAAAATATAATTTAGTCTCTTAACAGAGAAAAGTTTTATATAGAGTAGTGAGTCATAATTTTAAATAGACATAGAATTAAGGTAGTTTGCAAAGTCAAGTCTTGTATACTTGTACAACTAAGGCCATAACCAAAATTAATCTGTATACTGTTACGTTCTACGGCAGACCCCACATGCAGCCATATTCTGCTAGTCATGCCCAAATGAGTCGATCCTATTAACGATATAAATACCGGGAGATATCATCGTCGGTTTGTTTCATCCTGTATAACGCCAGAGCAATCGCGACTGGATACGATATGATTATACGATTTGGCGAAGAGTTCGATAAAATCGATATGGCGAAATTCTTCGATAAAATCGTTTTGGGAAACTCTTTGATAAAATCGATCAAGAGAATGGTTGATATAAAATTTTAGATTGTAAAAGAGGCTTGGTTGGAGGATTTGTCTATTTTAGTGACAGGAGGCCTAGTTTGGTAAGGGGAATAATCGAGAGATTGCAAATTGTTGAAAATATTGAATTTATAATGATGCGTTCTTTAACAATTTTGATCATGAAATTACTAAGTTTACTAATAACGTACAAGGGATGCTATGTTTATATATATTTATAGTTTTGAAGTTGTTGGACCTGCAAAGCTGCTACAAAAATCCTAATTCAGTGCAAACTTCGTAACTCCGCAACAAATTAACTAGGTATGAAGCCACGAAAATCTTATGGTTGATGCAAAATATGTTATAAATGATTGCACGAATTCTTGTAGATACCTGAAACGTGACATTCTTCATACCATTTATTATAGAGTTTTTTTTTAAGTGGCGACCCTAGTAATAATTCCGATTTTAAACATGCACAAAAAAACAAGGTCTTATCCAGTATTTCTACATCAGAATTATACACAAGTAGTACTTAGAAGCTTGTACAGCGGGATGCCAAAAATTCGTGCTGCTAACGGAACAGGAGATAACATGAACTTCTTTGTTGCAATTATAATCGAGTTTCATCCATTGTTACAAATAAGTACATGTCAAAGATTATGCTTATTAGCTGACCTGTCGAACTGCTCACAGTATTTTTATGTGTATGGACTTCGCGGCTGATTGGACAAGACGTATGGTAAACGTATGGGTCGTTTTTTTCTTGATGGTTTTTGATGCGATGATAGCTCAGGGGTAGTGACGTCGAATGCCGAGATGAAGGTCCCGGGTTCGAATGCTTGAGCCTTCTGTGAAGGAAAACATCGCGAGGAAACCATAGCACCATGGTGGGATTCTGTGTATCACCCACTTGGCTGGCTACCATCCTCAAGTTGAGAATCTGTCGCCAAGCATCTATGGGTGTGTTCCGTAAGAGCCGGTTCCTTCTAGGCTTTGTGTGCTTACCACCTTCGGCCACATAATCACTTACCATGGTGAGATTGTGATCATATATAGACCTATACATAGTCAAAATATAATATAAATTTCAACACATTTGCTCGTAAAGTGGCTCTTATTGCACCGATTTTAGTATCATAAGACAGCTTATAACGAACTGGTGCTTTTTACTTTACATTACCACACTAGTGCTTAATGATATTATCCCGATTATGTTAAGTTTGTATGTCACTGTAAGTGATATAAGTGTAGATGAAGCATTCTTAATTTAAACGGGTAAAACAGTTTGACAGAACCTGCCTGCCATATTTGTTAACGTTCTCATTGTGTGGTTGATGATCATCAAAGAATCTACTTAAAAAAAAAAAGTTTTGTTCCTCGCAAGTGTGTTGAAAAACGTCGTATGATACGCGTGTGTATTGATCATTCCACTATCAACTTCCTTATCGCTTAATACCGCCTCGTTTGTAATGACCAACTTTGCACACATGTATCACAATGTACTATTTCCATCTGAAATGTGTTGTCCTACTCCCCAAATTTTATATATTTGCCTGCTAATACCCCATTGTAGAAAAGAAAGCTAAGGGGCGTTACACACAGTAGATTACTATCCGTGGGGACAGAACGTGTCATTGTGTTCAATATCGATATTCTATAACGTATCATTCGATGGTTCGTCTCGCGTGCCTCTATAATACCGAGTGACGTAAGCAAGCGATTTGAATCGATATCGATAATTTCTTTTAATATTTTGTATATTATTTTAATTAACTATTATTATTATGGTTCTTCAAAAAGGGTTTGAAGAGATTTCTGCAGGCTCGGCAACGCGCGAGTGATACCCCTGGTGTTGCAAGTGTCCATAGGCTTCGGTAACCAGAACATATGACAAGGAACTCATATCGAAATGTTTTATTATATTTTTATTATCTTAGCGAAACTAACAGCTAGGCTTTGATTAAGGATACATGCAGATAGAGTGTCGCAGCTGTGCACGCGTCGATAAAAATAGACCCTAACTTTAAGGGGCTAAATCAAATAAAAATAATTAAAAATGCAAAATAATGTTGAATATTTAAATTTCTCCCGATTTTAATTGGGATATTTCAACAACTACTATCATTATGAACGTCACTATGACAAGTAGAATGACGCAGAGGGAGCGTAAAACGTAGCTGTTACGCGCAGCAGCCTATAAAAGTGGGCCTGTTTTATATATTCGTGTAGTATGGCGACGTTCTTTCTAGGTATATTTATTTCTATGCAGCTAGGTTATAATTTTATAAATATTGAGAGCTAATTAGAAGTTTCCTCCACACATATAGTTTTTTGACAGATAATCACTAGCATATATATGCAAACTGCTCACGCTTTGCATAAGGTAACGTTGTTAACGCTCTATCAATATTCTTGCTCTATGGTTAATCTCTATTTATTTTAAGGGGCAAATTGAATCAGGTAGGTCACGTCTTACTTCTGTGTAAAGTGGAATCGTAATCCTTTTTGACATTACACATTAATGCGGAGTCTGTTGTCTATTTTTATTTTGTTTTTTTTTTTTTACTTTATAATGTCATTATAATGTTTCGAGTCTTTCCGGTACTGACCCGTTTGTTTTACACCCAATTTTATTTAAATATCATAAATTTATTTCTAAGCGATTTTTAATCAAAAGTATCTACTAGGCCTACTAGCAGTCACAAAAATGTTTTTACTGAAATATAATTAAATATTGTTTTGTTATAAAAATAATTTGAAATTTTATAAATTTAATGAAATAGGTTTTAGTTAAGTACTTGTTAAAATAAGTTTTTTTTTTTAATTCATAATATCGACTATCGACATCAAATCATCTGTCAAGCCCAAAGATACCACCCATCAATCGGATTCAATGGTACAACACGTGTTTAACTTAATACGTATAATTAAGTTAGAGAGTCACTTATCTATCGTAATTTTGAAATGTCGAGCACGCGCTTAGACAATACATCCTATTATATTCAGTTGAGCCAATATGTATGATAGAAATGTAGCTAAGTATGACTTTGACGGAAGATTTGTAGAGGTGTTTCTCTCTCTATGGTCGTTTCTTCATGGCTGAAGATCGTGATCGTCTTTGATAGAGCGTGGGCGGCTTGCCTCAAGCGACTTCTGTTGGTGGCTAACTGGACCACGTCGTAGAATTTGGTGCCTTTTTCCCGTAGTTGATCCGTCCATCGAGTAGGGGATCTGCCGCGTGATCTCCTGCTTTCGACGTTTCCAACAACGACCAACTTTTCCAAGCTTTCATCACCGCGTAAGAGGTTAATACAGACAAAATGAAAAATAGGTGCAACCTGAGGCTTTTCAGTCGTAGCATAAGGTTAGTTCTAAAAATAGTATTTAAATTATCTCAAGTAAAATTGAATTTATTTAACGAACGATCCCGTAAAGTCGTTTCTTGTCGTCCCTTTAATTTTAATTTTTATTATTTTTTGTTATAACGGCAATAGAAATACACATTTTGTGAAAATTTCAACTGTCTACCTATTATGTTTAATGAGATACAACTCACTGACAGACAGATGGACGGACGGGTGGACGGCCAGCGGAGGTTTGGTACCATTTGGGCCGTAACCCTAAAAAGAGCGTAACATCGTGAGAGAATATTATTTAAAGGTAAAAGTTTAATCCGAACATTTCCAAATGAAATAATTATTTATTTTATACTTCATGTTACTTACTGTAAAAACAAAAATTGGAAATAATCGTCAATAAAACATTGTACAGAGCTTATACAAGTACCATTAACGTCGAATTTCACGACGCAAAATAAACTTTTGAACGAAAAATTGGAACAATACAATATTTCGATTGGTCGCAAAACGCGGGGCAATTAAAAGTTTTCGAACGCTATGAATTTTGACGTGTTGTTTTTTTAATTATGATTTTTACGGCCAGCACTTATGTTATGTGACGACTGAAAAAAAAGCAAGCGAAACATTTATTCAATTTTCTTTTCTTTTGGCAACCAAAACAAAATTAGGCCTTATTTCTGCCAGTGTCGAGTTATATTATAGTTTCCAGTCACAATAAATCACTTCACATTAAAATCCTCAGTCAGTCACCGTCCATAAAAGTCATTTTTACTACAATGGTGGTCATTGTACTAAAACTCTTCACGGACATTTTGAGACAACCTGAAAAGTCACGATACACATAATTCATTTCATTTCACTTCACTGGTGCACATGGATGATCTTTATTAGGTAAAATACCACCAAAAATACACAATAAAACTCAAAATACACAAATTTATTAAAATAAAAATGAAAACGCTACGTCACTCTGCAAGTTCCCGCCAAAAAGTCCGATTTTCTTTTCTTTAGGCAACCAAATCAAAATTAGGACTTATTTCTGCCAGTGTCGAGTTATATAATAATTTCCAGTTACAATAAATCACTCTCACACAATATAGTCCTCAGTCAGTCACCGTCCATAAAAGTCATATTTTACTACAATGGTGATCATTGTACTAAAACTAATCATAGACTTTTTGAATTTGAAAAGTCACGATACCCACAATTCATTTCATTTCACTTCACTGGTGCACATGGATGATCTTTATTGGGTAAACTACCACCGAAAATACATAATAAAACTCAAAATACACGAATTAATGATGGAAAAAATGTTAACGAACGTCACTCTTCCAAAAAGTCTCGATTTTCTTTTATTTTGTGCTAAGTAAATCAAAGATTTTGTAGCAATCCTCAAATAGGTAAACAAATTATACCAAAATCATTATTTACCCACAATTAACGCTCATAAGGGTAAATGGTAAACAGAGAAACACCCACAATGGTACGTGTAAACAAAATATATGAACACTCAATAAAGTAAGCAATAAAAACGCTGACGCTTTGACGTTCCGTCCCGCCATTTTTGATTCAATATGGCTACCATGTTGACTGCAATTTGCTTATGCAGTCAGCAGTTTTTCGATCGTATTTGTTCAATGGAAAGCTTTGTTTGAACGGTTTCTTTATTTGTACGATTACAAGCTCTAATGGTGCGTCCATGCTACGCGAACCGAGCACGAGCCGAGCCACGAACGAACAGAATTCGTTCGTTGCTCGCAATGTCATGTGTGGACGTACTTAATGAGCCTTCAACGAGCATACAACGAGCGCGATGCGAATCCCTGTGTTCGTGAAAAAACTGACAATCGGGTGGAGCGCATTTGAGTGCTCGTTGGAGGCTCGCAAGTGCGTCCACGCTACACGAGCAACGAACGAATCCTGTTCGTTCTTGGCTCGGCTCGTGCTCGCTTAGCGTCACATGGATGCACCATTAGCTTGTATGCACTGTATATATGATAATGCGTATATATTTTGTAGTCACATATAGTTTTTTGCTCGTAGAATAATGAAATTTAATCAAAACATGGATGTTAAATGGATGTTAATAAGACTTAAATGTGTAATGTGAAATCAATTCAGTGCTGGGAAACAAAAATAAAAATTATCAATCTAATCATAAGAAATAAGTCACTTCATTGCTTTTGTAATCATCACTGTATAATTATAACTTCACCATAACTTCCTGCCGTAACTACAAATCTAACAAGACACCAAATATCTTATACATTCACATTCATATTCAAATTAGCCCATAGGTGGTTTCCTGACCCTTATCCCTCCCACCACCCCGGACTCCCTTCATACCCGGGTCCCAGAACTTGGTGGCACATGTGTTCGTAATACCCAGACATTTGTCAGTCTGTAATTGCGAAGCGATTCTACTTTCACTGTCCCTTACAAATCTTAATGTTAGTTTGGTCTGGGCTTTATTTATAGCTAATGGGACAGCCTCCTTCGTTGGACTTATGATAATGAGATGAGTTGGAGTTTGATAATTAATTATACCAGGTGGAGATTTTGGGATTTTCAAAACCTATGATGGGCAAATGCTATTTTGGGACAAACACAGAATTAAAAAACTACTAATCATACTAAAAAAATTTTTTTTTGTCGTTATGCCCATAGTAAAAGTTCAGAGTTAGCCCCATAGTAAAAGTTGTTCAGCATGACCCAACATAGTTTTCAAAAATATGCCATCTTGAAATCTCCATTTCATATTGAAGCAGAATTTATTTATGATACGCTTTTTCATAACAGACTAGAATGAATATGCGATATAAAAAATATTAAATCACCGTTTAGGTTTGAAAATCCCAACCGTATCTGTTTTTGGTTTAATATATTGTCTTGCCTTTTATAATGGAAATTGAATTTAGTCAATAGTACCAGTCGATTACACTGAGATTAATTCATTTTAATGTTACAAAATGATGTATCCTCTTGGATGCAATAGTTAACTGTTAATATAAGCTTAACAGTATACATTTCATATAACATAATATAAATGGAAATATATAAATATATTACCCAGGTTGACGCAAGTGAAACTTCCGTAGGTACTCAATAATAATTATAACTTACAATAAATAACCATTCCCGCAAACACATCTATTTCATCATTAATCCACCACACATTATGGTAACCGTATCCGATTAAATCAAACATAGGACCACCTTCCATGACCTATCCACACCTTATTTCTCTTAGCGAACAACCTGGTAAGTATGGAAGATGTGTCGGTCGGCGGGTCAGGTGAGTCTGGTCAGGAGTTGCTGCCACGTAAGTAATAAGCATAGCTTTCGATCACCCACGCAACGCCTACGGTTTTAGACTATCTATGATATGGTGAGGCCATAGTGAGGGACTTAGCTGTTGCTAATTTGAATGTACCTACATACAACAAATTAAAAAAACCTTAGGATGCATAACATAACAGATACAAACAGCAGATGATTGATCCAGAACGCGAGCGATAGTTCGCGAGAAGATAGTCAATAAAGGTTTTTTTTTAATACTTTTTATATTTTATACATAGGTAGCAAACAAGCATACGGCCCGCCTGATGGTAAGCGGTTACCGTAGCCTATGGACGCTTGCAACACCAGGGGTGTTACTCGCGCGTTGCCGACCCTGCAGAAATCTCTTCAAAGCCTTTTTGAAGAACCCCATGCTGTACTCCATTGGGGAAACCACGGCGGGGAGCTCATTCCACAATCTGAGCGTCCGCGGAAGGAAGCTCCTTTGAGACCGCACAGTTCGAAAGGTCACGTCCCTTGGCAAAGAGGTATACAATGCAAGGAGGAGGAGGATAATGAGACAGTTCTTAAACAACACGAAGCAGTCGGTACTTCCATCAGTTCGAATAAACTTTAATTTGAAGGTATTCTTCAACTTCTTCTCAGCAATAAGAAACTTCTGAAGAGATCAGACTAACGCAGTTTGATAATTCATAAGTGGCTGTAATTAAAATAGGCATTCAAATTCAAAATGCATTTATTCAATTTAGGCCCTGATAAGGCACTTATGAACGTCAACAAATGACTCTACACCGGTTCCAAATACAACTACACACATTATATTTGAATTCAAATATTTAATTTCATAGTTTTAAAACCACAGCTTGCAGCATTAGAAGAGCAGCTCTCACTGACTAACCAGCTTTACCATAAATCATACCCTACCGCTGCAAACGCCTATTTTAGAAATAATGTTTTTGTTAGATGCTAATATCAGAGGTTAAGATATTAAATATTATTATAATTTCCTGCCCAGCATATCCGCTACCTTACCTGAACCGCAATATTTACTGCACAAAGGGCACGATGTCCATGCAGCGTGGTGCAACGTGTGAACAGCTGGTGCCGGCTTCCGCCTCATACTCCATGGTAATTTCATTCTTAATGCTTAGCTTATCTTCTATATATCTTCTGTATACAGGGTATTTTAATTTACCTGTACTTCCTAAAGATAAGAGTAGAACTGACTAATTTGGGCAATTTTTTATTGGATCAACTCTGAAATCGCGTAAAAAAAACAGTTTAGATGAAGCAAAGCCGTTTGTATAAAAAAGTTTTCTTATTGAGGAGTACATCCATCCTTTAATGTAGATCTATGTATAAGTAGTAATTAATAGTTGCATCATAACTAGAAATAAAGAAAAGTAATTATACCAGAGTGGGTAGGTACTTGTAAAATCATTTCTAGTATAGCAGTTGCTGGAATAAAAATAATTGGACTGTTTTACAAAAAACTTAAACTGACTTCAAAGTACACGAAGAAGTAATCAAATCCTTCGAAGTAATGATCTTATGAACCTGACCAAACGGGAAGTGTACCCTTAAAGACAAAAAAAGAATTTTCCAAATCGGTTCATAAATGACGGAGTTATGAGGTAACAAACATAAGAAAAAAAAAAGATAAACATACAAACGAATTGAGAACCTCCTCCTTTTTTTGAAGTCGGTTAAAAAACTCATATGTAGAACAACGGATAAACAAAATGTATGTGTGAGAATAAAGAGAGAGAGAGGGCATTAAGTATTATCCGGCTCCAAGATGACTACGCACCTACATCTAGTTTTAATTTTGATTTTGTAAAAGACAAAAACGCGTTTTAATGAAGTAATCACTTCACATGCAATTTTGAAACTGAATATAATATTAAATAAACGTATTGACGACACTTTAAAATAAAACTTTAAAAAAGTTGCCGTAATCTAAATTTACGTATCGGTTGTATCGTCAATTGGACTGTATAAATTAATAGTGAGTTTGAATTGTTTTACAGAGTTCCACATGGGAAACAATACAATATTAATCAACGAAATTCCATCTACGAACCCCATATGGCATAATAATATAACTTAGCAACGAAGCTAGGCCATTAAGTTTTCAATAAGCAAGGAGGCCACATATTCGGGTATATTCTGTGCTATTATAATTTTGATACGGGTAAAGGATCGGCCAGTAGGAATTAACTTATCACGGTAGGGCCGCATCTGCATACCTTAAACATTTATGTACTGGGGACGGACTTGGGTGAATAAAATAAAAATCAAAAAGTATTTATTCAATTTAGACATTACGAACAAAAATGACTCTACATCGTCTAAACATTATTTGAAGAGATTTATTTTATTTATTTGATCATTAAAGGATATGAGTTATAATAACAGATCGCAGGTTCGATTCCCGCCTAGGAGAAACATTTTTGTGCATGAACATGTCTGCTTGTCCCGAGTCTGGGTGATATTTTAAATGTAAGTATCTAACAGTATATGTCTGTTTTCTTATTACCTTCGAGCTCAGCTTATTTTGGGATCAAAAATGACCGTCTGTCAAAGAAAGTATCAAAATAAAATAAAAAAAAACATAACCACATAAAGGCTTTACACTAGAATCTAATCTCAAGCTTTGTATGATCGTGCACATAATTAACATTAATTTGTTTTTTAATTAATTATCATGAATACCAAATTCCAAAAACACTTCACAATACATCAAATTCTTTATTTCATAGAAAATACCAAATTAGTTAAATTATACCCAAAACTATCACCCCAATTCCATGCCTGTTGCCACCCCAGTCTCGGACACCAGGAGCTCAAGACACATATCTCAGACGGGGATGCAAGAAATGCCCACACCCCAATATGTAGATCTGTACCTCGCCCGCTCACTGTGGTCATTAATGTAAGAGGAATTAATCGTTTTGATACTTGGAACCAACATTACTTTTTTTTTTTTTTTTTTATACCACTGTGGTGGCAAACAAGCATACGGCCCGCCTGATGGTAAGCAGTTACCGTAGCCTATGGACGCTTGCAACACCAGGGGTATCACTCGCGCGTTGCCGACCCTGAAGAAACCTTTTCACACCCTTTTTGAAGAACCCCATGCTAAATACAACAATACTATTACTAAATAAAAACAATTATAAGGCAACTAGCTTTAGCCCGCGACTTCGTCCGCGTATTTTTGTTTTTCTAGATATGATTCATTGTAACAATATAGAGCTTTGTTCATGGCTATTGCCCGCCACTACGTGTGATATTTGACATAAGTTCAGGTAGATTGAGAGCTGATTGCGAGAATGCCACATAAAACTGAAACAATCCTGTCGCAAATAAACTCTAGCAAATATCAGAGTTTTTCCCTGTGATTTATTAATAGCCATCGCGAAACAAACCTTGATAAGGAACTGTACACTTTTAAATTAAACGAAGGATTTGGGATCAATGGTATACGCGGCACGAAGACTGTTTCTCCTCTAGCAGGACCAGTTAATATTTTGGCCTCAATAAAATTGCGGCGGAGAGCTGTTACTTGAAGTCTAGTTCCACAGCACAATTTTGGAGGCCGTATATTTCTAATCATTATGACAGGAGCACCTACCTTTTTTTGGGAGGTGTCGAGATTATTTATCTAAAATTGCGCAATGAGACCTATTTCCTCAACCATTTCATGACAGCTGAGATATTTGCTTATGGCACACATACAGACAGACGAATACACGGGACCTATATCCACAAGTTTCTCAATAATTTACAGACAGCTGAGATGTTTCTGTCTGTCTGTCAGTCTGAGGAGAGACTGCCTCCTTATGTGTGTATCGCTTGTACAACGGACAGTTCTCTGAAGAATTGTTTGATCTGATTCCCACGGGCTACCTTCTACCATCGCAACTTTCGCCATCGACGGGGAGTCCATACTCATATATTGGAACTGAAATGGTTTCTACTGTGTGATTTCAAAGGAGTTTCTACCGCGTGTCGCGTATCGACAGATCGACGGGCGGAGATCTATCCAAAAGTTCCTCAAACAGACAGCTGAGAAATTTTCTCGTGGCAGACAGACAGATAGATGGCGGCAGTAGGCTTCTATTAATAACATGATACACGCGTACAATATTTTTACTTCAATACAAAATTACATCCCCCTTTACACCCCTTAAGAGTTCAGCTTCCAACAACACCGATATTCGTTGCGTTAGTTTCCAACTATAAGCTTAAATAATAAATTTAGTATAATTCCATACACAACTTCATCCCCTTTTTTAAACGCTGAGGCATATATAAATTAGTTTTCAATCATCAGCCTAATCACAAAATTTGAAGGTCCTAACTTCGAAACTGATGGACTTTCATACAAACTTGCATCCCCCATTTTACCCCCATAGGGGTGTAATACTAAAAAATCCTGCTTTAGTGGATACCTACACTGTATAATTATAAATTTAGTGATGTTTACTGTGGAAATGAAGGACTTTCATATGCAACTTAATCCCCCTTTTCCCTCTTCGGGGGTGGAATTATCACAAACGCTGTGACAACTTTACATTAATTTTCAATCGTCAGCCTATACACAAAATTTTAAGATCCTAAGTTCAAAACTGACAGACTTGCATACAAACTTTCACCCCCTATTTTACCCTCTTAGGAGTGGAATTTCCAAAAATCCTACCTCACTGGATACATATACTGTATAATAATAAATTTAGTGAAGTTTATCGTGAAATTGAAGGCCTTGCATACCCAACTTCATCCCCCTTTTTCCACCTTCGGGGGTGGAATTATCATAAACGCTGAGATAACTTTACATTAATTTTTAATCGTCAGCCTATACACAAAATTTGAAAATCCTAATTTCAAAACTGACGGACTTGCATACAAACTTTCATCCCCTATTTTACCCTCTTAGGGGTGGAATTTCCAAAAACCCTTCCTTACTGGATACATATACTATATAATAATAAATTTAGTGAAGTTTACTTTCAAATTGAAGGCCTTGCATACCCAACTTCATCCACCTTTTTCCACCTTCGGGAGTGGAATTATCATAAACGCTGAGATAAATTTACATTAATTTTCAATCGTCAGCCTATACACAAAATTTTAAGATCCTAGCTTCAAAACTGACGGACTTGCATACAAACTTTCATCCCCTATTTTACCCCCTTAGGGGTGAAATTTCTGAAAATCCTTCCTTAGTGGATGCCTACACTGTATAAGGTATCTATGTGCAAAATTTCAAATTTCTAGGTCCAGCGATTTGGGCTATGCATTGATATATTGCATACAAACTTTCATCCCTTATTTTACCCTGTTAGGGGTGGAATTTATAAAAATCCTTCTTTTGTGGATGCCTACACTGCATAATAATATATTTAGTGAAGTTTACTTTGAAATTGAATGACTTGCATACACCACTTCATCCCCCTTTTCCTCCCTTCAGTGGTGGAATTATCATAAACGCTGAGATAACTTTACATTAATTTTCAATCGTCAGCCTAATCACAAAATTTGAAGATCCTAACTTCAAAACTGACGGACTTGCATACAAACTTTCATCCCTTATTTTACACCCTTAGGGGTGGAATTTCCAAAAATCGTTCCAAAGTGGATGCCTACACCGTATAATAATACATTTCATGAAGTTTACTTTGAAATTAAAGGCCTTGCATACTCAACTTCATCCCCCTTTTCCTCCCTTCGGGGGTGGAATTATCACAAACGCTGAGATAACTATACATTAATTTTCAATCGTCAGCCTAAACACAAAATTTGAAGATCCTAACTTCAAAACTGACGGACTTGCATACAAACTGTCATCCCCTATTTTACCCTCTTAGGGGTGGAATTTCCAAAAATCCTTCCTTAGTGGATGCCTCCACTGTATAAGGTATCTGTGTGCAAAATTTCAAATCTCTAGGTCCAGCGGTTTGGGCTGTGCGTTGATATATCAACAATCAGTTTATCATTTTATATATTAAGATTATAAGATGATGATGGCAAGATTTTTTTGTATTCCGTGGCGAAAGTCACCGGTGGAATCCTGTATCTTTCTGTGAAGAAAAACGTCATGAGGAAACCTACTTTCAAGTTAAAAAAAACTGTCATCACAATGGTGTGTTCCAGCACCTTCACCTGAGAGCCAGATTTTTTATCTTCGGCCATACTATAGAAGCGTGGTCAAAACCAAACCTTATTATTTTTTCTCCTGTTTTTATTTCTAAATCCCTTTTCTTTCTCATATATGTTCCCGCAATTTTAACCTATCGCTTCGCGAGCGGCTTCAAGTTTTTCATAGTTGACTATTGGCAATATTGCGAAGCCAAATATCAAATATAATTACAGTATCATTCATTTAGATTAATTATCATTATGATAATAAGTTAATTAATTTATACCACTTAGGTATAATATTAATAAATCTTAACCTAAATTAATTAAATAAAGTATCAAGACTACAAACAGCCAAACAAGTCGCGATCCAACATACCTCTACCCAATCATCACGTAGAGAATGTTTTGTCTGCCTCAACCCGGGTTATTACCAAGTGTGCCGTGACTGCCTCATGCTGGTGCCTCGTGCCTCTATCCAACGGCATATGCCTGAAATATCCTTCGTTGCGGGTGACATGTTTCGATTAAGACAACCCTTTTAGTGTAGGAGCTAGGATTGGGAAATGATATGTAGGTAGATGGTGATTTAATAAAATTTTACGATATTGTTTAATAATGAATTTTCTTGCTCTATTGTCAGAAAAAAAGGTAATTATAATTTTTTTAACACGTTTTTTATACAGGTTGCTTGAATCTAGGTTTTGCGAATCTAACATTTTTGCCAATATGTCCGAATAAAAAGGCATTCTCAATTAGACGTTTTCTTTCCATAGGGTTTTAGAGAGTTTGGTTGAAAATACCTGTCAAACTGTTGATAATTCGAACTAGTTTGATGTTTTCAATCAACTCTATAAAACTCAATGGAAAGAAATCGTCTCATTATTAAAATTAAGTGTTACCTAATGGTACATTAAAATTTAAGGTTTACTACTCTTGTTAGTTGAAGCTATACCTACTTAGGATAATAAAAGCCTCCTTAAACACTATTGTCCCTTGATTATACTTTGCATAGAGACATAAAAAAATAGAACATCACAATATTGACGTCCCTTAGCTCCCAGGCTACAATCATAAGATACCTTTCTTAGGGTTGTCTAACACACACAAATAATATAATAACAGGCGAACTGCGATTGTCGTATGTGCGTCTGAGGGAATTATTAATGCTGGTCCGCATCTGACGAGTTAGGATTGAATATACATCGTATTTGTAGAATGGACTTAATTTTGTAAGTTGGGTGGTAACTTCAGTAAAGGACAATGCCACTTTTTCATACAAGACTCGGCCCGAACCGACAAAGATGAATCATATATCAAAAAAAAGGAAAAAAATAATAGAATTTAATGGTATAATTAGTTTTCCATAAGAAGTTCACCAAAAAAAGTTATAGTCCTTTAAAGATGACTTAATAATAGTAATGCCTGGGTTACCAGCGTAGGATTAATAACCCCCGCGGGGGTAAAATAGCTATTCTGTTGGGTTAATACAGCCTGTAATAAATACCTAACGAATATTATAATCATATTTTAATAAATACTAATTCTGTCACGTGGCTTGCGCTGCCTGTACCCACGCTCATTAAAAGTGTATAAATAAAAACGACCATATAGTAGTGTGGATACTTAATATATGTACCTAAGTAATATACAGTAAGGGGGGAGGGGCAGTTTCCCTGATAGGTCCATACATAGGGGTATCAAGATTGAAAAGGTTAGGAACCGCTGTACTATTGATTAGTACGATAGCATATCTGGAAGCCGTGACGAAGGTCGTGGGTTCAATTCCCACAATAAGCTTGAGCTTTGGTGAAGGAAAACATTGTGAGGAAACAATAAAACGGTGGTAGGGCACTTTATAGTACCCGCCTAGCTGGCTACCACCCTCTAGTTACGAATATGTCACCCAGCAGCGAGCCAGTTCCTTCTGGGCTTTGTGTACTTACCACTTTCAGCCCCATAATCACTTGCCATGGTGAGATTGTGGTCAAACATAAGCCTATACAATATTAAAAAAAATACATGTATTTTTTTAATCAAAATAATATAATAAACATTTTAGAATATATATGAAATAAAAAAAACATTCATATACTTTTCAACAGTTTTATTATTCTTCAAATATTACATCATCATACATATCATACATATTTTATTAATAAATCATCTAAAAACTGGTTGGCAGGTCAGCAAAAAGTCTTATTCTTATAGATAATGGCGCTACAAGTCTTTCAGTGTGAGTGCAACCAGGAAAAAAACAGCGTGTCTGCGAGACTGATGCTCTTCCATACAGAGATAAAACTATAGTTGGCACTTCTTGAGCAAGAGACGGAGAAGATTCCGTTTCGACAGGTTGTTACTTGCTCAGACAGTACGGGAGATCAACAATTGGTTCTTCACATGTGGATGGTTGCGATGGCACTGAAGATGATGTGGATGGTTCTGTCTGTGTAATGTTCAGCCAAACCGTCACTCCTCTGCCAACAAGGGTGACAAATCCTATCAAATGGATGTAGCTGCAAAAAAATATAAAATAAATTATTATATAATTAAATTGCAATAATAAGTATTGGTGCAAAAAATATAAAAAATCTAATGTTGTATCTGGTAATCTCTAGAAAAGCTATGGTAGGTATGGAAAAAACTGAAGAGTTGGTTATTGCTTTATTCTTATTTTATGCAGCAAAGGAGAAATCTATCAGTGATTTTTAGCACAGACAAATATATAGGACCGGAGAGTGACAGGCTACTTTTATTCCGGGAAACACGGGTGAAACCGCGGGGCGAAAATTCGTAATATTACTACTATTACTTACATCAGTAAGAGCATTTTGTTGCCGGATTGCAGAATCTCTTCAGTCTCAGACTCTAATGAGTGTCTTCGCATCCGAAAGGCATTTACACCACTATTGATGCCGTGAACCATGTTCAGTAGAGTAGAGGTTCCATAGTCCGTGAGAGTAAGCCAGGTCAATAAGTAGGCAGGTTCAAAAGTTCCGTTGGGAAAGCTGGGTCAGCGAGTACAGGTTCAGGTCCAGTGTCAATAGCCAAGGTAGTCGTGAGTAGTAGTAAAATCGGTGTCCAAAATCACAGCAGTAAGGAACACAAAACTCAAAGAAAAACACAGGAGGGTCAGTACTACTTTTGTTGATGATAACATTGATAGATAACACGCGGGAGAAGTCTTTCGTTTGACATTTCAAGCCTTTACGGGCTTTACGTCAAAAGTGCTGCCAGCACTATAATAACATACCTAATAGAAATCGATTATTCTAAACGTAATCGATGATCAAAATAAATGATTTTTAATTTAACTCATTTTTTTTAAAAGAAAACCAAACATAATAAGGACCCCTATTTATAATTAAATTGAGCTAAGACTGATACGTAATAAGTTACCGTGTGCGGCTTTAAAATGTTAATTGTAATCGATTTTCAGGTGCAATTTAGTATCGATATGATTTTATTTTTGTATTGGCAACATTTTTAATAGCGACAGATAGATTTGGAATGAGTTGATAAAATAAATTACTATTTAGATAGCTGTTTTAATGGTGTACTTCTACAGATTTTATTTATATGGTATAATTCCTGCTGTTACCTATTAAGAATTATCAATTTAACAGAATATCTGTCGGTAGCTATATGATTCGGGCCGAATCTTGGCATTGTCCTTTGACCTTCATAAATCTCCCCCTGGGGCCTAAATTGAATAAATGGCTTTGAATTTGATTTAAGGGTATTGATTGAGATGCGTAAGGTGCCGCCGGTTCGCAGCCGACCGCATGCAGCAGCAGCAGACAACGTGTCGTTGCGACACTACTGGTGGTATTACTATGAATTAATACCTTCCGTTGCTAGCGACACGTCTCGCCTCCATAGTAATATATAGGAACAAAAGAGAAAGAAGTAGTGTCGTAACGACACGTTGCCGTTGCCTTCGTCTGCTGCTGCTGCATGCGATTAGCTGCAAAACGGCACCTTCAGAGCTAAATTGAGTTTGAAAACCATACGTAACAAACAGAAAAATTATACTGATGTTTATAATACATATGTTAGTTTTAGGTATTTAAAATCAAATTAATTTCGAATAAATTAAATAAAAGTTGCTTTTTGATATTGATGAAATTTATCAAATACACAGTATCTATTTTTTTTAGTATAATTCGTTTAGTATGTTTGATAAAATTTGGCTTACTTGGCATACAGGTTAGATACCTAAATTGGTTGGTTCCCACATATGAAAACACTGTCTAGAAAAAAAAACAAAGAAAACTATCCAAATTTTATATTTACCTTTTCTTATCCTCATGAATAGTTTAATTCTTAAACCGCATCCACATCACCTTCTGCAACATTGCAAACATCCATATTAAGTGTGAGGAGTAATTAAGCCCTCCTTAACTATAGGCTATATCTTTATAAAGTTTTGGCAGCCCTCAACTCTGCTATCGCGCAAGGAGCTGGACAATGAAATATTCGCTCATTAGCCCGTCTCCTGATTAATTGGGCTTCTTAATGTAAAGGTGCGGTATTAGTGGTAGGGATTTAGCGATTTATAGAGTTAGTAACGTGCTACAGTTATCGCTCAGAATATAATATACTACGTACCTCCAACAGTAAAGTTTGTCAAGAATGTGTACTCTTCACTTTTGATTACTCCATATATCACTAATCATTCTCACAATAACCAGCAGCACCCGAAATCATCACCAGATCAGTTCACCTATAATTCGATTAGGCCATAGAGTTACAATATTATAGAGCGGCTGTACTAGAGTACGGTCCGCGAGACCCGATGCACCGGTAGGTACGGTCCAAATGCCTTGAAACGAAGTGTGCTTACATAGTTTGAACGACTAAAATACATCAATTTATCGTTTTTTATCGATACTTTTACCGAGAATAAATGACAAGGAATCCACATCGACATTTTGTATGACTGTAAATCAACTAGTGTACCATATGGAAACTGCTCACGCTTAGCACAAGGTAATGGTGCGTCCATTCTACGCAAATCGAGCACGAGCCGAGCCACGAACGAACCTACAACGAGAACGATGCGAATCCCTTTGTTCGTGAAAAATCTGACAATCGCGCTCGTTCGAGCGGATCGTGCTCGCAGTGTGTTCTTTCGTGGCTCGGCTCGTGCTCGATTCGCCAATCATAGACGCACCATAAAGTTGTTATCGCTATCACTCTATAATATTCTAACTCTATGGATTAGACCAATTTTTCCCTCACAATAATAGTTATGTTTATTACTGTTTAAAACTTCCTAATTTCCGTCCCGCTCCCACTGGCACCCCACAGGCAGCTTGTCGGCTCTTAGTTGGCCATTCTATTGTTTATACGGGAGATATAATGTGTTTTGTCGGTAGCCTTGTTGTGATACGGAACTGTTTTATGAGCCAGATAAATGGAAGGAGACAAGAATGTTGCCAAGTATGTGAGAATAATGTATGAGAAGCATTTAAATATCGATTGATGTTGTTTTAAAAGTGTGTGAGAGTAATTTTTATTATATGGACGTATAAAAAATCAGGACGAAGCACCACATTATGAGAAAGTGAAGCACTATATTTCCTACGTATGTGTGAGTAAAATTAGTACGGGCGCAAACAGGCACAAGTGATACTGAGCCTTATTGTAACTGTCGACGTCTCAACGCGAAATAATAACCAATCTTCTTACTATGGTATACATGTGTGTGTGAGGCTTGTATTTACGAGACGGCCCGGCTTACTTGGGGTGCTTCAATTCGTATAAGGTGACACTCTGTCCTGTTTTTTTTATTCGTCCATTTTTTTTATACCACTAAGGTGGCAAACAATCCAACTGCCCGCCTGATGGTAAGCAGTTACCGTAGCCTATAGACGCTTGCAGCACCAGGGGAATCACTCGCGCGATGCCGACCCTAAAAATTGATGCATGATCCATGATTGGTATTTGTATATTGTTAGTCAGATTTTTTTATCACGAAGATCTGTGGACTTACCGATGATAGAACTTTGTAAAGAATATAGCTAGTAGTACCCCTTTAATTAGGGGATGAATGAAGGGGGGGAATGAAAGGTCATCCTTTTTAGTGCACGCTTAACAATTTCAATACTCTAGGTACATCGGTTTTGTCTTTGCGTTCGTCAGTCAATCGATGTAGAGCTTAAAATAGAATATGAGAAGGTTATATCGACATAATCATTCATACTATTAGTCGTTTTATATACAAACACTCATTGGCTGAACCTCAACCGAGGATATCTTGAGGAGTTCAGAAACGTCTCTTGATGTCTATCAGTATTTTAATTGTATAGGTATGTCAACATCATAACTTGATAGGTAGAATTATCAAAACTACCTATAAACATGTAATTCAATCAATTCTACAAACAAAAACTTTAATTTAAACACAGGTAAATATAAGCTATCCCTCTCAAAGTCATAATGAGAGAAAGGGTGGGAAGATAACTTTATTGGTCTCACATGAACATAATTGTCGAATGCAGATGTCGCACAACCCAACCGAGATTAATTCTAACAAGGGACGCTATATAATTATACGGGTTATAGTACGGCCAAGTTATACGCGTGAGCGTTTTTAATTCCTTGCTGATGATGGTAAAAAACCTTTAAGTAGAAGTAACCTAAAATTCGTTTATTTGCAAAAATCCCAGAAGGGAAGGTGCCGACAAACTTTTGATCTTGACATTATGTACCTAACTAAGAAAACACACATTCGTGCATGAGTCTACGAAACGAACAAAATTAGAATGATATACGATACGTGTAATATTTTAGCAAATGCCTTTTTTTATTTTTTTTATACCACTTATGTGGCAAACAAGCATACGGCCCGCCTGATGGTAAGCGGTTCCCGTAGCCTATGGACGCTTGCAACACCAGGGGTATCACGCGCGCGTTGCCGACCCTGCAGAAATCTTTTCACACCCCTTTTGAAGAAACCCATGCTGTACCTACTCCATTGGGAAAACCACGGCGGGGAGCTCATTCCACAGTCTGAGCGTCCGCGGAAGGAAGCTCCTTTGAGCCCGCACAGTACGAAACGATTCAGGTTTCAATATGTGAGGATGGACCCCCCGTCGATGGCGAGAGTTGCGATGGTAGAAGGTAGCCGTGGGCATCATCTTAAACAATTCTTCAGAACACCGTCCGTTGTACAAGCGGTAGAACACACGGTGCCTCTTTTCACTTGAAGCACAGTTCACAAATTCGTGTATTACACACGTAGACGGCGGTCGCGACAGATCACGTGATCGGATTTAATCCAGGCACACACGAATGCCATAATCTAGGGATAAGTCCACAAATATTGGGTGAGATATTATATCTGCGAGTATCTCTGTGTTTAGACTCAGTCTGTTGCGGTTAGAACGTTATCGTTTTATGGTATGTTACTAGCATCTGTCTCGTGATTTTACTCACTCGATCTAATGTTTTGGAACATATACTTATGTGCTACTTAGTATATAAAAAACATTTAGCGTGGTTAAATAACAAACATATAAATCTATTGCATTTGTAATATCATATAGCAGCATAGATTTGATTTGACTAATATTGAGTTTTTTATATATATTTAATGCTATACAGTTGTCGTGTTGTGCTTCCGCATACAGAGTATGCAAACCGACAGATAAATTCATGATCAAAGTATTTTATCTGAAATCTCTTTAATAAAAATATAGGTACAACTATCGACATTGATTTTATTAAAAGTTTGTGGATTCATTTAGTGAAGGTAACCAGCATAAAGATAATGTTATCTATATATATAAAAATGAATTGCTGTTCGTTAGTCTCGCTAAAACTCGAGAACGACTGGACCGATTTGGCTAATTTTGGTTTAGAAATATTTGTGGAAGTCCAGGGAAGGTTTAAAAGTAGGGTAGGGTAGGGTAGGATAGGGCATCACGTGAACGAGGTCGCGCCGGGCAGCTAGTCTTCTTCTACTATATAAAAATAAGTCGGGTTTTCCTTCCTGACGCTATAATTCCAGAACGCACGAACCGATTTCCACGGTTTTGCGTTCGTTGGAAAGGTCTCGGGCTCCGTGAGGTTTAAAGCAAAGAAAGTAGGGTAGGGTAGGGTAGGGTGGGGTGGGGTAGGGTAGAGTAGGGTTAGGTGGGGTAGGGTAGGGTAGGGTAGCACCATAGAGTAGGGTAGCACCATAGAGTAGGGTAGCACCATAGAGTAGGGTAGCACCACGCGAACGAAGTCGCGCCGGGCAGCTAGTTAATATGTTCTTTAATTATTCATAGGAAAAATCCTAAATTCGAAACCTAGTTTTTTTATACGACGAGGTCAGTAGACAAGCATACGGCGTGCCTGATGGTAAGCGGTTACCGTAGCCATATGGACGCTTGCAACACACGAGGCGCTACGAACCTACCCCCCTCCCCGATGAGCTCTGACAACCTTACTCAGGAACACATCATAAAGCTATTTGGCTGCGGTATTCTATAAGGTGACGGTACTTCCCCAGTCGAGCTGTTCTTTGAGCGAATAAACGCTACGCTCTACCTCTTTTAAAAGTCGAATGTTTATTCGTTTTTTTTTATTTATGTAACAGTTGTACATATGGCCTTCCTTAGGTGTTGAAACGTGAAGACGTGAAGAAAACCTATTTTCCATAAATATTCGGTCGGTAAAAGATGACCACGAAACTCATCTATACCAAAGTTACAATAACTAACGTACCCCTTACCTGATATCTAATGCATCTACACCTTTCACCGTGTGATATGTAAATTATATGTTAATATACAGACAATTTCCACAACTCATGACCTCAACTGTACCCAAACTATCCCTGGTACCCCATAACTTTGCGTGTTTAGATTCCAAATGCAGATGTAGGTTTAAAATTAATATGTTTGGACTCGATTATCATTTGTCAGTAAAAGGAGATGGTAATTTGCATTGAATAATCTTTGCCAAATGGATTGTAGGCTGTATTAAGTTATGCCTAGGTGTTGTCTTTGTATGGCAAAGCGGTTCGTGTGAAATAATGGTTTGTTTACACTAGTTTAGTCGAATTTGGAACGTTACATATTATGAGTTATAAGGCTGTAATAATTTCGTACTTATTGGTTTTCTAGTATATCAAATCGTAGTATTTTTTGGCTTAAGTGTGCTGTGCTTACAGTTATCATAATAGTATGTATACTTAGAAAACTATAGTAAATTAGTTTTAGTAAGACTAACTCTTCAGTCATCCCTAGATAATCAATGATTTGGTAACAAGAAAATGAAAGAGTTTGTACCATCCCTACAAGAAATAAAATACATAATTGATTGAAATATAAGCCAGAGGGTGGCGAAAAGAAAAAAACATGCGTATTCTAAATCCAATCATAAAAAAGCCCGCGAGCGAGTAACCAAAACATATCGATAAAGTGTTGTGACGAGTTATCCGATACATCGGATCGTCACTCGATAAGTCGGCACTTATATCCCTCCGGCCAGGATCCATATCCGAATTAATAATCTCGATACGATGTGGGGACAACTCGTTACGTGTGTGGTGTGGAGGTACGAAAATTAGAGAAGGCAATTTTTAATTTGAACAAAACAAAATATTTTTTTAGATAATATAATATACATACAAAGTATATCACAGTATAGGTTTATTGTAGATACCTACATCTACTTAAATGTGAATATCGAAAAAAACAATAAACAACAAAAGAAAGAATAAACTTACATTCGAAAGGAACCATTGAATTTTTTTAAAGTTTTCACAAAAAATTGGTTGAACCCACAGTCCGTTTCAATAATGAACCCAATATTTTGTTAAAAACAAAACAACGACCACAAGAATGCCTGTTTAAACGTATACATTTTAAAGACATATTTTTTATGTGATTAAATTCTTTAGTAGCTCTACGGATGAAATGTATTAGGCGAATTCAATTTCCGAGACACGGTATTATCGATATATGATGGATACAACACTAATGTGTTTTAAATGCGTGTTTCATGCTTCAAGCAAAGTTATTCTGTAAATTGCATAAATTTGTAATCAAAATTGGATTAACACTCACTACAGTTTTCTCCCAAAGAACAAGACATGCAATAATTACTTTACTACGGGTCCCAAATTCCTTCACAATGAGAGAATTTATTGTGATAAAGATTTAGCATTGCCTTTTGAGTTTTGGGTGAAGAAACCATTAGCACTGCGGTAGGGTACTTTGTAGTACCCGTCTCGTTCTATTACCAAGAACCTTTCGGGGTGTTCTTTTTGGGTACACTTGAGAACCAGTGTTGTTAAGAACTCTATAACCATTATTCCATTCTAGGGTTTATGTTCTTATACTACCTTCGGCCACGTTATTATTTGCCTTAGAAATTACGTAGATAATAATATTTTAACTATAGTAGTGGCCTGAAAATTCTATTCAGTCCGTGATTTAAATTATCTAAAAATATTAGTCACAATTTTTTTCTTTTGTCAATCAAACAATAAATGACGAAGGTATGGTGTGTTGAACTTCCGCGTGACGTCACGTCATGGTACACATTTCACAAACAAGTGACGTCACGAGCCCCCACTACCCAAAATTTACGCGTTATATTTTTATTTTTTATTGATTTGATAAAGCATGTACAATACTTTTTGATAATCCTAATTGAGACTGCCTGATTAGTATTTTTTTTCTACCAGGCCACAAAATAAATTACTTGCATATTACTTCATGAAAGCAAATCCGTAATTCAATATTGTAGAAAGGTGTAAATAATACCAACGGCCATTAAAAACATCTAATAGCAATAAACACAAATCTAAAACAAATCATACAATCGACCATGTAACTTTATATAACTAACTTCCTAGACCAGACACAAGCTTCTAATCTGCAGCCGCACCCGTATTCTAGGAACGAGCCTTTCGATTTGAAACCACACGTTAGGTTCGTTGAGGAAACGAGACGTGGCCACGGACGGTTGGTGATGAGAATAAGGACGCGGTCGGGGAACGTTGCAAATCTCACGTATTTGATCGCTTGTTACCCGACATACAAATATTGTTACATACGATCAGTGGAACTTTGTAGAGATGATATTATTGCTCTGTGACTGTGATTTAATTTGAGTTTTTTTAATAATAATTAATCTTTATTATCAGGCTACTGTGGCCCATAGATAAACATACAAACTAACATAAATATTATAATAAAACATTTTTGTTAGTATAAAACACTTAAGCCTATGTTATAAACACCTCTGCACTATGTCTTCGTTAATGTGCTGCTGATAAAGTGTATATGTATTGCAGTTAAATCTTTGATTAAACTCTATTGTCAGATTTTTCTGTTTTCTTGATGCTTGAACAGATTTCAGTAAAAAAATTAGGCATGTTGCAAAAATAATATCTTAACAATGTATTTGTATTTTCATCGAAATTAATTACATAGATAATGTCATTCAATAAAACTACGCAGCTTTTCTTGACGTATGTCATAAAGATATTTATGAAACATCAGTGTTTAATGGCCTAATTTAAATGGATGATTTATTCGTGAATTTTATTCATCTTAGGTATGAAAATAAAAAATGCTAGAAAAACAATAAAAAAATTAATCAAAAATAATATATAATTAATATTTACAAGTAGTAGTGATTTTGCTTGGAAATAAACAACAAAATCTCAAGAAAAATAAATGGTGACTGGTATAGCACATTCATTCGCCATTAAAACTTTACAGGTGGTATTAACAACTCTACCAACATACAAATAATCCGACCACGACGTGTACAAATCAAATAGGCAGTGTCTCAGTAGCCAATCAACAATTTCAAGATGTTTGCTCCGATGTTCTGTTTGTTTGTGTGCATCTTACCTGTCTGGAATGGCCATTGTATGATATAAGACGAGTGACCAGTATTTGGAATAACTGGATTGCCGGATCTTCAGTATTTGGGCATGTTTGTTATTCGAATGGGCTTTATGCTTACTGTAACTAAGATCATTAGGTATTGCAGTGCAGATCTTGAGACAGGTTTGTATAATTTGGTTACAAAGGGAATCGTGTGATTTATGATTAAGATAACTTGTTTTTGTATCAGAAGATGGACCAGAAGGTCTACCTGACGGAAAGTAGCTATCGTCTTGTAAGCAGCTCTATTAGAAGTCAATTATAATTAAACTAGCTGTCCCCCGCAGTTTCACCCGCTTTCCCTAGTTAAAAAGCCTATGCCCTTCTCCATACCACATGCTACCTGCATGCCAAATTTCATGATGATCCGTTGAGTAGTTGAGGCGTGAAGGCGTGACAAACAAACTCACTTTCGCATTTATAATATTAGTTAGGATATCTTAATAAGAGCTTTCGTAGTATGATAATTCTGGCAAGGAACTGGCTCTCAAGTGCAGCTGTTGGAACACCGATAGGTGCTTGGCGACATATATTCAACTTGAGGGTGGTAGCCAGCCAGATGGGTACTACAAAGTACTCTAGCACCGTGCTATGGTTTCCCCACTATGTTTTCCTTCACCGAAATCTCAAGCTCATTGTAGGATTCGAACCTGGGACATTCGTCTCGGTATCCGACGTCACTACCACTGAGCTATCATCGCCTTAAATGTCAATGTTTAGGAGATTACAATTAGCATCCACATGAATGAAATGGTACAAATGCTTAAAACATAAAATGCCTTATACACCTGCCTAGTTTTTATTTTTAAACAATCAATAAATAAGAATAAAATACGACAAGTGCAAATACCCGTCCATTAGCCGAGTTTATGAACGCAACAAAATATAACACAAACAGTTTAAGCTTTAAGTATGTTAGTATATTGCATTAATGCAATTTAATCTGCGCTCACGCATCACGAACTAGCGCCCACGCATGATACTTCTACACAGCTTGTAAAGTTTGTCGTCCAGTTATAGCATTTTGTAGTTAAAAATATCATGCAAGCTAATCGAGGCTTCGGGACAACGGCTGGACTTCCAAAGAGGGAACGCTGCCAGCATGCTGAAAACCATGCCGATGATCGACAGAAATGGCAGACTCGAGGAGATTGCATTGTATTTTGTTTATTATAGACTAACTGTCCCCCGCGGTTTCACCCGCGTTTCCGGGATAAAAAGTAGCCTATGTCCTTCTCCATACCATAGGCTATTTGCATGCCAAATTTCATGATGATCCTTTGAGTAGTTGAGGCGTGAAGGCGTAACAAACAAACAAACTCACTTTCGCATTTATAATATTAGTTATGATTTAAATTAATTGTGTTTCGATGTTTACCTATAATATCAATTATATTACACTAGTTAATGAAACAATGCTGACCTCAAAACGCAGGTTAGCAGAAGAAGGATCGAAGAAAATAATAGATTTGTACAGAAAAAGATTCATTCTTATTTCGCTTATAGTATTTAGATAAGTAGCTTTGACTTCGCATCACTTTCTGCACACCTATGGACAACATGGCTAACCTAAGTATGCACATGTAAATGTAATTTAAACAAATGGCTAAGCGACAGTGTGTGAGAAACCCGAGATAATCGCGGTGACGGCGTTCGTTTAGTTTATTGTCGTAGATTTTGTACTGGTATGAACATGTGGCGTGAACATATCCAGTGTTATTTATTTTTTGTTTAGATAGCTCTGGGGATGACGTTTTTTTTTCACCTTTTTTGAGAAGAAAGGTACCACGGAATGGTTTTTCATATTAATTGATGATCTTATAGGCTTCTGGGAGACTGGGAGATAATATGGTGAGTCCACGCTACTGAGACACAAATTAACAGAATTCATCATGTCATTCACGATGTCAAGTGTGAACGTATTACGAGCCTACAAGACGAGCGCGATGCGAATCTCTGTGTTCGTGCAAAAACTGACAATCGGCGGAGCGCAGGCGAGCGCGTTCGAGGCTCGCAAATCCGTCCTCGATACGCGAATTCGTGCTCGATTCGCGTATAAGGTTGTGACCCATTTCTGTTGTAAGCTGTAAGCGATTTTAGCGATGAAATTCTGTCGCATGGCACCGATCGGTGTGTTCAGACAGCTGCATTTACAGCAGTTACCCTATTGGCTGTGTTCACCACTTACTATTGTAAGACTATGCTCAAACACAAGAGTAAACAAAAAATACAATTACCACGCACGCAAATGCTTACAAATGTCGATGCATAAAGACACACCTTTTTCCATCTGAAAGACGCATTTCGATTTTGGATTAAAAGGACCATGTTAGCAGTGCACGGGTTATTCAAGACTGAGTATGACATTGGATAGGATTCCCCATAATTTAATCTGATGGTAAGAAACGATGTGAACGTATCTAATACTAAGCCATAAGCCTTAAAGGAAATTGACTCTCAAGTAATCTTGTTGGAATACACCGGGTATGTGGATGCCACCTATGATGCAGTAGGTCATAGATTCGATTCCCACCAAGCATATGCATTTGAGTATGTATTTTCTTTTTCCGCCAACGCTTCAGCTTGGCTATCCAAAGAGGAAACGCTGCCAGCCTTCTGGGAACCTTGCCGTTAATCGGAAGCAGCGGCAGGCTTGAGGAAATTTTCTATTATATAGATTGTATTTTGTACATATTTGTTGTAAATAAATAAAAATATATATAGATTAAGAATATTAATGGTAAGCGTTGACAACATTACCTTGTGAGAAGCAGTTTGCATACTCAAAATAAAAATAAAATCTGAAATAGTACTCACAATATTTCATGAAACCTCTCTCTATCATAGCATTCCTTTATTACATCGAAATGAACATTAAAAGTAGAGAAATCTAATAAAATACTATACGTCAGCGAACGCATGCTATTTGAAATCATGTCATTTGTTCTCGGTTCGGATCTACAAATGTATAATCACACCCATATGGACCTATGGAATGCAGTTGTGGGGTACCAGCTCTAAATCAAACATCAACATCATACAAATATTCCAGTCAAAAGTCCTACGTATGATTGCTAATGCTCCTTGGTATGTAGCCAACGAAACCCTTCATAAAGACCTGGAAATGCTCACAGTTGAGGAAGTGACCAAAAAAGCTAAGCTCTTAGCTACAAAAAGAGAATATGCCTGCCACCCAAATGAAGAAGCCCAGAAATTAATGTCAGAGACCAATGTCCACGATTAAAAAGGAAAAAGCCCCAAAACCTTCTTTAACCTATGTGGTGAAGGAATTCAATGAAAGGATGTTTTGATGGATGCATACCTTACATGTCCTACATTTATTTCCACACAGTTACTGAATGTCCTTTGTGAGACAGATAGTACAGAAAATGGAGTTAAAAAAAAAAAAAAAAGTTCTAGGTGAAACGAGAAATTGGCATTCATTATAATGTATTACTCGTTCAAACTATGAACGCGTAGTTAGTTTCAAACAGTAACAATAGAATAACGTCGAAACAAGGAAGCCACAAGAAGTTTCAAAATAAATCCTAAAAAAAGCATATAAGGCATTATACACACACGACGACTATATTTTGTAATTGAGCCGGACATTCGCGATAGTGGGTGTTGCATGCGAACAGGAGTCGCGATTCGGCTCGCTCGAAGCTAGATTAGTGCGATTAAACGCACACGACTGTCGCCGTAATTAAGAGCCGACTTGTCTTGCAGAATGTTTATATCGTGTTTCGTATGGTTGAGTGGAAAAGTGAAAGGGAGATTTTTAAAAATAAAGTTCTATCATAAAATTGAATTTATCATAATATATATAATAATAATAATGGCTATCCAAAGAGTAAACGCTGCCAGCAATCTGGGAACCTTGCCGTTAAAAAAAATACATACATTGTTTCAATGTGACATTCATCTTAATTTAGAGTCTAGGTTAGTAGCTACAAGTGTTCGGGGGTGTACCTGTAAAACCTTCGCTTGATATACATGTCAACGTGTAAAGGACAGGTTATATGTATCCGGAAGGGGTGAAGAGAAGACTACATCAGGTATACCGACTCTCTATAAAAAGTTTCAGCTAAAAACAATTGACCAAATTTTGACTTCCAAGTTTATTTTAAAATCATAACAAACGTGTCATCGCCTATTCTATTTGAGGTTCATCATCGTCATCTTTTCACGTCACATTCTAGTAATAGTATTTTTTTTTCACTATGTTTGGTGCATCTAGTCCCAAAGAAGTCGTATACCCTTTCCGATACACGTTGTATCATCATCATCATCATCATCAGCCTTTTTTAAGTCCACTGCTGGACATAGGCCTCTCCCAGAGCGCGCCACACCTTCCGGTTTCTTGCCACCCGCATCCAGCCCAGTCCGGCCACTTTTTTGAGGTCGTCAGGCCATCGGGCTGTGGGGCGCCCCACACTACGTTTGCCAAGACGCGGTCTCCACTCTAAGACTCGTCTGCTACATCGACCGTCGCGGCGTCGGTTCTGCGGCAGATGTGACCAGCCCATTGCCACTTCAGCTTGCTAATTCGTTGAGCTATGTCAGTTACTTTGGTTTTTTGTCGTATGACTTCCTTGCGTATCAAAGAAACTTCGAGCATAGCTCTTTCCATAGGTTGCTAAGTGACTTTAAATTTTTGAACCAGTCTATGCGTAATTGTCCATGACAGGTAGGACGTACTGGTAATGTATACAACATTGCCCAAATTCATACAATGTCATAGACCTTTGTTTTCTTAATAATATATATAATCCTGGATGGGTGACCGCCTAGTGGTATTTCAAATCGAGCGTTTCCGTGCTTCGGAAGGCACGTAAAGCCGTTGGTCCCGGTTATCACTTAATTGTGATAGTCGTTAAGCTAGTTGGATGCCTCCTAGGCGGCTTGAAAAATTCCAACAGTAGGTTGACCACTAGCCTACCTCCACCAATCCGCAGTGGGCACGCGTGGTGGAGTATCTGCCCATTCCCTTTCACCCTGATTTGTGAAAGGAGGCCTGTGCTCAGCAGTGGGACATTATAGGCTGATGATGATGATGATGATGATGATATATAGTCCTGTAACCTAATTATTGAAAGGTTTAGTCATTGATAGTAAAATACATCGATCAATAACCTCAAGCAAATAAATTAACCTTCTACACAATTTTGAATGCTTTATAGCTCTATTCAAATACAGCCAATACCTATAGATAGCCAATATTTTGACATTACATAGAATTTCCATAATACTTTTACAACCACCGATACGTAATCCCGATCGGCGAGTGGCTACATTAAAGGGCGAACGCACGCGCAGCGGCGCGTAACCGATTGTCTTATTAATGTTTTGTACAGTTAACGCCGCCCACTCTTCGTGATTGCCTACCGGACGATAATTGACCTGCGTTTCATTAGGTTGCTTCATAAGAGGTTTTGCTTCATATTCAGTTCATTCTAATGGTCGCTTTTTTTATACCACTAAGGTGGCAAACACTGCCCGCCTGAAGATAAGCAGTTACCGTAGCCTAGGGGTATCACTCGCGCGTTGCCGACCCTGAAGAAATCTCTTCACATCCTTTTTGAAGAACCCCATGCTGTACTCCATTGGGAAAACCACGGTGGGGAGCTCATTCCACAATCTGAGCGTCCGCAGAAGAAAACTTCTTTGAGCCGCACCGTTCGAAACAATTCTGGTTTCAATGTGTGAGGATGTCGATTGCGAGAGTTGCGATGGTGGAAGGTGATGGGCATCAAGTCGAGATGGTTAACACCTTTTAGTCAAGCTAAAACATAACCCACCTTCTGGGTCAGTCGGGTAAAAAGAAGCGAGATATCGCTTTTCCTCCCAATTCTGCACTGTTTCTCGACAATTAGGTACTTGATTTAGTGTAGTCAGATATGACTCTACCACGTTGCTCCGTGGACGAACCAGGAGATTCATAGCACAGGGGAACTTAGTTTGGGTTCCTGTCCACACAGTTAATGTACTACCTACCTAGCTATTAATTTTAATTGTTCTTTGATTTTACGTGGGAGTGAATTAACGATTTAATATTATTATTGTGGGTAGCTCGGTTGACCAACAAAACTAATGTTAAATAGAGTTGCTTCGGTAGCAATGAGTATGTATGTATCTACATGCCATATTCATTGAGTAACAAAAAAACAAACACACTCTAGTATTTATAATATTCGCTGATAGGATTTACGTTTAACACTTCAAGGTTTTGACTACAACTGTACTGCAAAGCCTGTACAGGAATTTCTAGGATACCCTATAAATATTTTTTCATATTTTCGCAGTTTTTAGTTATGAATTTTTAATGAGATTGCCAGCGATATTAAGAGTCAGAAAGTCATTTCCCGGTAAAGGAGAGGAGCATGAAAAAAGGATTGCTTCAGTCGTAGCGTTTGTTAGAGTTGGGCTATGAAACGGAATTTTCAGCTGTTTAAAAAAAAAACTTAAAAACGAATACAGTAGGTGCTAAATAAAAAATCACCAAATGATTCATAGAATATTATTTTAGTCCTATGATTAATACGTAAGATGTGATTATCTGCAAAAGAAACTACATCTCTATAATCAGCGTAGTGTTTATTGAACAATATACCATATTCTCTCATGATTAAATCTCAAATTGAATTACATCAAGGCGATGATAGCTCAGTGGTAGTGACGTCGGATACCGAGACGAAGGCCCCGGGTTCGAATCCTACAATGAGCTAGAGCTTTCGGTGAAGGAAAACATCGTGAGGAAACCATAGCACGGTGGTAGGGTACTTTGTAGTACCCGTCTGGCTGGCTACCACCCTCAAGTTGAAAATCTGTCGCCAAGCACCTATCGGTGTGTTCCGACAGCTGCACTTGAGAGCCAGTTCCTTCTAGGCTTTGTGTGCTTACCACCTTCGACCACATCATCACTTACCATAGTGAGATTGTGGTCAAACACAGGCCTATACACAGTAAAAAAAAAAAAAAAAAAAAAAAAACATGAGCCTCGAGTAATACAAAAGTGACACGCTGTTTCAGTAGCCCAATAATTCAACCCGTTCCTATCTTCTCGAGGGCAATCCACGTTTCGGGTTGTGTGCCGCTTAGCCAAATTTTTGTTTTTCCTATTTATTACTTTATTTTTATTTGTTATTATTTTAGTGCGGGTCTCGTTACGTTCCCGGTCGTCTGTACCCGGTTGAGCGTCGTTGTGATGTTTCTAGAGGGTTAATAGACTGAGCCTTTTTTCGTTGGAATTTCTGCAATGGGTTTGAGTGTATCATTAATGTTTACCCACATCTTGAGTACCTACTATGTTTTTGTATAAAAACTGTCTGGTAACTAAAACAAGTTTTTATTCTGACATGAAATAATAAACTAGAGTAGGTATACAGTAGGTATACGCTTTGATTAGTTTAGTTACAAAATAACAGCACAAAACTGATGATTTTGAGCAATAACTCTGTATAATGGTGCGTCCATGCTACGCGAACCGAGTACGAGCCGTTCGTTGCTTGCGATGTCAAGTGTGGACGTACAACGAGCTTACAACGAGCATAGAACGAGCTTACAACGAGCCTACAACGAGCGCAATGCGAATCCTTGTAGGCTCGTTAAGTACGACCACGCTTGAAATCGCGAGCAACGAACGAATCCTGTTCGTTAGAGGCTCAGCTCGTGCTCGCTTCGCGTAGCATGGACTGTTTTACAAAAAACTTAAACCGACTTCCAAGTACACTAAGAAGTTATCAAATCCTGATCTGATGACAATGGAACCAAACGGGAAGTATACCCTTCCAGACAAAAAAAAAATTTTAAATCGGTTAATAAATGACGGAGTTATGAGGTAACAAACATAAAAAAAAAAAAAACGTACAACCGAATTGAGAACCTCCTCCTTTTTTTGAAGTCGGTTAAAATGAAAAATAGGCATTCATTATAAGTCGCTCAAACTATTAACGCGTTGTTCGTTTCAACCAGCGTTACATTTACATGCTTACAGCTCATACCTTAGTCCAGTTGCTCTATTAATTCTATCTCTGTTTCTAACTGTAAATACCATCGTAACAAATAGCAAAATATTTGAAACTAAACATGCGCGTTCAGCCAGGATTAGCATGGTCCACCGTGTATAAAATATAGGCGGGCCGTGGGCGCGTGTCCTACACCTCACGGCCGGAGATTAAATGCGTTAACTGTTTATAAATTAGAGCCTTACCCACCTCCATGTGTTGTTGATACTGGGATTTACGTGGATGACAAATTAGGATTTATATAGAGATGGTATAACGATAACTCTTTAAACCAATATTATAGCACGGTCTAAGGTTTGATATTATTATAAGAACGGCTCGCCTGGGGATGTACAGTCGAGGACATAAATATGTATACAATTAGTAAAATTCAACAACGGTTTCCTCTTAAACTACTGATTGAAATTATGAGATATTATAAAGGCAGAATCTTCTAACATATACTATTATGATTTGTGTAATAGCTTAACACTTAAATGTTAAACATGCGAGAAAATCGCTTTTGAATTTCAAAAAGTGTATACATATTTATGTCCTCGACTGTACCTGCACCTTACAGAATACCACAGCCAAATGACTGAATGTTGTATTCGCGTGACTAAGGTCGCCAGAGCTCATATGTGAGGGTGAATTTAACCGCTTACCGCCAGGTGATGAACATTGCTTACCAACGGTTAGTTAGATAAATTGGTCATCAATCCCCATTACACAATGGCAAATATTACTATTTTAAAATGATTAAGAACCGATAGAAATATATTAAAACTAGCTGCTACCCTACCCTGTGGTGCTACCGTACCCTACCCTCCTTACCCTATCTAAACCATCCAGGGCGTCACCCAAACGCATACAAAAAAAAAACAACTGTACGTGTGTTTGTCACTGAACTCCTCCTAAACGGCTGGACCGATTTCAAAGTTTTTTTTTGTATGCGTTTGGGAGGCGCCCTGGATGGTTTGGATTCACAAATCAGCCCGGCAGATGGCGCTGCAATCGATAATATAACCTAGATAGCCGTTTAGGAGGAGTTCAGTGACATACACACGTACCTACAGTAGAATTTTATGTATAAAGATATTCAGAAAATAAGATACAAAGTACTAAATAAGTTGATGATAAAAAATGCCTCCAGTCAAATAAAAGTGAGAAAAGAAAGTTAAGAACGAATAAAAAACATAATGTATGACTGTGTAGTTTGTATGGGTGTTGTGGTGTATGAAAGACTGAACGGATGATGAGTGTCGTAAATGAAACTAAAATGAATGGCCGGCCCGAGCTATCCGTCATGTGGCGAAAGTATTGTATGGACTCTTGAGTTTGCTTTTTTTTCATTATTTTCATTGTGATATGGTTTAAGGATTTACTACTGGCTATTGGGTGTAGGGCATGACCTGGAAATTTATGTGTGGAAATTCAGAGGCAAAAATCCCCACTGTTATTAGGTCCTGCAAAGTGAGGGACGCCGCCCGCTAGGTGGACCGATGATCAGAACTAGGCAGGCGGTGGCTATTGAGAAAGCCCTATGTCCAGCAGTGGAACTCCACAGGCTGATGATGATGATTAGGTCCTCAGTGTGTTTGCTGCTATTGTGATGTACGTAAATAATTTAAGATGGTTGGACTGTGGAAAATTTAACAAAACATGGAGAAAAATTTTGCGGAAAAATTTACAAACAAAGCTTATGACAAAACTGAAAATGTATTTCTTTTTTTTTTTTTTTTTTTTTTTTATACCACTAAGGCGGCAAACAAGCATACGGCCCGCCTGATGGTAAGCAGTTACCGTAGACTATGGACGCTTGCAACACCAGGGTATCACTCGCGCGCTGCCGACCCTGAAGAAATCTCTTCACGCCCTTTTTGAAGAACCCCATGCTGTACTCCATTGGGAAAACCACGGCGGGGAGCTCATTCCACAACCTGAGCGATTTCATTAACATAGTCACAAAATAACATTAAAGTAAAACCTAAATACATATAAAATAATTTCCAAAAGTAACTACAATGTATGTGTAAAAAAATATTAAACACCAGCTCCCTTACTCATAAAACGTTATTTAACTAATAAACTGATTAAGTGCTCACTTAAATAACGTTAAATTGTTTCACAATGACAGCAAGGTGACGTTATTTATTTGACCATTTATTCAGGATTAGTTAAATAGCGTTTATGAGTAAGGCCGCATAATATTTTATTAAAATAAAAGAGCATCCACACTATCCTTTCAGTGACACATTCGAGGGTTCCCGCGATCCGCACGCGACGAGCCCTTTCATAATGTATCGCTGAAAGCCCCTCATGTGTAGACTCCTTAATGAATCATCGCGGAATTGCATACAATTATAACGATAAACGTGTTACAAGCGGTCACGAACAGTTACTGAGGGAAATAGAAAAATCGCTGCTTGATAATAAAATGATAGGTTTTATCGTTGCGAGAATTTTTTATAGCGTAACTTCCATTTTATTTCTTGATACTTGCTTCTTTGCCTTGATCGAAATGGAATAGTTTTATCACGATAATCTTTTTGGTGACGTCAAATGCTGTAGGAAGAGTCGGTGAAGGGCAAGATCGTGAGGAAACCATAGATGTTTGGGTACTTTGTCGTACCCGTCTGGTAAGCAAGCCTACCATGACACTGATAGGTGATATGTGCTATTATCACCTCAAATAAATTTTATTTATTAATTTTAATGAATGCCTGTGACCAGCTAGTTGATATACTACATATTTAGTATACTAGGTACCTACTGAGTATTTAATATTTATTTAAATAGTTACATGATGACTCAGACATACAAAGACACATGTTAAAGCACATGAATGTTTGTCCTAAATGGGAATAGAACCCACGACCCACGGCATGGCAGTCAGGGTATCTTGCCTCTACGCCAGCCGGCCTATCTAAAAGAAAATCTATAATTTTATGATGGTAAGCGGTTACCTTAGCCATATGGACGCTTGCAACACAAGAGGTGTCGCGTCTCGTTACCTACCCTTCCATATGAGCACTGGCGACCTTACCCACACGCAGGAACACAGCATAAAGTTATTTGGCTGCGGTATTCTGTAAGGTGGAGGTACTTCCCCAGTCGAGCTGCTCTTTGAGCGAACAAACGAAATTAATAACTGTCGCTCTATCGCAGCCAGTATATAAGCAAAAGAATCCATAAGTATTCCAATAACCTAATAATAACCTTCGTTATTTTATTGCTATATTTTTTATTTGCATTGCTTGCCTTCATATTATAAAATATTAACACTTTAATGCGCATGCAAGCTTGTGGTAACCCTTCATTATATTAAAGACTGCCTTATTAACTGAGCTAAGAACTGAAACACATGTCTGTTAAGGGTTGAAAGGCGACCATTCATGAAAAGACAAATAATCGCGAGAGGTTTAAGCATAGAGTTAGAATATCATAGAGAGACTGTACGACAGTAAGGTCTGTGAGCACGGGTACGCACGGCTACAGATCATGCAATACTGTTCCATTATAAGTTGACCTCTCATTGTACGGAAATCCTATACAATGCGAGATCAGCTTATATTGATGTGTAGCGTGTGTACGATCTAAATGTCTTGAAACGAAATGCGGTGACTAAAATACGCATATTGAATGTCAAATGTCAATTTCTCGCTTTTTATCGATACTTTTACCAAGAAATCCATATTGACATTTTGTCTGACTGTAAATAAACTAGTGTTCGATATATCTGTGAATGTGATATGGAAACTGCTCACTTTTCGTGCAACGTAACGCTATCAGTCTTTAATATTCTAACTCTCGCCTTAGATGCGATTCTGAGGTATACATTATGTATTGAAAACATAACCTTGTGTAAAATCACAATAGAAGTTCAGAGTATTTTATATTCATTGATTTATTCCATTAAAATAATGCAATGATATTAACATAGAAATAAATATACCTAGAAAGAACGTCGCCATATTGCACGAATATATAAAACAGACCAACTTTTATAGGCTGCTGCGCGTAACAGCTACGTTTTACGCTCACTCTGCGTCATTCTGCTTGTCATAGTGACGTTCATAATGTAGCAGTTGTTGAAATATTTCAATTAAAATCGGGAGAAATTTAAATATTAAATATTATTTTGCAATTTTATTTATTTTTATTTGATTTAGCCCCTAACAGTTAGGGTTAGGTTAGCTTCGACACTCAATCTGGATGTATCCATATTAATGAGGAAAAAAATATGGTAAGCCAAACTTAGACTACCTATGTTATTTAGTTACACATAACACGAATGAAGTATTGTGAAATAGTTATACAGTAATTTAAATTAACTCCACGATTCTAGTTTCTGAATGCAAATTGTTTCGTAGGCGTCGCATAAGCCGTAGCCAGCTTTATTCTATACATCGCAGCTCGTTACTAAAGCCTGGATTGTAGTCGACGCGCGGTCACACCCTTGCATTTCAAATTAACATTCGAATTTCGTATGTCTGCGGCGACGACCCCTGTCTCGACGTATCACGTGACTAACCTACGTATATAACCCGCCAATCAATTTTATTCTTTGTCGAATGTGCATTTTATTTTAATTGGTTAGTTTTTATTTCATTCGAAATTCAAAATTATTTTATTTAGAAATGTATTTTCTGGCATTTGTAATCAAATCATTCCTGTTTTTTATGATACACTTAACTGAAACTCCAGTTTTATATTATAATATGAACCTAATAGATTATTATGCAATTTAAACTACACATCTAATTTAATTCAAAATGTAGGTCAATAGATGACCTTAGAGATGGGCGCACGGGTAGCGTAGTGCTTTTCTGTACATCGATACCTGCTGATTCAATTGTCGAACACGTTTCAAATTACTGAACCAATCCCAATCTCTTAATCGAACGAGTGTTGCCACGCCCGCGACCTTTTATTTGCGGCCAGTTACATCTCAGAGGTCAACATTCGAAATTTGAATATGGTACAAATGAGTTCCGCATAAAATGTGAGTGGCTCATATATCTATGACCTTAATTTATAAATCATAATTTTAAAAAATATAAATAAAAACCATCCACTTAAATTGCTGGCTCATGAAAAGTCGAATCGAATAAAAATAACGACAAAATAACTGTTTTATTTAAAATAGCATTCTTTCTGCGTATTTTAATTGAACTTATACTTTTTTCAAATGTGTGGAACACAAAAATTGAAAAGATTCTAATTTCGAATATCAAACGGCTCACACATCGTCATGTCAACGGGTTCATTAATCGCGGTGCTCCAATTAACACCTACTACGAGCTTATCGTATTAATGTCATTGTATTTTATACTGAAAAATAATTAACAAAATATGATGACTACTAGTTACCTAACTGTATTGTTACTACTTTAACTGTATTTTTTTTTACTAATTATTGCAATTTTATTAATTTAAGTTATAACAAAGAGCTGAATATAATTAGTTATGGAGATATCGATGTTCAGTGAATCCATGCAACTTTCATTGCTTTTATATAGGTACTAAACTTTTGCTCAGTTAAACAGTATTCAATCAAATGCAAGCAACAGAACTACATGAATCGAGAGGTCTTTCACATAGCCACCGTATGAGAGAGTTACCTTCATTAGGAAATATAGGTCCCACTTGGCTCGACCCGCGTCACATAATTATCTACTAGTCATCAATATTTACATTTCCTAGCGTTTGTGGATTATTCTCATTAGTGCAATTTAGTATTGCGCTGGAAATTACATAATTTCCAACGCAATTTTGCTACTGAAATATAGCCCCTAATGTTATAGGTGTAAACTATACGAAAATACTTAATTATAATCAATGTATAACGATATTCCTAAGTATATGTTTTTTTTCCATTTTTTCAGCTTCCACACATTCAAAACAAACTAACAAAAGTCATATAACTTTATTACTCCTAAGGTTTCTTGAACACCCTCCTAAATTCGAAAATAGAACTATCCTTCACATATTTTATTACTTAACGACTCATTCGATTGTTGCCCCACTTTATCGATTCGACTCGATGTATTTGACGTGCCCCGCCCTATTATCGCTTCGTAGACACCTCGTAGGCAAATATTGTTGCCTGCCATCGCACTCCCGTGTTTCCTTCCCATTTCCGGGCACTTTTTTCTTTAGCTGTTCGTTTTTTGTTTTTGTTGATGACGTGTGTTACTCATACATGAATTTAAAAGATAATGTTCGCTTATATTTGGTTCCTGCCCAATTTAATTTTGAATGATCCTATTTTCTATGGTTATTCAAGAGGAGGAGATGCAAATGCTTAAATTTATTTCACTTTTACATACATTAATAATTAAAGAAAATTTGCCATTATGTCTTAATTCTAATTAGTTTTGAAAAATATCGAACTTTTCATCAATCAGTTATTATTTCAGATACCTTCTTCAATATCAATAAAGACTTAGATGCTAAAAGTCTTCGAGCTTGAATCCAATATGTATAAGTACTAGGAATCGTACAATAATACGTAGGTACTTAAACTCTTAACTCATTTTCTGGAACCATTTTTACCTGCATCTCAAGAAAGTCTCAAGAAACTGAAATTACGCTCGTCGACATGAAAAATATGCAGTGAAACAAATGCGAGGGTGAAGTGAACGTAAAACGCAACCAGTGTATACGACATGGAAATCATAATCATAATAGGGATGTGGCTATTAAAAATATACTATATAATATTTGACGTGATGCCCACGGCTACCTTCCACCATCGCAACTCTCGCGGGCAATCCATCCACACACATTGAAACCAGAACTGTTTCGAACTGTGCGGGCTAAAAGGAGTTTTCTTCCGCGGACGCTCGGACTGTGGAATGAGCTCCCCGCCGTGGTTTTCCCAATGGAGTATAGCATGGGGTTCTTCAAAAAGGGTGTGAAAAGGTTTCTTCAGGGTCGGCAACGTGCGAGTAATACCCCTAGTGTTGCAAGCGTCCATAGGCTACGGTAACTGCTTACCATCAGGCGGGCCGTATGCTTGTTTGCCACTTTAGTGGTATAAAAAAAAAAAAAAAAATATAATTCTAATTAGTCCGTCAGTTACATTATTATTTTTTGCTTTTTCAAATCAATTTAAATTTACAAAGATAAGTGCGTCAAAGTTCGGGATTCGGGGCTAATGATTTCACTTGTTTGTGAAAAGTGTACCATGGCGTGACATCACGCAGACTTCAACACACCATATCATCGTATTTGTTTGTTTAATTTACAAAAGTAAAAATACTTGACTAATATTTTTTTTTATGTAAATTGCCAACTAAATATTTATTTTTAGGACACTAGCCTATTAGTACTTTTCATAATCATATTTTTTGTTACTTTGTTCAGGCCTGTGTTTCCCACGATCAGTGATGATGGGGACGAAGGTGGTGAGTGAGCAAAGGATAAAAGGGCACTGGCTTTCAAGTACCGGAACACACCTTTAGATGCTTGGCTTGAAGACAGATTTTCAACTAGAGGGTGGTAGCCAGCCAGGTGGGTACCTACCCACTACAAAGTCTTCTATCACCGTGTTGTGGTTTTCTCACGATGTTTTCCTCAAAACAAGCTCTTTCATACATGCAACCTTCATCATGCCGTCAGAGGTCACTATTATTGTCTTCTATACGAATATACCACTTCTATTCTATAACATCTCTATGGAATAGAACAAAAACAATTTACTGAGTGCACCCATACACGGCATTGTGACACACGTAGTAAGGTCGCGCGATTCAGTCGCACAAAACCGACACAAAACACCCATTGTGTTGTGAATGGGGTGCTTTAGACATTGTGCGCGGAAACAAATTTTTTTAAGAACGCGCGCGACTTTTTTTTATTTATTTTTAAATTGTGGTCAGAGGTTGTGAGGATTTTTGGTGGGTGGGTTCTGTAGGTTACTATTAACTACGAACCACGTAAAATCTCCCGGGAATGCGAGTAAAGATAAGGCAGAATCTGTAGCATATTTTTCTTAACAAACACAACAATCTTAGCCTGGTAAAGATGATGTGGTCAACACGAAGCTCGGAATATTAAGTGTACTTACCAGATATAGGTAAATACTAGTTTTTTTTTCAACTTGGATGATAGTAAGAGGCTAACCTAACTTAACAGTTTGGTGCATACTTCCCTGCTTGACACTGCTTGGTCTCTGTCTCTGTTTGGACTCTTTATTCTAGGAACGCAAGTGAAACCGCGGGGGGAGTGCTAGTTTATTTAATATAACTAAGATTACATTTTATCTAAATAAATTGGCAGACTAACAAACAAATACTGAAAGTCACTTAAAATTTAGGAGCGCTTTAAATTATTGAGAAGCGGTTTGAATTATCTAATGACTACTTAATTACAACTTAACTGTGAGTGACGTTACTTTAATAATATGTTATTATTAGTATTTTTAATATTAAGAATTTATTGTTATTGTGATTTTTATACTTGTTGGTGTACAATAAAGAGTTATCTATCTATCTATCTATCTATCTATGTTGGCCATAATTGAATTCAATTTTACTTTAATAATATGTTATTATTAGTATTTTTAATATTAAGAATTTATTGTTATTGTGATTTTTATACTTGTTGGTGTACAATAAAGAGTTATCTATCCATCTATCTATCTATGTTGGCCATAATTGAATTCAATTTGGTAAATTCGAAAAAAAAAAACAGTGGTTATATAAAAATCTCACTGAACCCTAAAAATGGAATGTGTTCTGTGTAACGTCGTGTGACTTGTAAGTGTATTGCTGGCGTATGGTATTCTTTTTTAATTTAAATAAATGCTTCCTATTCTATAAAATATTGTATCGGATGTTCACGAATTGTATTGGAAAGGTATATTATTATGATGGCATTCTTTTTTATTATGTTCTCTGTAAAGAGGTCGGTTTACTTACGGCCGCCAAACTATGAGGCATAAGCGTATATCTACCTACAAACCCCCTTACTCATAAAGCGCTATTTAACTAATATACTATTTAAAGGGTCACGTAAATAATGTCACATTATTTGACAATGACAATAGAGTGACGTTATTTACGTGACCCTTTAAACAGTATATTAGTTAAATAACGTTTTATGAGTAAGGGGGTAATTGTATGAGTATGACAGTTGATGGTAACATAACTATACCTAATTATACTAACTAGACAAAATACATTTCGTATCAAATTGAAACGTTACAAAATGTATGAGATTGGCATAAGGGCCGTTGGCCATTACAGTTGTGTAAAAAAAACAACAGTTTTGTAACTGCATAGCATTTTTATATCCTTTGAAAAATAAAATTATGAGTCTTAACTCCGCCACAATCTCAACTCAAAATACCTAAATAAGTTTTTTAATACAAGTTTTTTTTGGTGACTGTACTTTTTGTTGACTGTACATGCATTGTCTTCCTATATACTAATGTATACCAAATATCAAGTCAATCCGACCACTGGAAATTGGTGAAATTCGACTTGCAAGATTTGACCCGAACATTGCAAGTTAATAAAAATCTTGTAAAATGATGGATGGCTCATTGTGTTGTGTATTATACAATTTCATTGTGTGTTTTGTTAAACCAAAAATATATTATTCCGAACATAACTATCAATGTACAAATAATGATACGTGTCAGTTAGTTTTGACGTGTAGTTGAATGGATATTAGCACGCGATTTAGGCTTCGTCCTGTTTCGGTAACATTTCATATCGTACTATTTTATTATGGATTTCCAAATAAAATGTTTAGAATGGTATGTAAGCAATGTATATTTTTCGGTAAACAATACTTTATGTAGTAATTTGATGAACTGATGAATTAATTGAAATGACATAAAGTAATGTTAGATAAGACAAAATGTATCTTTAAATCGTTGTAATTTAAAATATCTAAGGCGCCACAATTAGCAGTCTACAATCTACATCGACCGTGAGCCATAAACTCCGAAATGGCTTGTATAGAAGAAAACTACGATTACTTCCAATTACACCAATACCTTTCCAATAGCTTGTAAAAATGTTCCTCAGGATAAACAGGGATGAGTGTAAAAAAATACAATATTTATCGTACGTCCGCGGAATTATTCATACGTAAAATTACTGATCATATAATCATTTAATTTATTAAGATTTTAAAATGTATTTACCGCTAGTGTTTAAACCTCTTTATTTAACAAGAAATTAAAAGTAATGATGACTTTTCACTAGATGTTACTCAAATGAAAATATGACGAAGCAGTAGCCGGCATAAGGGCGAGGACCTACAAGGCGTGGTTATGGTATCCATTACAGCTTAACTGATATCGACAGCTCAGCTTATGGAGTGAGATCACGATGTGTCCGTGGATTTATATTTCTGATTGTACTAGGGGGTTGATTAGAAATATTGTTATGTAAGAAGGTTGAAAGTATGGATTATTTTTGGTAGGGATAAAATAGAGCGAGCAAAAAATTTTTTTACAAGTTTAGTCTTTTTTTGAATTTAAATACACAACAAATATCTTTAATCATATTTTGGTGCGTCCATGCTTGGCGAACCGAGCACCAGCCGACCCTCGAACGAGCACACTGCGAGCACGATTCGTGTAGCGTGGACGGGCTTGCGGGCTTTTTCACGTACAAAGGGATTCGCATCGCGCTCGTTCGAGGCTCGCGAGCCCGTCCACGCTACGCGAATCGTGCTCGCAGTGTGCTCGTTCGAGGCTCGGCTCGTGCTCGGTTCGACAAGCGTGGACGCACCATTATACTAATCCCTATGTATGATATTTCTGGTTTGATAATAATAAAAAAAAAAGAAACTAGCTCCTGCTCTACAATTTATAAGTAGTGCTGTCTATATGCCAAATTTCTTCCAAATCCGTTTACCACATGCTTAAGTTACAAACATCCATACAAATATAGACACACACTTTGACATTTATAATGTTGCGTTCCTGCGCGTGAGTAAGGTCGCCAGAACTCATCGGGGGAGGGGGGAAGATTCGGCTACGTATGCCTGTTTGCCGACTTTCTAAGTATATATTTATCGCCTACTCATACAGCTTACTTCCTTTTCTAATTAAAGCATCACAATATTGTCATCCTTAGTTCACATAAAACCTGTAAAATTGTAGAAGTAATACCAGCAATTGTTGCAGTGGAAGTAGAAAAATAAAACGAGGTAAGGAAGCTGTCCACTTAAGCATTTCATAAAGACAAGGGATCCGTTGTCTCGAGTACCCTGTCTAGATTGTCCAGAGCTCTTTATTGTACGTAAGTATACCTATACTTTGTGCGCTATTTAAAAATATATTATCATGCTGCAAAGTTTTGACCACGATTTTATTATAAGTTCCCACACATGGTTCTGATCATCTGATCCCAAACCAAGCAGAACTTGTACTATGGAAACCAACTGACTACATATATATTTTTGTTTGAAAATTATTACACCCAGACTCTGGACATAGTCATATACTTGCACACAGATCCATGTCCTGGGTGGGAATCGAACCCACGACCATAGCAGTGTGATAGGTAGCATCTCATGGGGGCTCTTCACCCGATTGGTATCAATGTTACATAAAGTAAGATGAAAGGGAGAATGGAATAAGCATGACTCGCCTGTTGGAAGAGAAAGAAAATTCCTACTAATATTATTCGAAAGTGTTCGTTGGTTTGTCTTTCTTTTATGTAGCAACGAATCAACATGATTTATATATGGGTGGATAAGACAATACGACACTTTTACTACTGGACCAACTTCGAAATCGCAAAAAAAATTACAGATTTTCATACATGTTTGGCGAGGAGACATGTAAAAGTTGATCGTATATACATGAGTACTTTACGTGGTTTCATTTAATGTCGTATTGTCGTATCCACCCATATAATTTTGATCCTAACGGGTACGCGGGTAAAACTGCAGGGGGCAGTTAGCAAAAATATATAATTATAGCGGGAATAGAAATACATATTCTGTGAAAATTTCGGCTGTCTACCTATTACGGCAAACCAGCTGTAGGCATTGGGTAGATGCGTGGATACGTATTGGGAGGTGAGCGCGCATGACAGCTCCGGTTCACGGAGAAATGGGATCCAGCTTCTCTGGCATCTCAAGCGGAATTGAATTCGCTAGCACCCTAGGGTGCACTTGTGCTAGTGCTTGCGCTTGTGCTAGTGCTTGCGCTTGTGCTAGTGCTTGCGCTTGTGTAAGTACTGGCACAGGCGCTGCTAGTGGGGTGCGCGTGGGGAGCGACTCTAACAGCTCCGGTACCATTCTGGACAAATGGTAGTGAGTGATTACGGTGTGACTCATATTATTTATAATGAGTACCATGGGCGAGTACTCTGGTGGCAGGACCTACCGCATGTACCGATGGTCCCTGGCGCCTCGTAAGGGGTTACCAGGAATAGTGTGCCGTATTTTATACCTAACGTTGGGCAAGGTGGCCACTATAGAAAATCTCAGTAGTTCGATAAGGGTTTGTCTACCTATTACGGTTCATGCATGACATACTACAGCCCACTGACAGACACACGGCCGTCGGGCGGATGGACCGACCGAACAGCGGAGGCTTATTAATAGGTTCCCGTTTGGTACCCTCGTGTGTGTGTGTATGATACAACGCAAATAAATTACTTAAAGCGACTTAAAACAATATTAATTACTAGCTGTCCCCCGCGGTTTCACCCACGTTCCCGGGATAAAAACTAGCCTATCTGCATGCCAATATTCATGATGATCTGTTGAGTAGTTGATGCATGATGGCGTAACAAACAAACAAACAATTTCACTCACATATTAAGTTAGGATTATAAATCTACTCTTAAACAACTTCCATACATAATTCATACATCTAAAAACCTCCAATCACAATTACTCAGTCGATGCGAGTCCCAGTTTTTTCCCCGGATCTCTCAGAGCACTCCCGGCTTCCTTAAGGAGTAATAAGCAAACGCGGATAAGATTCCCGGAGGCGGAAGGATTGGAGGGCCGGAGTGCACTGGCAGTTCTGAACATTACGTGTACTGAGAAATTTGTTTCTAAATATAGAGTTCTTGAGAATTGTAGAGATGTTATTAGGAATTGCTGTTTATGAGTAATTAAGTCAATGTAATGGTGCGTCCATGCTTGGCGAACCGAGCACGAGCCGAGCCACGAACGAGCACTTATACATAAATGTTAAAAACAAATGTACTTACCTACTTATAAGTTATACGCAATGTATGTACCTACTACATTACTCCGAATAAAGAAATTATTATTATTATTAAATGCAATAACAGTGACTCTCTCACCGGGCCCGATAACTTTGTTGAACTGCAAGTCATTATTCCAAAGAAGAGGAATAAAAAAATATCAATATCGCAAAATCATAGGTGTATAATTTTTTTTTTAATATTCCTTTTCCTCAACGGAATGTCTTAGCTTACTCTTATGACTTCATTCTACCTGAGACGGGATTTTTGCATGAGTAGCTTCCAGTTGCTTTACTGCAGAAAGTGATGTTCACGTAACATCGATACAAAATTAAATGATAATATTCTAGAAACAATATTTAGAGACAATACTAATATATTTTTGGAAGCCCTCACCTAAACGATATAGATTTATTTATTATCTTTGCTATTCTGACATTTCAACGCGTACCTCAAACTGCAAAAAACTCAAAACTAGGAATGGTTTTCAAAATTATCAAATATGGAATCGCAGCTGAAACCACGAGTTGGATGCTTTTATTTTTACTATGATGATGTGGATATGATGGTGTTCATAGTAAGCATACAAAGCCTAGAAGGAACCGGCTCTCAACAGCTCTGCAGCTGTCGGAACACACCGATAGGTTTTTGGCGACAGATTTTCAAATTGATACAACAAAGGACCCTTCGACCGTGCTATGGTTTCCTCACGATGTTTTCTTAAACAGAAAGCTCAAGCCTTAATGTATGATTCGAACCCATTCGGCATCCGCAGCTGCAGCAGCAGCTAAGGTACTATATAAGGTATAGGTACCTTAGCTAGTACATATATTTTCTTTTGTAAAATATTTTTTCTATGCAATGGCAAACCAAAGATTTTCATAGGGCATCGTGCCTCTACCCAGATGGATAATCCGCCTTACTAAAGCATGACATTTAATTTCACTCCGCTTGAGGGGCTCCCTGAGCAAATCGCTCTCAGTTCGTACTGCGCACGGCTGTCAAATACTGTCAATTCTGGCTTGTTTATTTCATGTTCCCATAGAGGCGACTATCCTTCTGGACGTTTTAAATTCTTTGTGGCAAACATATTTAAAATAAAAAAAGTGAAGTAGTAAATAATAGAATACGGCACAAAAAATTGATGATGATAAATTTTTTTATGTAAAAATTATTGATAGTGATTTTATCGATATTAAATCATCGGTGGAATCACTAGAGTACATTACTCGGCGAGATTCCGACCGACGGCGACGTCACTGAAACCAAACCTATTTAACTTCACTTGAGTACAGCGGAGTAATCTTAAGTCAAGATTAACTGCGCGTATTACTATTCCATAGAAATATTACCTGATGGTTCAAAGCACAGATAGAGAGGTTTTATCTGTAAAATAGTTTTTTTATTGCACCAGAGACTAACCTATATTTCTTTTCTGGCCCGGTAGTTAGCCTAAAAGATCTCACTTTCATATCTTTAATAGAAATAGTTGTAACTGGCCACTTGTAATAAAAATATAAAATAACTCGACTGGGATCCTACTTGAAAATGGAACTCTCTGGACGTAGGTTACGTTTCGCGTTTTTAACACATTAGTGTGCGTGATTGTCATTTGTTTATTGAGTGTGGTGACTTTTAAAATTACATGTCGGCCCCATCTTGTATTCGTTTAGTAAATGTAGAGTGATCGCCATCGCAAAGTCGATTTACATCAAGTTTGTCTGCGCTTGCTTACTGTAAAATAAATAAAAAACAAAGATTACAAATGTTGTGTGTTATTTACACAATTAAAAAAACTGACATTTAAACACAATTTGTGCTCTTAATAATAAGAATCCAGATACTTTATGTATGGCCTATGTATTCAAATACCTACCTTACCTTATCTACTTAGATACCAAAGTAAAAAAAAAGCTTAAACTGATGTAAGCACTGCCGAAAATCCGTCTCCCTTGTTTCGCATACGGAATGCAGTTAGAGATAATGAGTAAAAGGAAATTGTTAGCGGACCGTTTTATTTGCGTATTTTGGGCTGCGTATCCACCCCACTTTTGTTTTGAACCGTGTGTGTTTGTACTCATTAATTTTTCGGCATCAGGAAATGAGGCTCTCTTATTTTTCGGTAAGGGATGTCAGAATGCAAAAGTGCGGATTTGATGATAAAATCAAAGACAACGATGCTCTATGTAAATTTTTGATCAAAGATTCCAAATAGATTCGTTCCTGAAAAATTGTATGGTGCGTCCATGCTACGCGAAGCGAGCACGAGCCGAGCCTCGAACGAACAGGATTCGTTCGTTGATCGTGATTTCAAGCGTGACCGAACTTAACGAGCCTACAACGAGCGCGATGCGAATCCCTGTGTTCGTGAAAAAAATTGACAATCGGGCGGAGCGCAGTCGAGCACGCTACGAATGCTCGTTCGAGGCTCGCAAGCCCGTCCACGCTACGCGAATCGTGCTCGCAGTGTGCTCGTTCGTTGCTCGGCTCGTGCTCGGTTCGCCAAGCATGGACGCACTATTAGAAAACCTTACACACAAAAAAACTATATGGTCGAAAAACAGAATCGGGTTCTTCAAGAAACCCTTCTTCCTCGTGAAGAGATTTCTGCAGAGTCGGCAACGCCTGGTAATGTAAGCGTCTATAGGCTAGGGTTACCACTTGCTATATAGCCAGGGCATTAGTTGTTTGCCACCTTAGTACCATAATAGACATTATTGTCACAAAAAACGAAATTTCACGAACTAAACTGAACACCGTTTTTTTTAGTCGAAAGGTCATAAGGTTTTTCCTCCGACGGTATCTATAGTGATGTGCAGTTTCCTGTAAGAGTGAGGTGGGATGGGCCCGCAATTAAAATTATAATTTTTGGCAAACTCTTCCATCCCCCTGCATCGTATATTTGTATCTTTGACTTGTCCCGCCGGCGAAACAGTTGTGGTTACTATGGGAGGAAAATTAAAGAGACTTGAAATGTGATTGGTAAGAAATAGTTAAGTCATTAAAATCCTTAATTTTAGTTATTTTGTTTATCTTGTGCATAAAGCTATTAATTTATTTATTGAACCTCATCTTCGAATTTCAGAAACTGAGCGCCCACTAGTAATTTGTATCATTTAGAATCTGATCGTTTCAGCCTAAGATTCTATATTAGCGACGCTATAATATTCTAATTACTAGGTCACGCATTTGTTATTAAGAACGATATTTAATTGAAATGAAAATAGCTAATAATTGAAGATACTAATGTAAGGGCATGTAAAAAATATCAGCGGTAGGTATATGGCTAAAAATCTCGGTGTGCCTCTGGGCGGAACTTGACTTCCAAAAATACGTATCTCCTAGATTTGGGCGCCCCAAACGTCATTGTGACGTTGAGAGTGAGCCCTCTACGATTTAAATATTCATTTCGACTCTTTAATTATACTTTGTGCATGTGAGCGACTCTTCGTTTTTATTTTATATTCTTTTGTTTTAAATTAACGGAGTCGTCTGCAAGCGAAATATCGTTACGAGTTATATGTTAATTTCTTTGTTTTGTGGCGTATTATAAACATTCAGTTCGTGTAATAAAGTATAATAAAATGTTAGAGTAATTTCAAATAATGGCAAATATCCTGAGACATTTTCACATACGGTTCTGTGATCCCAACCAAACTAAGCAGAGCCTGTACTATGGAAACCCAATAACTGATATAATACATATACTACTTTTTGTTTCTAAATACATACTTGATATACATACAGACTCAGGTCATACAGACATGTTCATGCACCCAAATGTATGTCCTGTATGGGAATTGAACCCACGACCTGCGGCGCAATAGGTAGAACCAATTGCGCCAACAGGTCCGCCATTCAAAACATTATCTCCGCTTCTTAACATAATTTCCAACTAATAATCTCACACCTTCAGGTCGCCGGCGCAAGGTGCACATAAGACCCAGTTACCCATCGCGTAACAATTTTACACGTAATCAATTTACCCCGCGCCGTTTTACCCCCACTTCCTCTCGCTTCAATAAGCGCAGTTTTCTGAGCGACAAATGTGGTTACAGTGGGTATAATGTGTTTATTTTTATGTGAAATGAATTAAAATTTGCTGCTTACTGATATTTTAACATTGAAAGTGAGTTAGTTTGTCCGTTCGTAATATTTCTACGGCTAAACTAAGAAATTGGTTTTGATAGAGAAGGCTGATTGATAGAGATGGAATCGAAACTTGTTCTCGTTGAAATGCGCCCACTGTAGCGCGAGCCACTAAACAAAGTTACATCTCACCGCTGCACCGTAGTCTCCGTGATTACTTTTCCTGCACTGCACAGTGCACTGTTTTGCATCGAGCGCCTCTGTTTATTGCTTTCGCTCCACTGGCCGCCTCCATTTGCACTATATCTCTATGTACAGGTAAACTTTTTTTACTGTCTGAAGATAAGGTGAACACATTTCTGTTAATTCCATTGAATTATTACACTTCAATGGTTAATTCATTATAGTGTTCAATTTGTATAAATATTTAAATTCCGGAATATAAATTTTATGCTTCATGCTATTTTTCAGAACAACATGAAGCCATGGTTTTTATAATTTAATTGTATTGGAAGTAAAAAGCATTTACTTATTTTTATAAAACAAGCCACTTTTACTGAAAATATAGGCTTCATGAAATATTTTTTACTGATGGGACAAGCTAATATAGTGATTGTTAGTATAGTTCTTATTAAATTAATAATATCTAGTTTATGTTACAATTAAAATACTTCAAAAAGGTCTGAATCGTCATACGTGTGCTAAATAATTAATTAATTTAAAAACAAAAAAAGTTTATTTGAAATATTTTATTATCCTCACGTAAACGTACACATTAAGCCGTTACAACCATAACCGTTGCCTACTTTAATAACCTGTTTATTTGCGCAACAATATTTCAGGGCATAAAAGGTTATAACGACTCATAAAGGCAGCAACACACGTAAACAAAAATCCATTATTATTCATCTGCGGACTGACGCGGCCAAGTCAATGTCTATCTTATTTCTTTTTATAATTATTCACGGTGCCTCCTTAAGGGTGGCCTCCCCCACCCCAGGGTGGTGCGATAGAGAGAACGTCTTCGGTTTTTGCGGCGTTTGTTTCAAGTTTTTTAGGGGGTAAACCCTTTCCTGAACATGACAGGAATTGGATCATTAAGCAGGCCTAGCTAAGCTTAATACTGGGGTGCCAGTTTGTTGTGTAAGGCTTTTGAATAATATATTTTATGTCGATTTTGTTTTAATATTAACGGTAACTAGCTGTGCCCTGTGGTTTCACCTATATCCCGTATATTTTTTGCCCATCACTAAGTTTAAAGCTAACCTAGCTAAATTTGGTTGCTTTACCGTGAGACTGTATCAAACAAATCTACCATTTTAACATAAAATGGCACTCTGACACGATACCTTTACAACTCTATTGCCATGAGCCAATGAGTGTTTTTTCAAATTCATAATGTTTTTCAAAGCTATTGAATTAGTACACTACCAAAACTGTAAAATCTGTATAAATTAACACTACTGATAGTCCATTGGAACATTATTGTAATAGCAGACTTAGGCCCCAGAACTAATATGACCTACATTCATAGAAAAGATAAATTGTGTCTCTAATATTCAACCAAAGCGTTCCCATATCTACACATCTCTCACTATTTGGCTATAACAAACTTACATCCCATTGCCTATTTCAATGATGAATCAAACTGACCTGAGTTTGTAAAAATTAAATACTGCTTTCATACTCGTAGCTAATAAAAAAAACAACGAAAGCCATCACAAAACCAGACATTACCCAGCAAATATCGAAGCAAATTACTACTAATACTCATCGATGAATATTGGAAAATCCGATTCAGCTGTACACAGAAAAAAATAAAATAAAACATGAACTCCATTCATAACTCAATATGAACCCGACCTAATCAATTCAAAAGAGGATGGCGGGGCAAAAGGAACACATATTCCGTGCGGACTGCTTATGAAATTATATCGTGGAAAATCTACGGGTTGAGGAGTTATTCTTTTTTTTTGTGTGTGCAGGCAGACGTCTGAGACGTAAATGGGTTAGAAAATTGAATGAGCATGTGGCTCGACCGTGGTTTTGAATAAGTGTGAGAGCGTATGGGGAGAGATTGTAACCAAACATCTGGATTTTATTGGATAATTTGTTGATTCTGTTTTGTTTAAAGAATTTTTCCATCATATTCGGGCTTGTATTGATATTATTTGGTGGTAGAAATGTCAATAAACATGATTTATTAAGGAAAGTTTTACATTTGTTATGAAGAATAGTAATGTAGATTAAGAAATCTTTATTTTGCTGCTTGGTAGTTCGGTAGGTCAGTGGGTTAACCCGCTGACCGACATTCGATGATGAATAATAGAACTTCAAACTTGACTTTTCATATTACCATAAAATAAACCTACGTTTAAAATAATGAAATTCTCTAAAAATATTACAAAAATGTATGTGTATTTTACGTTATTACTTAATAAAATACTATTGAATTTTATCCACATAGAATAAGCAGATATTCTCTTTCAAAGATATGCACAAATGTTAAAGAATAACGAAGAGCTGCCATTCCAAATATAGAACCATAATACTCTTTACATTCGCAACACTAACGATGTCTACATCAAAGATTTCCTTCACATGTGCGGCGAGGACTAATGAAAAGAGATCTGTCGATACCTTCCCGATGCAAAGATAGGAAAATTAAAATGTCTAGACTGCGACTTGGACGTTTTGTTTTGCCAAGACGTTATTCACTACGCTTTCGTATGTAGCTTACGGTATTTATTTATGAGATGTGATTTATTTAAATATGATTTTCATGATGCGGAATAAATTTAAATCTCCTCACAAAATGAACGTAAAAAAATACTTTGTCTCTGTGAAGTTCCTCAGAGAAAAGCTAATTAAATAAATTAGTAAAGGCTAAAAACGCATGGTCTGAATAAAAGCCTTTAGCAAGTAAAAAGGCAACCATCCAAGACGTTCTCTTCATTAGCGACAAGAAAAGTGATGTCATTCCGTTGTGACACAGCAGCGTGCGGGAGGAGGACTGCTCCCCCCGGCGGTCGCCGCGCGACTGACTTCCACGCGGTTACCCCTCCCCGTCCCTCACCCATTCCAGAGGAGGGGGTGGACGGCTTTCTCTTTCATTTTTCCTTCGCTCCTCGGCTCATCCAGTTACATCGTTCTTATGTTTTATTTTTAATTAAAGCGTACGCAAGTCGGCGGCGTAGATCTTCCCCCCTTAAATGAGGGTGGCCGGTGGCGGGTACATACGCGGTGGGTGTTGATGATTTTTCAATGGGGAGAAAGAGTTCCCTCATTTTCTTAAGAGAAAATTGCGTTTTGTTTTCGAGTAGTCGAAGTCTGTAGTAATCGCTTTTGTTTTGTGAAAGTTCTTCGTCGAGCTGTGTGCATGTGAACGTAAATTGTGTACTTTAAAGTTTTGAGTGGTGCCGTTGAAAGACGCCGAGATAAAGCTTAGTCGTCATGCATTTAAAAGTTGTTGTTTGGTTGTCTCAACAAGTTCAATATTTTGTGTCATTATATCCGATCGATTGCCAATTTAATAATTTACATAATTAATTAATATTATTTGGTTGCACTGTACATCATTATATCAAAATATGCAATAAGCCTATAAATTATAATTATATGTAAACAAAACAAACGTTCATTATACACGTTAAAATTATACGCACACACTAAAAACACATTATCCCCGTCTCAAAAGTTAATGTAATGAAAAACAAAAAGGGCCAAGAAAAGGGTGCGTTAAGTTCCACCGAAAAACGGGAATTTGTAAGAAGTCCACCCCAACCACCCCCGGGGGGACACTGCCCCCTCGTGTGCGAAAATAAATTGCCAAGAATAATAATTATAATGAAAGCGAAAGAACGTATAAATTAGTGGGGACGCCTCGAGACTTAAAACTTACTCGAAGTGTGCGTGTGATTTTTGTATAAGTGTTTATTGGTGTGCGTGTCATATAAGATAAATAATGCCCTCGCAAAAGTACAAGTCGAATTCTTAATTAAATTTTTTGGAGGAGACAGACTTATCTTTAGATGGATGATTGCATGTTCTTTTTTTTTAAGCTCGCAAGACTTCAATGCCACCCCTTTGTTTATTTTGATATTTTTGTCTTTAAGTAATATGATATACGTGTACAAATATGTTATACTAGTTGCGCCCCGCGGTTTCACCCGCGTACCCGGAGGAGATATTGCTTTCCCGAGATAAAAAGTATATGTTAATCCAAAAAAAATCTATTTCTATCCAAATTCTATCAGTGTGCCAAATTTCAATCCAAAATCCATTCAGTAGTTTTTGCGTGAAACAGTAACAAACATCCGTACATACAAACTTTGGCGCTTATACTATTAAGTAGGTTAATTAATTGGATAATAAACATGCAAAGACCCGATGGAAAAATCAAAGAGTTTCAACAAGAAAAAAAAAGTCTGTTAAAACTTTATAAAAATAAATAAGCAAAAACTTTTGTGCCAAAAGTGGCATTCAATTATATCTCGGGCTACTACGTGCCGGAACGCCTATGGTCGCGCCACTGTTCTGATTTAGCCCACTCTCCCCTCATTATGGCGACGATATTATGAACGACTAATGGACATTCCTCGACGTTTTTACGCTCTTGATTTTACACTTTTGATGGGGAGAAACGGATAATAATTTTCAATTGACACTTTTACGGTGACTGAATATTTTTACTTACTTATTTTTTTATGAGAATTTTTGTACAAAGATTTTTAAATATCCAGTTTTTTATAAAAATGTATTCTTTATTTATTTTTTATTTAATGTTTGGCAAAATTGGGTAATCTAGTAATTTAAAAGCAGTTTTTGTAGTCATGGTTTAATAATTATGATCAAATCAATTGAAGCTCATCTTTTTTAGTCAAGTATTTTATTTATGTATCGTGTCATCGTAACGTGTCATCATCATCATCATCATCAGCCTATAATGTCCCACTGCTGAGCACAGGCCTCCTTTCACAAATCAGGGTGAACGGGAATGGGCAGATACTCCACCACGCGTGCCCACTGCGGATCGGTGGAGGTAGGCTAGTGGTCAACCTACTGTTGGAGTTTTCAAGCCGCATAGAAAGCTCCAACTAGCTTAACGACTATCACAATTAAGTGATAACCGGGACCAACGGCTTTACGTGCCTTCCGAAGCACGGAAACGCTCGATTTGAAGTACCACTAGGCGGTCACCCATCCAGGTACCGACCACGACAGACATAGCTTAACTTTGCCGATCATCCATTACCATGATGCAATTGCAGTTAAACACACGTTAATCCGAAGAAACGTTGAAGCGCTCGTGGTGTAGCATGCTAAGCCGTTCTTAATCGATCGGCAAAGTTAAGCTACGGCTACGTCGGAAGCCTCCTAGGCGGCTTGAAAAGTCCCAACAGTAGGTTGACCACTAGCCTACCTCCACCAATCCGCAGTGGGCACGCGTGGTGGAGTATCTGCCCATTCCCTTTCACCCTCATTTGTGAAAGGAGGCCTGTGCTCAGTAGTTGGACATTATAGGCTGATAATGATGATGATGAATGGATGATGTGGTCGAAGATGGTAAGCAAACAAAGCCTAGAAGGAACTGGCTATCAATTGCGCCTGTCGAAACACTATTTGTCCTTCAGTGAAAGCTCAGCATATTAGGATTCGAACTTGCAACTTTCGTTTCAACATTCGTTCATATACAACAAAAAATCAATACACAAATGCCATAACGTCAATCAATAAACAGTACATAAAGCACACACATACATAAAACACTCGAATACATATTTCTTGCACGATCGCCGGGATGCGAAAAAGGGGGAATGAAAAAAAAACTAATTAAAAAAGCAATCAAGGTTTTCTTGACGGCGCTCACGTTCGCCCATATCGTCTTACCCCCCATTTCCTGGGGTGAATTTCCCCCGCTTACCCCACTCCGGCTCACCCTTTACGGGGTGGACTGGGGGCGGTTGGTACTAGATTTACGTAACACGTTTAAAGTGTGTTTTGATGAAGTAATCATCCCATTTCCCCGGACTACGTTTAAGAATTTTGCGGCGCGGACTTACGGCGACATTTACCTTTTTTTGCTTCAACTCTTTAATCCGGATTTCTTAACGAGCCGCAGTAATAATTTCACCGAGTAATTCCCAGGATTGGACGCTAAAATGTATTGGAATTACTTTTCGCTGATAGGGCTTTTGTGAGAGTAATTGCCTGTTTAGATTTTTTTCTAATATTTAATGGGTGAATGTGTGAATGATAAATGTTATCCAGGAAGCTATGAGATTAAGCAAAATTAAATCCTGCGACAAATCCTGCGACATTCCTCACACACGGTCATCTGATCCCAAACTAAGCAGAGCTTGTACTATGGAAACCAGATAACTGATATAATACATATACCTACTACTTTTTTGTTTGTAAATACATACTTAATATACATAATTACACCCAGACTCAGGACATACAGACATGTTCATTGTTCATGCACACAAATGCATGTCCTGTGCGGGAATCGAACCCACGACCTGCGGCGCAATGGGTGGAATCTTTACCAGACTCTTAACCAACTGCGCCAACTGGCCCGTCAATTGATCAACATTTATTAACTTTTATTCTACTAATATAATAAATATGAAAGTCAGTTTGTTTATTAGTTACCTCTTGACTACTAAAAGGCACTACCCATCATGATGAAATATGGCACACAGATAGATCCTTACTTGGTGTATACCATGTATTCGGCGCAAGATGTGGTCTTTGGTTCACAGAGTGAGGCCTAGCTCTATTATAAGAAGATTATCGGTAGTAGCTGTATCAGCATGTCTTTTACACCGTACCTATGTTTGTTTTAATTTTGATTTAACTGTGTCTGTAATGCCCCACGAGCATGGATTGTCGATAAGCATAAAACATCGATAAACTTGATTTAATTATCTATTTCAAATATCATTAACTGTATAGTTACGTAACATTTTTCGACGAAAATCGGTAAATTTATTTATCGATACATCCATACTTGCACGGCTGAGTTGAGATCACTTGAAATAAATGCATTATTTTTTATATTATTTCCATACTTGTTATACAAACCTGTACATGAGTTTATCATGGTGTAGATTAGGAGTTCCGGAAGGTCATCATCCATCACCTTCCGCCTTCATCATCAGACCCTGAGAACCACACAAGGTTATAGTTTTTGTGGTCCAACGGTTCATAGAAGACTACTTGCTAAATTTCCGAGTTAAATTTATGTGACATATATGGACGAACGGACGAAGACGAATTTACAAGGGTTTCGTTTTTTGCCATTGGCTACGGAACCCTAAAAGTGTTGTCGTAAATCTCCGGAAATCTATCTCTATGAAAAAAATTAATTCGATATGCGTCAAAGAAAGACAAACCAACGAATGTGAGTTTGTTCATTAGTTTAATACGTTTCCACGCCTTAACTGCTAAACCGATCGCGATATGCATATAGCTTTTTTATTACTTTTCTGCCCTAGGGTCGGAAAGTGTCACTTTAAACCCGCTTCTTAGATAACTGTGGTACTATTTCAGTACCACAATACACAATACTTTTCAATTTATTCTTACTTTCATTTATTCCAATCTTTCGTCTCACCTGATTTCATACATACCAATAAAATACCTCCACTACATAATAAAGTAATTGGAATACCTCGTGTCCTTCAATCGTCTTGTCCTAGATATAAGTGGGCAAAACGTGATTTTTCTCACTGCTATTCAAAAATATACCGTAACAAAATATGAGACAGTTGTTTTTTGCATAAATATAACAACGGTTTATTAAAATACTGTGGCCGTACAGGTACAGAGGTAGAAATAAAAACGAGCCAAAGCAGTTACTTTTATGAGGGCGCGAATAAGATGTTTCGGACTCGGTCTAAGGAATGAGGGGGCAGGAAAAACGCATACAGACACAGGAAAATGCTAAGCGTTTTTTCTGAAAGTAAAGCTAACAAAACTATTGTAATAAAAACTATATAATATATGCATTAGGATGAGTATGAGTAATGAGCTCACCGTTACGGTTTCGGAATTGGGGTTCTTCAAGCTTTTCAAGGTCGGCTATCTACTTGGTATTTCAAATACCCATTGGTGACGATGACCACAAACTATTAGGTAGGCATTTTATTGGTATTTCTTAGTATATAAAGAAAATTTTAGGAAAAAAAATGTTTGGTGAAAGTGAGAATGCTTAGCGAATGTATTTAATCATCAACGTCCATTTCAACGGAGAACCTACTTGATTTCTTCTTATCAGGACAGAGAAGACCATTGGGGTACCTACCTACTTTTATTCCCGTATTATATGATATGCTTCGCCGGCGTTTCTCCCGCCCACTGTCCGCTGCTCCCACAAAAATAATAAAATGCCGTTCTACAGTCGTAACAAGCATCGTTGGAACAAAGCGGGAGCGCGCTCAAATAATTTGTATCAATTTGTAAAAATGCAGCGCCGCTCTTAGCGTCTATGTCTCCCCATCCGAGGGGGTGGTATGTAACGCTACGTCAGATTATAATAATTACTAACAGCTCTATGGTCTATATTTTATTGTGTTTATGGAGATTTTTACAAATGTGACAGTTTTTCATCTTAAAGGAGGAAGTCAGTCAGGCGAGTACTAAACCGTAACCTACCACGGCTACCACCGTGCCGTTTCCTCACAGATCTCAGGATTCTCTTTTACAATGCCACGGATTCAAAGTCAAAGCCATTTATTCAATTTAGGCCTTAAGTAGCCCTACTTGAGGCCTAAATTTATGAAGGTCGAAGCTACTGAAGTTACCACCAGTTCGGATCATCATCATCATCATCAGCCTATAATGTCCCACTGCTGAGCACAGGCCTCCTTTCACAAATCAGGGTGAAGGGAATGGGCAGATACTCCACCACGCGTGCCCACTGCGGATCGGTGGAGGTAGGCTAGTGGCCAACCTACTGTTGGAGTTTTTCAAGCCGCCTAGGAGGCATCCAACCAGCTTAACGACTATCACAATTAAGTGATAACCGGGACCAACGGCTTTACGTGCCTTCCGAAGCACGGAAACGCTCGATTTGAAATACCACTAGGCGGTCACCCATCCAGGTACCGACCAAGACAGACGTAGCTTAACTTTGCCGATCGATTAAGAACGGCTAATCATGCTACACCACGAGCGCTTCAATTCAGTTCGGATGTCGGCCTTAGATTAATAAATCCTTATGCGTTGTGATTGTGATCAAGCACGAGCCGAGCTTCGAACGAACAGGATTGTTCGCGATTTCAAGCGTGGACGTACTTGACGAGCCTTCAACGAGCCAGCAACGAGCGCGATGCGAATCCCTGTGTTCGTGAAAAAACTGACAATCGGGCGGAGCGCAGTCGAGCACGTTACGAATCCTCGATCGAGGCTCGCAAGCCCGTCCACGATACGCGGAATGTGCTCTCAGTGTGCTCGTTCGTGGCTCGGCTCGTGCTCGGTTTGCCAAGCATGGAAGCACCATAATATTCGGTGGCAACATTGGACGTTTATAGTATCACCCTGCCAGTTAATTTTAGTAGTTGGAAAGAGCCAGCCAGTATTATTTAGTACTTCGATTGAAATTGTACTGACAATTTTTTTTTTATTAAAAGCAAAATATTTTCGTAAATAATCCGTTTAACATGTTGATGTTACGATACTAAATTAATGATGTGTGATCATTAATTTAGTATCGTTTTTGGTATTAGTATACCCTCATTTCTGACACCTACAATTTGGACGGCAAGAGTAAGGCATCTTCTTTTTACAAGCTTATATTTAACTTTGCATTGTATGTATGGTATGTATGTTTGTTCGGGTGGAATCTTGCAAGTCGAATTTAACCTACTTACAGTGGTCGGATTGACTTGATATTTGGTATGCATTAGTATATTGGAAGACAATGCAAGTACAAAAAACAAAAAGTACAGTCACCAAAAAAGCTTGTATTAAATAATTGGACTGTTTTACAAAAAACTTAAACCGACTTCAAAGTATACTAAGAAGTAATCAAATCCTGATCTGATAACAATGGGACCAAACGGAAAGTGTACCCTTCCATTCAAAAAAAGAATTCTCCAAATCGGTTAATAAATGACTGAGTTATGAGGTAACAAACAAAAAAAAAAAAAAAACCTCCGCCTTTTTTGAAGTCGGTTAAAAAATATTTTTTAACAAAAACTTATTGATATTCATCTCAAGAGTAAGTCCGAAGCGAATTGTAAGCAGATTTTACAAAAAAGAAAAACCCTCTGTGGATCACTTTATAAAAATATTATGATGGCAGTATTTCGATCATACTTATCAAAATTACCTTACAATAACAACATAGGTAAAATGATCATTTGATATGAAACGATGATTAAGATTGTCCGTCGATATGTGGTCAACGATGCGTTTAATGTAGTGTTCCCATATCATACTTGTACAAACTTGATGATGATTGTTAAATAATTGTAATGAAATCGTCCCAAAACAATAGGAATTCAAAGCCATTTTACATAGGTCTCTCTCATTTCATAAAAAGCAAACGAATGCTAAATGTTTAATGGTATTCATAGATCTCGGAGAAATGGTTATGTGTGAGACAGTTATTTGCCTCATTTTAAACAAGTGTATGAATTTGGTTTGAGTATAGTTTAGTACATAATAAAACATATATATCAATAAAATAGGGTCTAATTGGGCGTAATAGCGATGCTGGAATAAACTGAATCTATGAACATAAAATAATATGAATATTTAACAAAAGAAACTGTGTATGGGTAATGTGTTTGACCATAATCTCACCATGGTCAGTAGATACATAGATACCGCTTTATTGTTAGACCACATGAAAAAAAAAAAAAAGAACTTAAAAAAGAAAGTGTTACAATGGGCGGCCTTATCACTAAAAGTGATCTCTACCAGGCAACCTTGGGATGGAGAGGAGTATAGGAGTATTATAGTAGTATAGGAGGAGTAGTAAGAGTGGAGGATGGTCAGTTCAATAATGATGTGGCCGAACATGTTTTTTTTTTTTTTTTTTTTTTTTATGTCAAGAGGTTTACAAACAGGCAGACGGGCCTCCTGATGGAAAGTGGTCACCGTCGCCTATAGACATTTGCAATACCAGGGGGATTGCCAATGTGTTGCCGACCTTGAAGAGCTCTTTTTACGCCTCTTTTGAAGAACCCCATATCGTAGCGCTGAGGGAAAACCGTAATGGGGAGTTCATTCCACATCCTAATGGTCCGCAGTAGGAACGTCCGACTGAAACGTTGTGTGGACGATCGAGGCGGCTCGAGGACGTGAGGATGAACTCCACATCGCCGGCGAGCAGTGCGATGGTAGAAAGGTGACGATGGCACCAGGTCAAAGAGTTCTTTAGAACACTCTCCATTATACAGACGGTAGAACACACAAAGCGAGCCTATATCTCTCCGAAGGCTGAGAGGTTCTAAGCCCACATAATGGTAAGTACACATAGCCTACAAGGAACTACTCTCTTTGTTAAAAAAAAAAGCATTTTTAATACAACCTTTTTTTGGTGACTGTACTTTTTGTTGACAGTACTAGCATTGTCTTCCAATTTACTAATGTACGCCAAATATCAAGTAAATCCGACCACTGGAAGTGTGTGAAATTCGACTTGTAAGATTCCACCCGAAAATACATAGTTACATACATACATTGCAAGTTACAGAAAAGATTGTAAAAATGTAACAATTATGACCGTTAGCTAAGTTTACAATGTATTTTTTTTTATTATCATAATGTATGTTATATTTATTAAGTGCCATTATTTTACGTTATAACGTTAATTGTTTCACTTACTATACATTTCTCTTATCCTGCGGTTTTATCCGTTTATTTTATATCGACTCTATTATAATTTTATTTACTGCAAAGATGATTAATCAATATTGAAAAGTCTATACTATAATATAGCTACAAAGAAAAGAAAAATAATCGATAATGATTTTCACGTATATAATCAATTCACAATTTGTCATAATACTTACTATAACTATAGGTACTTTAATTAACTCAATAAATAAAAATTAACCCCCTTACTCATAAAACGTTATTTAACAATATACTGTTTAAAGGGTCCCGTAGATAAAGTCACTCTATTGTCATTGTCAGATAATGTGAAATTATTTACGTGACCGTTTAAACAGTATATTAGTTAAATAGCGCTTTATGAGTAAGGTGGTAAGTCTCAAGATAATAAATCCAATTAGCCTGGAGTTGTTTACTGAAAAAAAAACTCTATATGTCATCAGTTATTTGTGTATTGAACCTTTTAACCATTTGAAGACTAATATCATCCAACTCTTCATCTTCTATCGAACAAAAAAAGGCATAGTTCCCAGAATTGTAATGTAAAATGCTTAATCTGTAATCGTTGTAGTGTGATTATAGTAAATTGGTCCGCGGGGCACGGCCGTGTCACGCTCGCGAATATCAAACAGGCTTGGGCAATACCACTTACTGCGGTCAATGCGTGATGTGCCTTGTATACTACTGGTGGGTGAATATGTATAAGTTGAAAATTGAAACTTTTGGACAAAAAAGAAAAAACATTTTATGTGTCATTATCAGTTTTTGGGTTGACTTTATTGGAGTAAGTACCATTGGTGTGTTGCCTGATTGTGGTGTAGCATGATTAGCCGTTCTTAATCGATCGGCAAAGTTAAGCTACCACTGTCGTGGCCGATACCTGGATGGGTGACCGCCTAGTGGTATTTCAAATCGATCGTTTCTATACTTAGGAAGGCACGTAAAGCCGTTGGTCCCAGTTATCACTTAATTTTGAGTCGTTGGTAGTTGGAGGCCTAATAGGTGGCTTGAAAACTCCAACAGTAGTTTGACTACTACCCTACCTCCACCGATCAGCAGTGGGTACGCGTGGTGGAGTATCTGCCCATTCCCTTTCATCCTAATTTCTGAAAGGAGGCCTGTGCTCAGCTGTGGGATATTATAGGTTGATAATGATGATGATTTACTATAAGAGAGAGAGGTTTTACAAAATCTAAAGAGTAATTTAATGGCATGGATATCATAATTTAAATTTTATTCAAAATTAAAGCTATGTTGATGGGTGTATTGAAAATATTAGTTTCTAAGTTATATCGTTCTACTATCCGGTGCTGTATAGATTGTTTCGCCCAATCTGTCGTATTACTTCTATCTAGTTTATATTCTGCTGCGATTAGCATAATTCTTCAATAATTCCCCGAACGATATTTTGTCACGAGCAATTTTAGGCTTTACTGTTCTGAAATTGGATACATTTTAGACTGCTACTCGTTTATTTAATGTCATTATAAATATGTTGATGCAAGTTACATATTCTTACATTATTCTGACAACGTTTTTTTACTGAGCACAGGCTTGCGTTTCACCATAACCTTACCATGGTATGAGATTATGTGGCCGAAGGTGGCAATCAGACAAAGCTCATTGGAGGATTGAACTCACGACCTTTTTAACGGGATTTGATATAAATACTACAGCTACTGTCGCTTTAGATTAGAGTATACCTCCGAGCAAATGATCTAAACAATAAGGTGCTAAATCAAAATTAAAATCATTTTAAACCCCTAAATCCTAAGCCCCTTATTCATAATAAAGTTATCAAACGTTGATTAGCTAAAATTCTGAAGTCTTTATCTGACACGTGACATTTGTTGATCGAAAGAGTGAGACGGAGGACACTATTACACTGATTTAGTTAAAAAGCGATTATGAATAAGGAGGTAAATCTATATATAGAACAAAATCTGTTTTACAAAAAACTTAAACCACCTTCAAAGTACACTAAAAAGTAATAAGATCCTGGCGATGACAATGGGACTATACGGTAAGTATATGGGTATATATACTTACCGTCCCAACAAAACCCCAACAAAAAAATAATTTTCCAAATCGGTTAATAAATGACGGAGTTCAGAGTGAATAAACATAAAAAAACACAACTGAATTGAGAACCTCCTCCTTTTTTTTAACTCGGTTAAAAACTAACAAACCACACATCACATAAATTTACCAAACTGCACAGCACCCGCAAGTTCAAACTCCCTTTAATCGTGTTTGTTTTGTATCCTTTTTGCTGGCCATGAAGATGTTACTTCCACGTTGTTACCCGTGTCAAAGGTTGATAAATATGCAATATCCATGGATAGATCCCAGATCGATCGAGCTAGTACTCTTGTCCATTTAACGAAGAGCTCTACACCCGCTCTGCTCTCACACCGTATAGGGTTTATAAAGGGGGGTTTCAAGCGAGATAAAAAGTCTTGGTTTTTTGGACGTGTTGCTAGCATTGTTAGAAAATTATAGATGGCGCCTTAGGAGATGGTTTGCTGTTTACATTCCGCTCTGATGTCAGAACTAAGGTTGTTTAAGAGGTTATAAGGTCGGCGTGTGATTACATGCTCGTCTTGTTTGTTGTACTTGAAATTGATTTTATAATCTAGTTGCTTGTGGACATTATGAACTTTAATTGGATTTATGTGATGTGTTTTGTTTTTCTAATTTGATTATCATGTAGAAACATTGCTGGATAGCCTTCCTTAACGAGGACTACGAAGCGTGACGGATAAATCTGAAACCTTGTATGTTTTACATTTATTTTTAAACCTAAAATCATTCATGATAAATACTAGAGAACTTCAATCCCCTACTTAATATATCATTATTATTGCATGTCTAGATAGACACTGATCACAAAAGAGTTGCCAGGTACATCCCAACGCCTAAACGATCTTGATACGCCCAGGCCACTCGTGATTTAGAGCAATGCTCAAGAAATAGACAGCCATTTGCACGACGAGCTGGGATCGCGTCGTGATACAGGCGTTTGCACAAATGTAATGTAATGCAAGCAGGGAAATTATCCGTAATAACTGGACAGAGGATGTTGTTTTATATGACAATACCTTTGGAAATTGTGGGATGCGGAGTTATGGGGATTCTATTGAAGTAGAATTTCATACAGAGAACGTTATAGCTGAAATAATAAATAATTAATTTAAATTGGAAAAGTGTAAAAACAATAGTTTTTTTTATACTACTTAGGTAGCAAACAAGCATAAGGCCCGCCTGATGGTAAACGGTTACCGTAGCCTATGGACACTTGCAACACCAGGGGTGTTACTCGCGCGTTGCCGACCCTGCAGCACCCTCACACCCTTTTTGAAGAAGCAATGTGTTCTTCAAAAAGTATAGCATGGGCTCCATTGAGATTTGTTATTATTTGAAAAAACCTAAATAAAAAAAACCGGCCAAGTGCGAGTCAGACTCGCGCACCGAGGGTTCCGTACAAACCTGTAGGTATATAAGTAAATGGTAGTATAGACCTGAGTATTTGATATTAATTTCAATTTATGACCTATTAAAAAAAAACTACTTACTAGATCTCGTTCAAACCAATTTTCAGTGGAAGTTTGCACCGTAATGTACATCATATATTTTTTATAGATTTATCATTCTCTTATTTTAGAAGTTACAGGGGGGGGGACACACATTTTACCACTTTGGAAGTGTCTCTCGCGCAAACTATTCAGTTTAGAAAAAAATGATATTAGAAACCTCAATATCATTTTTGAAGACCTATCCATAGACACCCCACACTTATGGGTTTGATGAAAAAAAAAAATTTTTGTTTCAGTTCTAAGTATGGGGAACCCCCAAAATTTATTGTTTTTTTCTATTTTTGTGTAAAAATCTTAATGCGGTTCACAGAATACATCTACTTACCAAGTTTCAACATTATAGTTCTTATAGTTTCGGAAATAAATGGCTGTGACATACACGGACAGACAGACATGACGAATCTATAAGGGTTCCGTTTTTTGCCATTTGGCTACGGAACCCTAAAAACGCTAACAAATATTCCTTTAGATTCGAATTCGGATGTAATTTGCTCTCTTTTCTAATCACGAATATTTGGATTTATCATGATGAATCTTTCAACTGTTCAGAATATTAGTTATTTATCACCTCTCATTAAACTAAAAACCAAAGGCTCAAGTTAAACCAGACCAATTTCAAGAATATCTCTGTTTTGACTTACTTGAATTATGATCATGTGTCCCCTGTGATGGGGCAGAGGGCGTCCACAGAAACTCTCCATCCCGATCGTTCTTGAACTCTTCGCGCTTGATCTCACTCCAAGACTTTCCGATCTTCTTCGCTTCGTCAAGCACAGTGCATCACCAGGTTTGTTTGGGACGGCCCGCTTTCGCTTCCCCTGGGGATTCTAGTCCATTGCCTGCTTGGGTATACTGGTCGGGGTCCCTTCAGAGAATATCTCTGTTATACTTAAAAATAAATAATAATTTCTTAGATTCAGGACTCAATGCTGACTTTGAATGAAGGATATCGCGTTTGAATTCTCTGCGAGAGGCGCTAGTGTAGAGCGAGGTCTCTAGTAATGTCAAATGTACTGAACGTGTATGATTGTGTGTTTGCGAGCTTTTCATCGCGGATTTCCACTAATTATCCAGGATTGTGTAAAGGTACCTAGTGCCATTCCTGATTAATTATACCAGACATACCTTACTTAGCTTCTTTATTGTTACTAAATAAAACCTTTCAACTTATCACGAAATGTCTTGGAAGAGCGGGATCTCCTAACACAAGCAAAATTTTTGCTTAAAAGGAGTTTCCAAAAATATATTGTAACCTAAGATAAGTTATTGGAAATAAAATTTAATTTATACCTGGAAATCGCTAACGGTGAGCTTTGTCTTTCAGAAACGTATTTCCGAAAAGAAAAGAATTTTTTTTAAGAAAAGTATTTATTTCGGAACAAAACGGGTCATCGCAACACTAAGGCGTAATTTATTTGTTTATTATGAATTGCTAGCTGTCTCGCACGGTTTCACCCGCGTTCCCGTGATAAAAAGTTGCCTTTCAAATGATTCGGGATAATGTAGCTTCCTATTAGATTAGTTTGAATCCGACCGGTAGTTACAGAGATTATCCCGTTTAAACAAACAAAAAAACTCTTCCGCTTTATTATATTAGTATATATAGATTGGGTCTGCCCCGCTAATAAGCTATGTATTTTTTCAACGAAAAGGATATGAACTTGCTCGCTAGTGGCGTCAACTGGTGGTCAAGCGATAGCCCTCATTCAACGTTTGATTGATTCAATATTCACTTAATATTTCACAATAAAAAATCAAAAACAGAAAAGTGAACCCTGTATCTACAACAATAAAGGTGGAAGCACTATTCCGTCAGATGATCATAACAACTTTAATGTTAAACTATGATTCTAACAAACACCTATTAAATGGCCCTACATAAACATTGAGAAATTCGTGCTGTGCTCTCCGCTGATCTGACATTGAACCACTTAAAACGGCTAGTCTTATACAGACTGGGTGTTTTTCATAGTTAAGAACAAAATTGCAATTGTATTACATAAATAATAGTTTTGTTAATAGACAGATGCTTTTTTTCTGGTCATCATGTGTAGGTTTTTAATTAATATCTCTGAAAATCTTATTTATCTCTATTATATAAAAATTAATCCCTATTTGCCTTGTCACGCCATAACTTGAGAACGAGATGACCGATATCATCCATCTTTTTTTTTAAACGTTTTCTAATAGTAATTAGATGGTTCTTACGGAAAATAAAATAAGAAAGTTGAAAGGGTAGGGCAGGGTATAGGGTAGGACACTACGCAAACGAAGTCGCGCCGGGCAGCTAGGTTTCAATAGATTTTAATGTCACTTTTATTTGCTTTGAAATTGTTTCCCTTCATAATTCATAGTTTCTGTACTTAAAAACTCTTTGGTTGTGTTGAAATATTTATTACTACTTAAAGAGTAATTAAATATGGCGTGACAGTATTCCTGATAGTATTGCACCGCCTATCGGCTAATAGCCTCAAAGCTCGCTGTGTGTGTGTGTGTGTGTATATTGTTTAAATCGGAATTAACGTATGTAGTGCCTTTAGACTGTTACACCAATTACATTAAATATAGAAAAAATAAATAATTTATGGAAAACTTTATCGGTATTACAAAACTGTATTTTTGTAGTTTTAATTGCCTATTATTATTATTATATTGTCTATTATATATAACCTATTATTTGAATATAGGATGTGTTAATATTGAAGGCAGATGAGTACAGTTGGTGTCCTAACGAGCGATTGGCACCTGATGCGGGAAGAGAAAGTCATTAGTGCTAGGCCCACTCGAGGCTAACGGTCCTACTATTCGTCTTGCCGAAATTGACTCTTGTCATAGACTCCGTCAAGTTATAGAGGTGGCAGTAATATGTATGTAGTGAAATGAAAATGAAATGAAATGAAATAAATTTATTTGTGACACGTAAAAAAATACAGTTTAAGAAAAAAAAAAGAATTAAATAATGCCACAAAACGGTCCTCCAACTCAGCATGTTGTTGCTTGTTTATATAGTCAATTCATGGTGTTCACAATATTGTTGCCGGAAAATTGTCTTACATAGTTAAACTTACGGTTAAGGCCTGCCCAGACAAAGGTCCCGGGTTCGAATCCTACAATGACGAGATTTCGGTGAAGGAAAACATCGTGAGGAAACCATAGCACGGTGGTAGGGTACTTTGTAGTACCCGTCTGGCTGGCTACCACCCTCAAGTTGAAAATCTGTCGCCAAGCAGTTATTAGTGTGGACAGCTGTACTTCAGAGCTAGTTTCTTCTAAGCATTGTGCACTTACCACCTTCGGCCACATCATCACTTACCGTGGTGAGATTGTGGTCAAACACAGGCCTATAATCAGTTTAAAAAAGACACAACCCGTGATTAAATAATTGGACTGTTTTACAAAAAACTTAAACCGACTTCAAAGTACACTAAGAAGTAATCAAATCCTGATCTGGTGACAATGGGACCAAACGGGAAGTGTACCCTTCCAGTCAAAAAAAGAACTTTCCAAATCGGTTAATAAATGACGGAGATATCAGGTAACAAACATAAAAAAAAAAAAAACATACAACCGAATAGAGAACCTCCTACTTTTTTTGAAGTCGGTTAAAAAAATATTTTTAATGTTAGTCAATAGTAATATGTAGTAACCAAACAGAAAATTCATGCGTGTTCATATACAAAATTTTCACATCTTGTCTATTCTTAAATAACTCTACAAATAACTTTAACGGTGTAAGTAAGAATCTCCAAACTGTAGTTAAGTGTACAAATTACTTAATTTAAGGTTAAGTTGGCGGCGATCACTCAAGGGTACTAAATGCCCAGTTTAAGTTAAGACGACCTCTGTAACTTGGATGTGTGTTTGTTGAACGTTTGAATGGTCTTGGGACTCAAATAACTTTGTATGCACTTCTATGTTTTCATTTGCTACTCAGGTAAAATTTATGGGATTTATATTTATACTAATATTATAAATGTGAAAGTGAGTTTGTTTGTTTGTTGCGTCTTCACGCTTCAACTACTGAACGGATCATCATGAAATTTGGCATGCAGATAGCCTATGGTATGGAGAAAGACATAGGCTATTTTTATCGTGGGAATGCGGGTGAAACCGCGGGGGACAGCTAGTTTGGAATATTTCAAGGTGATGAGAGCTTAGTGGTAGTGAGAATGACGTCGTCATCGAACAACCCAAATAAGTGCATTGTCGTTCATTTTGCTTAAAATATCTCTGATTGCGCCAATTCCCCACCACCAATGATGCTCTCTGATTGGCTAAGTCCAGGTCACACTAAACTTATTAATAAATAAGGTGTAAAAAGGGGGAATATATTAACGAAATTGGATTACTCGATTTATTTTAAATTGTGTCTGTGTTGGACCACAATCTCACCATAGTAAGTGATGATGAGTCCGAAGGTGGTAAGCACACAAAGCCTAGAAGGAACTGGCTCTCAGGTGCAGCTATCGAACCACAACGATAGGTGCTTGGCGACAGATTTTCAACTTGAGGGTGGTAGCCGGCCAGATGGGTACTACAAAGTACCCTACCACCGTGCTATGGTTTCTTCACACTATTTTCCTTCACCGAAAGCTCAAGCTCATTGTAGGATTCGAACCCGAGACCTTCGTCTCGGTATGGTACGTCACTACCACTGAGCTATCGTCCGCGTCGCCTTAAAACTCTAGTATTACTTACTCTAAAGGGATTTTACAAGACGTTTTGAACGTGAATGTTATGGTGCGTCCATGCTTGGCGAACCGAGCACCTGCCGAGCCACGAACGAGCCTACAACGAGCACGATGCGAATCCCTTTGTACGTGAAAAAACTGACAATCGCGCTCGTTCCAGGCTCGCGAGCCCGTCCACGCTACGCGAATCGTGCTCGCAGTGTGCTCGTTCGAGGCTCGGCTCGTGCTCGGTTCGCTAAGCATAAACAGAGAAACATTGATTTTGAAATAAAGCATCCCAAAAATTAAATATTACAGGTTGATGTAAATTCAACTTGTCCTAAAACATTAATAAAGTGCACTACGGCTAGTATTCGCTACAAAGTCTTAGCTTTTAGCTTGTATTAGCATATTACCTAAATTAACGCCAAGTTTCGGTCAGTTGGAATTTAATATCGTTCCATACACAGACGTTTGCAGCTACAATCGTACCCAACGCTCTTTGGTGGCCCCAAGTGTTGCATAGGGTGTTTTTTTGTCATGTTTTTGTAAGATTTATTTATTCGTTTTATTATGAGTGATATTTGAAAATGGGGCTTTACTTTAATCGTTTTTTGTTGTAATTTTATTTTTTTGTTACTTATTTCCTCAACCTATATTTTAACATTCATTGACACATAAAGATATACCTATTTTAGAATAAAAAATGAATATAATTAAATTATCAAATGTTAAATTTCCCCCACAATATTTTTATTTTCCAAATACAATATCAAAACAAACAACAAACACACTTAATCATATTATTACAGAATTAATTTCTTGTTAAAACCCCGGCCGAATATCTAATCTGTCCAAACAATAACTTTGAACACCCTGTCGTGCCACCTAAGCACGCCGACATGGCCAAGAAATTGCTTGACGGTCAAAATATCTTAGTTATGACCACTCCTGTCCGGCACACGGCTTACGTTTGCCAAGTTTCGCCCCCCTACGTCCCCTAAGGCATAGTTGGCCGGCTGCTTGATGATCCAAATTGAGCAAACTGCAACTGGTTGCTGGATGTATCAAAACGTTGGTAATATTAATGGATTGATAATATTACTTAGTATCATTACCAGTTTTATACTGTAAGCCTGAATATTTATTGATGTATTTGTTTTAGTACTGAAATACCTAATTATTAATTTAGGGATGATGATAAAAAAATAACGTATCGTAGGTTTACTTTAGACCTTAAATTAAATGTTCTTAAAATAGTAGTTTTTTTAAGTGTTAAACTAAATAATGTAATGATTGTATTTCTTCTAGATATTATTATATATTTAAGCCTTGTAATATAATATAGTTTATAATTTAATAACATGCTTCGATTTTATTAATTGAGGTATTATTACAAAACATCCCATTGTTGGGCAAAGGCCTCCCCCATCCTATTCCATATTTTTTTGTCCTTGACAAGTCTATTCCAGGTCTTTCCTGCACTGTTTTCCAGCTCGTCTAGCCATCTTATCTTCGGTCGTCCCTTCGCTCTTTTCAGGTATATTGGACACCTTCTAGATATTAATACCACTAAAATAACATCTATATAGCACAGCAACAATCGCACAACTCTCACAACTTCACGTTACATAATCAACCCCCATCGCCCCGTGTTCGCCTACGCCCATCCCCCTAGTCCAGTGGTTATTAATAAATCTATCTGTGCATATTCGGAGTTTAAAGACAGTTGTGGCGGTATTCAAATGGGAACGGATGCTTTTAGTTGGACGGCCGTTATCGTGCAGGACAATGATTTCGTTGGGTGATCGGGTAGATGTATAAAGATAGTTTCAGGTGACTGGAAAGTTTTGATGACAATCGCGGGGAATTTTCCGCAACGCGTCGCAGGTTTCAAGTTTTGTACGATAAGTTGATTCGATGATTTTGGGTTTGAGTTATCGTATTTTGGCTATAACTGGATATTAATGTTAATAGCTATTAATACATAATTAAAATCCTGTGTACGATGTACTAGGTCCGTCTAAATTTACGGACCGTTACCGGTAAGATTAAGACTCTTATATCTTTACGAATAATGAAGCAAAGACCTCAAAGCTTTGCATAGCTGACCCTCCCATATGGAAGCAGCTATCACAGGTAAAATTAGATTACGAAATTATCTGTATGTCCAGTGTGGCAATAAAAAAACCGAGCATTAAACAGTTAATTAAATAGTGTTTTAAGGGTAAGGGATGTAACAAATAAATTAAAAAGATTAATTTGTGCGTCTCTATACATCATGTAATGTTTTTTGAAGTGGTTAGGCGTCAACCCCACATATCAGCCACGATACTAATACCAATGGAAGTACAGTTATAGTACCAAATGTTACAATCAAAATTCATCACACACTTGCATAATTAAGTTAGGGCAAGACGTCTGCCGGACGCCGCCCGCCCTAAGATTTGGGCGGACAATAGGAGCCTACGTATGAATCCAATTAGGACACCCACTATTTCTATTGAGTTATGTTTGTATATGTAAAGTCAGTATTTGAAACGTAATATTATTGTGTACTAGCTGTCCCCCGCGGTTTCACCCGCGTTCCCGCGATTAAAAGTAGCCTATGCCATGTCCTTCTCCATACCATAGGCTATCTTCATGCCAAATTTCATGATGATCCGTTGAGTAGTTGAAGCGTGAAGGCGTAACAAACAAACAAACTCACTTTCGCATTTATAATATTAGTAAGGATTGAGTAGATTAAACCATTAAATATGTAACCGATTTAAAACCTGTAGTGTATGTGATTAAATTATATTTGAAGCAGTTATTTTTTTTTACCGTTGACAGGCCTGTGTTTAACCACAATCTCACCATGGTAAGTGATGATGTGGGCGAAGGTGGTAAGCACACAAACCCAAAGAAGGAACTGGCACTCAAGTCCAGCTGTCGGAACATACCGATAGGTGCATGGCGACAGATCAACTTGAGGGTGGTAGCCAGCCAGATGGGTACTACAAAGTACCCTACCACCATGCTATGGTTTCCTCACGATGTTTTCCTTCACCGAAAGCTCAAGCTCTTTGTAGGATTCGAACCCGGGACCTTCGTCTCGGTGTCCGACGTAACTAACACTGAACTATCATCGCCTTTAAAAAACAACTTTCTCCATTTATACACAAACTAGCTTCTGCTCGCGGCTTCGCCCGCGTGGTCTACAGGAAACAAATTACCTATTTTTCTACAACAATAAAACAAAACAAATTCATCCCGCTTCGAGGGTGGATTTATTAAAAACGCTGAGATACGTATAAATTAAGTTTCAATCTTCAGCCTAAACACAAAATTTGAAGATTCTAACTTCGAAATTGACGGATTTTAATACAAACTTTCATCCCCTATTTTACCCCCTTATGGATGGAATTTCGATAAACCCTTTCTTAGTGGATACCTACTCTTCACAAAGAATATACCCTCTAAGTTTCATGTCTCTAGGACCAGTAGTTTAGGCTGTGCGTTGATATATCAGTCAGTCAGTCAGTCAGGACTTTGAATTTTATATGTATAGATAAATAACCTACATTTAATGGCCTTATTTTATTTAATGACAGACAATAGTTAAGCATATTAACGATGGCTTGTGTGTATCTATAATTTTGTACTGTGTCTTCAAGTAAATATCTAAGTCAAAATGTTACAAAGCCTCTTACAGATATTCAGGTAATTTACAATAGTTATGTAAGACATCCGTCGCTAAGCAATCGGTTAACGAATTTAGAATACTCTATGGTAGGTACACCCATAGGGCCGGACCACTCGTAAATTCCAAACGTCTTCAAATTCAACTATTTCCAACTATTGGTCAGATACAGAAATAGTTTTGCTAGATGAGCTATACTGAAATCAGTCATGTTATCCTAACTATCCTAACTAATCTGTATATATAAAATTCAAAGTCCTGACTGACTGACTGACTGACTGACTGATATATGCACGCACAGCCTAAACCGCTGGTCCTAGAGACATGAAATTTTGAGGGTGTATTCTTTGTGAAGAGTAGGTATCCACTAAGAAAGGGTTTTTCGAAATTCCATCCCTGAGGGGGTAAAATAGGGGATGAAAGTTTGTATGAAAGTCCGTCAGTTTCGAAGTTAGAATCTTCAAATTTTGGGTTTAGGCTAAAGATTGAAAATTAATGTATAGGTGTCTGAGCGTTTGTTATAATTACACCCCCGTAGGGGGGAAAAGAGGGATGAAGTTACTTATGCAAGTCCTTAATTTCCACATTAAACGCCACTAAATATATTATAATACAGTGTAGGCATCTCCTAACGAAGGATTTTTTGATATTACACTCCTAAGGGAGTAAAAAGGGGATGAAAGTTTGTATGAAAGTCCGTCAGTTTCGAAGTTAGGATGTTCAAAATTAGTGTTAAGGCTGACGATTGAAAATTAATTTATACCTGTCTCAGCGTTTTTGATAATTCCACCTTCGAAGGGATGAAAAAGCGGGATGAAGTTGTGTATTGGATCTCACTGACTAATATATCAACGCACAGGCTAAACCGCTGGTCCTACAGACATGAAATTTGGAGGTTGTGTGCTTTGCGAAGTGTAGGTAAGCACTAAGAAAGGGTTTTTCGAAATTCTACCCCTGAGGGGGTAAAATAGGGGATGAAAATTTGTAAGAAAGTCCGTCGGTTTTGAAGTTGGGATCTTCAAATTTTGTGTTAAGCTGATGACTGAAAATTAATTCATACGTGTCTTAGCTTTTTTTTGATAATCCTCCCCTCGAAGGGATGAAAAGCTGTGTATGGGAAATCACTGATTGATATATCAACGCACAGCTTAAACCGCTATTCTTAGAGACATGCATTTTGGAGGGTGTGTTCTTTGTGAAGTGCACGTATCAAATATGAAAGGGTTTTTTGAAATTCCAACCCCCGTTTCACCCTCTTAGGGGTTAAGAGGGTGAAACGGGGGTTGAATTTTCTGTAAAACATATTATTACACACGTAATTTAAGTTTTTGGTTTTTAATTATTAATACTTTATTTTGTAAATAAATAAAATAAAAAAAAAACAATTGAGAGGGAGGGAGAGCACTTATTATGTTTGTTTTTGAAGAAAAATATGTCATTTGTTTCCTGTAGGCCACGCGGGCGAAGCCGCGGGCAGAAGCTAGTATATTATAAATGCGAAAGTGAGTTTGTTTGTTTCTTTGTTACGCCTTCACGCCTCAACTACATGGCATGCAAATAGCCTATGGTATGCAGAAGGACATAGGCTACTTTTTATCCCGGTAACGCGGATGAAACAGCGGGGGACAGCTAGTAATATTATAAATGCGAAAGTGAGTTTGTTTGTTACGCCTTCACGCCTCAACTACTCAACTGATCATCATGAAATTTGGCATGCAAATAGCCTGTGATGGCGAAGGACATAGGATACTTTTTATCCCGTTACCACGAGGGACAACAGTAGTTAATACAACCTGTTACAGTTTTAAAGATTATTGCCATAATCAATGTCAGCAGCTGTTGTATAAGAGTATAGAGTTTTTTTTTGTCGACAGGTTGACAAGCAGGTTGACGGGCCACGTGATGGTAAGTGGTCACCGCCGCCTATGGACATTTTCAATACCAAGATTGCCAATGTATTGCCGACCTTGAAGAGCTCCATCCTTGAGAATGTTGTAATATAATGGTGCGTCCATGCTACGCGAATCAAGCACGAGCCGAGCCACGAACGAACCTACAACGAGCCTACAACGAGCACGATGCGAATCCCTTTGTATGTGAAAAAACTGTCAATTGCGCTCGTTCGAGGCTCGCATGCCCGTCCACGCTACGCGAATCGTGCTCGCAGTGTGCTCGTTCGCGGCTCGGCTCGTGCTCGGTTCGCCAAGCATGGACGCACCATAAGAGATAACTCTAGAAAAGAAGCAGCAACATTAACATTTACCATGCATTTACCACACTAAAATCGTGGTCAAATACGGGTTCGAATAAAATAAAAATAACACTATAGAAAAATTGCAAAGAGAAAAAACAACAAAAAAAACACTATTTATGGTTCAACAAATTGATCCATTATACTTTTTTTTCAACTAGGGTAGCAGACAAGCGTACGGTCCGCTTGATGATGAGCTGTTACCGTAGCCTATGGACGCTTGCAGCACCAGAGGTATCATTCGCGCGTTGCTGACTCTGCAAAAATCTCCCTTGGGAGAACCACGAAGGGGAGCTGGGTAGGTAACACATCGCTGCATCGATAATATATCGTCATCATCATCAGCCTATAATGTCCCACTGCTGAGCACAGGCCTCTTTTGACAAATCAGGGTGAAAGGGAATAGGCAGATACTCCACCACGCGTGCCCGCTGCGGATCGGTGGAGGTAGGCTAGTGGTCAACCTACTGTTGGAGTTTTCAAGCCGCCTAGAAGGCCTCCAACTAGCTTAACGATGAGTGATAACCGGGACCAACGGCTTTACGTGCCTTCCGAAGCACGGACTCTCGATTTGAAATACCACTAGGCGGTCACCCATGCAGGTACCGACCACGACGGTAGTATCTTGCCGATCGATTAAGAACGGCCTATCATGCTACACCACGAGCGCTTCGATAATATATACTGCATGTTAATGGTGCTTTGAGATGGCTACTAAAATAAATCTCAGTTGTAAGTCTGGTCACCCATCGTTTCCAGAAAAATACTATCACTGTGCATCAACTATGTCTTGCTGTACACGGACAGCACCGCGTTATTATTGTGCCTCTGTCAACGGAATATGAAATGTATTGGAACTTGGGATGAGCTGGTAACTCCTTGACCACCTCCCGACACCCTACACCCTACACCCTGTGACCTCGGGAGGTGGTCAGTGGAAGGGTGAGCGCAGTGTTTAGGATAAGGTCGTAAGTGTATTTATATAGTTACTAGTTACGCCTCGCGGTTTCACCCGCGTACCCGAGGGATATCCGACCCTAGCCTACTTTTAAGCTTTTTTAAATTTTCTATGCAACTTTCTAATAAGAAAAACCGTAAGAACCTTCTCCAGAGTATTAGAACAATTGTATAGATAAATTAAATTATTAAAAGAAACAAAAAACCCGACTGCGTAAAACAAAAATTAACTGAAAAGAGTAAAACAAGCTCTTTAATCTATAGATTTTTGAATATAACTTGAATGCTATAAGGTATTGTAGTCGGGACAAACTAATAACCTAAGTATGTATATTTTTTTTGTAATATTTGTTTATCCCCGACTGCAATACCTTATAGCATTCAAGTTATATTCAAAAATCTATAGATTAAAGAGCTTGTTTTACTCTTTTCAGTTAATTTTTGTTTTACGCAGTCGGGTTTTTTGTTTTTTTTAATAATTTAATTTATTTCAGACTTTTTAGTTTTATACAGAATGAGTTGTAAGTATTAGTAAGTAAATGAGCGGTACGCTAACAACCATCGCAACTCTGTGAATTACGTACGGTAACCGCTCATAGTTGGTACTATACCTACTGTCCTTGCATTAAACATGTTTTTTTGCAAATTACGTCAAAATGGTAGCACAAAAGTATTACAATATCTTCACAAGCTTTCATTTGATACCCATATTGTTATAATAACGAAATTTTTGTTTTAAATACCCCCCCCTATTTTCTTATCCGTAGACGCCATATAAAAATAATATACCCTATGACACTCCCACAGTTCAGACGAATCTAACGACACCTCATATGCTTAAATCCGTCAAGCCGTTTAGGCTGCAGAGCGTGCCAAAGAAATAGACATACATACATACATACATACATACATACATACACTCGAAAAACATAACCCTCCTTCCGGGTCAGTCGGGTAAAAAGATGGATGAAATCGGTTAAGTCGTACCTAGATACCGACTGCAGCGAATACATTCAAATCGGTCCAGCCGTTTAGGAGGAGTTCAGTGACATTCACACGTACAGTAGAATTAACTCCCTGGATAGTTACTATAATATATTCACAGTATTAGCAAAATTATCTACTTTTAGAATTTTCTGACTTGGTTTTTAATGAAATTTAAAATAGCAATTTTATGAAACCAATGCCTATCCTACAAAATTGTATAAAACAACAGAGGTAAAAATGTCGCACCATTCTTGTTTATTTTTAATGATTGACATTAATGTTCAGTTGCAATATTATCCGTGATGACCATAGAGGCGTCTTCAGACGCGGTACCCTGAGGTGCGGGCGCTAAGATTTAAGGAACATGGCCTCTACATAGAGTTACATAGATTTAGACAGAGGTTTAGTACTGTTTTACATGACGGTTGATCTGGTAAATAAATTTTATTCATATCAAAGGCATACAAATCAGAAATACAAGCAGATTATGCAAGATTAATTTTTAATTTAAAAAACTTTATTTATATATATTTACACAGAATATTTTATTCCTTGCGATACGAATCTTCCCTTCAAATCGAGATATTTTATTTTATTTATTAAGGGACAATAAACAGCTACAATACAAGGTCTTACATATAAACATCTTATGAAAGTAATAACAATATTGCAGCCTACAAATAAAATTATGAAATTAGCTAGAATGTGCCACTAGAGGCATCAAGTGATGCTCAAAGGGTTGAAATAAAAGACAAGTAAAAAAATAAGTATGAAGTGAAGTAGTTATACAAAATCCAATGCATAATAATAATTTAACACACAAATTATAACAATAATTATAATATACAAATATTATTATTTTTTTGTTTTAGGAATAAACTAAAGATCTTGATCCGATCCCTCCAGTTTAATTAGTTAATAAAATCAAAGCTTGACGTTCACTAATACGTCAAAATAATATACATTAGGATTAAAAGATCTCGTTCCACCTTAGCTTTTCATCAATGTAAAAAGACTTGTAAAAGTACAAAATCAAAAATGATCAAAGATAAATAGCTCTCTCAATAAGTGCTAGATATCTCTTCTACACATTCCTAACCTTACTGGACACTAAACTTACCCATTTCAAATTGGAAAACACTGGGCCATGACTTATCCTTGTGTAAATGTCGTACTTCCACCTAAATATACCTAGTCGCTGTTTGAGTTGCCTATGCCGCCCGCTCCGTGTACTCACACTGTGGTACAAGATATCAGATATTAGTGCGAAAGAAAAAAAGTGGAAGCAAAATAATTGGACTGTTTTACAAAAAACTTAAACCGACTTCAAAGTACACTAAGAAGTAATCAAATCCTGATCTGATGATAAAACGGGAAGTGTACCCTACCAGACAAAAAAAGAATTTTCCAAATAGGTCAATAAATTACGGAGTTATCAGGTAAAAAACATAAAAAAAAAAAACATACAACCCAATTGAGAACCTCCTCCTTTTTTTGAAGTCGGTTAAAAAAGTGTCGACTTGCTTGTAAAATGCTTACAGATTTGAAGAGGCCGCGCGATCATCTGTTATTTATACAAAATGACTGGATTTCATAGTGAATTTATAGCAATTACTTGTGTAGTGAGTGATGCTACGTGTGTTACAAGCGTCCATATGGCTACGGAACCGCTTTCCATCAGGCGGGCCGTATGCTTTTTAACGACGTCGTAGTATGAAAAAAAAATAGAATAGGTATTACAAAATTTATCGTGAATTTAATCATTTAAGTATCTCGCCACTGGAATAGATATAAATATGCATTTTCGGTCCATAATTATTGTTCGTCGCTTATCACTTGTACCATACATGAAACTAGATTATCTTAATGTATTTATATGCGGTCGGGGCTAATTTTCGGACAATTACTGCGGTCCTCCAGTCGGCTGTGGGCTTATGTGAAAGACTTTGTGATGTTTGTGGTGATTTATATAAACAATTTATGTTTTATCTCGTTGGACTGTGAAATTTGACTTCGGGTGCAATAAAACCGCACAAATAGATCGCAATAATATTTCAGAATATTTTAAATCTATCAATTGTTTTACAATGCCTGTGATAATTGGGTTATTCAATGTGTATCTCATGTCCTACAGCTTCTACGCAACTACATTTTTGACGTGAGTTATTCGTGTCTTGACGTTGATGTGACTGGGTGTGTGCATGAACCTTAAATCTTTTTTAGGGTTCCATCTCCGTCATCATCATCCGTCCGTCCGTCTGTCAGTGGGTTTGTATCTCATGAACCGTAACAGGTAGCCACTTGAAATTTTCACAGAATATGTATTTCTAATGCCCCTATAAATAATAAACAAAAATAAAATTAAAACTTAACTTAGGTACTTATACAAGAAACGTCTTCTTTTGGTGTTATTTTTTGTTGCGCCTACTATTCATTTCATAGTCAATTTGAGTTAGTTAATATTATTATTATTCTGCGGAACCCTCCGTGTGCGAATCCAACTCGCACTTGGCCGGTCTTTTATATGTATCCTGGGTGTATTACTTCTCTGGTATATGTTCGTTGTAGATTTGTCTAGGAAAGACATTCTTACGACATTGATAGTAAATCAAGTAGTCACAAGTATGAGTGGCCCACTAAAGGGGTCAAATTAACTCCATCTATTCAAACACACTAACACCATCCCTTCTACAGTTATAGACAGTGAAAAATACACAAGTCTCGTCAAGTAAAACGCGGCTAATTTAAGGAGCCTACCTTATCTCTGTGTAAGTTCGACATCGGGTGTCATTTGTCTTCGTCACTGTTGCCCGGTGATCATTTATGCCACAGCACACCCTACCCTTTCGGTGGGGATGTACGGATTGGTATTGTGGCGAGCTGAGCATAATGAATTGATCATGGCTTCACTCTCATTTGTGAAAGGACGCCTGTGTTCGTTAAAACATACACAAAAACCATAGAAATAAATATACAACCATAGAAATATATATAGCTTCGACGCTCTGTATGTATCCTTAATCAAAGACAAAAACGATATTCTAAATGCAACTTGAAAAGGCTCGACAAAACAAGTACCTGTGTTTCACAACTACAAGAGTTCCTCGCCACCCCTATTCTTTACCGTTTAGAGGTGTATTTTGCGTGACATATGTGGTTGAAGAATGACTTCGGCACTTCTTGCGAGGAAATTGCGGACATTCGTTTGATGGTATACAATGACATTGCGTTTTTACAAGACAAATGGTGTATGTATAGATTTCTGTATTTTTATTACAAGCTTTTTATAAATAAATAATAAATATCCTGGGACATTCCTCACAAACGGTCATCTGATCCCAAACTAAGCAGAGCTTGTATTATGGAAACCAGATAACTGATATAATACATATTGTGACGTGCAAGCTTATCACACTGGGTCGATTACCTACCTATCAATTCGGATAGTAATCGCCATGTAGCTATTGCGTGACACAAAAGATATTTTCCCTGCAACAATAATAATGCGCACGTACCTGGAATTCAACTGCTGATCACCTTTACTGTGCGCTCTTGTTGTGTTGGTAAATGTTGGGTTACTTGGGCTGCCCTGAGTTCTTTTTCTATACTTTTTTTAATTCCCGATGAGTAGTTGATATTTTTCGTGTTAAGTGCTCGATGTCGTATAACGTAGTGATTAGATGAAGGTATTCATCGCCGTTGCAGTGGTTCTCAGTTGGTTTGAGGGTAGTACAAAATTTAGTTTTTTACAACCACCGTACGCATAGGACAATGAAGTGTTGCCCGTGTTACATAAGAAACTACCTCAGCATCAATGCAATAAAGTTACTTTTGGCAAAACTATGCGAACGAAACATCCCGCCCACCAAAATACAGTTGGTATTTTCTGAATATTTCATAAGAAAAGAAAACTATTCTAATAAACAAGAAACAGCTACTACATAACTAATATATATATATATATATAATTTGTAAGATTAACTCGATTACGGTACAAATAATAAAACGAATAAAGATAAACGAGAAGAAAAATAATAATAACAATAATAATTTAAGGATGCTGTTCCGTTGGCAGGGGACATAATTTTACTAACGGTCGCTTTATTAAATGATTAGTGGCTGTTTTTAAGGTAGCTACGCGGACCTCTCCATCGGGGCCGGAGTGCAACTCGACAACTCGGCCAAGAGGCCAATGCAATGGCGTTCGAATATCATCCTTAATAAGAACTAAGGCATCAATTTTTAAAGGCTTCGACCGTTGTGTCCACTTAGCCCTTTCGGTTAAGGTGTGGAGGTATTCATTCTTCCAACGAATCCAAAAATTTTGTTGAAATGATTGTATGAGTTGCCATCGGCTTAGTCGGTATAACTTTACCCCAGATAAATCAGTATCCGGAGCAGCAGTTAATGGCTCCAAGGTCAAGAAGTGTCCTGGAGTTAATGCTGATATGTCATTTGGGTCGGAGCTTAACGGACATATGGGTCGAGAATTAAGAACCGCTTCAATTTGAATGAAAAGTGTAGCCAATTCTTCAAATGTTAAAACTTGATCACCGACGATCCGATAAAGATGGGATTTTGCGGCTTTAATCTGGATTTCCCAAACTCCCCCGAAGTGGGGTGCAGAGGGGGGATTGAACCTGAAGTCTATGCGTTCTGATCCGGCAGCATCCTCCATTATCGTCGAAAACTGATTTCGTGCCCCTACGAAATTTGTACCACAATCCGCATGAATAACACTACACCTGCCCCGCCGACCGACAAATCGACGAAGAGCCGCGATAAAACCTTCAGTTGACAAGGTAGAAACGACCTCTAAATGCACCGCTTTAGTCGCAAGACATACAAACAAACAAAGGTACGCCTTATCTATCTTAGCTCCTCGGTGCTGACCAAGCTTAATACGAAAGGGTCCCCCGAAATCAACTCCCACAATCGAAAACGGTTTTACTTGATTAACACGGTAAGTTGGTAGATCACTCATAAACGGTTGTAATGGTTGAGGTCTAGTACGATAACAACGAATACACTTTGAAAGGCAACGTCTTATTATTCGTTTTGCTGAAACGATCCAAAATTTTTGTAATAACAAAAAATGAGTGGTATTTACCCCAGTGTGGCAATAGGTTCGATGGATTGACTCAATAAGTTTGGTAGTGAGCAATGATTCATGTGGTAATAACGCTGGATGTTTTTGTTCGAACCCGATACCCGCATGACAAATACGTCCGCCCACCCTAAGAATCCCATGATCATCGATAAACGGATTTAGTTTACGAAATGGTTTAGGTAATGGTTGACCCGTACTCAATCGTACAAGTTCCTCGCTGAAGGATTTGGATTGAACGAATTTGACAATGAGCATTAAGGAGTTGTGACGTTCACTAGTGGTTATCAATAAAGAGTTTGTATGGTGTTTGTTTAATTTTCGAGAAGCATTAATATATCGATGGCAATACGCAACAATACGTATGATTTTATCAATGCAAGAGAACTTTGAAAGTAGCATATCAAAGAGGGAAGTATTGTTGCCATCAGTTGATGTGGTAATCGGTTGCGTAACTAATGAGACTGGATTGGTAACTTTAACCTCCTCTAGGGCAAGTGGGTCCTCAATTACGGTGAACGCCTCTGGGTTCCTACTAAGGCTTTGTGAAAGCCATGAAGGTCCCGACCACCATAGTAAATTTTGCAGTAACTCCTTAGGAAGCTGACCTCGAGAACAGACATCTGCAGGGTTATCAGTTGACGATACATGATGCCACCATTCTGTTGGAGTTATACCATGAATATGGCTGACACGATTAGCTACGAACGTTGCCCATCGAGACGAGTGAGATTGTAACCAAGATAGAGCAATAGTTGAGTCAGACCACAAGTGTATATTTATCGAAGGCGATTGTGACATCTTGTACGTTGTTTTGAAGAACTCAACCAGGTTTGCCAATAATACCGCAGCGCACAATTCCAATCGAGGTAAAGATATCTTTTTGATAGGAGCCACTCGCGCTTTAGAGCAAACGGGCACTATGTATACGTTATCCCGCTGATCAACTACCTTCATGTAAAGTACAGCTCCGTAAGCAGCCTCAGAGCTATCACAGAATCCATGAAGATCATATGATTTAGCATCGTCAACGGAAAGACGTCTAGGAATTCGCAAGGCTTTGATCATATCGATTTGCTGCTGATAGTCATTCCACAAGGTGATTATATTGTCAGGTGGGGTATCATCCCACCCACCACCGACTATCCACAATTGTTGTATCAAGCATTTGGCCTTTATAGATAGAGGAGAGAGAAAACCTAATGGGTCAAAAACCTTAGCTACCTCACTTAGAATTGTACGTTTAGTACATGGACGATTACTAGGTGCAACATCAAAAAGAAAGTTATCAGTACTGGGATCCCACTTTAAACCAAGAACTTTGAGGGCTAAAGGTTCTGCTTCATCAAAAGAAATCGCATCTAATAGACAATCTTCAGGTGGTAAATCAGACAAAACTCCTGGATCATTACTTGCCCATTTTCTTAAATGAAATTTTCCTAAATTTAGTAGACTGATAAGCTGTGACTTAGCGGAGAGTGCTTCCGCTAATGAATTCTTGGTTGAAATAATATCATCAACGTAAATTCCTGTACCTGAAGATAATATTTCCTTCGCGATAGGAAACGCGTCTCCCTCGTCCTGAACCAATTGTTGAATGGTTCTACATGCCAGAAAAGGGGCCGAGGCTATTCCATAAGTCACTGTGTTTAACCGATATTCTTGAATAGGGTCATCGCTACTGAATCTCCAAAATATTCGTTGGTAATCGCGATGACAGGGATTCACTAATACCTGTCTATACATTTGTTGAATATCTGCCATGAACACGATAGAAGACTCACGAAACCGCAGAAGAATTTCACTTATGTTCGCTTGCAACTTGGCACCTTTCAGTAATGTATCGTTCAATGATATGTTGTTAACATCCCGAGCAGAAGCATCGAAAACTACTCGTAGTTTGGTAGTGTGACTTCCAGGATTAGTGACACAGTGGTGAGGGATATAATATTTACCTTTGCTTAGTTCCTCCGTGGGCACCAAAGACATGTGGCCACTGGACAAATAATCTGCCATGAAATCTGAATACTGACGACTTAACTCCGGATCTCGAGCTAGACGGCGTTCGATCGCATGAAAACGCCGTAGTGCGATGTCACGAACTCCATGGAAAACAGGTTCAATGTCGTCCTTGAATGGGAGCCTAACGATATACCGACCTGACCCGTCTCTTGAGTGTTCCGCCTGAAATTTCTGTTCGCATGCCAGTTCGTCTGGTGTCAATTTTGAAGCTAATGGAAGTGTATCAAGTTCCCAAAACCGTTGTACAATATTTGTAAGGTCGTTGTCCCCGCTACACTGCATTGTAGTTATCAATGAACTGTTAGCTATAAGTGATTTACCCAACAGGAGCCAACCAAAAACTGAGTTGAAAGCCGGCGGCTGAGATGAAGTACCCTTAATACGTTCGCTAAGCAAGCATTCCGCGAAAACGTCTGCTCCAAGTAAAACATCGATTTTACCCGGAATGTCAAACCCAGGATCTGCCAGATCTAAGTTTTTGATGTGCGTCCACCCGGTACTGTTTAGTTTAGCTATTGGCTGATCACTGCAGATAGTTTGAATAATTTGCAAATCCAATTCAAATAAAGAATGATCACTTTTACCCACTGTACAAAGTACATGACCTTTGATAGCAGCTGCTGTACCTCCTAATCCTTGAATATGAACACTTGGTTGTAATGGTTCTAATCTCAGCAACTGTGCAGCTTGTTCGGTTATAAAATTGTTTTGGCTGCCAGTGTCAAATAATGCACGAAAAGTTATAAAACTACCATTAGTACCTTTTAATTGTATTAAGGCTGTGGCTAATAACACAGTCATATTTGCGGGCAATGGAGTGGTAGATGAGGTACTGTTGGTGACTAAGGTGGCACCATTCTTCACAGGCTTGGTATCATCGTTGTGCAATAATGTGTGATGTTTACGTTTACACTTCTGGCAGGAAAATATAGACATGCAATCCTTTAAGTGATGTGACGCCTTTAAGCAGTTGAAACACCATTGCTTGGAAGATGCCACATCCATGCGTTCTGACACGGATTTTTTTAAGAAGTCCTGACAGTGAGTTATACTATGAGCTTCTCCACAAAATGAACACTTATAACCAAACTTCGACGTATTTGAGTATGTAGTATCCGGTAGTATATTTTCTTCAGATGAAGAAGCGAGGAGAGTGTTTTTTATATTATGAAAAGGTCGTCTCGACGCTGGATGCGGTATTGTGGATTGAGGAGCCTTAGCAATATCTCTGCTTGTAGCAAAATGAGTATCTCGAAAGAGGGCATCACATTTAATTTGCAAGAAATTCTTTAGGTCGATAAATTTTGTAAGCTTATTATCATGTTGTTGTTCTTCGAATTCACAGCGTAATTTTGAATCTAATTTCGATAGCACATGATAATTTAATACAAAATCCCATTGATCAACAGGCAAGTTTAAGCGCTTCAATATGCATAAGTTCTCATCTATAGAATCTAATGAGCGGCGAAATTCATGAACGTTTGTTAATTTCAAGTTAACTTGCAAAATGTCCCGCCAGCATGTAAAAGCAAGCTGACGGTCATCCTGATACCGCGCCACTAGAAAATCATACGCGTCCCGGTAGTGTTCCCCTGTTAATGGAAAAGATCTGATGACGCTCGCCGCATCATCGCGGAGTGATGATACCAGATAATGAAAACGTTCCGTATCCCCTAGCGAGGAACAATTATGAATAAGTGTGTTATATTTATCAATATATTCCGGCCATTGTTTAATGTCACCCGAAAATGTGGGTAACGTGATTTTGGGTAATTTTATCTGGGAAGGACTATTTGATGATATTGACATTGTTGTATGTTTTGTAAGTTGACGATAGATCGATTTGATTTCAAAATACCTTTCATCGCATTTCTCTTGTAAGTTTTGATCCTCTTCAGTCCTATCAGAAAGGTCAATAATGGTGAAATGAAGCTCCTCGAACTTGCCGATGTTAGTCTTTACATCATCGTAATAAGAAAAAAATAAATTATGTTTCTGAACCTGTGATAAAGCTTCTAAACCTACTTCGTGCGTTTTAGTTATGCGATTAAAAAGTATAGTCCGTTTTCTCCGTAAAGCGGGTAGATCATTTATCGAATAAACTTCATCAATCGATTTTGATTTAGCTTTACTTAACCTCCGTTTACCCTTGGTACAAAACGCCATGCTTGTTTATTCGTAGGGAAATAATACAAAATACGCCCACTACCTATATAAACGTTAGGTACTATGAAAAGTATAAAATAAAGGAAAAGTATAACGAGACAACACGAAAACCAATCACTCACAATGGAGGTGCACTAGGATGACCTCAGCATTGATATACAATTATCATAAACTTATTTGAAATTCAGTAGATCAGACTACTTAAAATTTCTAATTATATTTATGTTACGTTAAGAAAACTTTTATTATTTATTCCAAGCCGAAAAAATATAAACTCCGATGGAATGTACTGTTTATATGATCTGGGTATAAATAATAAGACGTTGGAATTGGAAGAATGAATATGAACGATAAATAAAATGAAAAAAAAAAAACTCAAGTGCCTATTGTAAAGTAGTCGAGCTACACCTCTGCCAATAAATTTGTCTAAGTCTCAGAAATAGTGACGAACGAAACGTAAAATAATTTAACATTAATTTTAACAAGAAACACTGTTATTCGTTTAATTAAACTTTGATAATGTTAAAATGGCTGAACAGAGGACTTGAGCCCCTCCTACCTAAAAATACCAGACCCATGTATTACTAAAAAATAAGAATAGGGAAGATCTAAAGGTCCCTGGTTTCGGCACCAAAAAGATGTGACGTGCAAGCTTATCACACTGGGTCGATTACCTACCTATCAATTCGGATAGTAATCGCCATGTAGCTATTGCGTGACACAAAAGATATTTTCCCTGCAACAATAATAATGCGCACGTACCTGGAATTCAACTGCTGATCACCTTTACTGTGCGCTCTTGTTGTGTTGGTAAATGTTGGGTTACTTGGGCTGCCCTGAGTTCTTTTTCTATACTTTTTTTAATTCCCGATGAGTAGTTGATATTTTTCGTGTTAAGTGCTCGATGTCGTATAACGTAGTGATTAGATGAAGGTATTCATCGCCGTTGCAGTGGTTCTCAGTTGGTTTGAGGGTAGTACAAAATTTAGTTTTTTACAACCACCGTACGCATAGGACAATGAAGTGTTGCCCGTGTTACATAAGAAACTACCTCAGCATCAATGCAATAAAGTTACTTTTGGCAAAACTATGCGAACGAAACACATATACTACTTTTTGTTTGTAAATACTATACATAATTACACCCAGACTCAGGACATACAGACATGGTCATGCACACAAATGCATGTCCTGTGCGGGAATCGAACCCACGACCTGCGGCGCAATAGGTAGAATCTTTACCAGATTCTTAACCAACTGCGCCAACTGGCCCGTCAATCCATTATTAACTTGCAATGTATGTATGTTGTACCTATGCGGGTCAAATCTTGAAAGTAGAATTTCATATGGCATATGGTATATTGTAAGACAATGCAATACAGTCAACAAAAAGTTCAGTCATAGTAAATGTAGACAGAAAAATGAAGATGTAAGGGGGTGACGACGGTAATCGCGGATTACAAGGCCGAGGACATAAATATTTCCCGTGCAAACAAGCATACGGCCCGCCTGATGGTAAGCGGTTCCCGTAGCCTGTGGACGCTCGCAACATCAGGGGTACCACTCACGCGTTGCCGACCCTGCAGAATTATCTTCACACCGTTCTTGAAGAACCCCATGCTGCATAATCAGAATGCAACTGATTTATCAATATAGTTTCATTTTTGCTAAAATGATGGAAATAATTATTCACTAGGCATATAATAATACAATCTGAATTCATTTTTGTCAGCGTACAGATTTATAAAAAAAAATGGGATTCATAAGTGAGAGGTGGCGACGATGCGTTCACATCATGCCAGTGGATTTAACTTACAGATATTTGTTCAAATAGGGTACTTTATATTCCAATTTTAACTATTATACGTAGTATTTATATACTCTGAGCTATTATTAACGTACCTACTCGTAACTTTTAATTTAGAATAACATATTCGAAGATTCCCGAAGTCACCCGACCTTTACCTCCACCACCCCCTAATTGGTTAACGAGTAGTATTTGCATACGTCTGCTTCCAACCAACGTTTGTTTTTCAGATTTGGAACGCCCGACCAATCCCGAGCATTGTCCGAACAATAACTTGGTCAAGATGTTTCGAGCAGTTAATTTAGTTTGCTTTGATAAGGGTCAAACCCTCACAAGTATCCTTCAGGTAGCTGGTCAAAACTGGGACAAATATTGAATCTATTGGAATTGTTATTAGATACTGCGAAAATCTAGGATTAGCTAAAGATTTTGGCATGGCAATAAAAAATAAGTCATGTTGTTTTTGTGGCTTATCTCTGCTACTATAGGATTATATGCGCATTCTGAACTCAAGCGTATGCTTTTCGTCTTTCAAAAAATCGGTGGCTAATTGAAAGCTAAATAAAAAGTAATGATAGGAAATAATTAGATGATGAAATAAATAAAATCAGAAAGATATCTCCTTTATCAAGAATTAATTTTTACCAACAACATAAATGTAAATAAAAGGCAACACACAATCCCGGCGAGCGCCGCACCGGCATAATTATAAATTCCGCGTCACTCGGCAACGGTGGAACAATGAAGTTAATCCATCAGGCGAGTCCTCGGGCGTGGGCAGATAAGACAAGGGCCCGTATTCCGTACCACCCCGGCCAGGATCTTGGGTCGCCACCCTTGTGGAGATTAGATATGTGCTGTAGAGTGGTCATCTCTTACTATATGAAGTCAGTATTAAAATAATGTTAACGAGACGCCCTTTGGAGACGCCATTATCGATAAAACATTATTGATTCTGTTGCGTCTTTACGAGTCTTGGAGTTAAATAATACCGTGATTTAGGCGTGAATTAATTAAAAGTATGGCAGTAATTCAATTAGTTGGATAGGCATAACCCAAACGCGAAGACACGTGAGCCTTATTGCCTCACAGAATAATTCTCCGGCTAGGCATAAATCAAACCACAAATCCCATACTATCCTCAAACTAATCTACAAACAGTGACCAGTTGTAAGACCACCCTTCTCAGTCTGTGACGTCCACCTGGGTCTGCCGTATGAATATTAATTCGACCATATCTTGACCCCTGTCCGACTGTGGGGTAAGAAAGTACCTTGACGTATGAATTTAAAGGCAAATAATGCATTACATGGAGTTATTACGAGTTATAATGTCTGTTGACTTCGTAGGGTAAGTATAACCAGTAATTGATTATTAAAATAAAACGTTCTTGTGTATAGCCAGTATCTTAGAAGACTTGTAATTTTGTATTTGGTTGCATAGTGCATTCAAATTGTCTGGCCAGTTGGCGTGGTTGGTTAAGATTCCACCTATCAAACTGCAGGTTGTGGATTCGATTCCCACTCAGGACATACATTTGTGTGCATGAACATGAGCATGTCGCTCCTGGGTGTGGCTATGTATATAATATGAAATGAAATTATTATTAGAAAGACCATGTATGATTAAATACAGTTACAGTCCTCTTACCGATATAGCTCGTAGAGTTAGTAAGCTGAAATGGCAATGGGCAGGCCACATCGCTCGGTGAACCGATAACCGATGGGGAAAGGAAGGTTCTCTAGTGGCGACCACGTACTAGACAGCGCTGTGTGGGACGACCTCCCACCAGGTGGATGGCTGGGCTCCGTTGGATGCAAGCCCAAAACCGTTCCAAGAGGAAGTTAATGGGAGAGGCCTATGTTCAGCAGTGGACATCCTTAGGCTGATATGATGATGATGATGATGACAGTATTCCAATCTAGGTTATTCTGCGTTTTGGAAGTTAGTCTCTTTCCTCCATTACAGAGATAGAGATAATATAATTTTTTTTTTTTTTTTTTTATACACCGGAGACGATAAACAAGCTTACGGCCCGCCTGATGGTAAGCGGTTACCGTAGCCATATAGACGTTTGCAACACACGAAGCATCGCTCACGCGTTATCGAACTATCCCCCCTCCCCTATGAGCTCTGGCGACCTTACTCACGCGCAGGAACACAACTTTACACAACATAAAGTTATTTGGCTGCGGTATTCTGTAAGGTGGAGGTACTTCCCCAGTCGAGCTGCTCTTAGAGTGAATAAACGCTATGCTCTACCTCTCTTGAAAAATTACTACTATACTATACTATCATCATCATCATCATCAGCCTATAATGTCCCACTGCTGAGCACAGGCCTCCTTTCACAAATGAGGGTGAAAGGGACTGGGCGATACTCCACCACGCGTGCCCACTGCGGATTGGTGGAGGTAGGCTAGTGGTCAACCTACTGTTGGAATTTTTCAAGCTGCCTAGGAGGCATCCAGCTAGCTTAACGACTATCACAATTTAGTGATAACCGGGACCAACGGCTTTACGTGCCTTCCGAAGCACGGAAACGCTCGATTTGAAATACCACTAGGCGGTCACCCATCCAGGTACCGACCACGACAGACGTAGCTTAACTTTGCCGATCGATTAAGAACGGCTAATCATGCTACGCCACGAGCGCTTCACTATACTATACTATTACTAATATTAATATTATTATTAATAAGCTATTAATAGGGGGTAATAATGATTCAGTTGAAGGTGTTTGGATGTGTATGTTCGTGGGTGTATAACTGTGTGGGTGTGTAAGTGTAGATTGGAATATATAGGGTGACTGGTAATTAGTAATCGATACTTAGACACAAACCCAAAGAAACATTTTTTTTTATCGGAATACACTAAGTGCTTAGTGACAGATTTTCAACTTGAGTATGGTATCCAGGCTGGTGGGTACTACAAAAAAATTCAAAAAAAAAAAACATTATCATTTATTCAAATAGACCTTCGCATTCGCAGGCACTTATGAAAAGTCTGACTCTAATACTCTAATACCGGTTCGGAAGGTTGCATTTGCTGAGAAGAGCCGGCAATAAACTCAGCAATTACTCTTTTCAAAACAGGCTTAGATTCATTACATAATATTTACATTAAAATCGCACTGAAAATAATTGTGTGCCCCGGCGCGGCGGCAAAATTACAAAGTAGACTGAATAAATATTTAATAAGTAAATAAATAGCAAACTTAAGCAGACCAGCCCCCACAAGCAGCACCTGTTCACAAGTATGACGCGTGTGGCAGCCATCGCCCTCCTAGCCATATTGGAGGGAAGTGAGCGACCCGTCACACGACGCCGCCGCAAGCAAAGGCCTTAAAGCTACAAGCAAAATGTACCTTTATCTGTAGTTTCTTCACGATGTGATCCTTAAACGAAAGCTCAAGCTCATTGTATGATTCGAATCCGGGACCTTGGTCACGCCATTCAACTTTCCTACCACTGAGCAAACTGACATGAGAGTAATTTTGAAGATCCTTTCATGAAGTAGAACAGAAAGGCCCTAAACTCCGAAACTTGCCAGCACTAAGACCATCTAGAATCACTAAGCTAACAAACTAATATTTCAACTGCCCAAATAATATTTTGGCAAAACATTCAAATAGGACCCTAAGTAACCTAACCCACGTTTTCACGTCATCGTGTTGTTATTAGAGGCCCTTAAGAAATTATATCAGTCGAGATACCAGCCATGCTTGGTCAGGCCACACAAATATTGTTTTAATTGATTAGCTCTTGCTTCTTGTTAGGGTTGGCACATCTTAATAAAGCATGTGATTTTATACAGAAGACACATCTAACTTAGGTGAGCACTAAGAAATGATATTTCGATGATTCCTTAAGGGGGAGAGGGTCAGAAAGTTTATCGCTGATAACTGACATCTAGGTAATTATTTTTGTGTCAAACTAATGCAATAGATAATTGTGGACAGTTGCTGATGATTTGTGAACTCTTTTTCCTAAACCAAGGATAGATTTTTTTTATAAAAATTATGAAATCTATTTGCACGATTAAACCAGACAAAAGTTTTCCTTGAGATGTTTATAATTTCATTGTTTGCTGTCAAATTGTGGTTACCACTATTTCTGGCCCGCACTTGTTACAGAGTATGTAGAAAAACTTACACTTACGTAAAAAGACTATTAGTTTAAAATAACCTTATTTGTCTTTTGTCCCTCTTTGACATCCGGCGTCAAACAGGACAAAAGACAAAGGTTATAATAATAATTGTTTTAAGAGCTTGTGGTTGGCCCCCAGTATTTTTTCCTGCGAATTGAAAACCAAAACCTTTATCTGCCATACAATTCATTATTCGAACACAAACATGCTTAACATATCTATTTGACGTAATCGTGAGTGGCAACCCTAAGCACGATCCGTTGTCGGTCAAGTGAAGGCTTCTAATTAGAAATATCTTAATTGGGCAGCTCTGCTCCGTAGGCGTTAGTTTCAAGTGTTGTTTGTTATATTATAGCAAGTATGGGGGATTTTACTTGGATGCCTTCTATTGGAAAATAGGATTCATTCCATGTATATAATGATTAGTTATTATGTATGGTAGAACAGATTTTTTTCCAATTACTACTTTGAAACTTTTCGCCAAAAAAAAACAAAAAAAAATAGTTACTGCCTGATTGTCAGATTTTGTATGACACAGGTCAAACTGCAGTCTTAAAACTCCAACTTTGCATACACCTTCGTTTACGAACGTAGGCACACGATGAGGTAGGATTTTCCAAAGTTCCAGGGGACCTGGTGCGAAATCTATTAGGAAGGAGTCCTCATACTTAATATACCAAACAACAACATCTCTGTCTTTTTTTCTTTTCATGCGATGAAGACGGTAAACCAGTACGATCCACATGATGGTAAGTGGTTAACGTAGCCCTATGGAAGCTTGCAACACACGGGGCACTCACACGTTACTGACCCTTTACGAGCTCATTAGACAGAGAGGACCCTGTCTAATGAGCTCTGGCACCTTTCTTCTTCTTATTTTTAAGTTTGGCAAGCAATCCCAAATTAGGGCTCAATTCTGCCAGTGTCGAGTTATATTATAGCTTTCAGTCACATTAAATCACATTCACATCCCTCCATAAAAGTTATGTTTTACTACAATGGTGGTCATTGTACTAAAACTCTTCACGGACTTTTTGAGACAACTTGAAAAGTCACGATACACATAATTCATTTCATTTCACTTCACTGGTGCACATGGATGATCTTCATTGGGTAAAATACCACCAAAAATACTAGGTTCTTTCAGCGAATAAACGCTACGCTCTACCACTCTTCAAAATTCTCATTTTTCTTTTGATCTATGAGTGAAACTGCAGGGCAAAGCTTGTTTTATAAATATACACGACATACATACCTAGGTATAAACATACCAAACTAATAGTTCAACGGACAATAGCCATTCGAAATTCGAAATGTATGTCGCCATTCCATCCAGTTCCGGTCGAGTTTGAATATCCGTCCAAGTTGGACTTCCGGGTGGAAGCGGCCGCAGCCAACATGGCCGTCTTTATCCGAAGAATTAACTTGTGATAGTTATTCAAATATTATTGGATAAAGGGTGATAAGTGACCTGGATTTGTTATATGAAAGGGTTTATGGGTCCTGCCTGTATATTAAAGGGATCGAAAGAGATAAGGTACGTACTAGGGAAAGCAACATCCATCAGCTTTTAGGTCTTCAATTTTATTCAGGAGGACATCAAATAAAATAAAAACCGGCCAAGTGCGAGTCAGACTCGCGCACCGAGGGTTCCGTACAAACCTGTAGGTATATAAGTAAATGGTAGTACAGACCTGAGTATTTGATATGAATTTCAATTTATGACGTATTAAAAAAAAACTACTTACTAGATCTCGTTCAAACCAATTTTCGGTGGAAGTTTGCATCGTAATGTACATCATATATTTTTTTTAGTTTTATCTTTCTCTTATTTTAGAAGTTACGGGGGGATACACATTTTAGAAGTGTCTCACTTTGGAAGTGTCTCTCGCGCAAACTGTTCAGTTTAAAAAATGATATTAGAAACATCAATATCATTTTTGAAGACCTATCCATAGACACCCCACACTTATGGAAAAAAGTGGCTGTGACATACGGACGGACAGACAGACAGACAGACAGACAGACAGACAGACGGACAGACATGATGAATCTATAAGGGTTCCGTTTTTTGCCATTTGGCTACGGAACCCTAAAAACATTACCACATAAAGGCTTTACACTAGAATCTAATCTCAAGCTTTGTGTGTGTAACAAAAGCGCGAAAGGTCTCGATCTGGTATGCCAGCAGTGTCCTTGTAAGGTAATTTGTACCGCTTGTACAATGGAGAGTGTTCTAAGGAATTGTTCGACTACCTTCGGCTACCTTCCATCATCGCAACTCTCGCCATCGACGGGGAATGTGTGAGGATGGACTCACACATTGAAACCAGAATTGTTTCGAACTGTGCGGGCTAAAAGGAGTTGTCTTCCGCGGACGCTCGGACTGTGGAATGAGCTCCCCGCCGTGGTTTTCCCAATGGAGTACAGCATGGGGTTCTTCAAAAAGGGTGTGAAGAGATTTCTTCAGGGTCGGCAAAGCGCGAGTGATGCCCCTGTTGTTGCAAGCGTCCATAGTCTACGATAACTGCTTACCATCAGGCGGGCCGTATGCTTGTTTGCCATCTCAGTGGTATAAAAAGAAAAAAGAAATCTTTGGAATGGAATTTAATTTATAGTCAACATTCTAAAAGAAACAAAATAAAATAAAAAACTGCGAAAATGAAGAAAATTTTCCACGTAATAATAAAATACGTTCTAACACAATTAAAGGGTGTTCAAATCTACCCATATTTCAAATGTAACTTTACAAAGGTAGAAGGGTTGTATATAATTGTCCGAAGGGTGGCGGAGGGTGGTTGGTCAGTGTTTGTGATTTGTAAATGGGCTCAGACCTTAGCCCTTCCTCAAGACGGGGATATATCACGTAGCCGAAACGATAACTTTGTTTGAGGATCTATATAGAGTTGTGCGGTTATTTTTTAAATCTGGAGCCTCCTTAAAAAGTTCAATGAGGAAACTGGTGTTTTTATTTTCACTGCTTTTTAATGTGCCTATGTCAGCGTTTTTATTTTTACTATGCAAGAAATAATGGTAACAATGCAAATAAATTGAAATTTCGGTTTAAAATAAACTAACCTAATTAGGTTAGCGATTACCAACACTGACTCTTTTATTTCAATAAATATGAAGAACACAGTAAAACAAGAATCGGAGAGGAGAATTATAACCTTTACGATGTCAACATCCCACTTATTCGGACACAACGTTTTAATTAATTTATAACGTCAACAGCTAAGAATAACTTCCAGTTTCGTGATAGCTACAATTTGTACACATTCAAGGTGCACACCAAAATGATACTCTGTCACACTAATACGTCTCTATACAATGACCCTTACAAAAGGCATATCCCAGTACAATTGTCTGACGAGATATCTTAAAGGGCACAAAGGTTCCCGCAAATTGCCAAAGTAAGTGTAACGTCCGAACAGAAATACATTATCTGGACTATTCTGGAGTGGAAGGCGGTGGCGATCGGGAGATTTATTGTTTTCGAGTGTTACCGCGCTGACTGGCCTATTTCCTAAAGGGTTTGTTTGTATAATGGATGACTTACCTATACTTATAAGGAAGAGCTGGCAAGATACGTATTAATTCAGATTAATCTCATCTCATTAATCTCACTTCTTACTCATCTCATCTAATTAATATACCCAATACTAGTGTGTGAGGAATGTCCCAGGATATTTATTTATTTATATTTATTTATTATTAATACATGGGAGTGCTTTATGGTTGGAAGCTTGTCACGATTGCGCATAAACTGATTATCAGAATTGGTACTTTTTATCCCGGAAAAATATAAGACCCCTCGGGTACCCAGGTCCGGCCGGGCTATTGCGTATCTTTGGTGGTAATCGTAACGAATACCATTAATTATTTCATATAATGACGCGCACGTGGTATGTATGACGCAACGATGACCTTTCGTGGGCCCTGATTGGATGAAATTCATTAATGGTGTTCGTTACGATTACCACCAAAGTTACGCGATAGAGCCCCGGGTCCAGTCCGAAAACTAGTAGAGTCGTTCATAAATACCTGTTATAATAGCAGCAGAAATGTCCCCTGCGGTAGCACGTATGTTCTAATTAGGGGTCAAAGTAGAATGTCACTCTCCGGCTTATATAGGTTATCTCTATGCAAAAATATTACGTTGGTCCATCACTTTGTAACTTCGCGAAAACACTTTGGCATATTTCATTAGAGATTTCTGCATTTTGATATTAATTTTGTAATACATTTGAAAAAGACTTATCCTTATTCAATTGTGATACTGAAGCGATTTAATTTTTAAAATAGTTTATGAAGGAACAGAAACAAATCTTTATTGAGTAGATATTTACTTCTCGCCCAAAGTTCTAGAAAATAACCTATTATTTTATAATGAGGCAAAATATTTCCGTGACGAACAAAGATAGTCCAAGAGCCAACTAGCACAAACACAACAGCACGTTGTATACCGCGGTCGGTGTAAAGATCACACTTGCGCCTTTCTCACAAAACGGCTCTTCGTGTCCGACGTTTAGCATTAAATATATGTTTTACCACCTTATAAAGATTGCGTCCGAGATCTGGGCCCGGGGCATGCGGCACGAACCACTTGTATCGCCTACGACAGTTCTTTAGTTCGTAGTGCAGGAGTTAGCATGTTGGACGTGATTGAATTTTTAGTTTGAAGTTAATGAATACGTTTTTTTATCGGTAAGTATCAAAAACTTTGGAGTAACTGAGTATAGGCTAGGTATAATTATTTGTATGGTACACGATGGAAAGAAATTTTTCATTTTTCTTTTAATCTAAAATAAAAAAAAACTAATTTTTCAGTTTATTTTTTTATTTTAGATAATTATGAATTGAAGGAAATATTCACTACATTTAAGTGTTATGTATCACGACGATTGGTATATTGAAAATCAAAAATTACGTTGCACACAAAAAAAAAACAACACATGTACCTTGCCTAATTATTCTTCCAACTAAATCCCCCATCTCCCAGCCTACCAATCTGCAACCCACACGTGTTTATAGCACATACAATACAATAGGTGTCGGTGTACCGCCCGCGGCCGCAGCCATGTGTGCCGCGTGATGCCCACAGCGCCGTGACTCTCGCCAGGAATGTTTATTGGACGAGCCAGTGCTGCTGCTGTTAGGGCCTGGCCGAACCTCTAGAGTCTAGAAAATTTACTCTATTAACTTTATTTATTTTTGTTCTCGTGAACTTTTTGATCTGGTGCCACCATCACCTTTCTACCATCGCACTGCTCGCCGGAGATGTGGAGTTCATCCTCACATCCTCGAGCCGCCTCGATCGTCCACACAACGTTTTAGTCGGACGTTCTTACTGCGGACCATTAGGATGTGGAATGAGCTCCCCATTACGGTTTTCCCTCAGCGCTACGATATGGGGTTCTTCAAAGAAGGCGTAAAAAGAGCTCTACAAGGTCGACAACACATTGGCAATCCCCCTGGTATTGCAAATGTCCATAGGCGGCGGTGACCACTTACCATCAGGTAGCCCGTCTGCAAGCTTGTCAACCTGTTGACATAAAAAAAAAAAAAAAAATACTAGAAATGTTCAACAATTATGTGGAATGACCAGCGATGTGAGTAATACCATTAATTGAAGTCTCTGTAGTTTGTATATTGGATGCAATGGTATTTATGGTTCAAAATTAGGGGTTAATAAATGAGTTTTTGTTAAAATAAAGGTTATAGGTTAGTGTCAAGAACTCGGGGGTGAGTAAATAACTAGGTATGGACTGACAATGTTAATAATTATGGTAGCAAATATAATTAGTTGTCATGGTTGGATCAGATCAGGATTTAATTACTTCTTAGTGTACTTTGAAGTCGGATTATGATTTTTGTAAAACAGTCCAATTATCATAATGGTTGTTGAAATAATGTACAATTTACACCTTTATTTGGAATTGGAAGCGCAATCGGATCGGCAAAGTTAAGCTACGTCTGTCGTGGTCGGTGCCTGGATGGGTGACCGCCTAGTGGTATTTCAAATTGAGCGTTTCCGTGTTTCGGAAGGCACGTAAAGCCGTTGGTCCCGGTTATCACTTAATTGTGATAGTCGTTAAGCTAGTTGGAGGCCTTCTAGGCGGCTTGAAGAATTCCAACAGTAGGTTGACCACTAGCCTACCTCCACCAATCCACAGTGGGCACGCGTGGTGGAGTATCGCCCAGTCCCTTTCACCCTCATTTGTAAAAGGCGGCCTGTGCTCAGCAGTGGGACATTATAGGCTGATGATGATGATTTGGAATTATAATTATCGTATATTGAGTGATCTAATGCTTTCACAAATTCATCATCATTCCTGTCTCAAATTCACCTAGCAACTCTGGGCCCTAGCTATTAAATTTGAGCGCCTAATTCCTTTGAGGATCCTTTTCATCCTGTTAATTTTGGAATCTCTGAATAAAAGATATTCCAATACTTAACAGGTCAGGATTAACAGTGCTGTTCTGTTAATGTCGAGGAGTTCACAGTCACAAGGAGAAAAACTTTGTCTTACAATCACTATGAACATCATGGGGTATATTAAAAAAAGATATGATGATGGAGAAGCGATGATAGCTCAGTAGAGTGACGTCGCATGCCAAGACAAAGGTCGAGGGTTCAAATCCCACAGTGAGCTTGTACTTTCCGTGAAAGAAATCACCGTGATGATAATATAGCAACTGGTAAGGTACTCTGTAGTATTCTTGCCTGGCTCCAGCATCCTGAAATCTGTCACCAAGCATTTAAAAGCTACTTTGGTAGTTGCATTTAAGAGCCTGTTCCCTTGTAAGCGTTGTAAAAGGTCGGTAATGATTATAAATGCGAAAGTGAGTTTGTTTGTTTGTTTGTTACGCCTTCACGCCTCAACTACTCAACAGTTCATCATGAAATTTGGCATGCAGATAGCCTATGGTATGGAAAAGGACATAGGCTACTTTGTATCCCGGGAACGCGATTGATACCGCGGGGAACAGCTAGTGATTGATAACTCTCTGGTATGATGTCAACGGTACCCATGTACTATCAGGTGGACTGTCAACCTTCTGACATAAAAATAAAGTTCTTCTTTTAATTAATTACGCAAAATAATTTCAGTAGCACCCCTACCCATTCGGTTTAACACTTTAATGCCCAGTACACACAATCAGATATTTGTTTTAAATTATGGTAATAAAATGTCTGCGAGAGTCACGAGCGGGTGAAGGAGTGCGCGTGCGCCGGCCGACGGGATGAGCGAATTGGATCGGGATTTTGGATCAGGGGTTAGTATAATGTGTGAGGTTGAAGTTTCTTATATATTTACTAGCTTTTAAATGCAGTTACGACATAAAATTAAGTTACTGACGTTCAAACGAATAACATGCTTTCACCAATGTGAATAACCCTTTAAAAAGTATTAATTGCACAATTAAAGAATTCTAAATAGGAATTCTTTTACTTTAATTTAAATCTAAGAATAAAATCATAATCGTCTATATACATTTAAATATTTTTAGCGTCACAAAATAAATGATAGGTGGGCTTATTATTTATTTACTAACTAAAGAAAACAGAAGATTATATTTTAACTAACTATGGCAGGGGTCGGCAACCTGCGGCTCGCGAGCCGCAAGCGGATCTTTCGTTGAAAAGTTGCGGCTCTTCCGATCCATACGTAAAAGTAATAATCTTATCAAAACCCTTTAAAATCATGCAAGCGATCCATTTGGAGTGCTGACGATCTTCGAGTTGAAATATTCGTGCGTAGCAAGCGTATTCTTAAATGTATAAAATTATAAAAAAAAAGTTTCGAAACAGTTAAAAAAAATTGGCTCTTTAAAAACTGGGAAATTTTGTAAATTGTAAGTTTTGGTTCTTCCGTCTCAAAAGGTTGCCGACCCCTGAACTATAGCATAGCTAGATCATTATTTTAGAACCTAATCTTAAAATACGGTAGATTTAAGCTTTCGATTAAAACTAATAACAGTTAACACACACGCAAAAGAAGATAGCGATAAAGATGAGATATAATATATCATTGTGCAGACTGCAGTGTGCAGAGTGACGCATACTTGGCGCGGTTGCAGCAGGAAATGCGCAGTGAGAGATAAGCCGATCCGAACGGACTTTGTGATGTCTACTGTCCGCGCGTCTCCGTTTGCGATACGCATAGTGTGGATGGGGCCTGTAAGTCTTATGGGAGGGAAGTAAAAAGGCACTTGAGTGCCGACTATAATGTTACGTCCATGATACGCGAAGCGAGCATGAGCCGAGCCTCGAACGAGGATTCGTTCGTTGCTCACGATTTCAAGCGTGGACGTACTTAACGAGCCTTCAAAGAGCCTACAACGAGAGCGATGCGAATACCTCTGTTCGTGAAAAAACTGACAATCGGGCGGAGCGCAGTCGAGCACGCTACGAATGCTCGTTCGAGGCTCGCAAGCCCGTCCACGCTACGCGAATCGTGCTCGCAGTGTGCTCGTTCGTGGCTCGGCTCGTGCTTGGTTCGCCAAGCATGGAATATTAATTGAATTAAAATCATAACCAACATGTCATCGATTAATGAGGGTCATTATCATTTAGCGTCATATGCAAATATTAATAAAAAAGTAATCTCTTCCGCGATCTGTATACCTAGTACCTACCAATAGTTTAAAAAAAAAAAAAAACTAATATATGCTTTTTTTGGTGACTGTACTTTTTGTTGACTGTACTTGCACCACTCGACATGCAAGATTCCACCCGAACAAACATACATACATAATACATTGCAAAAAAGTGGATTAATGTAATGGTTTGTAAAAAAATGGGTAACACGTTGTATAATGACTATGTTTAGGTCAAATTTACTAATGTTGACGTTACTAATGTAATGTCTTGGGGCCTTTGGTTAACAAAACTCTTTTATTTGGAATCCACCACAAGTTGGCCCAAAGACCAAGGTGGCCAAAAATCGTAAGCACGCAAAGCCTAGATGTGAACACCTGTACGTGATTGGAGAGAGATTTTTGAAAATTGACGACTCTGGTCGCATCGCAGATGCAAACGGCCTAGGATAGTTTACTGTTGGAATCGGTGGAAGAGGCATTCGTTTAGCAGTGGATGTTCCTTGGCCTGAATGAGGATGATGATATCCCTTTCTGTCTTTGTCCTTCATATCTGATGGAATATCTTGCTGGAAGAACTCTTGATCTGATGACTTTTCTCTAAATCTGTTAGTAAATATTGAGTTATTTTAACTAGTAACTTACAAAAACAATAATTTTAGTAATTTCTTGGTGTTAAGAGATTTTTGGCAGCATCGCGTAATCAAATCCTCTAATATTGCAAGAGTTTATAGGTTTTTTTATACTCTAAGTTGGCAAAGGCTACCTAGTCGTAAGCTGTTACTGTACGGGCGGCCGGGGACCTCGTGTAATAAGACGCCGCTTAGGACGAATGCGCGAATCGTGAGATCCCTTTTCCCGTACTTTATTTTATTTGCTGGATTGCCAAGGGCGTCATGAAAAGCCGTATGGTTGGTATATAAACGATTTATTTATTGAATTTTAACACTTCTGTGACAATCTGTCTGAATACAATAATTAACAAACTTTTTAAATTACATAGATGATTTACACAAATATACGTAGACAATGGGTGCCTGATGTTACACTGATATTTTTACTTAGCCGCTACTATGGCATCTGCCTTACAGTTTACCGATGGGGTAACTAACTAGCCGCTACTGTGGCATCTGCCTGACGTTATACTACTTGATGGTAATCTCAACTTGGCATCTGCCTTACTTGGTACTGTCCCGGTACTGTCCTACTACTGTGACATCTGTCTGACTACTACTACTACTATACTTAGTAGATACTTGCTGTCCTGGAATCGATTAATGGAATCCGATACTAAATGAGAAAAATGTACTGATTATATGCAAATTATAAACGCTGTGTATACGACTTACACAGTGAGCGAATCTACTTTTTAAGAGAGAAAACATATCTTTTTCTTGTCTAATTTAAGTGCATTTAAGTAACCTCTCTATCTTGCATATAGCGCTAACCTTGTCTAAAAGTTCTAGAAGGATCTAATCCAAAAAGTGTAGTCCTGTTACTACATCTCCAAAGGTTCTCCGATACATTTTGTCTCCCTTTCGCATATATAAGGAAATTTTATTGTTGATATTTATAGTTCCGGGTAAAATCACGTAAATTTCAAAATATGATCAGGGTTTCATTCAGAGCTTGTAGTAAAACTTATTATCTAGGTCTTACGTTAGGTAATGCGAGTTTAAACAGTAAATACATAGTAAGTAGTTGGTGTGCACATATGGTGCTTAAGAAACAATTCTAACTAGATTACTATGCCTAATCGAGTGTTTTGTTGACATGTTAACACTTTTTTGTTAACTTAGGTTTCAACATGAATACTAACTTTATCGTGTAACAAGTTTTACATTTGTAGAGGGTTATTCACGATTCTAAAAGTACATTGTAAATCTTAGTTCTACCTAGACTTTGTCTAGACTTTTACCTATGTTTAGGGTTCAAGTACTGTTTATTTACTATACAATTTATGTTGATACGTATTCTAAGGGTAATCATTGTACACTCGGGAGTAAACTCTTTAATATTTCTTATTTCTAAACATTTTAATTTTAACAAAATATTACGTAATCATAAAAAATAACAATAAATGTCCTGAACACAACAAGTGTCCCGAACATTCTCCCGCCGTTCTTCGACTACGGTGTCGATGAAGACATTTCCGGTTGAGGGACTACTGGCTCGGTGGGCAGGATGATCAGCTTCTTCGTGGGACGTCGTAGTGTTCCGCTTCGGGTGCGCACGTCGACTGCTCGTACGATGCCATCAGCTCCGGGGTAGATGGCTTCGACGATCCCTCTTGGCCATGTGTTGCGAGGCAGGTTGTCGTCGGCGACTAGTACGACGTCTCCAATCTTGATCTCCGCGCCTCTTCCGTGTGGCTCCCGCCGGTATTGCAAATCGGGGAGATATTCTTTCACCCATCTTGCCCAAAATCGGTCGGCAAGATGTTGTGAAGCTCGCCAGTGTGTTCTGCCGATGAGGTCCTTTTCATTGAAGGTGCCTGGTGCCGGAACTCGCGCTGACCCGCCAAGAAGGAAGTGGTTGGGGGTCAGCGTTTCTTCATCCTCAGGATCTGTAGACACGTGCGTAAGGGGACGACTGTTGACTGTGTACTCTGCTTCAACCAATAGAGTTGCGAGTACTTCTTCTGGTGGATGTTGCTCTTGAAGTATCACTGAGAGGGCGGTCTTAACAGATCGGACCAGCCGCTCCCAGGCTCCTCCCATGAACGGAGCTCCTGGCGGAATGAAACGCCAGGATATCATCCTCTTGGTGGCTTCGTCTTCAGTGGCTGCGTCGATGGATTGACGCAGCTCTTTGTCAGCGCCACGCAAATTTGTCCCGTTGTCTGACCAGATTTCTGTAGGACATCCTCTCCGTGCTATCATCCTTCGCAGGGCCATGACCGCAGAGTCCGTCGTCAGGGATGCTGCCAGCTCCAGGTGAACCGCCCGTGTGGTGAGGCAGGTAAAGAGTGCCCCATACCTCTTCTGGCGACTACGCCCGACTGTGACTGACATCGGGCCGAAATAGTCGAGACCCGTGTATGTAAAGGGCCTGACGTGGTGAGCCAGTCTGCATGGGGGGTGGTTTCCTGTGGCTGGCTGTGACGGCATATTTCTTCGAATGCGGCATGGTAAACATCGGTGGACCATCATCTTCGTGACTGGACGCAGGCGTAGAATCCAATAGTATTGGCGACATTCGTTTATTGTTGCCTCTACGCCAGCGTGCAGCAGCTGTCTGTGGGTATATTCAATCCACAGCTTCGTTGTTATATGATTTCCGTCGAGGACAGGTGGAGACTTCTCGAGGCCGTCAACATTCTTCGTATCTCCGATGCGAGACCTCAGTAAGATGATTCCGTCGACTAAAGCGACAGATATTGGGCGCAGACGACTGCTGGTAGACACAGCCCTGTTGTTCTTCAAATCTTCCATCTCATTAGGGAAGGATTTGGCTTGCTCGTACCAGCAGTTTCTCGGCTTCTCTCAGAAGGATGGCGTCCAACGGTATGAATCTTCTTGCTGTTGCATCGGGTTTGGCAGCTGTTGGCCTCGGTTTTAAGTTTTCTTCTTCTTGCGTTTCCAATCCAGATCTGCCTCTTTATTCTTCAGCGTGCGTTTGTAACGTGCACGCTGTTTGTTTCGCCTACACAGGTTGATGAACTGTAAGACTCTGGCTGTAGCGCGGAGATAGTGTTCCCACTTGTAAAAAAGCCGGGGGTGCCGTTAAGAACGACGTGGCTCATCTTCGGTATCTCGCGCTTCTCGGTGATGTTGAGTGTCTTCTCTTCATCAGTCAGTTCTTTCTGTGTAGGTTTCTCGGTTGGCCAGGTACTCGGATCGTCCTTCAGGACTTCTGACTCTTCTACGTCGCGATTTGCATCATCAGCGACGTTGAGTTTCGTGGGTACTTCTGGCAACGACTGCAGCAAATCAGGTTCCGTCAAAGGGGGTTCGTCTTGTGAGACTCCCTTTGGTGTTGCTACAGCATTGTGGACTTTTCTGATATTCCCCGGCGTTATCGGATTCACCACGGCGAAGTGTGGTAGGTACCACGTCCTATTAATCGTTTTCGCCAGTGGAGCCGGTTCAGCGTAGTCCCTTTCCATCAGAGCTGTCATCGGCTGTTCATGCCTTTCTTTCAGCTCTGGAATCTTTTCGGTGGTGATAAGCCTCTTCATCGCGTTGTCGTAGTTGCATGGCATCGCGATGTTATCATTCTTCCATAGGACCGCCGTCTTACACTGTCCGTCTTCTGTTCGGGTTGTGCACTCATCGAGTTTGAGTGCACGTTGTACCGGATCAGTCTGCGGCTTCTTCGGTATGATCGTCAACGCCTCGATTGCAAAGTGATCTTTCAACTGTCCATCCATGTCTTCGTTCATCGTAAAGTAATGAACGAAGTCGATGCGTTTTCCCAGCGACCTTGTGTGCGCACCATGGAGAACCCAACCAAGCGGAGTGTGTGATGCTATTGGTTGGTTCTTCTTTCCTTTTCGTACCTCTGAGGCTAGAAGTAAATTCCAGTTATCTTGACCGACAAGTATCTTTGGTTTGGCTTCTACAAACTTCAAAGCGTCCTGTATGTCGATCAGATGTTGGCAGTCGTCCAGATCTTCATCGGCGACTGTCTGAGTCGATAGCCTCAGGTTATCAATGGTGCGTGCGTAAATCTTATGTGGCTGGGTTGCACCCTTAATGGTGATTGCGATGCGTTGAGATGTCGAAGCAGGTACTTCTGCTCCTCCTATGGCTTCGATGTGCATTGGTTGGCAGGGTCCATAAGCGCCAACTGTGTTCGCTAAGTCGGCGTCGATCAAAGTCACAGTTGACCCATCATCCAACAATGCATGTGTGTTGACTTCTCCCGCCGGTCCGGAAATCTGTACAGGTAGTACCTTCAAGTACGTCTGCGATTGTACAGGCAGCCAAGTCGACGTAACTTTTTCCGTCTTATCTGTCCTGTCACTCGTATTCCTTTGCTTCTCATAATGGAGCAAGTGGTGGTGTCTATATGGGCATTCGTTGACGCCGCATTTGGGCGGCTTGCAATTATGCGTTTTGTTCCTGTATCGTAAACATCGGAAACAAAGTCGGTGCGTCTTTGCAAGATCCCATCTTTGGTTGATGTCGGCATCGCGGAATTTATCGCAATCTGGTGGCGAATGTCCCTCTCGTTCACATATACAGCATCTATATGGCTTCCTATCAACGTTCGCATTAGCGTTTAGCGTACGTTGAGTGCGCTTGTAAGGATTGCGCGAAGCTGGCTCTGTATGTGAAGTCGAGGGTATGACCTCTACTTGAGCGTAGGGTGCCCATAATTCCACTTCTCTCTCGAGGAATCGGGTGAGTTTGAGCAAGTCTGCTTCCTCTTTGGGCTGCATGGCGGAGAAATCGAACCATCTATATCGAAGTGTCGGTGTTAGCTTATCGATCGTGACCTTCGTCAGCTCTGGATTGTATAAGTACGTAGTCTTATTCAGAGCACGAAGAGTCGCCACTATATTCGTGACCTTGCTTGACAGTATGCAAAGGTCTTTAGATGAATCCGTGAACCGTGGCAGGTTCCTAAGTCGATCCATCTCTGCGAGAGCTATTGAGTCCGGTCTTCCAAAGCGGGACTCCAATATTTTCATTACTTCAGTGGGATTGGCACTATTAATGAGCAGACTCTCAACGGCCTCTTTAGCACGTCCTTTAAGTGCACGGCGAAGTCTGGTCATATTCTCGGTTTCCGAAAAGTCAGTTGCTGACTCGAAGTACGCTGTTCGGAATGACAGCCAATCCTGATGCGCGCCAGTAAAAGCAGGTAATTCGAATCGGTAACGCGACGGCATTGCGCGTTGACCTGCCTTTACAGCAATAGTGATTGCTGACGCTAACTCACTGAAATCTATTTTCTGTTGCGCAGAATACGGGGTGATTGCAGCTTCTATTCCCGTCGGTATCTGCGCTTCTGGTCTCTGAGGGATTCCTTTATTACCCTGTACAGAGTGCTGAGGGATTCCTTTATTACCCTCATCGTTGTCAACTTTTGACTGCTGTTGAGTCATCTGAGTCTCCGAGGTTGCGCCCAAGAGCACGACTGGATGCGTAGCTACGGATGGATATGGTGCCGCAACAGGTGCGGCGTTACAATTCGGTTCCACCTCTCGGTGCTCTGGCTGGTGTTGAGGCTCATTCGAAATAGCAAGCAGGCGCTGACTCTTGTCTAGCCCTGTGTCCACCCTCCGTTCAGTGGATTTGATGGACACGGATCTTACGTCGTCACCTTCAGACCATTCAGATGGGTCTATGACGGCGAGTCTAACTATTGCTAGCTCAAGTTTCAGTCTTGCTACCTCTTCTTTAGCCAGAGCTATGCGGCGCGCTCGTTGACTCTTTGTTGACTTATTTCCCCTGATGGTGCTGCGTTCGATTCGGTCATCAGGGGCCTGTCGTTGATCGGTTCCGGTTTCCTCTTCGGTAGTAGTAGTCGTAAACCCTGAGGTTAGGGTAGCTTCAGTAGCAGTGGCAGTACGACTCGACGATGGTGCTACTGTAGGGGCAGTACTCCCCGTTGGGGCGGCATCTGTGGCCAGATCGTCTGCAGGTGCTGGCGGCGGTGCGTCGCCATCGCGACTCTGCGATCTACCTCTTGCGGTAGTTGATCTGGTACCAACCATGGCTGTGGCCGTTCAGTATCTTGGATAATCCGGCTCGAAGGACCAAATGTACGGGCGGCCGGGGACCTCGTGTAATAAGACGCCGCTTAGGACGAATGCGCGAATCGTGAGATCCCTTTTCCCGTACTTTATTTTATTTGCTGGATTGCCAAGGGCGTCATGAAAAGCCGTATGGTTGGTATATAAACGATTTATTTATTGAATTTTAACACTTCTGTGACAATCTGTCTGAATACAATAATTAACAAACTTTTTAAATTACATAGATGATTTACACAAATATACGTAGACAATGGGTGCCTGATGTTACACTGATATTTTTACTTAGCCGCTACTATGGCATCTGCCTTACAGTTTACCGATGGGGTAACTAACTAGCCGCTACTGTGGCATCTGCCTGACGTTATACTACTTGATGGTAATCTCAACTTGGCATCTGCCTTACTTGGTACTGTCCCGGTACTGTCCTACTACTGTGACATCTGTCTGACTACTACTACTACTATACTTAGTAGATACTTGCTGTCCTGGAATCGATTAATGGAATCCGATACTAAATGAGAAAAATGTACTGATTATATGCAAATTATAAACGCTGTGTATACGACTTACACAGTGAGCGAATCTACTTTTTAAGAGAGAAAACATATCTTTTTCTTGTCTAATTTAAGTGCATTTAAGTAACCTCTCTATCTTGCATATAGCGCTAACCTTGTCTAAAAGTTCTAGAAGGATCTAATCCAAAAAGTGTAGTCCTGTTACTACATCTCCAAAGGTTCTCCGATACATTTTGTCTCCCTTTCGCATATATAAGGAAATTTTATTGTTGATATTTATAGTTCCGGGTAAAATCACGTAAATTTCAAAATATGATCAGGGTTTCATTCAGAGCTTGTAGTAAAACTTATTATCTAGGTCTTACGTTAGGTAATGCGAGTTTAAACAGTAAATACATAGTAAGTAGTTGGTGTGCACATATGGTGCTTAAGAAACAATTCTAACTAGATTACTATGCCTAATCGAGTGTTTTGTTGACATGTTAACACTTTTTTGTTAACTTAGGTTTCAACATGAATACTAACTTTATCGTGTAACAAGTTTTACATTTGTAGAGGGTTATTCACGATTCTAAAAGTACATTGTAAATCTTAGTTCTACCTAGACTTTGTCTAGACTTTTACCTATGTTTAGGGTTCAAGTACTGTTTATTTACTATACAATTTATGTTGATACGTATTCTAAGGGTAATCATTGTACACTCGGGAGTAAACTCTTTAATATTTCTTATTTCTAAACATTTTAATTTTAACAAAATATTACGTAATCATAAAAAATAACAATAAATGTCCTGAACACAACAAGTGTCCCGAACAGTTACCGTAGCCCTATGACCGCTTGCAACACATGGGGTATCACTCACGCGTTACCGAACCTTCCTACACTATGAGTTCTGGCAACCTTAGTCACTCACGCGCAGGAATACAACATAAAGTTATTTGGCTGCGGTATTCGTGTAAGGTGGAGGTACTTCCCCAGTCGAGATGCTCTCTGAGCGAATAAACGCTACGGTAACTTACGATCAGCCATCAGGTGGATTATGCTTGTAAACTACATTAGTAGTACTGCAGAGAATTAATGTACCTATGTATGTAAATGCATGACCGCCTAGTGGTATTTCAAATCGAGCGTTTCCGTGCTTCGGAAGGCACGTAAAGCCGTTGGTCCCGGTTATCACTTAATTGTGATAGTCGTTAAGCTAGTTGGATGCCTCCTAGGCGGCTTGAAAAATTCCAACAGTAGGTTGACCACTAGCCTACCTCCACCGATTCTCAGTGGGCACGCGTGGTGGAGTATCTGCCCATTCCCTTTCACCCTGATTTGTGAAAGGAGGCCTGTGCTCAGCAGTGGGACATTATAGGCTGATGATGATGATGATGATGTATGTAAATGTTTATTTGTGAAAGTTTTCAAAATAATTACATAGTTACATCTGCCAAACTGCATAGCAGTTTATTGGCAGGTTAGCTCTCTACAATTAATTACATTGGTAATATATACATTTTAAATAGTTTACTACTACACCCTATTCTATTACCATTTTACATATTTAAAAGAGAATTTTAATTTTAAACTGCTTTGAGAAAATGAAATTTTATTTTTTTAAATATTCTTGTGGAAAACTATTAAATATCTTTGATGGAATGTATTTTTCTATAAACAGCTTAGGTAATCGTCTGGTTTGCCAAATGATATTGTAAAGAAGGTGTATCCATATAAATCAAACGTCCACCTACAGGCAAATCAGAGCAGGCTAGAGCCGCATTGTTGCACTGATTTAGAACGGCAGACATCTCCAAACTAACTCGAACCGTTCTCACGTATTAATATATTCTATTCGATTCGATAATTCGCTAGACGCCGACCGATGTATCGATTTACTTTGCGCTCACTCGAGTTGAGATTATCAAGTTTCGGTTGTTTGCGGTTTTCGATTGAAATTTTAGTTGTAGATTAATATGTTATGATTATTATACAGTGATTCATTTGAACAGATTTTGATATAATTAGGATTGTGTCAAACTACAAACTTTCGAAACTTTAGTGCCAGTTAATAAATAAATATGCTAAGACATTCCTCGCTTTATTAACCTTCTATCTCTATGATACACATTTTTTCACCTTTAATACTATAGTTATTTAGATCAGATGCCCCAGTGTCTTCATCATCATCATCAGCCTATGGATGTCCACTGCTGAACATAGGCCTCCCCCATTGACTTCCACTTCGAACGGTTTTGGCCCGCTTGCATCCAGCGGCGCCCAGCGACTCTGACCAGGTCGTCAGTCCACCTGGTTGGGAGGTCGCCCCACTCGGTGCTTTCCAGTACGTGGCCCAGTGTTAACTCTTGAGAAAAATATAAGTGTTAATATGTAGGTAACAAACACTCCTGTACTTTCTACTGTCTGTTTGGAGAGGTACTTATTTTTGAACAAAAATATACTACTTCTTATTCGTAGTATATCAGTTATCTGGTTTCCATAGTACAAGCTCTGCTTAGTTTGGGATCAGATGACCATCTGTGAGGAATGTCCCAGAATATTTATTTATTTATCTTCCGAAAGAGCAAACCGCGTCACCCTTCCCTACAAATTAGTATCCCGGTTTAAAAGTAATCAAACATCGTAAATAAGTTCGCAAGTATGTAAGTAAGTAAGTAAGTAAGATCGTGTGAGGTTTAGAATATCCTGGGTATTGCATGCTCCGTTAATTAAGCTCGTTTACTTTGTCTTACTTTGCGGGATTTTCTTTCGCATTATGAAAATATGTTTTTTTTTTTTTTTTCTTTGTAAAAATGTAAGTTTCGCGAGTGGAATCGATCCCCATATGCGTTTTATCGTGCGTATTATGTTATTTGACCAACACAGTATTAGGTGCACTTAATGAAAAAAAAAATCTTCCCGATTAAAATCATACTATTCACCTTAAATCGTTGTTAACGTAATGCGGGCAATGCTTTCTGTGGCTACCAGATGGCGCCACTAGCGAGTAAGGTCATATCGCTGTCGTTGAAAAAGTAGATATGTATTTGTTGTCGCGGCCAATAATTGATAATGACCAAATAAATAAAATATTAATGATATGCCTGTGGCGCAGTCGGAACAAAACGGTTGTTCCGAAAAAAAAAGAAAAGTTATTGTCCTCCTTTTCCATTCTTGTTATTTTCCAAAAAAGTGGTTGCGATTCTCAGGTATGCCTGCCATAATTAATGAGGAATGGCATAAATTTACAACAATCATTAATAATTTAGTGAAAATTCACAATGGAAAGCTCACAAACAGTAATTCAGTACTTACATTTGAAATTTCTTGAAGCCTACACTAGCGCCTCTCGCGGATAATTCAAGCGTGTTAGGCCCCATTGGAAAACACCAAATTATGATTTATGTCACCAATTTTTAAACAAAGAACTTAACATACCTTCTAATCTAGTTAACCTACCTTGTAAGATAAGCCTAACCTTGAAGCTACGCATATATTATACTAGATTGTCTTCATATAAATCAACACTAGAACATACTATTTGTTATATTGGCATTTTCTTCAATGCGACCATTTTGCAAAGTCTTAACAAACTTATATAATGCCGTCACAAAACTTAATTTACAACTTTTCTTGTTCGCATTAAGTTTGATTTTCGAACGAATCGTGTGATGTCTAATTTTGTTATCCGTGTATTATCTAAGTCGGTCAGTTTTCTCGTGTGGGGGCTCCGACTGTCCATAAATCAGGACATGTATCTGTTGCTGACAATCATAACTATAAGACATTTGGATAAACGGCCGGGTGTGATCTGATATTGTTGAAATGTGGCCACGCAATTTGTTGGCTATCGAGTGTGTTGGAATTTATTGATTTTTGATGTGGATATGTGGGCTGTTTGAGAAAATGGACGTAAATTGCTGTGAGTCGGTGAAAGTGTCTTGATGAGTTATAGTTGTTTCAAAGCCGAAAGCACTTTCAGTCTGATTTTTGAGATTTTCTTTGAAAGTTAATGTAAATTAATATGTATAAGATTTTAAATACCTGCCGAATGTCAGAGTGATAATATTATAGTCTATTTTTTTTCTATTTGGTACCTATAACTAGTGTATCCTGACAATTTCAACACTAAGAGCCAGATTTCTTCTAGGCTGTATTAATTAGATTCTACTACTGTGGTTGAGTAGGATGTAACCAGTAATCCGAAGCTTTATCCAAATATTTTTTTCTACTTTCACCGTAACGTATCACGACACAACCTTTCATAGACACACCAATCTTCGATAGAGCATTGACCACGCCCACTCAATGACAATAATTAACCCACACAAACAAACTCATACATATTTAATACAAGAGAACGTAACCCATACGCCAGTATTATACGTCCAATTTAGATTGACCTGTCGATTTAGTACTCCGTCCTAAAATTTGTTTGAATCTAGGGAAGAAAGGGATATCAAGTTATATTGGTCATGTTATATGAATTTACTTGTATGGTTGTATGAATATAAGGTTATTTAGCTTATGTCAATTATTTTCGTAGATGGCGGCTAGATATTGCTTAGTATGGAATAGTTGATATTGCCATAACGAGCTAAACTAGACCAGTTTTAAATTTATCTATGCTATGCATAGACATTATGTTTGTAGGTAGGCCTACACCTACCACAAATACAACTTTCGATGGCCGAAAGTGATTCGTGCTTACTTGTGCTGAGATCAGTTGAGATAAAAAAACCTAAGAGGCAAAGATTCGAATTTCAAAAAACCACTGAAAATCATTAAAAAGAAAACAGAACAATTTAAATTTCGAACGACTCGTTTGAATCGCTGTTCGAAAAATAATCTGACAGATGTCGGCTCATTAAAGGGGTCACAGATCAGTCTCGGCGTGATACTGGCCAAATGCAAATCTGCTACCGAGCTACGCAAGGCCCGTTAGTGCAGGGCTGGCCAACTCGATTCAAAATTATAATGATCTAAAAAAATTTGATGAGTACATAGACACTGCCATAATTACAGGTCACAATCCTTTGGAATAGTGACAGTGAAAAAGGGAGATTAAAATTTTCGTAGAAGTGATAAAAGAAGAGTAGTTAAAGATACATGGTGAAATATATTTTCGAAATGTAGAGAGAGATATAGCCTACTTGGTCCCAAACAGTGATTTTAAGATATGGGTTAGTACGTAAAAATATACGACAATACCTTGTTTAGGTATGTATTAAAAAGTAATGCAAAAAATAAACACGCATTTTTTTTTCAAACAATTATAACTAGATATACCCACTCGATTATTGGCCTAAAATAAATAGTGGGGTTAAGCAGCCCTGACAGATAAATCGAATTCTGGTAAAAACGTAATTATACACACGGATGCGCATGATTCACGAAATATTTGAATACTGTATTACATACATTCGCTTCGCTGAAACGGACTCAGCTGCCCATTCTAATACAAACAAAAACCTGCCTTAATTCTAACAAAACAAATCATAATTTTGATTGATGGTTAATAGGAGAACGACTTTTAAATTTCGAACAAAAGCTATGCTGAACGCATCTTAAAACTTCATAATTTTCTCATCGTTTTGAGTTTTAAGGTCCTGATTATAAGGTTGGATTCCCAATGTAAATAATGCATAGGTTGGTTGAATAAGAGTGATGTGCAGATGCCGTGGGAACGATCGCCGAGTTTAGGTAATGTTGGTGCTTAAACGAGAGCGTGAAGTCGCGATCGGTCTGAAGATAAAGTAGAACTGTAGCGAAATATTTACTTTGTTCCTATTGGTTGTAATAAATAGATATGAAACATTATAAGAGTGTAGTAGGTACCTACTTAAGTATTTGAGAGTTAATGCTGTAGAAACTACTGCTACATCGTGTTTTTTTTGAAAGATGGCTAGATTTATAATAATATATAAAATAAATATACATTTTTATCTATCTATAAATATAAAATGCTTTTTCCAGAATTACTGACCGAGAATCAACGCAAAGCCTAAACCGCTGATCGTAGAGACCTGAAATTTTGAGGGTGTGTTCTTTGTACGACGTGGGCATCCGAAAGTGAGTTTGTTTGTTTATTTCTTTGTTACGCTTTCACGCCTTAGCTACTCAACAGATCACGATGTTTGGCATAAAACCTATAGTATTGATAAGGACATAGGCTACTCTTTACTTTTTACTCATTGGCTCCCGGAACGCGGGTGAAACCGCGGGGGGCAGCTAGTTGCTATATGCAAATATGAAAAGTAAAATACGGAGAAGGAAAGTAATTAAATGCTTTATAAAAAATATACCTGTTAGGCGTGGTTATGTATACTTTAACTCCCGCATCAGATAAATCCCGCGATCTTCAATCATATCGCTAATCGTTTCCTTAATCGATTTACACGCACGCGACCTCACCACCTGATTATACCGTTGACTCAACAAATGCTGTTCGAAATTCAACTTTATTCTTATTAGTCCTTAGAACTTTATGAATTTCAAAGATAATTTTGTTTCTTCAAGATGCATGTGCGTTCGGACGCGACGACCACATCCTGTCCATTGTTCGATTTAAATCGAGAACTCGATCGAGAATCGATTTTTTATTTGATGACGTATTTTGGATGCGTGTAAAAGTTTTTTCGTGACTTCAAAGGTGAATGAAACTGGAAGAAAGGGAATGAAAAAGGATTATGATAAAAGAAAATTTAAATAAAAGAACATTTTGTGAGAAACTGGAGTTTTTCATTTGTAAATTTGATCTTGGGTCATTTCGAACCTTAACGATTTCCCCAATCGTTCAAAGGTAAAAACTTGCTCCGACAGCATGCCGCAAATTTTAAGATAGATTTAATTAATTGGACTGTATCTAATGTCTTAAAAGTTATTAAATTACATTGTTATTTTAAGTACATATCTATAGGTATATGCCTATGGCCAAAAGACAATCTTGAAGAGAACTGGCTGGTTTTGAGACATGTAGAGAGTAGCGTTTATTCGCTCAAAGAGCAGCTCGACTGGGGAAGTACCTCCACCTTACAGAATACCGCAGCCAAATAACTTTATGTTGTGTTCCTGCGCGTGAGTAAGGTCGCCAGAGCTCATTGGGGAGGGGGGAAGAGTGTGTGTGATGCTCGGGTGTTGCAAGCGTCCATATGGCTACGGTAACCGCTCACCATCAGTTGAACTGTTTGCATGTTAACTGTATTTGCCAACAGATTATTAACGTGAAGGAATAAGCTAGCCATGGTACTACACATTTTCTTAAAACCGTGCATAATTTTTCTAGCCGACTGGCGGACTCGCGGATTGGCGGACTATCTTTCAATATATTTAACGAAACTTAATCCCTCCTTGAAACATCCACATACAACCAATCAAAACAAAAGAAACAATACCATCCCAATTATCTAAACAAGACTATCAGATTGACCCATCTGAGAACAATAATCTATGGCCAGATTATGTGCACTAGAAACAATAGACAGATAATGATATTTTGACATGTTGACGTCTTATTAACTGTTGAAGATATCTGTGGAATCGGACTGTATGTTTTTTTTACTGTTGTTTGTTGATTAGGATAGGTAACTTAGAAAGACAATTACTTGTATTAAGCTTTCGTTTAGTTTTATCACTGCTACTGGAAGTACGAAGTCGAGCCACAGAATATTTAATAGTACATAGTCGAGCGTACGGCCTACCTGATGATAACCGGTTACCGTAGCCATTAGCCATATGGATCCTTGCAATACCCGGAGCATCACTCACGCTTTACGGATCCTTCCCCCTCCCCAATGAGCTCTGACGGCCTTACTCATGCGCAGGAACGACATTAAGTTATTTGGCTGCGGTATTCTGTAAGGTACTTTCCCAGTTGAGCTGCTCTTTGAGCGAATAAACGCTATGCTCTACCTCTCTAAAACTATATATTGTAGAGCGTGCAGCAGCTGCACTTGAGAGCCAGTTCTTTTCGAGGCTTTTTTGCCTACCACATTCGACTACATTATGCTCAAGCTCAAGTCTACTCACAATAAAAATTGATGTCCAACAATCGGCCGTAGGCCCAAATGGCGTATGTTCATAATCCCCAGCGTTAATAAGGGAGGCTCGTACAGGCAGCGCGGCAGCGTCAAAAGCAGATCACTTTAATATCCTTTCATAATACCTAGTCTTTTGACATACCCTTGAAATTCTCAGTTAAGTTACGAAATCATGTAACACGATACTAAAGTGATCAGCTACTTTTGACGATGACTTTAGGTACGAGAGGACGTTGTGACTATTTCGAATCGCATTCTTCTTTTAGGATCGTCATGGTGACATTTCTTTTTCATACTGCACTTAGAAGTACAGGATCGCTCATGAGATAGACTGACTAGAATAAAAGCGGCAAGGCGGACCCATCAATTATTGTACCCAGATGGCAGCAGTTAAAAGAAGTAGCTATTTGTCATGCATGCTTTTAGCCACAAATGATGACGATGGACATTGCGCTAATAAAACACAAAATCAAAACATAGAAAAATTAATTCAATATAGTGTACACTAACGCCATCTATTGACGAATAGCGGAACAGTTTTCTATCTCAACCATTGACATCAAGTTTTTTTATTATATTTGTAAGTAGTAAAATAGTTTTAGTACTGTTATATATTTTATATAGACAATTAAACAACTTAGGTGAGTACACAATTTTAATTTTATTTTCTCACTGCTGCTTGATTTCCTCCTTATTTATATAATAAACTAGCTGTGCTCGGCGGTTTCACCCGCGTTCTCGGAATAAAAAAATAGCCTATTTCCTTCTCCATACCATAGGCTATCTGCATGCCAAATTTCATGAAGATCCGTTGAGTAGTTGACGCGTGAAGGCGTAACAAACAAACTCACTTTCGCAATTATAATTTTTGTTAGGATTAGGATATTATAAACTAGCGGTCCTCTGTGGTTCCATCCGTGTTCCTGGGTTAAAAAGCCTCTAATCCTCGGGGATAATGTATTTTCCTCTTAGTGAAAGAATTTTTCGATTCCGATTGTTAGTTCCAGGAATTAGCCCATTAAAACAAACAATCAAAATCAGCTTTATAATATTAGTATAGATATAGCAGGTAGAGACGTATTTTGCACTGTTAACATGGTACTAGGTTGTCATTGGTATATTTTAAAGACAGTTTACATTATGATCCTTAATATTTCTTGTGACAAATTCAACAAAAAAAAAAATGTTCTTGGAAGCTAAGTTAAACAAGGCAAAACGCGAGTAAAGCCATGCGTGCAACATTGTGTTAATTGCCTGCTCACCCATCTCTGATACGTTATTTATGAGCTGCGGCTTAATTCGATTTGTTTGTTATGAACAGGATGATTATTTTACATTAATTTAAAATGTTGGACAACACATAAACAATAAGTTCAAAGTCGAAGTTCTCGCTGATTTCATTTTTCAAATATAAAGGGAGTAGGTACTCTACAAATAAAGTCTTTACTAAAAGGATGTTTTTAAGTAACAGCCCTAAAACTACCATTACCGAAATAGCAAGACAACCACTACCATCTAGTGTTGAAAACCAGAACTAATGGAACGTGCTGCCATTATATTTTTATCATGAAAACCCAAACTGAAGCTACCCTCGTCCACTACTTTATCGATCTATATTTAAATTCTAAAGGAAAACATATATAATATAATATTAATATACTTGGTGTAACAAAAAGGGGATATACCTACATCCGAAAGGAATAAGACTATGTATAGACTCTCTATAAAAAGTTTCAGCTCAAAATAAATTACCCAAAAATTCATACCATTTTTGCACCCAAATTTATAGAATTAAAATCATAAACAACATGTCACCGGTCAATAAAGATCATTATCATGGTGCTAATATTAAAAAAAAATCACTTGACGCAAAAATCATGTTATAATTTGACATGATAAGCTTGATGTCGTGTTTTACCTAAAAAAAATACTAAATCAATATATAACGTGTTTACTAAAATTTTCCACATTTTCAAGAAACCGCAAGCTTATAAAGTAACAAAAGAGTATGTTCCCCAAATTTTATTTATCTGTATTGTTGAATGAATTTAGAGCACCCCTTAGAGTCGGTGTTTTCTTAGCATTAGCGCGAGGTAGGCGCCGCCGCTGTAAATCTGGCGACTACGTATGATAGGGTTGCCAAAAATATGTTTATTTATTGTTTTTAATTCACACTTTTTAAAAACTTAGCTAGGTCTACAGATTCTTTGCGTGGTCGTAGGTAAGTACTGATCAATCATCATCATACATATTTTATATCACTAACCACATACATAATAAGATTTTAATAGTGGTGATATTTCTGTAGGGACAAAAAAGGCTTTATTATTACAGTCATGGACAGCTACAGTGCTAATAAGCAAAAAACAAATCAAGTAATCAAATTCAAATTCAAATTCAAAAATCATTTATTCAAATAGACCTTCGCAGGCACTTATGAAAAGTCTGACTCTAATACTCTAATACCGGTTCGGAAGGTTGCATTTGCTGAGAAGAGTCGGCAATAAACTCAGCAATTACTCTTTTCAAAACAAGCTTAGATTCATTACATAATATTTACATTCTAATCGCACTGAAAACAATTGCGTGCCCCGGCGCGGCGGCAAAATTACAAAGAAGACTGAATAAATATTTAATAAGTAAATAAATAGCAAACTTAAGCAGAAATAAATAAATTTACTTCGATAAACGAATTGCATGCAATTACAGCGACTAAACAAAATTCAGTTGAGAACCTTTTCAATTCGACATGTGATTCGATTTGTGCTTACCACTTTCGAACATTATCATCCCTGTAAGATCAAACAGGCCTATAAGTACATATATTTTTCTAAAAATAAGTAGCAAGTGGCATCCCTACACAAACACTCCACCACTTATTCCGCGTCGCCTCCCTGCGCCCGCACAATACTACTGTATGTTATAATTTTTGCCTTCCCTCAAATATATTTGAACAAAAGGCCTTAATGAATGTATCGCAAAATTCGCAAAAGCATTATTAAGCATTGTTACGTTGTCGAGCTTCGCATTCGGGGTTCGTTTCGTTTTATTTTGTGCTTATTTTTCAAGATTTATGAACTAGTGTTCAGTTTCGTAGCGGAACTTTCGCATGAAGATTGTTATAGAAAATGTTGAACCAGTGAACATAGTTTTAACTAGGTATATGAAAATTGATATTAGCATTAATTGTACAAATCAAATTAATGGTAATTTACGTCCAAAATTACCAATAAGCTGGCATTGTTACCATTGATTTTGGTTATTTAAACAACTCTATAAATAAAACAGAATAATCACAATCAAAATACATTTGTACCTATATCTCACTCTCTGTCATTTATATTTTACTCAATAACATAATATATCAATCACACTTTTACACTTTCTTATTTTTTTTAGGTTATCCATAATATATCAGTTCAACGAGGATATTCTCGAATAGCAAATTTCGAATTTCGAACAACCAATTTTTTTTGTCAGTGTTTATCTCGCAGCTGTTTACTCTCTCTCTGTGGTCGTTTCTTCATGGCTGAAGATCTTGATCACCGGTCTGTGATAGAGCGTGGGCGGCTTGCCTCCAGCGACTTCTGTTGGTGGCTAACTGGACCACGTCGTAGAATTTGGCGCCTTTTTCCCGTAGTTGAGCCGTGCATCGAGTAGGGGATCTTCCGCGTGATCTTCTGCCTTCGACGTTTCCAACTATGACAAACTTTTCCAAACTTTCATCACCGCGTCTCGCTATGTGGCCAAAGTAGGAGAGTACAGCTGTTTACAGTATATATGTAAATTAAGTAGCAACAATAAAACAAAAGAAGCGGGTGGTGAGTGTGTTATCATTAACACCCCTCGGATCTCCCCGGCTCCTTTCTTTCCACAAATTCTATACAAAAGTTTGAGTAAGAGTAATACACGTCTTGTTGTCTTGAAACTCGTGTGACCAAGCTTTTATGAAGGATCAGGTCTCACTGAATACATTTTTATTAATTTTATGAATTATTGTGAGTCATATTTTTTTAGGTGTGTGTTAAAAAGGCCAATGTCTCAAAGTACTACTACCCTACGTTAATTGGTCAGCCTAGCAGTGAGCGGTGTAAATCAAGACTTTTTTTAGATTTTAAGTTTACCTCATCTATGATTGTCAAAATGGGAAGAAATATTTCAGTTCTTCTTAAGCTTTCTTCTCGTCAGCAACTATAATTTTGTAAAGCTTTACTACTAGTAGTCTTACAGAGTTTCTTTATCGTCTTGCTACTCAGAAACCGGGCTATAATTTAACGCAAATCGACAGATTGCCTTAACAATAATAAATTACTGACGATACGATAGTTAATGTATAATTTATATATTGGAAATACTGTAAAAAATATTACTTAAAATATCCTCACTTACTCTCAAAACATGGTGTCCCAAGCACTCGAGTATGAAGCCAATTGTTCTCCAGATTGGTTTAAGCCTCCGCATGTGATCTTAATTAATGAATACGAACGAATGACTAAGCTTATTCCGTTAATTTATTTATAACGTAACGAAAGCTTTCGTTACGTAAAGGGTGGTGAAACATGATTGGATTCCAACGTTATTTGTGTGTAAGAATTGTGTTCTTTTACTGAACTTTCCTAGTAATATTATAAATGTGAAAATTTGAATGAATGTGATGATATGATTTGTGAAAATTTTTGATACACTTTCACAAAAATCTACAGAATGAATTTGGACACAATCCATACGGAACGGAAAACCGCGAGGGAAACCACGGGGGGCAGCTAGTATTGAATATAATGTTAAATAAAATTAAAAAATGTGGTGTTTTAATATAGGTTAAGTTAACGTTATGTCATATTATTAAATTCTTATGCATTCACATAATAATACCTGACATTCATTTGTAAGATTTACCTGAGAGGCTGAGATGAGTTTCGGTAAGGTTTTTTATTTTTGTCAGTTTATACGTAATTTTAAGTGTCAGATATACTAAAAAAAAACAAATTTTGAATACCACTAAGGTAGCAAACAAGCATACGGCCCGCCTGATGGTAAGTGGTTACCGTAGCCTATGGCCGTTTGCAACACCAGGAGTATAACTTGCGCGTTGCCGACCCTGTCAAAAACTCTTCAAACCCTTCACATTAATCAAGCTTCTTGAAATCAGAAGCTAGAATCAACAGAGTTACAGAATATACTTTTTGCTACAAAAAAGAAAGAATTCGTACAACTGTATAACTGCATTAAAACTGCGCGTCCCCAAACTACATTAATGATTAAAATCTACCAACATTAACATTATCCAGCAAAAGTAAATAGCTATGCAAACTAAGCGATTTAAATTTTGATCTGAAACTTTGCAAATTGGCGACAGAATGCCGACTCTCTTATGATAAAGGCAGCCATTGAACATTAATGCTTTCTAGTTACAATATGAATATTTCAAATGTGCCCGATGCGCCGATAGACCGGCGAATATTTGCTCAACGTGTGTACCGTTGGAGGAAAAAATAAGCCACCAGATCCAAATTAATCCAATACTATTTTAATTATTTTGTTCATTTAATTTTGAGTTGTGGGAAATTATTTATGTAACCGAAGCATAGGTTATGTAACTAAAGCATAGGACAGACTAGGCTGTCTGAATGGCCTGGTTGGCTCCCCACAAGTCCAAAACAAGTTGTAGGGATGGCCTATGCTCAGGGTCTTCTATTTTTCGTTTTTTTTTTTGTTTTATTTCTCTCTAAGTAAGTATGTTATGTTCTCTTTTTTACGTGTAGGTCGCAAGAGCCGGGCTCTAGCCTGCGAGGGTCTAGACTGCGCGGGCCGCCTACCCTGACTATATGGCCCATCCGACGATAAGCCGAAGGTGTAAAATATTACAGAGTGAAAAAAATATTGTGTCTTTATTACAATTTAAATTACCAAATCAAAAGGTTAATTTAGCCATATTTTAGCACTAAGTCGGCAAACAGGTAGTACGGTCCTCCTGATGGTAAACGGTTACCGTAGGTTTTACGCTTGCAACATATGGGGCATCACTCACGCGGAGTCACGCGTTACCGACCCTTCCTCCTCCCTGGTTCTGGCGACCATACTCACGCGCAAGACCACATTCAGTTACTTGACTGCGGTATTCTGAAGGTATTTCCACAGTCGAGCTGCTTCTTGAGCTAAATAACGCTACGCTGTACCGCTCAAAATTTATTTACGGATAAATAATTTTTGTGGAGAAAATAACGAATATGCAAATAAACATTTTATTAAATTTTTTCTGCAGCCCGTACTCGCCCACAGACTGTATGTCTTCGCACGATAAGAAGTGCACACATTATACCGTCTTCAGATCTCCGCAGTCGGTGAACTGCATTTACTGAAAGGTCACTGTTGGAGCTCGCATCACCGATTACCATTTTTCAAGTTTTAGCTTCACTTTACTCTGTAGCTGCTGATATAATATTTGTAATATTCATAGTTTTGATGGAAATAAAGATTGCTGGGGAGAAAGAAACGCTTTTTATAACGGACTAACTGTCCCCCGTGGTTTCCCCACTGTCCCCCATCTCTAGGATAAAAGCCTATAAGGATAATATGAAGTGGGTAGCCTATGCACATGGGGACAATGGACATGGGGACATGGGGACATCGGGAATGGGGACAATGTAGCTACTTAGTATAATAATTTCCAGATTCAGATAAGTATTTCCGGAGATTTCCTCCTACAGTCAAACATACAAAATTTATATCTTTATTAGTATAGATAGGATTCTGTATGGTACAGAAGATGGTAACAGAAATCCTAAAAGGGTTCTCGAGTGCAACTGTTTAAATATCCTGGGACATTCCTCACACACGGTCATCTGATCCCAAACTAAGCAGAGCTTGTACTATGGAAACCAGATAACTGATATAATACATATTATACTACTTGTTTGTACATGTTTGTACTTAATATACATAATTACACCCAGACTCAGGACATACAGACATGTTCATGCACACAAATGCATGTCCTGTGTGGGAATCGAACCCACGACCAGCGGCGCGATAGGTGGAATCTTAACCAGTCTTAACCAACCGCATCAGCTGGCCCGTCAATGTTTGTACTAGTAGATGCTTGACACAGCTTTTTTATCTTGAGGTAGTCAGGGAGCTGGCTACGTATTACAAAGTATTCCACTGTGCTATGATATCCTCACGATGTTTTCCTTCACCACAAGCTCATATCTCATTATAGAAATCGAAAAAGCTGTCCAACAGTAAAGGAAAATAATATAGATAGCATGTAATTACCGGACATGTATATCCCGTCGAATCCAATAAGAATTACTTGTAGTAAAGGGATAATATAATTTTCCAATGGCCATGCAGATAAGCGGTATCTGGCTATTCATTTGAAATAAGGACTGTTTGTCTATAGACTTATCAGAGGATAGATTTATCTGAGGTTTATTCAGTGATTGAATAATTGGACTGTTTTACAAAAAACTTAACCGACTTCAAAGTACACTAAGAAGAAATCAAATCCTGATCTGATGACATTGGGACCGAACGGGAAGTGTATGCTTCCAAATAAAAAAAAAAAATTCCAAATCGGTTAATAAATGACGGAGTTATGATATGATTATAAAAAAAAAAAAAAAAAAACATACACACGTATTGAGAACCTCCTCCTTTTTTTGAAGTCGGTTAAAAATCGGACCTATCATAATTTTATTTGGAGCCTTTCCACTTTGTCAATAACTAATGCCTGTAAATTGTTCAGAAAATAAGGCAGGTCTGGCGGCACTGGGATCTCCACCTATTAAGAAACACAGAATACCACAAACATTCATACACATTTTCAATATTACTCAAGACATCGCCCTCCATAAAAAAAAAGAACTAAGCCCAGACATTCAGATCCACAGACTGAATAAAATCTAATAAAGTCTGTCGCCGCTGATAGAAATCCACTGAGACATGAGTATGAGGAGTTAATGGTAATAGAATGAAATGATGCGAGATTGATATTTCCCTAGACGCGCCGATTTATGTGTGACTTGGTTTTGTATTTTGTTTCAAAATTAGTATGTTTTATAATTTCAAGTTAGGTTTGAGAACTAAATTGATTTATTTAGGTTTTTAATGCAATGCTTGCGTTAAGAGTCAGACTCATATTAGGAGAACCTAGAAGATGCCTATTTACTAGCCTTGAAAATGCCCCAATTTGTTCGGCAAGCAAGCTCTCAACCAGTTATTTTTTAGGAAACTACGCCTGACGGCACCCCAGGTGGGGCACGAGTCTCGGCTCAGGGCTTTACCGGGGGGAGGGAATGGATATTTTATATATGAAACGAGCTAAGACTAATTAGGGGCGGTCGGATTATTATTGGCAGCTCGGCCCGCTTGAACGGGACGAGACTGAGTGAGATATCGTGACGCGTGCCGTCGACGGTGAGGACAGTAACGTGGTGAACGGTAATGCAATTGTGTGAGTGTATTTTGAGCTTCGTCAACTATGATCTGAGCTAAAGTGATGTGCCCCAATTGTTAAAAGTTTCTAGCTATACCACCTATACGGACGGAAAGAATTATTATAATAAGCCATTTTCGCCACCGGAGTATCGGCTCATTGGCTAAATAAAGTAACTAAGCCAGTTTTTGCTTAGTAATATAACAGGTGAAGATTTCGAGATGGCATATTTTCAAAACTTATGTTGGGTTAGTGATGCTGAACAACTTTTACTATGGGACCTATAGCGAATTATATATATATCCGACCTTGCTCGATTATAATGTATGAAAAGTAAAAATTTGTTTTTAGTATTCAGTGTTGGTCCCATAGTAAAAGTTGTTCAGCGTGACTAACCCATCATAGGTTTCGAAAATATGCCATCTCGAAATCTCCACCCAGTATATTGAAGTTTGGAATTAAAATTGGTCGTATGGTCTACGCAGTTAAATAAGTTAACATTAAGTTTTTTTGCACTTAGGAAGGATTTTCGGAAATTGAACTCGTATAGTTGTACTCAAGTTTAATCACAACTAAAACATTAATGCGACTAAAATTTAATCACAGATTATAGTATATCTATCTTTGTTATTTGGATAACTATTGAAAGGGAGAGATCTAGAGACAATCATTACTTAATTGTCGGTTCTGAGTACCTACGGCAGTTTGAGGCGTAAAATACAAAATCGCGGGTGATTCCGAGGACAGAAAGTTAGTATCTTATAAGTATTCAAATGTAAATAAAGCTACAAAACCTAAAGAACAATGCAACGTGTCGCAAAAGACATCAAAGCTTGCCTCGTCTCGCCACCAAGATGTCAGCCGCACGATTTCTATTACATACATACAAAATTATCTCCTAACCCCGTGACTCTTAACACAACGGGTTAAAGTTCACAATACTGTGATATGCTAAGTTTAAGAATTAAGACGTGTAGGCTAACCTCATTCGTACAAAATTGCCGTCGTCAGTTGTGGTTTAAAGTCGCGGAGTCTTATTCTGGATACTATTATACTACATTATTACAATGACATATGAGTTGAAAAGGGTGATGGATTATTTTAAACATCTCATTGAAATACTACCATAATCCTTACACATCCACCGCGTCTGTCTGTCTGGTTTTTTATGAACTCGATAAACTCAAAAACTGCTGAACTGATTTTCATATGGTTTTCACCAATGGATGGAGTAATTCATGGTTTTAGGTGTATAATTCATTAAGGTTTTGTGCAAATTGGCTGGAATCTGACTATTATTGTTGAAGATATCGGAAATAATCATACCGCGCGGATTACACTACTTTACTACCCGTGCCAAGCCCAGGCGGGTAGTGGTAATCACTAACCCATACTAACCCTGTTAGGAGCAGAACTTCTTAACGTTAGGATTATCAAAAAGTTTTGTTGCTATAGATAGACTAGATACCTCCTCATCAGTTTCAAATAGGTCGCTTAACATGGTTTTATGCTTCCAGACGCTGCCAAACAAAAAGAAATACTTAGAGGTTCTAAATTCGTTCGTGCATATTTCCCGGTTTCCGATTGAGCTGAAATTTTGCATACATATGTTTTTTTTTTGTTATACCTCTTAGATGGCCAACAAGCATACGATCCGCCTGATGGTAAGCAGTTACCGTAGCCTATGGACGCTTGCAACACCAGGGGTCCAATCTAAACACAACACTCGCGCGTTGCCGACCCTGAAGAAATCTCTTCACAATCTTTAAAAGAACCCCATGCTGTACTCCATTGGGAAAACCACGGCGGGGAAAATGTAATATAATTCCGATAACAATGCTATATTATTATATCATGGAGCTGATCTGATGATGGAGTCGAAGATGGCCACGATTCTCTGTAATAAAACGACGCAACCCCATCGAGTTGGGCTCATTTGATTCGTCTTGACAAGGACTCTGTTTCTAGGGTCTGATGATAACGTTCGTCAACTATTAAATAAAAGCTTGTTAAAAAAAATGGGTTTTATTCTTTGTTTGGTATTATCTTTCAGGGACGTAAAAAGACTATAGAATGATCTCCCCGCCGTGGTTTTCCCAATGGAATACAGCGTGGATTTTTCAAAAAGAGTGTCAAGAGATTTCTTCAGGGTCGGAAACGCGGGATATAGTGTTGTCAAATACTATGACTATCGATAGTTGACCTTGAAAACTAGTTACAATAACGATAGTGCTATCGATTGTATCGATAATATCGATACTATCGATATCGCAAACCGACCAATACATCATACCGATACCGATCATGATCATGGCAATACTATCGATATAATCGATACTATTGAATCTCAATACTATCGATAGTATCGATACTATCAAATTCGATAGTACAATACTATTGGTAAATACAATGGATACTATCGATAGTATCGATACAATCGATAGGGCTATCGATATTGTTACTATTTTCCAAGGTCACAATAGTATCGATAAACTATCGATAGTTTCACTATTGCTATGCAAAACTAGCGGGAGTGATACTCCTGGTGTAGCAAGCGTCCATAGGCTACGGTAACTGCTTAACATCAGGCGGGCTGTATGCTTGTTTGCCATCTTAGAGGAATAACAAAAAAAAACTAAATATCGAATATATTCCTTCTTAAAATAATATTTAAACAGAATACTCGTCCTATATCCAGACTAACATACATTATCACGTAAACCTGCGCCCTTTTAAGGGGGTAGTCCCTGAGCGTGGGAACTTCTCATCGAGCTCACACATCGACAAATTCTGTCCACACAGATGCGTCTCTCAGTTATATTACACATTGCTTTGAGACAGACAACTATGATTTACGGCGCAATAGAATAATTATTTATACAGTGCTAGTTCGCGCCTGTGAGACTAGAAAGCATGTTGCAGAAACAGCGCAATGTATTAGCTGTTCACTCGCCGCCCCGTAGTTTGCGAGTATCCGTGGTAAAAGAGATGGCAATATTGGCAAAAGATAAGGTTAGAGCCACAGTGTTCGCGTAATTCGTTATAATTAGGTAAGCAGTACCGGATCATTCTTGATATTTTTCTTTAGTGAGAATATTTCTTTGTTAATTGTATATTAATCTTAACTACTTTACCTTTACTTACCTAAATCCATATAGGTATATAAAAAGAGAAAATGGCTTAAAGTTGTGGTAAAACTTAGTAGCGAGTGACCCGCCCCGGCTTCGCACAGGTACAATGTACATAGGTACTACGTGGGTACTACTTATGTTATTGCACGCGGGCCGCCCTGCCCGTCGCACGAGCATAGTATGGCGAATACTGTTTTTGGTACCTACCTAATTTTAAATCTGTGATATCTTATAAAATTGTGCTCAACGTACCCAACTTATTTAATTAAATAAGGACACAAAAAAATATAAAAATGGTTATTGTGGGTTATCCATAGGATATAGATATGTACCATCTAGGGAATGCAATACCGTGGCAAAATGAAAACCGGTTTTGTATCGGTTATTGAGAGGTAAAACCGGTTATCCGGTTTTAAAACCGGTTTTTTTAATGTTCGCTCGGTTTTTTTTCACGTCATTTCTATAGCTTAAATTATAGATAATAACCGTGCCTAAGATAAAAAATCGCAAATTGAGGAATTATACAGTCGGTTGCACAAAGATCACCATTAAAGCTTCATTACCTAATGAGCCATTAACGCTAATGAATCCGTCAGTTTAAAGATGTTGCACAAAACTACTTCATGACTATTTTAGAATCATTAGCTTAAACGTCAAAAGGAAATGTGACAGAAAAGATGTCAGAAACATTGATTATTTATTGTTAGATTGATCAATATCCATCAAGGTATATTCATACATTTATTAAATTCTATTATATTCTATTTTATCTGATTGATTTACTTATTTGCAATTTATATGAGCATTGAAAAGGGGTAGAACCTTTCACGTGCATACTAAAAGTAATTTCTGCACACTAAGGCGTCCCCCGGCGCGTCGTTTACACAGCCCCTGTGTATAAGGAATTCCGGCCGCAAGCGCCTTAATGGGCATTTTTTTGTATTTTTTCTGAACCTTAACGTCATAGACATAAAGTTCATTATTGTGTGTCATTTAGTTGCCCTTTCAAAGCGATATTCGAATGACAATACTGCCAACCAACGGAATAAAGAAAAAATAAAATCTACACTCGACGCGCGCAGTCAGTTGGTCTCCGCCATATTCGGCGCTATAACGTGTTTTGACGCGCGTGGTGTTTTTTATTGTGAAGTGTAATAAAATAAAAATTTAGTGTTTGTATTGATATTCTTATACCAAATTACTAGAAATATAGTGTATTATCCGTTTATAAGTGTTGTTGTAGGTATTTCGTAAAATATCTTTATAAAAAAGTGTTCAACTTTTGATGACGCAATAAAAATGATTTTTTTTATGGCCGTTTGCCAATGTTTATGATTGTGATATTTATAAATGTGTCTTTGTGTTCATGAAACATATATAAGTTGCTGCAAAATATATCCAGGAATGGATTTATAGTATCAGGTATGTCATTTACTGTATATTTTTACTAAAATAGTGTTCGAAATAGAATATTTCGGTGAAAATTTAGGTTATATAACACCGTATCATATTTACTTATGTTTTCGGTTGTAATATGTGTTTATTCTCATCAATCAATTGTGAAATATAGGTAAATTAATCCAGGAATTCGTTTATAATATCAGTTTAGTCATAACAATAAAAAAATAGTTCGTTCTAAAAATAGATGTAAATAAACTGCGGGTGGCGGCCGGTAGGTACGGCAATGAGTCATGGCGGGGCACTTGACGCCCGGTTTTTATGGCATAAACAAAGCTGTTTTATGAAGTGCTTGAGTGATTTATGTTATTACATTGTGAATGTTATCGACGCGTAAACTAATGGATGTTCAGATTAGTGATAAAGAATGATGTTTAGGGAAAGTTATTTTACATATATCGGTAGTTTATTGTGCAAGGTACGTTTTTTTGCAAAAAAAAAAAAAAAACAACGGGATTTCTAAATTTTCAGAAATTACAGGTTTTTACAGTAGGTTTTATATGATAGCATATCTCATTACCATTCTTAGGAAGTTCTTCGTTTCTTATATAATTATAGGAAATACGAGTTATAATTTTTTTTCCTCACCAAGGTCGATAAAAAAAATCGCTTTACCAATTTTTAACACCCGGAGGGTTAAACTAATGAACTCATTAGCGTTAATGTCTACATTTCGTAAAGAAGCTATAATGGTGATCTTTCTGCAACTCAGTGATGTCCAACAATGGTGAAAGATTTTATAGACACATATTAAACACTTATTTAACTTTTTTAACCACTATTTTTGAGTGGTAATGTGGTTAATGGGTGCTTCTTAACCTATTAAAATTAATTTAAAGAACTGTCATTTTAATGGAACTTTAGTTACTAATGTCGCTTTGTGCAACATAAAACTACGTAAATGAGGTTTTAAAGGATCGTTTGACACTTCAGTAGTTAAACTTAAAGAAGGCATTAAATATTAGTCAAATGACTGTTTGTGCAACAGTTTAATGGAAGATTAGTGTTTAATGCCGACTTTAAAACTTAAAGACCGTTTCTGCAACTGACTGATAGTCAGTTAAAGTTAGTGAAGTGAGTATAAAAGTGCCTTATTCCCAATCATTTGGGGTCGGCGCTATATGTACGCTTTTTCCATTCGTCTCTTTAATCCGTTATACATTCATATCACATTTTACTACACTCTTACCAATATCATCTTTAACACAATCCATCCATCTCTTTTTCATCAAATTGATGGAAATAATAGTTTATTTAACTCTTCATCAGAGACTCGTTTATATAGACTACACGGTTCCTTTTCTTTTGATTTTATTTTAAACGAATGAAATCCTTAAAACGTTTGCTTGGTTTTTAATTGCTATGAGATATGAAGACTTTATGTACATACATTTTGTTTTTTTTTTTTTTGTTCTCTTTATTTACTACAATCAGTCTCCTTTGTGGGACATTCAGCAGTATTTTGGTTGGTGCTATCGCTGGCGTGCTCGGTATGTGGCCTGTGTCACATCCTCATTGGGATGTACATTACATGTACATTCATTGAACTATGTTTCGTACGTTATAATATTAATTTCACACGTAATATTATGAACATGTCATATTGAAGCGGCACAGCAAATTGTTGTGCAGATGGGTAAAAAATAACACCAATCAGTCAGCTTGCTGTTTGGCGTACATAAGAGCCTTCGTTGACAGTAGTTGCTCCGATAGCATGACATTAATGCTGGCGTCCCGCAAGGCTCTGGATTATTCCCAACACTGTTCCTGCAGCATCTTAATGATATACTCTCTATTGCTAGCATTCATTGCTATGCAGATGAAATTACAGGGGACGCTCATTACACGAGCCGAGCAAATATCCCTCGTTCTATATTGGAGGAAAGGCGCGAAGTACTTGTCTTAAATCGAGAGTACACAAACTAGTGACTCCGATTGGGGTCAACTAAACTACATTAAGTCACACGCAAGCCTGCGCATTCACCGTTGCCAAAAGTCTATTTTCTGTAGCTCCTCATTTCTAGAATATGTCCCTCAACATCACGAAAAGCATTTGGATCCTTCGCGTTAATATTTGTAGCGACGTTCTGTTCCAAAATCATCTACAAGGTATCCAAAAAACTCGGTGTGATTAATAGAGCGAAGTAGTACTTTTTTGTTTTTATACCACTAAAGTGGCAAACAAGCAAACGGCCCGCCTGATGGAAAGCAGTTACCGTAGCCTATGGATGCTTGCAACACCAGGGGTATCACTCGCACGTTGCCGACCCTGAAGAAATCTCTTCACGCCCTTTTTGAAGAACCCCATGCTGTACTCCATTGGGAAAACCACAGCGGGGAGCTCATTCCACAAACTGAGCGTCCGCGGAAGAAAGCTCCTTTGAGCCCGCACATTTCAAAACAATTCTGATTTCAATGTGTGAGTATGGATTCCCCGCCGATGGCGTGAGTTGCGATGGTGGAAGGTAGCCGTGGGCAAGAAGTCGAACAATTCCTTAGAACACTCTCCGTTGTACAAGCGGTAGAACACACATAAGGAGGCAAAGTCTCTCCTCAGACTAAGGGGCTCTAAACCGCTTGTGAGCTCGGGATCGTCAACAATTCTGATGGCACGTCGCTGAACCGAGTATAAAAGCCCAAGCTGGTATCCAGGTGCTCCCGCCCATAGATGACAACAGTACTCCATATGAGGCTGGACCTGCGACTTATAAAGTTGTAGTCTTTGCCCCGATGTGAAGTACTGCCTCGCTACTACTTATACCTCTATTTATATTATACATATACTTATGCCTCGCTACTTCTCATCAAGACAAAGACTGCAACTATATAGTCCAGCCCGAATGGAGTAATGATGTCTTCTGTGGGCACCTGGATACCAGCTTTGGTATTAAGACTACTGAGTCGCTGAACTGTCTGCGACGTGCTATTATAATTGTCGACGATCCCGAGCTCACAAGTGTTTTAAAGCCCCTTAGTCTGAGGAGAGACTGCCTTCTTATATGTGTTCTACCGCTTTTCCTTTCCTTCCTTTTGTGATGAACTGAAGTGTGTTGAACACTTCAGTTCATCACAAAAATATTCCCTGCATTACACTCAGTTTACAAAACGGCGGCAAATCTTCCTTTATTAGTTTTTCCAAACAATGAAAGAAAAACCGAAAATAATCGAAAAACCGGTTTTGGTGCTATGTAAAACCGGTTTTTTTGGTTGGTCAAAACCGTACCGAATAACCGGTTTTTCGATTTTCAGTGAAACCGGTTTGCATTCCCTAATACCATCACGGACTTTTTTGTAGATCCAAATGCTTTTTTTCTCTTAACATGATATCATAGAGATTCTAAAATCTAAAATAGATTCTAGAAAAGATTCTAAATTCTAAAAAAATCACACTTCCAAACTTTTAATACACCTACCGCCATAAATATTTTGTCTGTCATAACTTGAAATTACATAGGATAATTCTTTCAAAATTCTGTTATCCTGTTATTATAGCGACCTTGACGAAAACGGAATATGATGAAACTCGTTTCAACTAGAGATAGTAATGCGTATAAATAAAATAATGATAAATTTTAATCAGTATTTATTATAATAATATGAAAAACTATAACATTTTAATATTTATATTTAATCTTCGCAGTAATGTATTTAACTATTTTGGGTAAATAAAAACTGATACTTACATCTTCGGATAACGGAACCTCTTGCAAGTTTTGCATTTCGTTAAAAGGAATTCTTTGTAGCCTGAAACAGTAATGTACATTTTGTTAGGAGACACAATTCATTTACATGAAGATTGAGTTACATTTTCCGATCCCTAGGGATCAAGTACGTAGTTTTGATGTGTGTATGATGAAATAGAAGCACTTTTTGCCAATTACGATTTATTAATTGTGGATAAGTGTGATCAAATAAGTACTTACGCTTTTTTTTTAAATCGCCCTCTATTGTTTTTAAGTGTTCGGTATCTTTCTTTACGTTTCCCCATGATTTCTTCCTGTAATACATAAAATGATGTAATGATGAAGATGAGTAAAGATTCTTGTTTTGTGACCCCAAGGTCTCTCAAATATCGATTTTGAGAGCAATCGGACCAGTATCTAAAAAGTTCAAAATGGCGGACACTTTTTCAACATTTTGATAAAAGATTCTTGTTTTGTGACCCCAAGGTCTCTCAAATATCGATTTTGAGAGCAATCGGACCAGTATCTAAAAAGTTCAAAATGGCGGACACTTTTTCAACATTTTGAGAAAAGATTCTTGTTTTGTGACCCCAAGGTCTCTCAAATATCGATTTTGAGAGCAATCGGACCAGTATCTAAAAAGTTCAACATGGCGGACACTTTTTCAAAATTTTGAGAAAAGATTCTGGTTTTGTGACCCCAAGGTATCTCAAATATCGAATTTGAGAGCAATCGGACCAGTATCTAAAAAGTTCAACATGGCGGACACTTTTTCAACATTTTGAGAAAAGATTCTTATTTTGTGACCCCAAGGTCTCTCAAATATAGATTTTGAGAGCAATCGGACCAGTATCTAAAAAGTTCAACATGGCGGACACTTTTTCAACATTATGAGAAAAGATTCTTGTTTTGTGACCCCAAGGTCTCTCAAATATCGATTTTTAGAGCAATCGGACCAGTATGTAAAAAGTTCAACATGGCGGACACTTTTTCAAAATTTTGAAATAAGATTCTTGTTTTGTGACCCCAAGGTCTCTCAAATATAGATTTTGAGAGCATTCGGACCAGTATCTATAAAGTTCAACATGGCGGACACTTTTTCAAAATTTTGAAAAGTTTCTTGTTTTGTGACCCCAAGGTCTCTCAAATATCGATTTTGAGAGCAATCGGACCAGTATCTAAAAAGTTCAAAATGGCGGACACTTTTTCAACATTTTGATAAAAGATTCTTGTTTTGTGACCCCAAGGTCTCTCAAATATCGATTTTGAGAGCAATCGGACCAGTATCTAAAAAGTTCAAAATGGCGGACACTTTTTCAACATTTTGAGAAAAGATTCTTGTTTTGTGACCCCAAGGTCTCTCAAATATCGATTTTGAGAGCAATCGGACCAGTATCTAAAAAGTTCAAAATGGCGGACACTTTTTCAAAATTTTGAGAAAAGATTCTGGTTTTGTGACCCCAAGGTATCTCAAATATCGAATTTGAGAGCAATCAGACCAGTATCTAAAAAGTTCAACATGGCGGACACTTTTTCAACATTTTGAGAAAAGATTCTTATTTTGTGACCCCAAGGTCTCTCAAATATAGATTTTGAGAGCAATCGGACCAGTATCTAAAAAGTTCAACATGGCGGACACTTTTTCAACATTTTGAGAAAAGATTCTTGTTTTGTGACCCCAAGGTCTCTCAAATATCGATTTTGAGAGCAATCGGACCAGTATGCAAAAAGTTCAACATGGCGGACACTTTTTCAAAATTTTGAAATAAGATTCTTTTTTTGTGACCCCAAGGTCTCTCAAATATCGATTTTTAGAGCAATCGGACCAGTATGTAAAAAGTTCAACATGGCGGACACTTTTTCAAAATTTTGAAATAAGATTCTTGTTTTGTGACCCCAAGGTCTCTCAAATATAGATTTTGAGAGCATTCGGACCAGTATCTAAAAAGTTCAACATGGCGGACACTTTTTCAAAATTTTGAAATAAGATTCTTTTTTTGTGACCCCAAGGTCTCTCAAATATCGATTTTTAGAGCAATCGGACCAGTATGTAAAAAGTTCAACATGGCGGACACTTTTTCAAAATTTTGAAATAAGATTCTTTTTTTGTGACCCCAAGGTCTCTCAAATATCGATTTTTAGAGCAATCGGACCAGTATGTAAAAAGTTCAACATGGCGGACACTTTTTCAAAATTTTGAAATAAGATTCTTGTTTTGTGACCCCAAGGTCTCTCAAATATCGATTTTGAGAGCAATCGGACCAGTATCTAAAAAGTTCAAAATGGCGGACACTTTTTCAACATTTTGATAAAAGATTCTTGTTTTGTGACCCCAAGGTCTCTCAAATATCGATTTTGAGAGCAATCGGACAAGTATCTAAAAAGTTCAAAATGGCGGACACTTTTTCAACATTTTGAGAAAAGATTCTTGTTTTGTGACCCCAAGGTCTCTCAAATATTGATTTTGAGAGCAATCGGACCAGTATCTAAAAAGTTCAACATGGCGGACACTTTTTTAAAATTTTGAAACAACATTCTTGTTTTGTGACCCCAAGGTCTCTCAAATATCGATTTTGAGAGCAATCGGACCAGTATCTAAAAAGTTCAACATGGCGGACACTTTTTTAAAATTTTGAAACAAGATTCTTGTTTTGTGACCCCAAGGTCTCTCAAATATCGATTTTGAGAGCAATCGGACCAGTATCTAAAAAGTTCAACATGGCAGACACTTTTTCAACATTTTGAGAAAAGATTCTTGTTTTGTGACCCCAAGGTCTCTCAAATATCGATTTTGAGAGCAATCGGACCAGTATCTAAAAAGTTCAACATGGCGGACACTTTTTTAAAATTTTGAAACAAGATTCTTGTTTTGTGACCCCAAGGTCTCTCAAATATCGATTTTGAGAGCAATCGGACCATTATCTAAAAAGTTCAACATGGCGGACACTTTTTCAACATTTTGATAAAAGATTCTTGTTTTGTGACCCCAAGGTATCTCAAATATCGATTTTGAGAGCAATCGGACCAGTATCTAAAAAGTTCAACATGGCGGACACTTTTTCAAAATTTTGAAAAAAGATTCTTGTTTTGTGACCCCAAGGTCTCTCAAATATCGATTTTGAGAACAATCGGACCATTATCTAAAATGTTCAAAATGGCGGACACTTTTTAAAATGTTTAACATTGCAAACATTTTTTTAAATTTTAAGAAAAGTTTTATGTTTTATGAGTAGATACCATATACTCTTCAAGCCCTTTGATTTGATACCCATATTATGGGGGTTGAAAAGAGTCCGCTATGGAGTTCCATTGCCAACCCTCCTACTCCATCATCAGACCCTTAAAACTACATATGTCCAAACTGCATATCAAAACGATTCCAACAAGTCCAAAAACGGCTTACATACGTTATTCTACTATGGAGATTATCTGATGATGGTCCCAGAAGGTAGGCAACCTTCTGGAACCATCATTAGATAAGCTCGAAGGTACCACATTGGTCCTTGATAATTCAAAACAAACCTTATTTCAATGACTTTAAACTCTATTTTGTGTGAATGGAACCTAATGATAAAAAAGTAATTTTCAAGCAATTTTGTTGAAAAAAACATTATGACATAAAATAATTTTAATATAAATATGAATTATATATCATCATTATATTACCGGTCGGGCTATAATGATAATAATTAATGAGAAATATAAAAACATTGAATGAGTTAGTACAAATACCTAACATAAATAAAATCTCGTACCTACCTTGATAAATCAATAAATGTATTTTCTTCATTTATTTTACCTCGGCATTCACGACACTCACGACCTACCTTTATGTCAATGACACAAGACAGCGGCGACCTTCAGCGAGCATCAAAGCGACGTGCTCCCACTTTGGAATCGAGGAGGGCACTGGATGATTTCTATGCGCGCATTCGAATTTATACAAATTCAAAAAATGACATCCGCTCCATACTAATTTGTATGGAGAATTGCGAACGGTTTTCATGCAAAAGCAAAGAATATTTATAATTTTATGGATTTAACTGGTAAAAAACTGAAATGGTAAAGATGGGGTTTAATCCTTTAGTGTTTAATTAAACCACTAAGATGTAAGTCAATTCATTCGAAATACTATAAATGTTGCAGACGGCAAAGGTATATTTTGTGGTTTTAAGAGATTCTATCGTATTTTTTTGATGGAAATGAAGAATTATTTCACAAATATGACTTGGCAGAATTGTAGGTATACCTTTTAAGATGTCAAATGCTTTTAAAATGTTTTTAAACATCTGGATATTAAAGTGTTTCCTTGCAAACCATAACAGTCGTTTTGGCAGTTTTCAAGTACTTTAAGGCAGTCAATCGTGGCTTGTTCTGACATGATTACAAGATTTAAAGCTCTTGAAATATTATTTCCTTACTTAGCTTTTGCGTTAATTTTCACGCTAACTAATGTTGTTTTATTCGAATGTTTACGGAAAAATAGACACATTAAGAAAGCGCTTCTTTTAGAAAGAGACTTTTTGGAGGCAAGCAAGATGATAATAGACATGAGTGCTCCGTATTTCTAACTCAATAAAGATCAGAATAGCACGACATGGGTTTCGAAATAAAAGATACCAGCGATTTTAATTTTCAAACGATTAGTTACGGTGTGATTTGATTTGAGACACGGGCTTGCGCGTCCGTGATACCTCGCACCGTGAGAACTCACACGAACTCTGATTGATTGATTTATATTCCTATAGTCCAAAATACTACGTCCAGATATCAATAATAATAATAATAATAAAGCCTTTTTATTTCCTGCAAAAATAACTTACAAAATAAAAAATATTAATAATACTAATAAAATTGAAGGTGGTTCAATTTTGGTTTTCTCTTGCAAGAACAGATTTCTCTAGAGATTGATATCTCTCTACTGATATCTGGGATATCTGGGAATCTATCCCAGATAACAATAAGTTTTGGTTAAACATTTCATTTTTAATACAATCTATTATTGGTATATGTATATGTACTAATGTATACCAAATATCAGGTCAATCTGACCATTGGAAGTGGGTGAAATTCGACAAGATTTGACCCGAACATAATATTATAAATGCGAAAGTGAGTTTGGTTGTTTGTTTGTTACGCCTTCACACCTCAACTACTCAACGGATCTTCATGAAATTTGGCATGCAGATAGCCTATGGCATGAAGATGGATGCTACTTTATTGAAAACGCGGGTACAGCTAGTTTTATGTAAACCTTGTAAAACAATGATATCTGATGAATTTTAATACAATTATTGAAAAAGAAAAAATCAGCATCAAGAATACAGCCCTAATCAAAAAGACAACGCAAGTAAAAAAATAAATAATAATCACACGGAATATTAACACCGTTAAACAAATGAGTCGGTGGTCGTGTGAGATTACACGTCTGTCTGTCGCAAATTAACTCCGCAACTCCGGTGGCAACAATGTTGTTGGATTGGAGTAGGCATTTTTATGAGTGGAATAATGGAAAATGAAATTAAATTGGTATTCAATATGAGTATTTGGATAAGTACTAATTGTGAACTGGAGCCATGTGGTGGACTCTAATCTCCCTGTGTGTGATGATAAACAGGTTAGGTGATAGTCGTGCTGTTGTAGATAGGATGTGTAGTGTATTTATGCCTAAGTATTACTTGCTCGTTATGATTGTACTTCGTATATTATTTATTCTGTGGTAATGTGTAGACCCACAGACATAGTCATGAATCGTCTCTGTATAACAATTTAAATTAAATACGTTTTTAACTAAAATAAATAGTATCAGGTTTTTGAAAATGTAAGTATCTTGTATAAATGGACGTTTTCATACTGCATCACCTATATTAAATCTATCCTGGTTGCCTCAAAGAAATAGCTTCAGCGATAAGGCCATCTGTAATAAGATTTTTTTTTTTATTGAATACATGTAATGAGGTAATTTAATAGTAAATTGAGTTTGAGATAAAAAAAGATATTCATCATCATCATCAGCCTATAATGTCCCACTGCTGAGCACAGGCCTCCTTTCACAAATCAGGGTGAAAGGGAATGGGCAGATACTCCACCACGCGTGCCCACTGCGGATCGGTGGAGGTAGGCTAGTGGTCAAACCTACTGTTGGAGTTTTCAAGCCGCCTAGAAGGCCTCACACTAGCTTAACGATGAGTGATAACCGGGACCAACGGCTTTACGTGCCTTCCGAAGCACGGAAACGCTCGATTTGAAATACCACTAGGCGGTCACCCATCCAGGTACCGACCAAGACAGACGTAGCTTAACTTTGCCGATCGATTAAGAACGGCTAATCATGCTACACCACGAGCGCTTCAAGAAAGATATATACAAAAAAGATATAACATGTTTAAAACCTGAAATAAAACGAAAGAAAAGCCTACTCTACGTCATTCTTATTCCATAGACGAAATATTCCATAGTAATTACGAGCACGGTTGACGTTTGTTTCTTTCTTCATATTTCCAGCAATTGTAAGTTTACTTCAGACATTATTCACTTGCATAGACAGTGGTAATACAATATTGTGTCTACATACTAATTGTGGTCACATTACAACTGGCAACATTACAGGATTTTCATTTTGTTTGTATCTTTCTAAATTAGATACTAAAATATGTAATACTAAACTTTACGACTATCACAATTAAGTGATAACCGGGACCAACGGCTTTACGTGCCTTCCGAAGCACAGAAACGCTCGATTTTAAATACCACTACCTATCCAGGTACCGACCACGACGGTGGTAGCTTAGCTTATCATGCTACACCACGAGCGCTTCATCGAAGTATTTTACATATAAAAAAATATTAGACACGTATTTTCCTTTTGTAAATCATACAAAAAATACGAAGATATCGTGTGTTGAACTTCTGCGTGACGTCACGTTAGAGAACACATTTAACTCTAAAGTGAAGTAACGAGCCCCCACTCCCGAACTTTGACTCGCTTTATTTTTGTCAATTGTTAATGATTTGGTAAAGCGAAAAATAAGTGTCCAATATTTTTTGATAATCTAACTGACGGACTAATTAGTTTTTTTTACCTAGGAAGGATCCCTATTCTGTGTTACTGTACCATGCTGAGAAGATAGTCAAACACAAGTTTAACTATTCCCAAAAACAAAACACTATAAGTGTATTATAATGAAGTTCATTGTTTCGTTTTTCACATGACATTATTTATGTAAAACGTCGTTTTGATGTGTGACATTGAGTTCGTGTTTGTTTCAAATTGGCGTACGTCAGTGATACCACACGAAATGGTCATTTTATTGTCATTTACTTGATGATATTCATATCTTTGTCGTAATGGGTGTGAACTGAGAAGTTACTCACAATAAATGGACAAATTGTTGTCAATCACGTAACACATGAGATTGCATTTCTTAAAGTATTTTTTTTCTGATTGATAAACTGTATTCATAAACGATTCAGGGTTCTGTAGCTAAATGTAACGTGGTAAAAATGGAACCGCCACAGTCATCAATGATGGGCTGGCTGTGTGGTTAGTAAGATCCATCACGCCGGTTGTTCGATTCCCAATGTTTGCCTGAATCTGAGTGTAAATATCCATCCAGGGTTTTCCGGTAACATTAAAATAACCATAAACGCAACAAAAAGCGTTTGTTTCAAAATCAATTTTCTTTTCTCATATAATATTATGGTGCGTCCATGCTACGCGAATCGAGCACGAGCCGAACAACGAACGTACCTACAACGAGCACGATGCGAATCCTTTTGTTCGTAAAAAAACTGACAATCGCGCTCGTTCGAAGCCCGTCCACGCTACGCGAATCGTGCTCGCGGTGTGCTCGTTCGTGGCTCGGCTCGTGCTCGGTTCGCCAAGCATGGACGCACCATTAGATATTATTATTTGGCCCCCTATTAGAGATCACTTTTAGTGTTAAGGCCGCCCATTGTAACACTTTATTTATTTATTTATTTATTTATTTATTTATTAGACACACCAACAGTTTACATATTTACACATTCATTAACATAATAATACACAATTTAAATACTGATACATAAACCTATGACAGGCATGTACAACATTCACAAAAATGCAATAACAATAAAGCTTAAATAAAACAAAAATACGGTACAATTAAATTAAAAACAAAATCAAATAAAAAAAAAATATACAGAGAACAACAAAAGAAATAATAATTAAAGTTAACAATAATGGATTTGGTATAATTAAGATTGAATGAATGATTTCAGCACCTTAGACTTAAACACTGCCAAGGAATCATTGAACACGTCGATATCATGCATTTTCTTGTGAACGTTCTTGTGAACTTTCACTATTATATTAAGTTTTGTGTGTAATTATCTTTTGATGTAATAATAAAATGATATCTATCTATCCATCTATTATAGATTTCTTACTTTTAGAAGATATAGGTACAATTTAGCGACATCCACCGGGTGAGTTTCGTATTTCGTAGAGCTAATAAAACTCGTAGCCATCTTGATGGCAATCGTAGCAAGATACTTTGATAATTGAGCTTTGTGCGGATAGATGGCGTTTATTGGTTAGCTTTATGCGGTTTATCCCAGGCCGTAGAAAATAAATAATTCTCATTATAAATAATGTTCAACTTACCTGAAAAATGTTTATTGCATTGCATGAATAGCGAATAATGCTCAAAGGAGTCTCTAGGTAAATTTTGATAAAAACTAAAACTGGATAAGTGATAAATTTTATGTATGTGAATTTAGATAAAGTTTATCAAATGTTCAGTATTTAAATGTATGAAATATAAATGATATTTTCTTATTTTTTTTTTTTACTTTTTCCTTAGTTTTCACCTCACATTACTTCCCAGAATTTGATACCTAGAAGCGACACTATGAAATTAGTGCAATACCTAATACGGTAAGTATATGTTGTACATAGTATTTATATAATCTGAGGTATATGTTTTTATTTTTTCAAAATTAACGCATTCGATAGCCTCGGATAATTACTTTTTGAAAAAAATGTTCTGTGTTTAGCATCGTCTAACACGTGTGTAAAAAACAGCACATATTGCACGGTTAAGTTGTACTTTTTACACGGAAAAGCCATAATTTTAGACATCTAGCCTATTGCCACAAATTGATTGTATTTCGTGTAATGTGCTATAATAAATAAATACATGAGATTTAAAAACGTTTTTTTTATACAACTAAGTCGTTAAACACGCCTGATGGTAAGCGGTTACCGTAGCCATATGGACGCTTGCAACACAAGAAGCAACGCTCACGCGTTACCGACCATTCCCCCCTCCCCTATGAGCTCTGGCGACCTTACTCACGCGCAGCAACACAACTTTACACAACATAAAGTAATTTGGCTGCGGTATTCTGTAAGGTAGATAGCCCAGTCGAGCTGCTCTTTGAGCGAATAAACGCTATGCTCTACCTCTCTTTAAATTTACTCATCATCTATCTATAATATATTTTGCATTTTTCCAAAATCATAATAAACGAACGCTGATCGCTGCCACGTCTATATTTGACATTATCAATCATATCCATTGATAATGATAATAAAGCTTTCATGGTAATGGAATATTGCAACCGTGACTTTATCTCAAGTGTCTCTGAAAATATTAGTACCATAGATTTGGTTTTAGTCACGTATCATATCTCACGGAAAAAGCTGTTGTTTGGTTTGTAACAAACAGGAAATGATTTGAATATGGTGGAGGATGACTTTGAGGATGCTGTTCCAAGGTTCTGGTCAAATTGGAGCGTGGACTATTTGGAAAATGTGAGTTATTTCTATGCTAATGATTATATAGCTGAACTGTAGTGTCCCATGGATGTTTAAACGGGTTAATATCAGGAACTACTTGTCCGATTTAGGTTGTTTTTTTAGGAATGTTAAGGCTATTTATTATCACGATAAACGCAGGTGAGACTGCATGGCGCAACTAGTAAAAATAAAGAGAATATATATATAAGGTCCTAATAAATTAGTGAACTTCCTCTTGAGGGGTGAATGTATAGGTCATTAGTAATCAAAAAATAATATTAGAAAAACAATCCAAGGAAAAAAAAAAAAAAAACCTTCGCGCGGCTTCTTTGATTTGCATAGAGACAGTATAGGATTTTTTATTTTTTTTCCCTCGGATTATTTTTCTAATATTATTTTTTGATTACTAATGGCCTATACATTCATCCCTCAAGAGGAAGTTCACTAATTAATTATGACCTTGTATAATAAGACAGCGTTTGAATCTCTACCAATTTTATAAAAGCGAAAGTGAGTCGACAGTCAGTTTATTACCTACGTTTTCACGGCTTATGGATATGACAAAAATAATGTGTACATCGGATCTTCATCTTTTTCTAATTTACAGCATTTCCTTTTTTCAGCTCGATACATCCCAATACCCTTTTCCCAATACACTATGGCATGTAAAACCAGCGAAGGAAATAGCTCTGAAGACCTCCTTCATGTTATTTGTTGGCATCTTTGGTATAACCCTTAACTCTATTATGCTCTATATCCTAGCCAGAAATAAGTGGCTCTGGACCACCAGCAACTATCTCATTGGAAACATGGCTTTAGTAGATCTCGTCACTTTGATTTTCTGTCCCTGGTTTATGCTGGTCAGGGACTTTTATCAACAATATGTGTTGAAGACATTTGGATGCCATTTTGAAGGTTTTATGCAAGGTAAGAACACTGATACACCTGGTTTGATGTAAAACTATTTTTCTTTAAAGATCAAAATTATTTTGCTAAAGTACTACTTGTAGACTATTTGTTTCACCTTATTTTTAACCGACTTAAAAAAAGAAGGAGATTCTCAATTCGATAGTATGTTTTTTTTTGTTTTATGTTTGTTACCTCATAACTCCGTCATTTATTAACCGATTTGGAAAATTCTTTTTTTGTCTGAAAGGGTATACTTCCCGTTTGATCCCATTGTAATCAGATCAGGATTTGATTACTTCTTAGTGTACTTTGAAGTCGGTTTAAGTTTTTTGTAAAACAGTCCAATTATTGTTACATAGATTTTACTGAAGCGTTTGATACTGTCACACTTAGATTACTATAACAATATTTTACTATTAATATGAATATGCAGATTATGTGAGACTGGAATTTACAACTTATTCGTAAATTTCAGCCTCATTTCTTCTTTCAAACGTGGTTGCAGTAATGCTGGTCTCATATGATAGGCTGGCTGCAGCAGCATTGAAACCAGATGCAAGAATTACGAAAAAAGCGGCACCGAGACTCATTCTCGGTTCTTGGGTATTAGCCACTGCTCTTGCTATACCTTGGACTATCAAGCGGGAGTATATGGTATGATGTCTTTAGATCTTATTCTCGGAAAAACATTTTTCTATGATCTTTTAGAGAATTTTGCTTTTCAGGAACGACAATGGTTGGACTACCTTGAGACTTTTTGCGTCGAAGATGTGCAAGTTATGGGAATTTATTGGCATTTCACCCTGACTTTGTTAGTTTGGATACCATTTGGTCTTATGTTTTTGACGGTGAGTTTATTTAAATTTAATTTCATCTGATTATTTTGACATTTCTTTTAATTATGCTTAATTTGTCACTTTTAAGTATGGAACAATAATGTGGCGACTGGAATGTAGTGCACGGGAGCTGACATCACGTGGTGGTGGTCAGTCTGTATCCAGGGCTAAGGGAAGAGCTATGAGGATCACGGCATGTGTACTTCTGGCTGCTGTGGTGTGCAGGGTTCCTTACACTGCTTTGATTTATTGGAGGAATAATTTGAATAACGAAATAAACTCGGTAAGATTAATTGATTTTATTTTTCATAAATAGTTAATAATCATATTAAATTTACAATTTACAAACCTCTTGCTTGCGCATAATTGAAATTTGTAAAAGTCTACCATACATTTAGTATCATTAGTATCAAAATAATATTTATTCTTTGGTTTTCTTTCCTCTTGCTTAATCTGTTAGTTTTCTGAAAAATAGTAAATATAACAATAAACATGTTCAAACCTGAGATTTCTTATGTTCCAGTGCTAGAGTCTATTCATCCATGCTATTGAGTTAATTTAATCATAATTCTCAATCTAAGTATATATAAATTATATCTTCTTTGCTGATAACCCTTAAAAACTCACAATTAAAAACAATGTAATTTTTATATTTTAGGCAGGTGGCAGCTTTGAAATCATGTGGTTTTTAGCAAACTTTCTCATGTACTTGAACAGTGCTATCAATCCTCTCATCTACGGCTTTACCAACATTAGGTTCCGGAAGGCGATGGACAGGACACGAGGGATTGCTTGGTGCAAGTTCGGTTCCTGGTGCTGTACTTGCAGTATGGTATGTAAATTCAGTATGTTTTATAAATGATTATCTTTTATCAAATTTTTCATTAGCAAACATTTTTTTTTAATTTTATTTGAACTGATATAAATCTAAAACCAAGCAATTAAAGATTAGGTTTTAAAAAACTTATTAAACGCTTAATTAGTATCAAAAAAGACCTATCTCAAGATATGCCTCTTTAGCATGAAGTTACAAAATTATCCTTGAATTATTTCTTAACAGCTTTTCCTGACAACTTCTTATAAGCAGTTAATACAGCATTGTATCGGAGAAATATTAAAAACAATAACTATTTTTCAGTTCAAAAGAAAAGAAATACAGATAGAAGACAAAAACACAGAGAAAATATTCGTAATAGAAAACTCGCCTAAACCAAACAAGAAACTAACACGAGTTATTAAGAACATATTGCATATAAATAAGGAGTCAGTTGAATTTAGTGTGAAAGTCGAAGAAATTACTAGGCCAACAAAAGTCACGCCCGTCAGAACTGAGCATGCTTAAGTAGCAGTTACAGCTCGACACTTACTTAAAATCTCTTTGAAATCATACATTGTCTAGAAGTTGCTATGAATTATAAAAATGAAACCGATTCTTCAGTATTTTAATGATAAGATGAAAGAGAAGGAATGCTTAAAGTAAAAAAAAACTCTATTACCCTATTTTCTTATTTATTATGAAACTATTGTCATTTAAATGTTTAAGCTTTATAGTATTTTTTTATAAAATATATTGTCTTACATATAGTTACAGATTATCGTCTTTTATTTATTATCTGAACTTAACTTTAATGGTGTTGGTTACATTGTAATAATGTCAAACGACTTGTAAAGTCTGTTTATAATCTTAATACACTACAGCTCTGCACTTCATAGCAAATACATTTCTTAAATGTAAATAAAATTAGGAAAAAGTAGTTAATTGCTGCCAAAGTTCTTTACACGATGGATTTCTCAAAATCCATCATGAAATTAATTACACCTTTTATATATTTTGCTCAAACTATATTTGCAGCTTCTGTATAATTTTCTGTATCATCTAATTGAGAAGCAAGTTCTCGTATTTTTAATTCGAGCGTATCCCGCATATGAGGCTCTACTTGTAAAATATTTGCTGCTTCTTGAAGTAAGACCATGCTTTCCATCAGTTGGTCCTGTAAAGAAAATATCATTAAAGTACCTAAGTTATTGCTAACAACTTTCACCGTCTCTTTGTTTCTGCCCTAATTTCTTTTGAACTACGCCATAGATTTATGTTGGACAATCATTTAGAGAAATTCTACGTAAAAGGTTTATGTTTAGAGTAAAAGCAATACTAAAAACCATGATTCGATAATCGTAGCGTGATTTAACCTCAAAATATTGAATCTATTCTTAGAAAGATTGAACAACTGGAAGTTTAATATAACTCTTTTCACCAGACGCAATAAAGAATAGCATAGGTACTTGGTATTTTTATTCATTGTAAAATATGGAACACCTAATGTCAGATGCTAGCAGTAATTATATTTGGCACTTATCCAAAATGCATTAAACGTAACGTTATATTCGAATGAGTTTAAAATCACGGTACCATTCCATGCAACTAAAAAGAAAGCCAAATTTTTTGTTTATAACATCACGATCAAAACTCTCTGTAAATGTATTGCATGATTTTATAATAACAATAATTGTTTATTTCCAAAAAAGTTGTTCACAATTTTCTTATTGATAAGTAAAGTATCTACATCGATTACTAGATTAAGAAGCATCTGTTGCCGAACTAAGAATAACATTCCTGTATTTCGACAAAGATTTTAAATGCCATTTTTATTAGACACAAAGCAGTATAGTTTAACGAAATCATGAGCTTTAAATTCAGTGTCTGACTGTAGATCAAGGTTTTTCTAGCGCAGTAGTTTGAAAACCAAGGTCAGTATAAACAAAGATAGTTTTAGACCGAACTGTTCTGTAAGTACTTCAGATGGCTTAATTCAAAAGATGGTGAGGCACATAACTGAATAGTAATCAAGGTGTTTATAGAAAAACCTACCTGAGCACCTGCTTTGGTCAACTTATCAGCATCGAACTCTCTCTTTGTTTGAACTGTCATCGCAGCTTGCAAGTCTAATAGCAGTGTGCCTCTAAACCTGGTCCAGCCTGGTTCAAGCTTATCAGCTATTTCTAATAACTCGTGACACAGGTCTATTTTACGTTTTAGAAGGTAGTCTGGAAGCTCTGGAAAGAAAGATAGTTTTTTTTTTAGAACTTTCTACTGTAAAATAATATTTCTTAATGCTGAATCTTATTAATGTTACGTCATAAATCATCGTAATTTGTGATAGTTTGAATAAATATAATATCTATTGAGTATATTATATTATTAAATAATAAATTCGGTCAATACCTGCCAAAGTATATCCTTTAAAATTTCCATATATTTGTACCAGTGCCAATTTGGCTTGAATCACTAGATGGTTACTCGGGTGCAACGTTTGACTGTAATTCATAATGAAGTCTTCAAATTCTTTAGGCCCTTGCTTGTTTAACTTTCTCAAATCTTGTTTCAATGCGTTATTTCCCCAAATCATTTGCTTGCTTAAAATAAAATGATCGCATTTCTCACACTTCCAAGGAGCCGTTTCATCTAATGGATTAGTAGACAACATCATAGCTCTCAACGATGCACTTTCATAATTTAACGAGCCATTGCAAACTGAACAGTAAATATTCCCTAAATTTGTTCCAAGTTCGGTTGGATCCATGCATCTTTCACATTCACAATCAAAACATTTGTTAGTTTTCAAATGACTTCTACGATCCAAAGTTCCCCACAATGATTGCGTATAAGTAGCTGTTATCAATTCACCTTTACCTATTGGCACTGTTGCAATCACAGCTAAATTATAATCCTCTCCTAAGAATATGTGTCGAGTATTTGGCTTGCAACTATGGTCCATCATAGATGCTGTCACATAAATAGCTCGTAATCTTTTCGTACCATCAGGGGATCTAACATCAAACGAGTTTGTATCAAATATGGAAGCCACTTTTAGTATAGTGTCTTCATCAAATGGTAGGCCGAGTACTTGAATAATAAATGTCACAAGATTAGCTTTCAGTACGACATAAAGCGGAGTCTGCATTCTATCTTCCAAATGAGATTCAAGGTTTATAATGTTTTCATACTGAGGTGGGTTTGAATAATGCATCAGTAGAACTCTGAGAGGAGCAATCACACAATATGCAGCTTCAACTTTATTAGGCTGTTCATATTTCACGCTACACTTATATTTTCTATCCGTCATAGCTTTACACTCGGGTTTATGAACATCAGCTTTCTCGCATTCCGGACCGCACATTGGCCAATTACACAACGAGCATTTGTAGAAGTCATATTTATCTCCAATTTTCAATGGCTCCAAATTTTTCCCGCATGCAAGACATAGGGCTGGACAGGATATTCTTGGTCCTATAACAGCTGGTTTTTCTTTCAGGATCATTTCACCTTGCTTTATATCTCTCGTAGCGACCATGTGTCGTCCTAAGGTGTCTGAGTACTGGATTTTGAAGGCGCAGCATTTGAACTTGTGGCCTTCTCGCCATCCTAGTTTTTGGTGAGCCTTGGAGCAGTAGTAGACGAGCTTGCAGCCGCCGCAAGTTTGGTTGGCTGGTTGCTGGCAGACTTCGCAAATAGGCATTTGTCGTTTCATGAATTCCATTATGTTCTTATTGTTTCTAGCTAGCGAACATTATTAGAACGATCGGACGCCCGTCCCGAACGGTATCTCACACAATACTCGATGTATATAGACACACGTAATTAACACCCGCGATACAAAAATGGGATGAGTGCCAAAGAAATGAAGAAATAATGTTCCTTGCTTGTGTTATGCTTCTTGTAACAAATTGTAATGCACCAATTGACATTCTAAGCATTTGTTTTTATGTTCTCTTGTATTTATTTCGTTGTTTTGACATATTTAGGAGATTTATTCTATTTTGGCTATGCATTTGAATATAAAGTTCAATTGCTATAGAAGTAACCAATCATGCTTCTGTGAACGATATATTATATCTCCATTTTTATCCATAGATTATTTGCTTTTAAAAACATTATAATATACCATTTATTATAACAAGCATACAGACGCCTAAATATGTGGTTAATTAATAGAAATTAATGATGCTGTCAGAAGTAAATGTATCCAGAATTCTGGCGGCATTATTATTATAATTAAATAATGGGAAAATATAAAATCACTTGACACAAATTCACTGCGAACTTTCTTCCCAGAATACATGAAACATAAATCGTGAAACCATTCAGTTTTCAGTCCGTTCAGACATTCATCTTTCTATTACGCAACAGGCTAAACTTTCCTCGGCGGTACTTACGTAGTCAGAAACCAACGGCGCCCGCGCATACAGCTTTCATGGGAATCATATCGCAGTTAAATAAAAAAGTGACTCTGTGAAGGCATTGGGGAAGTGATTTCGGATGACTTTTTAAAAGGTTGTGTTATCTATGGATTTTGAATTGTTGGGACTGGTATAAGTGCCTTTTTATAGAACAGAAACTAACACGTGGAGTGTGTAACAGATACGGTAAGTGAAATTTGCAAATTATAAAAAAATATACAATACAACATGTATTGTATATTTTTTTAGTCAGGATTATAAATTAGAAGAGATACGCAGCGAAACGCGATCACAGTCTCATTGTTTTTAAAAAAGAGTTATTTCCAGTTTAAAAGGTTGTTAAAACAACACTGGATCAAAATCATTGTTCTTATTGATGGCATTTCCCAACAGCCAGCACTAATTTCGTTATCTAGTGAATAAGTCAACAGATTTTGATCCCAATATAAGTCATCTAAAATCAAATTTTATACACGCTCTATCTGGGTTTATTGCCAGTATGACGTCAATCATTTTAAACTGGATTTTAAACCAAAATAAACAGATAATATTGTTTTAACCAAATCAGGCTTATAGGAAAGTATTGCTCTAGCCAGAATGTAACTCTATTCAGTCTGTCGTAGGTGCCTTTTTAGGCCCTATATTGAATAAACAATTTTTTTATTTGAATTTGTCAGTAGTAGATATAATATCTGGTTAGAAAGCGACGAATATATTTAAAACCGGGTTTCACTAGACTTGGTTTAAACCATCTCATGCAATAAGTGGGATTGAGTCGGCGGTCAAGTTTTGCGTAAAGACTATAGCAATTGAGTTTGAAACTTCGCCCTGTTATTTGAATTTATCAGTAGTAGATATAATATGTAGTTAGAAAGCGACGAATATATTTAAAAGTGGTTTCACTAGACTTGGTTTAAACCATCTCATGCTATAAGTGGGATTGAGTCGGCGGTCAAGTTTTGCGTAAAGGCGCAATTGAGTTTGAAACTTCGCCCTGTTATTTGAATTTATCAGTAGTAGATATAATAATAATATGTATTTAGAAAGCGACGAATATATTTAAAACCGGGTTTCACTAGACTTGGTTTAAACCATCTCATGCTATAGGTGCGTTGTTTTTTTTAGCGAGTTTTGCGTAGAGACTATAGCAATTGAATTTGAAACTTGGCCCTTAAATTAATATCAGTCTTATTTTCGACTTACACAATTTATTCATAAGACTTGATTTAACTTTTGATTGCCGTTCTATTACGGCCTCAAAGTGAACTAAGTGTAAGTAGGTATAAAGGCAAAAAGTGTTTTGTGAGAGCTATATCTTTATCTTCCAGAAAACAATGATAAACTGATGATGAAGTCAGGGTCAGCTTGAACTACTTGAATTCTTTTTGTATTTACTACGAAGTCGGAAAACAAGCGTACGGTCCACCTGATGGTAAGCGGTTACCGTAGCCATATGGACGCATGTAACACCCGGGGTACCCCAGGGCATTACTGGTGCAGGGCCTTCCCCCCTTCCCGATGAGCTCAGGGCCAGTAGACAAGATGGCTATCGACAATCGTCATCGTTAGTAAACGATCAACCTTTGTATGGGTTTGACATTTCAAATCGAAATATCACGTGATTTTTAACAATCTAAGTAAAACTGTGCCCATACAAAGGTTGATCGTTTACTAACGATGACGATTATCGATAACCATCTTGTCTAGGGGGGCAGGTGACCTTACTTACGCACAAGAACTGTACAGCGGTATTATGCAAGGTGGTGTAGGTAGGTACTTCCCAGTCGAGCTGCTTAATTGCTTGCGAACAATCGCAATGCTATACCTGTCTTAAACATAGGTAAAATTCATGACAAAGCACGATGGTAGAGTTACTAGAGACGATTTTAATACGCGCCTGGCTGGTTACCACACTGATCTACGTTATTTCTTAAAGCTACGTTCGCACGAACGCTTTTCCACGCGTTTATTTTTTATTTTTGACGTTATCAATAGAACGTATGACTTCCTCTATTCGTGTTCGCATGCTGACGCATTTTTACGTTCGGGAGTAAAACCGTCAGCGTGCGAAAGTAGTCCTACTGACACAGGAGCGAGTGCTTACTGACACGTAGTAAAAATAAAGATCAGCCGAAATAAAAGCGAGATTAAGTAGATAGTCAAAGAAACATGTACATGTATTGCCACATTCCTCAGTGTGCCACGGAACTGGAACACCATTCGATCGGTGGCAGAATGTGGGTTAACTCAATCTATTTTCATGGTGCTCATTTGATTATTTGAAAACTGAAAATAGTTTCCATTTCAATGTTTTCAAACACATAATATATAAGAGTTATAAGAGAGGTAACACAAAAATGACGTATGGAGTATGTATGGAGGTAACAGATAGCGTTTATTCGCTCAAAGAGCAGCTCGACTGGGGAAGTGCCTCCACCTTACAGAATACCGCAGCCAAATAACTTTATGTTGTGTTCCTGCGCGAGAGTAAGGTCGCCAGTGCATATTGAGGAGGGGGAAGAGTCGGTAACGCGTGATAGATACCTCCCGAATCCAAGTGCAAGCGTCCATATGGCTACGGTGAACACTTACCATCAGACGGGCTGTATGGTTGTTAACCAACATCATCGAATAAAAACAAAAAAAACTTCTTTTTTAGGAAATAGTAATGTACAGTGGATAGAACATCGTATAATTGAGGTATTATGGTAATTTCTTAAACGTACCTTTTATGTCAAAAGGTTGAGAAGCAAGCAGTCACAGAGTACTTTATATCAAGCAGTATCACTATTAAGTGAAACTGCTCTACGTATTGTATGTAGGTACTCTATGTATAAACTAGATTCAAAAAGATAGTAAAACAGTAGTTATGCAAGAAAGGGTACCTACTATAAAGTTTCTGATTTTGTAGATGACAAGAATGCATTTGAATGAATTGTTCGCTTTGCATGCTATTATTATAAATATTTTGTAAATTGTAATACTTATAAGTCACATTTAAAAAAAAAAACCTGATGAGTTTCTTGCCGGAGTGTTCTCATTTCAAGTTGTATTTGGAACCGGTGTAGAGTCATTTGTTAACGTTCATAAGTGCCTTATCAGGGCCTAAATTGAATAAATGCTTTTTGAATTTGAATTTAAGGGTATAGTCGCTTATATTTATTTTCCTGTTTTTTGGTCTTTCAGCAGTGATCACGAAGTCTTCTAATATAGCTTAAATGAACTGCCCTGACACCAATACAGTGTAAAGACACTTGCCAAAATTGTAATCGCAGTGTGATGTCAACTCATGAGCTACCTTTCTTAGATCCAATGACATTTATAGATCTAGGTTGCATGTATTAATTAGGTTAGGTTTTTTGGCGATAGGTTTAGATAAGGTATCTTCGTTGGTCTATTGCTTTTTATAAATATAAATAATTACAAATAACTAGCTGTCCCACGCGGTGTCGGCGTTCCCAGGATAAACAGAAGCCTATGATCCTTTCAATACCATAGGATATCTACTTACGTACACACGGCTAGATATCCAGTATAAGCTGATCTCCCGTTGTACCGCAATCCTATAAAATGCGAGATCAGCTTATACTGGCACTATCAGATGTTTAGGCGAGAAAAGGTAATATACAGACAGACAGAGTTATACTTTCGCATGTATGATATTATTATGAGTATGGATATGATGTACCTAGGTATTATGTTAATTAGTCCACAGTTTTTCCTAACCTACGATTAATTCATGCGAAAGAATGTCTGGTTTTCTATACTTTTACCTCAGAGTAGATAAATACTACGTACAACTTTTACTTTTAGCTTTTGTTTTTTGTCACGATAATTTGAGGCGATGCCGCGATGTTTGCATCTAGCATGAGAACATAGGTAATCATATTGCAATGTAGAACATATTCTTCAATAAATTACTGAATTAGTTATGTTTTGCAAATATTTAATTACGATTCATACAGTTTTTATATTTTTTTCTTTCAGAAAGATGGAGAATGGAAATACTTTGGCTTATGAGGTTAGTAAAAAAAATTCGCTTTTCTTTTTCTACTAGCTAAATTAACTCTAAATAACGCCACCTACTAGCTTACAGAGAAACAATCCTAAAATCTACTGCCATGAATTGAGTGTGAAGTTCATCCATTACCTAATAGATGGCAGTGAAACAGGTTCAGTTATGAAAACTCAGACTAGTAACGCTAGATGGAGTTACCTATTCAAAAAAAGGCATGGCACTCAAAATAACTTTTCAATCGTTCACGAGTGGCTCGGGATCAAACTCGGGATATAATAACGTTTTATTAAAACTTTGCAATGTTGCTATTATTGGGAAAAACACGCAGGTGCTCTTGAAGTGAATCTTGGTAATACCCCAGAGTTTAATAATATACTTACTACGTACGTTCAAGTAATAGGTACCTACCTATATAAAAAGCTATTGCCTAAAGTTTGTTTTGTTTTTTTTCTTCTTCCTAGTTCTTTTTAGTTGAATCCTGACATCCAAATCAATGCTAACTTCCGTAATCTAAATCAAAATAATTGACTTTGGTTCTTCCAATTAAAAATGTTAAAAAATGTCCTTCCAGTACATGGATGTTAATAAGTTACCCATATCTTACCCAGGTCCGTACATCTGAAGAACTTGGACGGTATCTCGTAGCTGCTCGAGACTTGATGCCAGGAGAAGTGGTCCTAACAGAGAGGCCCATAGTTTTCGGTCCCAAGGGGATGCTCAATCCTGATGCAAGTATGCCCTGCGTCGGCTGTTACAAGCCTGTCTTCATCGACGTTGGAGAAAGATGTGCTAAGTGAGCCTTCTTCTGTGACTTTATATTATAGGTTCTATAACTACAGTTATTAAATTCCTTCGGACGTTGAGACCTTTTTTTAAATTCGGGCTTAACTTATAAGGTAAACCCATTGTTTTGTCATATGCAGCCTATGTAGGTATCTACTCAGGACCCTATCCAACGTGTGAAACAATTAAGATCTTTAACAAAATATGGTGTACCTACTAATTTGGCATTGTACGAACTAGGTTCACTTTTAAAAAAAAACAGGGAGCATCTAAGCTTTGTGTACTTACCACCTTCGGCTACATCATCAGTAAACATGGCAAGGTTATAGTCGAACACAAGCCTATTTAAAAAAAAAAAATATTAAAAGAAATAAAAACCCGACTGCGTAAAACAAAAATTCACTGAAAAGAGAAAAACAAACTCTTTAATCTATAGAATTTTGAATATAACTTGAATGTTGTAAAATGGTAGCATAAAATTATTCGTAGACGCCATATAAAAATAATATACCTATGACAGTCTCACAGTTAAGACGAATCTAACGACACCTCATATGTGTAAATCCATCAAGCCGTTTAGGCTGCAGAGCGTGCCAAAGAAATAGACATACATACATACATACATACCTACATATATTACTCTCGAAAAACATAACCCTCCTTCCGGGTCAGTCGGGTAAAAAATGACAACTTTAAATTACAGATGCGGTTGGCCAGTATGTACTGGCAATTGTCCAGGTCTGACAGACCCTAGACACCACGGATTAGAATGTGCAATCCTGAGTGCCAGACCTGAATGTGTCCTGAACGACATGGCTGATTATTACAGGTGCTATATTTACTTTAAATTGTACTTTGCAACCTCTACAATTACGAATAAGGTGCAGCGCAGACGACAGACCGCACCGCGCCAAACTTTTAAGTCTGTGAAAATAGAACCTAAGCAATTCTAAGCAGTAACGCACAGAACGCACAGAAAGTCTGGCGCACAACCCTTTGTTTTACCACAGAGTTTTTGTGTGCCGCAGACTAAATAAAGTCCGTCATCTGTGTAATTGGAGTTAGGTCGTAAAAATGTATCACTCATACTTTTTAATATTTCGTAAATCTTTTGTTTTGTCGTGCATGTGCTACACTGTTAGTTGTTGCTAAATCAAATTAATTACAATACAAAGGATCATGGCGAGATTTGTACAAAAAAATAAAGATTTTTAGAGAAGTTGGAATGACGTTATAATTGATCCTTGGTGCCTAAGGAACAACTTGAGCCATTTAAAATATTTTTACCCCGGGATAAAAATGCGAATTTCTATGGCAAGCCGGCGAATCGCGACTATTTGCGACCAAAACCATTATTTTGTTGTTATGTTTGGCGGGGTTTATAAAATATTTCATGTATATTAACATGTTGCTGGTAATGTAATCTCAACATTACACCTAACTTACACATATCCAACCACATCTTACACACTTAGCACAACACACACTCACATTACCTCACACAAACTAATAGATCTAACGACCTTCTCATACCTATACTGTAACATTAAACATAGAACGGAATAATATACTATAATTTTAACTATAAATTTAATAATATCATAACATAATATATAAATTCGATAATAATAAAATTGTATAAAATGTTTAAATTTTTATAAAAATTGTAAATCGTAAAATATAAGTAGAAATATTATTATAAATCATAAATATAAAAAAAAAAAAAAATTGCATGAACAATAATGTCATAATAGTAATTATATTATAACTCATCACCATATTTCTATGTAATCTCAAAGTTTTGTTACAATTCATGGAAGAGCAATGATACCTATAATACAGGTTTTACCTAGTTTAGGTATCACTGCTGCCCAATAGATGCAAATGTAGATTTTTCCTACCTAGTTGTACATTTTCGGTATTTATAAGTATTTGTATCTTATTTTATTGCACTTTTTTTGAAATAAATTATTATTATTATTATTATTATTGGAAGTGATTCAATACCCTCTAAAATGTTTTATTTTTTTGTATAAACCAATGTATGGAGCTGGCCATGATTCTTTTGTACATTATCAAAAAAATAATCTAAACCTAAAATCATATCTTGATTTTTTCCTATGGTGTCTTTCTAAGGAATTGAATCAGATAGATCTGCGAATTATAAAAGTCATTCATATTTTTCATATAACAGAAAATTTCTATAATTAAGTTCTGCTTTTTGATTAAATTATGTAATTTTATATTCCAGACATGATGCACTATTGCCACTTAGATGTGTTCTTCTTCAGAAGACAGACCCTGAGAAGTGGAAGAGGTTACTAGAAATGGAATCTCACATGGAGTGTCGCACGCCAGGAACTGAAGCTTATGAGTATGTATTTTAATAAAATAAAATAAATAAATAGATATCCTGGGACCCTCGTCACCAATGGTTATCTGATCCCAAACTAAGCAGAACTTGTACTATGGAATCCTGATATACTACATAATTATACAATTTTTTGTTTGTAAACACATACTTAATTTACATAATTACACCTAGACTCAGGACATACAGATATTTTCATGCACATAAATGAATTTCCTGGATGGGAATTGAACCCACGATCTGCAGCGTGATGTAATCTTAACCAACCAAGCCAACTGACTGACCTGTCCACATTCAAAGAACTTTGTATGCGATTCTACGAAAATATAGTTATAGTTTGTTTATTAGAAGCTTTATTTGTACGCTATAAAGAACTATTTATAGAAAAGAAGAAAATATTTCGTTGTTCCATCCACTCCACTGTCCTCATTTTCGTAGTATTATTTAGAGCAGGAAAACTATTATTTACACATTGATTAATGAAGCTATTTCCATTTTCAGTGAAGCAAACGAATTCATCGTAGAATATCTAATGAATGAGTTCATTAGGAAATTAGATGGACATGTCAAAAGCAAATACATACCTGAAATATCATCAGAGCTGATTCATAAAATTTGCGGCATAATCGATACAAATGCTTTAGAAATACGTTTGCCCGATGGAGCAGAACTGTTAGCTTTATACGCTAATACTTATATGATGGAGCATAGCTGTATCCCAAATACGAAACATACATTCAACCAATCAACTAAGGACAGAAGCGATTTATACAGGATTACGATCAAAGTAGTCGTTCCAACACAAAAAGATTATCATATTACAACAATGTACAGTCACGCTTTATGGGGTACCCAAGCCAGAAGACAGCATTTGAAAGATACGAAATATTTCTCGTGTAAATGTCCAAGATGTAGCGATCCTACTGAACTAGGAACTTATCTGAGTGCTATGAAATGCCTGGGAGACGGTAATAATGTTTGTGATGGTATTCACCTTCCTGAAGATCCTCTAGACGATGAAACTGATTGGGCTTGCAATAAATGTTCAAACAAAGTTAACAATTCACAAATTAATATGCTCATAGCGCAAATGGGTGAGGAAGTCGAAAATGTTCAAATTGTTGGTGGTTCTGTTACTATGCTAGAAAATCTACTTTGTAGACTTTCAACGTTTTTGCATCCAAATCATTATCATTTGTATTCTATTAAACATTCATTGGTGCAGTTACTTGGAAGACAACATGGTTGCACTTCTCAAGAAATTTTGGATAAGAAAATTAAAATGTGTATGGATTTAATTAGGATAACAAAAATCCTAGACCCTGGTAATGCCAGATTAAGTTTATATAGCAGTGTTTTGCATCATGAACTACATTCTGCTTTAGTTATAAAAATCAAAATATCTAACTCTGATGGTAGTAAAAAATCTAAACAAGAAATTAAACCTTTGCTTATCGAAGCAAATGCCACTATAGAAGATGCTTTAAATTGTTTAAAAGATGACACAGAGGAAACATCTGGACGAAAACTTTTTGAAGTAATCGTAAAAAGTAAAAATGATTTCAAAAAGTATTGCAAAGAAAAGAAATTTACTATTTAAATATATGTATTTAACAAAATAATTGTCCCTAAAAATAGCTTACATAATAATATCACAGTTAGTTCCTTGCATGTTTTTTTTGCATATTATATAATACTTTTGCCAATAAATATTTAAATTTACTTTATAGAAAAAAAAAACATTTTTTTATAAAAATAAACGCATTTATACATTGTTAAAACACCTTCTGTGTATTTAAAAAAATCAGGCTTCTAAGATGTATGTAATATATCGGGGATTTTTCAGAGGTATTCTATCATAATCTACTAAATTAATTACATTATAGCATCATCCAAATCTAGGGTACCAGCTCAATCCAGACCGAGCATCATCATAACTAATGCTGTTAACTATCCAGTCTGTATATTTAGATATTCTTGTGTAGACTCCAGGCATCCTAGGTCTTGCACATCCACTGCCAGTGGAAACAACTCCAACGACCATAACATGGCGTTTATCTCTGATCATGAGAGGACCGCCACTATCAGCCTGAAAAAAATATAATAATTAGAACTTATGTTATTAGTCGTAATTCACTGGAAGCTATTTAAAAAGACGAAAGAAAGAGATCCACGGGCAGTATCTTCGGATATTTATCCAGGATATCTAAGTCACAGATCTTAGAAAAAGAGAGGATCTTGGTTATGACTAGGAAATTAACGAAGTAATAGGTATGAACTAAAGTGCAAATAATTTAAGAATTTTCAAGGTTTGTTCTCACTTACCCAGCATGAATCATGACCCCCATTTTCGTGACCAGCACACATTTGAGTGGGAATGATCTTCACTTTGCTTCCTTGTGATTGATACCAACTATTACATTGATTATTTGTAACTACCACCACATCAGTCTTCTGAAGTACGTTTGGTCTTGCACCTTAGAATGAGAAATGAAATGAATATAAAGGAATTACCAATTTCTGTTTGAATTTAGCTTAATACTTTTGATCTTTATCATCATTATTATTATCATCAAAATTGCCTCTATTAATCAGATTTCCTCCTACAACACCTGCGTCTTCTGCGTCTAGGCACTTCCCGCTCCTCTCCCTGGTAGGTAACCGAATATTTTGATGGCATTCTCCAAATTTAGATTCCTATTTATTACAAATTTTACTTCTACAGAGAAATTTTACACTAAATAGGTACCTTAAATATACCCAAGAATTATGTTATTTTTAATTGAATATTGAAATCTATCGCCAATCAGTATAATCAGGCAGCAGCTCCTGGTTTTCCATGTCCCTAGACCTACCACACCTTCTACCACATCATTACTTGCAACAACGAAATTTTGCTATATCACAAACCTACAAACTAGAACAAAGAATTAAAACATCCGAACCTTGTCCCCTATCCTCATCAGTGAAGCCCCAACCAGCAACAGTCGCCAACGTTCCACTGAAATCCTGCTCCAAAGACTTCGGAAGACAAGCTGGACGTATTTCATTCGACCATTTTAATTGTCGAGCAGTTTTTAGCAAAGCTACATCATTAGATTTCTTGTTGCATCTGAAAATAGGCTCACGTTAAATAAACTTTTGGCAACACGAGAAACTTTATTGTGACAATCTCAGGACTACCCAATTTTTCTTCTCAATTTCTTAGCCAAATGGATTGTAAAGATTGTTTGATTGATTGCTCTGAACATAAATAAAGTGATCGTGAAATCAATTTTGAATTTTCAGTTATAAAAACTATACGTAATTCGAGATTGTGTACAGACTTACCTGTATTCAGGATGAGGTACAATTTTAGAAAGCGGCTGATTTTGATCCTTTGATGATATATCCGTATAACCGACGACAACACTCAATTGCTTCGATTTATAGAAGTCATGAAAAACACTGAAAATTCACATGAAATAAATACATGCCGCGTTTAAGCAAATAAATTTTATAAAACGGCTTGTTTCATATGCTACGCGAATAATAATATATAATTTATCATCGAGATAAACATAGGTCCAAAGAAAGGAATTCAATATAAACTCCAGAACTCAACCACTTACTATGAAGAGTTCTATACTTACCTACAAACACAATGTCCAGCAGTCACGAGCCACCTATCGCTCAGAACAGTGGCCCCACATTGATGAGCACCTTGTCTCCATAAGCTGGCAGCCCAAGGGAATTCAGCGGGAAGACTGTCTTCACCACCGACGATCCTGCCACTTCTTGACACGTCTATACCACATTCTACGTCAGCCACTGTGGAAAGTGTAAAGTTAGGATCCTGGTTACATATAGGGTTTGTATTTTATCTTCTTTAAAATTAAGTAGAATGATTTTGAGGGATTATACTACGTAAGTATTCCTACGTTCCTACGTTGCAGTGTGAATTACCAATGCAATGAATGACCAACCTTATAGTAGTTAGAAACATTCTCGGTACATACATGCATGTGATTCGGATTCTTCTAACGGTGCTCTAACTTATGGTCTTCCGATTGTTACTAATTCGTGGTATACCCTGTTTATAATTATCAAGACTCCAAAACACAAGCATATTATTTTACTTTTATTTATTCCAGCATCTTTTGACTTCCTAAATTTATTTCCCTGTTTTTTGATAAAAAGGAGATGGTTCTAAGATTAGAAATGATGCATTTATCCGAAAAGTTTGCAAAAGAAGGTTCAATATTTTAAATAATTTTACGCATACATAGGTATACACTCCTGAGGTATGGCTAATTTAAAGAAAATTGAATATGTGATTAAAGGTACACGTCTTGACAATAATATGGATAATTATCAAAAGTGCCTCGCAAGGCTATGACCTACATTCTGGCACTACACTTAAAATAAGGGGCACTAACGAGGTTCTAAGCTCTTCTAAATTTACTCGGGTTTGAGTGGGTAATTACTATTATAATAATTCAAAATAGTTTTATTATTCAGTTTAAGCCCTAATAATGCATTTAACAGACAAAACGAATGTTGACGTTCAAGTAAAGAAGGACTCTTTTACTTTGTGAACTACATCGATCAATGCTATACAATAATAAAAGATATAGGGAGAATTTGTATAAATACAATTATTCCTGACATTGATTCCGTAACAGGAGATTATAAAACTGTAATATATAATTTAACTCATTGAAATGGCTGCGTAGGTGTAGAGGTCAGTATTGTGCACAAATTTGAGTTTATTCGAGGTTCAAACACTTGCTAGGTCATGACAGTTATTAAAATCTGCCAAAATAAGTAAATGGTTCAAGGTATTAACGGTATTATGTTAGTAGGTCAAACTTTAGATCGATTTTTATGACAACTTAAAACTTCATTGTGCAGAACCGACAAATAGTCTTTTTTTTGTTTTTTTTTTTGTATAAAGCTGTAAATTATTATGTACATACAGCATTCACAGAAAAGTAATAAAGGCCGGAAATAGGCATTGAGCTTTCGCTTGTAACACTTGGGGTAATGTGAGTCCTTTTTTGAAGGGCCAACAAATTCTGAAAAGCCGTTTTTAGGTGAAAATCACTTGGGGATCCACAAATTAGTGGAGCACCAAAATGTGATGTATACGATCTTGAAACTTGGAAAGTACACAGATTTAAGAAGTCATGATTAACTGGATAAAGATCGCTGCAGAGAGCTGCAACATATCTGACTCAAGACACTGACTGACTGACATATCAACATAGGTGTGTTCAAGTTTGTATGGAAGATACGCAATGGGCGATCTGATTAAATTGAAACTCGGTAATAATACATTTGACAGCAAATAAAGAATCAAGATTTTTGATTTCCGGAAAATCAACCACTGTCAAAACGGGGTAATTGTGTTTTAAGGGGTTAATTTTACTGTGTGTCTCAAAAGTTGGTATACATACCAATGTAACAAACAAAAACAAAATCCTTTCTTAGACTACAAAAGGAACCATCCTTTTATAGTCTAAGAAAGGATTTTGGAAATTCAATCCCTAACCGAACAAACTAGGGGGCGCTGTACAAAAAAGATTCTTTTTAAATATTATGAGTAATGAGTATAGTGATCTTCTGATTATCTAATTTTATGTGGAATTGTCTGTATGAAGAAGACGCAAGAGCATAATTTTTATGATGCACAGAAAATATTTGCTAATAATTAATTATTATTATTTAAGCTAAATGCTTTATGAATTACTTAGCTTGGATATAATTATTATCGGATAGAATGTATTATATTTGCCGTTATTTCATTATTGGGACCGACTGTACGTGAAAAGAAGTAGGCTTGGAAGTGTCCGAAAAGGGACCAATGAAGATCTACTTAATTTGCCAATAAGTATATGAGCGATGACCGTAAGTATTTTTTTTTTGTAAATTGTGAAGATTAATAAATATAGGTATTTTAAATGTTTGATTGGTTGCCTATTCATTGTAGCATATTTATTTATGTTTACTTATTTTTCAATATTTTTAAGTTAGTTATATTTATTGTAGTAAAATAAAATATATTCATAAACATTGGTAGTTAATAATAATAAGTTGTAACTTAAAACAACTATTTGTTGCCCTTCGCTACACATTAGCGAAGGGTTGATAGAATATTATTCCCCTGTTATTGTATGTAAAATATTTAAAAAAACGTAGTTTAATTTTTGATATTAATAAAAAAAGTATATTTGAAATAAAACAACTATAAAACATATTTAACTTACAATTAATAAAACAAAATCCATATTTGGCACATGTAGAAACGAAAACCACGAGTGCAAATAAGCGACACATTTTCACGACTTCAAACAATTATCTGAAGATGACACTTGAAACAATTGTATATATATATTTCCTCCAATGAATATAGGTCTAGGATATATTTAAATATATTGGAGCTAAGCACTACACGTGGAGTGCACACACGTGTCAGATTGTGCACTTACTAAATGGTATCTGTATTTCATAAGGATATATAAAGTAATCTATGATTTGTTCTGAAATGACCCTCCTTTGTTTTGAAGGTCTAACCCCTATATCTGATTTGTAGTGATGTTACACTGCGTGCGATTTTATCGATGAGAATGCACATTCGAGCGTTGCAGCTAAATATGTTTCGATAAAAAAATGGATTTTATAATAAAAAAAATATTATTATTATTTGCATATTTAAGAGAGATACTGTATCGTAAAAATACCCTTTATAGTTTCAAAAAAGAGGATTAATAATCTACTGTTAAATATTCCCAGTGTTACGCAATTTTTAAATGAAACGAGTTAAGCCTGAAACGTCAAATGTCATGCAATAACCCATATTTGTTTTCACTCAAGTAATACCGTTGGCTCATAATATAAAAGAATCTCAATGTCAAACATTTTGTATTTCAATGAAACATTAAGTCTTTGTTGAAAAACATTGTTTCTTATTCTGAATATGAATTAGCTCTTAACAAAAGTGACCAAAATTTTATTATTATCTCTTTCGTTAAAGAACATTATCAGAAGGTTAACAAACAGTGTCTACTGTCGTTTTTAGACATCCGCAATAACAGGAGGGTATGTCAACGTGTGGCAGACCTATATAAAGAAAAAGGCAATTGATTAATAAAATATGAATAATTTATACCTAAAATAATAAATAGCATATTTAGTTTTAATGTCTTATCACTCAAAAACACATACTTTATAAAAGAAAGTGAAATGAGTCAATACCAAACGATATCGACATTCGACATAGCAACGGTACAACACTATTATAAATTCATTGTCAGGTTCGCCGCGTAGCCTCGGTCGATAAGCGGCGATAACAGTCGTGGAGCGGAACTGCCTGTCTTTATTTTTAAATAAATACTTGCGAGTTATCGAAATATTTGTATGTAATGTCAAATTTTAAGTAATAATGCCCTATGGTGACCATATTTTGAAGGTAAAGAAATAAAATGGTATTTTTCGAAAGAAGCGTTTTTTTTTTTTTTTTATAAATTGGGCTTGCGCTTGGCCACTGACCCGCCCATAAGGGGCGATGACGAAGCCTAAGATGAAACACGCTTACCCAGAAGAAACCTATTCACTCTGGCCTTGAAAGTTCCTAGATTGTAGGCGTCAGGAAACACAGACGCCGGAAGCAAGTTCCACTCCCTTGCTGTCCGCATTATAAATGCAATAACCCATATTTGTTATGACTTAAAGTTCCGAAATTATGACTTAAAGTTCCTTGAATTCTGTTTTTTATTCATTATATTATGTAGCTAGCTATAGGATAGAATAGAACGCACGCACGTCCCAGCCGCGAGCCAACGTGTTGAAGATTTCATATTTTTTAATCCTTTTGTATCTGGCTGGTTATGTCATCAATATAACTAAGTATATAAATGTATAAAAATAAATATATAAATGGATTAAGTGAGAATCAAACATTCCTTGCTAAAACTGCACATGACAGATGCCCAAGCGCACCCTGTCAAACTGCCCATGCATTTATCACTTCGTTTCCCAAATTATAGCAACTCTTACGAGGAACGACAGACTGACTCATTTGCGTAAATCACTTTATTTATAAATGGCGGTGGTGCCAGAACATGATTTATTTTAAATACAAGTCGTAAATTTATGTAAACTATTATGCGTCACATGTCATTTTCAGAAAAAAAAAACGGTAATATTACGCTGACTAATTTTAAACTAAGATGAGGGGTCACTTTCGTTCAATTTAAACTGTAGCAGCTGTTGAACTGTTGAAACGCTCGTGGTGTAGCATGATTAGCCGTTCTTAATCGATCGGCAAAGTTAAGCTACGTCTGTCGTGGTCGGTACGTGGATTGGTGACCGTCTAGTGGTATTTCAAATGGAACGTTTCCGTGCTTCGGAAGGCACGTAAAGCCGTTGGTCCCGGTTATCACTTAATTGTAATATTCGTTAAGCTATTTGGATAACTTGGATACCTCCTAGGCGGCTTGAAAAATTCCAACAGTAGGTTGACCACTAGCCTACCTCCACCAATCCGCAGTGGGCACGCGTGGTGGAGTATCGCCCAGTCCCTTTCACCCTCATTAGTGAAACGTGCCCTGTGCTCAGCAGTGGGATATTATAGGCTGATGATGATGACGATGATGACACTATAGCAAAGGAGAACATTCAGCCTTCATACATTTTTGGGCTATTTATGAAAGTACTTACAGGCCAGAAATAAATTGTTGTTCACAATTACCAGATCTAACCATATGTAGCAAAATCTTCTCCTGGCCGACACTTTCAGAAATGGCCCAAATTGAATGATGTCGTTTGCTAATATCGTAAACATTACATGAACTTATTTTTTCTAAAACGTCATAGTACTAATCTAAGTAGTAGTTTATTTAAGTAAAAGTTTAAAAATCGAATCCAGTGCCGACGATAATAAAGAAATAATAAAAGCAAAAAATATTGCTGGCAACATAAGAAAGGATTCAAACACAGAAGACCTATTTAGTTCCGTTTTTAGTGCATCTGCCGTTTGCACAAAGGGATCGACACTTTGACATAAATATTTGCATTTTAAACGTGTATTTGTAAACCTGTTACTTTAACGAGAAAGCTTTTGCTCTTTAGAATAAAACAACACCAAAAAGTGTTATTTCTCATCGTTTTCATCTAAAACTAAACTATGTAAAATGAAACTCGATCATAGATAATCAGGTTTTAGTTTTATTTTGTTATTGCACCCATTTTTAGGATTCCGAAACCAAAAGGTTAAAAAGGAACCCTAAAGGTGCCACTCTGTCAGTCTGTATGTCCGTTTGTCACAGCATTTTTAAATATTGCTGACTCAAACAAATTGTAAATAAAAAAAATAAAATAACATTTTTATTTTCTTTACAAAACTGGCCAGAATGGGGGACGAGAATTTTAAAGTTTTACAGGTTTAAATGGGTTATAATATGAAAGAACTTCATGTGTAAATTTCGTGATGAAAAAAACCTACCGGAAAAATAGAACGATCAAACAAACATCGCGATGTTTGTAACTAGCACAGGTTTTTCGAAATCATAAAAATCCCTTCACAAACTTAATTAAATTACTTACATAACTATTTATTTGGGCTATCCCAACTACTTAGTATGTTAACTACAATTCAAAAGAAATTTTAGGAATTGTTAGTGAGCACGTTGGCAAATGATTCCAAGAAATCTATGTTTCCTTTAAAATGAAAAGACTAGACTTGTCTTAAGCAGAATTATGGTCACAGTACAATAACGCGAATAAATCAACGAATGTTTTGTTTCAAGATCAAATGAAGTGTAAGTAGAGCGTATGTGCATTTTATTCTATATTGTGAATTTGATTTATTATACGATGATCTAATTCTTTTAATTCAATTGCTTCTGTGTAGCGAAGACCTTGGGTTCAATTTTGATTGGGTAACTGAACTTGTATAATCATTTTGCATTATTAGGTCTTTTGTTGCTTCTAAGCTGACAAGTCACTTGTACCTATTCTATAATTGTTGTTGACTCATAATGGTCCAGCAATGGATAAAGCGTTTGAAAACTCAGCAAAGCAGGTTTTAATTATTAAAATTACGAGAACTAGGTTGACATTTTAAACTAGCAGCAATGGTCGTGAGGAAACCATAGAAAAGTATGTAGTTGGTTACTTTGTAGTGCCGCCCGTCGGGCTATTGCGTGTCTTTGGCGTATCTTTGGTCATCGTCGTGCGCGTCATTGGATGAAATTCATTAATGATGTTCGTTACGATTACCACCAAAGTTACGCGGTAGAGCCCCTGGCTAGCTTCTACTTGTTGAAAATCTATCACGAAGTTGGTAAACAAGCGTATGAAGCGTATGACCAGTCTGATGGTAAACGGTTACCATCCCTATGGGCGCATGCAACAAAGGAGGCATCACTCACGCGTTACTGACCTTTCTCTTCATCCAATAAGCTCTGGCGACCTTACTCACGTGCAGGAATACAACATAAAGTTATTTGGCTGCGCTATTCTGTAAGGTGGGGTACTTCCCCAGTCGAGCGCTCTTTGAGAAAATAAACTCTACGCTCTACCTCTCTTAGCTTCTTTATTATAATTATTAATTTTCACTTCCGCATTTGAACCTTAAAGTAATAAAATCGGGAATTAAGTTTAAAAAAAACTGAAAACATGATCGTCAAATAGAGAAACCCTTTCGAACCAAAAAGGGAAAAATAACCCTTATGGTGCGACTCTATCCGTCTGTCACAATTATATTTATTTGAAATAGGTTTAAATATTGCTTCAATTCCGTTATACACGAAGGTACAACGCCAGAAATATGGAGTGGAAGCATGGTGGTACTATTCTTCAAGAAAGGCGATAAGCCACGTTATCCAAACTTACTGATATTAAAAAAAAAAAAAAATGTATAAGGAGCCGAAATGGTGATCGAAATTTCAAAGTATGCACGTTCAAATTGGATAGGTTTAACTTTTTATTCAGAATAAATAAATAAATAAATATCCTGGGATATTCCTCACACACGGTCATCTGATCCCAAACTAAGCAGAGATTGTACTATGGAAACCAGATAACTGATATAATACATATACTTACTACTTGTTTGTAAATACATACTTAATATACATAATTACACCCAGACGCAGGACATACAGACATGTTCGTTCATGCACACAAATGCGTGTCCTGTGCGGGAATCGAACCCACGACCTGCGGCGCAATAGGTGGAATCTTTTACCAGACTCTTAACCAACTGCGCCAACTGGCCCGAATGGGTTATTATTTATTTTTATGTTGAGTAGTTTTTGACTTCAAAATCAAAAAGTTTTTTATTCAATTTAGGCCCTGGTAAGGCGCTTATGAACGTACAGTTGAATTTACCACCGGTTAAAAATACACTTAAACTGAGAAGACTCCGGCAAGAAACTCAGCAAGGCTTTTTTTTTTTTTCAGTCGTGGAAGATATTTTCATATTACAGTTTTTTTTCCAAATACACCAAATATACAATAGACAGGTAACTTATGATGAAAACCACCCTCGATATAGTAAATTGAAGTCCCATAGATATTACTAAGTTATATACAATTTTTACTTAGTGAATAATGCATGACATCAGACACGGAAGTAAAATGCAACTGCCATATCTACAAAAAATAGCATTGAACATCTAGGTCACAAAAATACTATCTAATCTACAAAAACACTATTTTGGATCTTACCTCAAACGATTAAAAGGTCATTTTACCACGTGGGTGTTTATCTTAATGATTCAAAATAAACAAAAAATGTCCTCCAGCTAAAAATAGACAATCAAAGTCGGAACTGCACGCGGAAAAGTTTCCATCTGTTTGTATGGTGGCGATAACTCCTAAATAGAGGTCATGTGAAGGCCCGCGTCTAGTTAACTGTCTGAGCATGCCCGCATATGATTAACGTTATAGTGCAATAGATATCTAAGTAAGTTGCTTATTTCTTGGATTTTAAAAAGAAAATAAATTAATAAAATATTTAATATAAATAAAGTAGTAGATTTGTGAACAGATAATAATTCTGTATTTTTAAAAAGAGAAGCAGATGGATCCAAAACTTGAAGTTTAACTTTTTTTGTTTAAGTTTAATTTTGATGTGCAATTAATGGGTGTAAATTACCTGAATAAATGAATTTATTATATTATTATTATCATTAACTTATATATAATGTTACTAAAGAAAGGTTTTTAAAATCCTCCTCCTAGTGGATCGTGTGAAAAACTACGGCGTGGAATGCTAGGTTCTAACCAAAGATGACCAATCTTTGGTCCAAAAGTCTCCCCTTTTCTTAGTTATACAGAGCGGAGATATGAGACGGGTCGGAAGGACGGTTTACTGACCCATCTCAAATCTCCTGACAGGTATTTTGAGCATAGACGCATCATGAGAAAAACTCTCATTTACACTGCACTGGCGGTAGAATATAATAATAAAATATTCGTGTGGTAGAAAAAAAATTGTAAGCTTCCATCACAACTTCACAAGTGACTGACAATTAAAGAGATAACATGGTGATTATCGCCGAGCAATTATTACTTCTGTGCGGGCTCCCTGAAGCTTTTATTGACGCATCTCAACCAGCCTGTATAGGGGTGAGTATAGATAACACTGTAACTATGCGACCTCTCCTATTTCAATTATTGCTTCTGGTCACAAATACTATTTCCAAATTTACATATTATTCTAATTTTTAAATGTTCAAATTTTGAAAAGATCAAATTTTTGAATTCTAATTTTCAAATTTTTGAATTCTCATATGAAGAATGTCCCATAAGACATTCATTCAATTCGATCAGTACTGAAACACAACTTAGTGTGGTCATGTTTTTTAAAGTGAAATAAAACAATCAGTATAATTTTTATTGAATAAAAAGAAATAAACGTTACCAGTGTCACAGTATTACCTCAGAGTAGATAAATACTACGTACAAGTATTACTATACAATAGTAAAACTGTGCCAGTGTAGTACAAGGTGATATTACCAGTGAACTTATAATATAAAGATTTAATATACCCAGCTGGGGTAAGTTCCTTGATATCAACACATCCCTGTATCCCAAATTGTTGTATCTATTTAAAACTCTTTCGTACAAGTGTTTTATATCATATTTTCATTGTTACAGTTCTTTATTTTTACACAATAAACTTTATGGAAGACAGTCATGAGTTTCATTTGCTTCAACTGCATTATCTACTATTTTGAATGCTCAGGTCGTAGGCTGATAGTAGAGCTGATAGCCAAAGCCTACGTCGTGATATCTGGCGCCCGACCTACTTTGAATCCTGTACAATCCTGAAAGAAAACACATCAATTTTAAGATCAAGAAATAAATTATTTCTCACGTTTTTTTTATATTCTGTACCTAATTATCTGTCTTATAATTTATTCCACAGTTTTAGGTTACCCAATAGCCAAAGCCTACGCCGTTACAACACTAATAAACTATTTTCAACATAAAATTATACGCGTTGAGCTAAGAGAATAAATTAAACACAATATGGTATGTCTTTGATCCCGTGGAGTGTCGGCAGGTCGCTGGTGTGGGATGCCAGTGTTGCTCTCGCGCCATCTCACTTACCGGCAACTTGTAAAGTTGTAGGGGCAGCTGCGGCCAGTGCGGAAAATTCAAAATACGCATCGATTGGATCAAATTTCATTTTCATGCCCATTGATGTCGAGACCATGGGACCGTGGGGGTCCGAAGCTCGCCGTATTGCTCGCACTTTATCATCAAAATTGATCGAGGCCTTCGTAGACCAGCGGGCGCGGAGCTTTTTCCGCCAACGCGTCAGCTTGGCTATCCAAAGAGGAAACGCTGCCAGCCTTCTGGGAACCTTGCGGTTAATCGGAAGCAGCGGCAGACTTGAGGAAATGTTCTATATATAGATTGTAATTTGTACATATCTGTTGTAAATAAAGTTTATTGATAATAACACAATATCATGGAAAATACATTTGGTTTTATCATACACCAAGTATAATTGAAAGATGAAATAATATGCATGTATGTACTCAAAAAATATTGAATTAAAATCCGTTGTCCGTGGTCCCGTTGGAACCCATTTTTTATATTCATAAATATTTATTTTTATTGGCAATCCAACTTGTTTTCTAACAAGAGCATACATTTGTTTGAAAGCAAAGAGGTTGCGGAAAATATTCCAAAACCACAACAAAACAAAATTATATAACGTAGGACCTTAGCCAAGGCGATGCGGTGCCTCGAATACGTTAGTAACACATAATGCGAGTGTTACATTGTCAAGGCTATAGACGTGACTCAATTGGGACAATGTCAGACGATGTGCATCGTGACTAGGTCACCATAAAACATAAGATAACGACGCTATGCACTAAAACGTGATTAGATTGATGGGTAGGCTAGTATGCTGAAATGATTACCTGTTGTGCTATTTTCTGGATTTAACTACTGAGATCTCATTATTATTGTAGCTAAGATGCGACCTGCTTCATGATAAGCAGTTACCGTAGACGCTTGAAAAACCAGGTGGGTGGGTACGCGCGCGTTTTCACCCCTGCAAATATTATACATACCCAGCATTGATATAAACACATTGATTTATTGATGTTGATGATCCTATAAGCGGTCAGCATAATGGTAGGGACGTCAAAATATGGAAAGAATAAAATTTTCTGGCTCTCTACCTGCCACCCTCAAATTGCCAAATACCTAATGAGTGTTCCGATAGTTTCAGTTGCCTTCTTCTTCTTCTTTGTAAAGGTCAATAGCCCTATTGACCTATAGGCAGTTGTCCGTAATGCTGTTAAGTCGAATCTATAAAATTCACAGTCTGTGAATTATTTTTTTCTGGCATGCATATTAGTGATAGTAAAAAAAGCTGATGATGATTTTTCTACGGAGATAATTTAAATGGGTGATAGAAATAGTGTTATTGTAAATGAATACCCAACAACATTTATTCAGGCTATGCTTTGCAGGAATATATTACTTTTCGTATGGTTCAAGGTCCTAGGGCCGCCAGACCTTACATATTTTCGGATAAACAAAATGTGTAGGATTGAGTCGTGTTCGAGGGCATTGTTATAATGCAAATAAGACAATGATTGGCAATTTTGATCCAGAAAATAATGGGTGGACGTTACAAGACAATGAATACAAAAAGAAAACAGCAATAGTACCTATAACAAAATAAGTACTCAGAATTTAATATTATTTTTTACATCTTTCAGACCTGATACCTATAAATTAGCCGTCGGGCCAAGCTAGCAGGTGAAGTTTTAACACTACTCAATTCTACACATTTTGTCCATGAGAAAATAAAGGTCTATCGGGCCTGGGATCTTGTAATAGTGGTAAATGAGAAACAATTTAACTAACAAACGGTTCTTATCCCAGTTTTTATCTTTAAAATTCGAATGCATCTTTTAAGAGCAGGTTGATTTAGTCGAACGCAGTTTTTGTGTCGTTCGGTCGGCAACAGTCGTGTGTGGCTATTTGAAATTTTAATTCAGTTTCATGTTTATGTCAATTTCGGCTGTTCCTAAACCGGATGGAGATTCATCAATGTTAAATCTTCACAATGCTATCTAATAAATCTATAAATGTCTAAGTAAACCGTATTGGTGATGCTCAAGGTCCATAATCCAACAATGTTATGTTCTTTGATTGATAGGATAAGTTGGTAATATTATGGCTTCGATTCGATGAACCGATGTAAGCTGGACTTTTTCTTCTGAAACGACTACTGGACAAAGAAATGTTATTGGCAGGTGAATCCTGTATTTTATATTAGCTACAGATTTCGGATTCGTTTGTAGGTACCGGCTATAGTTTGGCATACTTAAAAAGTTTATGCTCACTTTCCAGCGTGTAAGCGAGGCTGTTAAACGATCCTTTATCAATAGTACGTGTAATAGGAATTTTATGGCCAGTGTAAAATTTTCTGCGGAATTTATTGCATTTTAATGATGCAATAGAGATAGTAAATTGTTAATGTTATGAGAATTTACTAGTTGTTGGTTTTTACTGAGTATTTACACGATTAATAAATGCCTTTGTGAGATATCTCAAAATAGAGATTATATACACATACAATGAATACATTTTCCATACCTCTTCATCTAGAGTTACCGGGTGTCCAGCTTTAGCCTGACTTGTTTAGTTTTTTACGGTCGTGTTAATTATGTGATTAATGAGTAAATAATAAACAATTTAAATAATTAAATGAGTTTTTTTATGTTGTATGATATATAGTTTGAATTTTCGAGCATAAAGCAGAAAAGGTATGTTCGGCTTTTAAGACAATATGTCCGGCCAAATTAAGCGGCGAGTCCGGCATTTGATTTAGGGCCAACCCTATCTTAACCCTCATTTTATATTATACTAGCTGTCCCGCACGGTTTCACACGTATTCCCGAGGGATCGTATTTTTCCCGGGATAAAAAGTATTCTATCTGTGTGCCAAATTTCATCCAAATTCGTTCAGTAGTCTTTCACAATTCCTGTAGTCCGTCCATTCACCTTCATATTTATCACTCATTTATTCACACACTGTGGTCAAATTTACACGTGTTTACAAAATCAAAGTGTATGTTACGTTATAGAATAGCTAACTTACATGTAACAAATGACTTCGATTTTCTTCTTTTCATCTCAATTCATTGACGATTCAGAACTACCTCTTAAACTTGTGTAAAAAAAATTCAGATTCAAATGTAACGCTATTGATGTCATAGCTATAGACTTTCAAAGTTATCTGGATGAAAGGTAAAAATATATATATTATTATTTTAAAAAAAAGAAGAATATCTATCTATCTACATGTTGTAAAATTGTTGCGCTTTGTCATTTACTTTCAGTGGTATTATTTTTGTTTTAATCTGAATTAATTAAGGTACTTTATTAATAGTTCGAATTATTTTTTACTCGTTTCCTTTTTATTTAGATGAAATAAATAAATAATAATATAATTTATTAATATTTTTTTATTTTATTTAGACATTAAAATGACTTCGAGATTTGTTTATACTTTAATCAGATTTTTTTGTAACATAGTTTAATATACACGTATTTACCTATTTGTTTATATGCACATACTAGCGCATAAATGTAATATAATTAATGATTTTTCATGTTTTGGAACATCAATTTAACCGTAATAGTAGGTACATTGTGATACATGTGTGCAAAGTTGGTCATTACACTCTCCACGCCATATTGCGTTCGCCTACGGCTCATGCGCTTAATACCGCCTCGTCTGTAACGATAAACTTTGCACACATACATGTATTACAATGTACCTATTACGGTTTATTTAACTTTTTTAAAAAGTAAGTACTACTTAGGTACTAATGTTCAAAGGTATCATATATTTAAAACCTTTTGAAAAATTTAATCAGATTTTATTGTCTCTGTTATTTATTTTATTATTGTTATCTGATTTAAAACACAGACATGATAAATGAGAGATCACCATACATTAATGGTGAAAATAGTCAAAGAAACTAACTAACCACAATGAGTATTTAATTAAAAAAAAGTAAAAAACCTAGGCAGCCTACGAGAACGTGCCAAATAAGGTAACACAATGAATATTCATTCGCATTCGTTCAATTACCACAAATCACAACAAATTAATTCAATCAAAGCAATTTCCATAGATTTGTTATTCAGTTAATTCCTCAGCTGTACCCTTAATGATAATGTTTGCGACCTTAATTTTTACTTACTAATTCGTAGCTTATATGGAGTGTCCATATTTGTTTTTTACTTTATCTGACCGTCAGTGTGTCAGGTCAGTGATGATGTGACCAACAGTGGTAAGAACACAAACCCTAGAAACGAACTGGGTCTTACGTTGAGCTGTCGAAACACCATCAAGTACGTACTACGACTACAGAACAAGGTATAAAGTTCCAATATAAGCTGACCTCTCATTGATGATGATGATGATGATTAGCACTGCTCTCAGCCAGTACAACGACCGGCCCGGATTTTGATTGAGCCGGGAATAATGTAGGTACAGAAAAGTAGTACCCAATTGATAAGGCGCGTCGTGAATCTTCGTTCGCACAGAAAAAAAGTTTGGCCCGAAGATTAACGAAATAATGCTTAAAACTTACAATCAACCTTAGATCACTACTATAAAGTTTATAATACACTGCAGTTGTTAGTTCCGTCTCACTCGCAAGTCACGCCCCTCCGCGCACATGGCGGCAGCTGCCGACCAATAGCATTTCCCGCGCTTTGAAAATGTGTCTTCTGCGCAGGTACATTGGTAAGCCATATTAGTTGAGTACTACCACAGGTACTACTGTAGCTTCCTATTAGTTAAAGAATTTTCAAAATCGGACCATTAGAACCAGATACCTATTTCCATCCAAATTTACTGTATAGCTGGCAAAATATAGTTATATAATAATAATATTTAAACACAAATTAGTTTATCAACCTAAAACGAAGAGAAAATATTCTTATACTACTTTACAAACACGCTGTAAACATACTGATTAACATAAATACCTTAACATTAATTTTAACTGATACTTGTGAATGATTACTTTTTAAATATACCGTGCAGACACGAGCCATCAACTGTGTAAACTAATATATGGGACACATTTATGAATAATAGCTGTTAATGGACACCGTCTTTAGCTGAAGGTTTGTGCTGTGCATCTTTGATTCATCACTAGTCGTTTTTATACTGTTTTTTTATCGTCAGAATAAAGACCATCACAGACGAAGCCATAATATATTATAAGGTCCAAATAAATTAGTGAATTTCCTCTTGAGGGATGAATGTATAGGTCATTAGTAATCAAAAAATAATATTAGAAAAATAATCCGTGGGTATTTTTTTAGATAAATGGTTAAATTAATACTTTGTACTGATATTAAGTTCAATTTCGGAATTTTGATTTTTTCCCACGGATTATTTTTTGATTATTAATGAATAATGTTAAGAGAGGTAGAGCATAGCGTTTATTCGTTCAAAGAGCAACTCGACTGGGGAAGTACCTCCACCTTACAGAATACCGCAGCCAAATAACTTTATGTTGTGTGAAGTTGTGTTCCTGCGCGTGAGTAAGGTCACCAGAGCTCATAGGGGAGGGGGAAAAGTCGGTAACGCGTGAGCGATGCTTCCTGTGTTGCAAGCGTCCATATGGCTGCGGTAACCGCTTAACATCAGGTGGGCCGTAAGCTTGTTTCCCGACTATGTTGTATAAAAAAAAAAAAAACCTGTATTGCCTCCCATTCATCCCTCAAGAGAAAATTCATTAATTTATTAGGATATTGTATATTAATATGCTGAGCTAAAATATAAATTACCATGTAGGTTGGTGAAGTCACAGAAATATACCTATATTAGAGCTGCGTGTGCGGTCACTCAAAGATAGTTTTGAAAATATGTATAGGTATCGTAATATGCCTAGCTATATTACAGCTACGTCTGTGATGGGCTCAGTAGTTTTATATCTACTATTAAAGTTTATATTGCCTACAAGATTTAGCCTTTTAACTTTATGATAGCTTACTTTGTACCGGAGTTGGTAAATGTGGGTAAGTAGGTAATGAGTAGATTGAAATGCTGAGATAAAATAGTTTTTTTTTTAAGTAGGTGGAAATTAACTGGTAACTTGCTTCCGGCGTCTGTGTTTCCTGACGCCTACAATCTAGGAACTTTCAAGGCCAGAGTGAATAGGTTTCTTCTGGGTAAGCGTGTTTCATCTTAGGCTTCGTCATCGCCCCTTATGGGCGGGTCAGTGGCCAAACGCAAGCCCAATTAATTAAAAAAAAAAAAAAAAAAAGTGAGGGCAGATGACAGATACCTTAAGGGTTGAAGCCACGCCGATAACATATACGCGTCCCGTCGCGTCGCGTCTCGTCTCGGTGTGAACTGACCCTTATTGCTCGATATGCAATTTTTTTTTATGCAACTTAGTCGGTAAACAAGCATACGGCCCACCTGATAGTAAGCGGTTACCGTAGCCATATGGACGCTTGCAACACAAGTAGCATCGCTCGCGCGTTACCGACCTTTCCCCCCTCCCCTATGAGGTCTGGCGACCTTACTCACGCGCAGGAACACAACTTTACACAACATAAAGTTATTTGGCTGCGGTATTCTGTAATTTGCATTTACAGATTTGGAAAAAAGTATTATTATTTTAATTGATTCTGCCTCCGACAAGAATGAAAAAGCTCTATGGGGCAAAGGTAGGTTAGGGTGCTAGAAACGTCACAAAAATATATATATTTAGTTATAAAAATGTGAAAAGTTTTTTATTTCAAATTTTGTAAATGCCAGGGTTAGTCTCCTAAGACTACGTTCACGTGGTTTCAAACCATATATTTTTTTTTTACTTACCCGTCCTAATTTTCCACCTGTATTTTGGATATTTCACTCAGTCACTTCGAATGCTAAGGGATCCAACTGAAACCATAATAAATATGGGATCAGATTGGAAATATTGGGAAGTAGGGTACCCAACCATGATGAACTGGGGCTCTACCGCGTAACTTTGGTGGTAATCGTAACGAACACCATTAATGTATTTCATCCAATCAGGGCCCACGAATGTTCATCGTCGCGTCGTAACGCGTGCGCGTCATTGGTTGAAATAATTAATGGTGTTCGTTACGATTACCACCAAAGTTACGCGGTAGAGCCCTTTCATCTCTTTTTTTAAAACCTGCCCCGACCACAACTCACGCAAGTTCATTACAAACATATTACTATACATGTATATGATCATAATAAAATCAGGAAACCGCTTCCCAACAAGGAACAGATAAAAGCAATGAACTCATGTACCCTACTCTAGTGAGTCATCGACGTATAACAATAAATGCTTTACCCTGGAATCTCAAACTTGTACGTAGACTTTTTTATTTGTATCTGGCAACAATGCAGGTAATAAAATGCTGGATCTGCTGTTTTCCTGTTGTTAGTCACCTAGCTTTACAAAAAGGGTACCAGATTCTGGTATTGGCTTTGTGCGACTCTATATACTTTGTATTTGACGATCCGGCTGTGTGTATTAGATAAAAGCCACGACAGGTCGTGGGTTGACTTCCACTCAGGCCAAATATTAATGTGTTTGAATGTTTGTTTGTCATGTCTGTTTCTGGGTTTAGTATCTTTTAATAGTAAATCGATTGGGATAAGATGGCGGTATTTAAAAAAACAGTAGAGTCCCAGTTTTTTTTCTGTGAAAAAGTTTACGGCCCGTCTGGTGGTAAGCGGTTACCGTAGTCAGGGTGTTGCATCACAAGAGACACTTGTAACCATGCTTGTAACACACGGGTCATCAGTCATGCGTTACCGACCCTTTCTCCCCAATATGGATGCGGTATTCTGTAAGGAATAATTTCCCAGTCGAGCTGCTATTTGAGCGAGTAAGTACGCAGTATTGTAGTGAGTGCAACTCTCACATCTAATGAGTATCAGGGGATACTCTGGCGGCGTGACCTTTTTTTTTTATTTGCGTGGGGAAATCCTCTTGGGATACGCAACCGCCTCGGGTGTAGAGGCCAGGTTATGCCGGACTTGTACCGGCTAAAACCCCACGGTGGTCGTCATCTGCGCTATAGAGAGGGGCGGGCTCTCGTGTTGAACGCGTACCTGCTCACCCCTCCACGCCCGGCGCTAAGATAGCTCGTCCCGGGGGAAGTGTGATACCTCCCCCCAGCACCCTCGCTGTGCTATCGCATGATGAGTCGTGACCACATCGACTCATGGTTTTCATTGGGCTCGCTTCTGGGCGCATAGAGCCCCCGCCCTGATTGCCCACGACCCCAAAGGCCCCGTTTAGTAGCCTTTTACGACAGGCAGGGGAACACCGTAGTTGTTATTCTAAGCCCCAGCTACAGGGCAGTGGCGGCATGACCTACCGCAGATGCTCCCTGACGCCTCGTAAGGGTTTGCCAGGTATAGTGTGTCTTATAAACTAACGGTAACTAACTAACTAATGACTACCGGTCGGTACAGGTGGCCACCATAGAAAATCTCAGTAGACAAGAGGGGTACGCAATTTGAGCAAAAAATGCTATGCCCTATCTCTTTTCAAATTAGGTTATTATTAAACGATGATAATCTTTCTTTTTTAATATTGTGAGTACAATCTTAATGCGTTATGGTGCGCCCATGCTACACGAAGCGAGCACGAGCCGAGCCTCGAAGGACAGGATTCGTTGGTTGTTCGCGTAGCGTGGACGGACTTGCGAGGCTCGAACGAGCATTCGTCTCGCGCTTGACTGCGCTCCGCCTGATTGTCAGTTTTTTCACGAACATAGGGATTTGCATCGCGCTCGTTGAAGGCTCGTTGTAACGTTCACACTTGACATCGCGAGCAACGAACGAATTCTGTTCGTTCATGGCTAGGCTCGTGCTCGGTTCCCGTAGCCTGGACGCAATTAGGTTCCTTCCTTCTCTTATTACCTTAGCGTACAAATGTTGACTTTGCTTTTTTATCAGGTAATGTTGCTCCAATAAATAATTCAATGTTAGGCTGCAATGTATCGTAAAGTAGAGCATTTTTGCGTTTACCCTACACTAAGGGCTAATTTAAACGGCGTTTTGCCGCCACTCAAATAGGTCATAAAATTTAATGACATTCCCCGATCGTGCTCTCGTCGCGCGAAACGCAATTTTTGCGATCCATTCGATCATCGCCCTATAAGTTTTAAGGTGTCGTTTCACTGGTGCGATTAGTAAAAGTTCAATGAAAAGACAGTCGTCGTCGTCGCAGCTAAAAAACATTAACCCGTCGTCGCCTCGCAGCTGCATTTTGGGATTGTGAACACTTTTTATATTATTATAATTATATACCTATATTATATTATTATTATATTTTGTATTGAATATTATTAGAAAATATTGTCTATACCCCCACAGCTATAGTTTAGATGTAGCTGTATTTTAAGAGGTAGAGCCATAGCGTTTATTCGCTCAAAGAGCACCGCACCTTACAGAATACCGCAGCCAAAAAACTTTATCATGGCCCTTTGTCTCCGAATAAGCGTTCACTATATTAAACTATATAAAATTAATTGAATTAATATATACATAAATATACGAATTTATGATGTCACACACCACTGAAATGTATTTGTCTATGTTTTAAGACTACCAACATTCTTTTTTTTGTAGCTAGGCTTGGTACACTTCATACCTTCGACTACATCATCCACTTGTTGCTATTTTGGTCAACATTAATATAAACTATAATAAGTACCAACAAAATAAAAATAATGGATGTCGCCGATCCGCATCAATAGAACGACTCTTTAACTAAATTGTCCTGTAATTATTTTAAACGTTTTAACTTAATATTGAAGGCGAAACGACGGATGCATATTTTTATCGTTATGGCAACTCGAATTATAATATAATATAGCTTAACACACGGAAGGTGTAAACTTTTACGGGAATTTGATTATTAATGGTATCATTACTTATCACGCAATATTATTATACAGTTATCGGTTTAAGATCTTGATATAGTTAATAACTTTATTCATAACTGTCCCTCGCGGTTTCACTTGCATTTCCGGGATAAAAAATAGCCTATAACAGTCGGGGATAATTTAGTTTCCTGTTAGTGAAAGTTTTTTTCTGAAAAATTGATTCTCGCATACCGTTTATAGGAAACCACGTTACCATTAATAGGAAAATTGATTTAGTAATAGCTGAGTAGATTAAAACCATAGAGCTTGCGATAGCAGTGCATTAATTATGGTGCGTATACGCTACGCGAACCAAGACGAGCCGACCACACGCGGAGCACGAATTCGTGAAGCGTAGACAGCCTCGGGAGCCTCGAACGAGCGTTCGGCTCGCGCTAGACTGCGCTCCGCCAATAAAGATGATTCCTGGGTAAAAAATAATAATTATAATAATTATAATTAGTCTGTCAGTTAGATTATCAAAAAAATATTGGACACGTATTTTATGCTTTACTAAATCATTAAAAAATTACAAAGTTCGTGAGTGGGGGCGCTCGTGACACTTTAACACTCGATATCTTCGTATATTTTTTTATTGAAAAAAAAATACGTATCTAATATTTTTTTGATAATGTTAAAGATGGACTAAATTTATAGTTTTTTTTTTCATCTAGCCTATTGTCAGTTTTTTGAAGAACACAGGGATTCGCATCGCACTCGTGCACTTATTCTACGTCCACACTAGACATCGCGAGCGACGAACAAAGAGCGGCTCGGCTCGTGCTCCGTTTGCGTAGCATAAACGCACCTTTAGATATAGCAAAAGTTTCCAAGGGGAGTACGAGGTATACTCACCCAGGTGAAGAGGTATAGTAACTGGCATGCGAGGATTTTATTAGCCTATCTTCATAACGTTGTATTTACCAGGTTGTAACTATTGACATTAGATATGTAGGTATTTAAATAAAATTTTAGTTTTTGTTTGTAATGTCAAAGTAATGTGTATATTCCCTACATTATATACAGAATGTTTTTAATGGTGTTCGTTACGATTACCACTAAAGTTACGCAGTAGAGCCCCAAGCCCGACCCACACTTGACCGGTTTATTATTTTATAATACATCTAATAACGGTCATTTAACGATACAAGAAAAATGATAAAGGGAGCCTGTTAATTCAGCCATCTTATTCCATAGCGTTGCTTAACGCTCTTTATATAATTAATATAATTTTCATAAAGACGACATACGATAAAGTAATTTGTTAGTCGATGACGTGCTGTCCAAGCTCTTTAATGTATTTATAATAATTGGATGAATTATACCCTTTTTCTTATTATTATTGTTTAATTCATTCAAGGTTGTTATTTATTTCTTTTTATATCTGTGTGAGAAGGAAATTGCACTCACTGTATACCAGAGCCATCGAGTGGAGATAAAATATGTAAACAACCGACCTCTACTGAGTTACTTTACGATAGCGAGCGATAATTATCTCTCGCATGCAATAATGACGTCAGTTGGTCGACGACAGCTGTCGTTGTGTGATTCGTGGTAAGTACATGAAAGCGGTCGGTAAACATTGACTTATATTATTACTAGCGTAAGGACCGGGCCATCCGCACGACAAAATGACACCAACGCGCTGGCCCTAAAATGTTCAATTTAGGGCCAACGCGACTCAGTTGTCTACGGCTACGGTCCGCGGAACAGCTATGGTATTCTGTAAAAGGTAAATCATCTCGAAAGTCATCTCGCAACTCACCTCGCAACTGAATTGGCGGGTGAATTACGTTTCAGAATACCAAATCCTATTGAAAAACGTCAAAATACTCACCTGTCGTAGTTCTTCTCACTTCCGTCATCACTCGGTGGCGCAAGTGTCGAACTCACTCAGTTTAAGAATATGAAATTCTAATCTCATCGCAGATTCAGAAGTGATTTTGCAAATGAACGTTACAGAATAGCACTGCTGATCGCTCGTCCATTGCTTATCTCTCTCCAACATGTGTGCATTGTACGCACATACAAGGTTACATCGTACACCTATGCAACGCGGCACTTCGTAGGTCGATCGATTTTAAACAAAATTAAATGGCGGTACTGTTTACTTGTATGAAGAAGTTTTTTGGAAAATGTTCTGTACCCCGAGTTTAAAGAATTGACGTCAATAAACACTTACTAATTCGTTTGCGTTAACTATAAATTTGTATGGGAGAAATTAGTACCATGAGTATTCCGCTAGAGGCGCTGTGCTAATTCCTTTAGAGAAGTGTCGTAAACGCAAACTGATTAGTTAGCGTTTACAAACGTAAATTCTTTACACTCGGGGTACCGGTGGGCCTATCCTGACTTTTGAAATCATTGTCGGTAAAGCAAATGTCAACATAATTTGTTTAAATAAAAATTGAAAGTTTGTTTACATTCTTTATCTCCACTCGATGGCTCTGGTATAGTTATTATGCTACATGTGGTCATAAATAATGTATAATAGTATATACTGGGTGGAGATTTCGAGATGGCATATTTTCGAAACCTATGTTGGGTTAGTCATGCTGAATAACTTTTACTATGGGACCAAACCAACACAGAATTCTCAAACAAAAATGTTTACTTTTCATACATTATGATCGAGCAAGGTTGACATTTATTTATTTATTTATTTATTTATTTATTATTAGACAACTTACACAGCATAATTAAATTTCTTTACAAAAAACTTTTAAAATTTACAATGCCTTTACGAAGCTGTACGTTTACAAATTTTGCTTACTATACCTACGAGTATTAAAAAGACAAAAAGTATCTTTACATAGAAAAATTGAATTAAAATTAAAGGTTAAAAAAACATAATATAAAAGAGCCAAAAAGAAGAAAAATAAAATAAGACAACTAAGAGCGCTGCTGTGTGAATGGTCGAGAGTGGTCTGTGTATGTAATGGTGTATGTATGTAATGGTGTATGTGTGTAATGGTGTTTGTATGTATTGGTGTGTTTCGGTATCCTTGTGTGTGAGTATCAGCTGGCTTCAATGCTCAAGCTATTCGCTATATCTTTTAAAAATAGGCCACGGGATAGGAACAAATCGGTTGTTCTGAATTTTTCGTCGTATGTGTCAACGCAACGGTTCATGATCGAGTTTTGAGCGTAATTATGTCTGACCGCTTGGGATGCGAATAAGCGTGGTTGTCGTGTTCGTATTCTACATGCCTTGAATGAAAGCCTTTTGACTAATTCGGGACTGTCAATGTTATAATTTAAAATATCAAATAAAAAGCGCATATCTGACACGACTCTTCGATTACTCAGTGACATCAAATTATGGCGCCTGAGTCTATCCTGGTAATCCTCAGGGTCCACACTTACCCTACGGTTGAGGATCTTAGTAAATCTCCTTTGAATCGTCTCCAACCTATCGCCATGCGTCACGTATGCCGGTGACCAAATTGGTGCCGCGTACTCAAGACAACTTCTGACGTATGTGCAGTATAAAACTTTAAGAGTTTTAGTATTTTTAAATGATTTTGTTACCCTGTAAATAAATCCTAGCATCTTTAAGGCTTTTTGAAAAATGTATTCATAATGATTTGTATAAAGTAATTTATGATCAACCAAAACGCCGAGATCTTTGATTTGATCGAGTCTTTGCAGGACCAAATTATTAATGGTATAGTTAAATAGTAGTGGTTTATGCTTACGGCTAAATGTCAAAATATTACATTTTTTTATATTCAGTTCTAATTTATTTTTTAAACAATATTCAAAAAGGTGGTCCAGGTCGGACTGTAAATTAATGCAGTCTTGCAGGTCTCGAACAGCTATATAAATCTTTGTATCATCGGCATACATGAGGTGGTTAGAGAAGGTAAGGCACGAAGGCAGGTCAGCAACAAAGATATTAAATAAAAGTGGTCCTAAGTGTGAGCCCTGAGGAACACCCGAGGGAATAACCTCAAACCTCGAAACATTCGAGCCCAGACGAACAGCTTGATGTCTATTGCGCACGTATGAATCGAACCATCTCAGGAGGTCGCCGTGAACACCGATGTCATAAAGTTTTTTGATAAGAATGTCATGATTAATTCGATCGAAACATTTAGAATAATCAGTGTACACGGCGTCCACCTGAGCGCCAGTATCCATAGCATATTTACTATAGAAAGTAAAAAAAAATTTGAAAATTCACTATCTGTTCCATAGTAAAAGTTGTTCAGCATGATTAACCTAACATAGGTTCGGAAAATATGCCATCTCGAAATCTTCACCTGTTATAGTACCTATAGTATGAATATATTATCGTATAGTATAGTATAGTATAGTATAGTATAGTATAGTATAGTATAGTATAGTATAGTATAGTATAGTATAGTATAGTATAGTATAGTATAGTATAGTATAGTATAGTATAGTATAGTATAGTATAGTATAGTATAGTATAGTATAGTATAGTATAGTATAGTATAGTATAGTATAGTATAGTATAGTATAGTATAGTATAGTATAGTATAGTATAGTATAGTATAGTATAGTATAGTATAGTATAGTATAGTATAGTATAGTATAGTATAGTATAGTATAGTATAGTATAGTATAGTATAGTATAGTATAGTATAGTATAGTATAGTATAGTATAGTATAGTATAGTATAGTATAGTATAGTATAGTATAGTATAGTATAGTATAGTATAGTATAGTATAGTATAGTATAGTATAGTATAGTATAGTATAGTATAGTATAGTATAGTATAGTATAGTATAGTATAGTATAGTATAGTATAGTATAGTATAGTATAGTATAGTATAGTATAGTATAGTATAGTATAGTATAGTATAGTATAGTATAGTATAGTATAGTATAGTATAGTATAGTATAGTATAGTATAGTATAGTATAGTATGTTGGGCATTGCCTCATCACTGTTTACTTCAAAAACTATTTTCGTATAAATACAACTACATCCGTATATGATAACAAGGGTAATTTGGAAAAACCTTTGCATTATGAAGAATTTCAAGATTCAACCCTACGTTCAATAAACATTCAACACGAAGCCTACTGAAGCCTCAAATTATAGCCATACCGAAATTAAAAACCCAATCTGAGTTACGTGTAGTTATTTAAAGTTTACACTTAACCATTATGCTATGTCTAATTGAGATAAACACCTATAAGAACTCTATTTACAGAGTGTTAAGGTTGGTAATACAGCGGTTGGAAGCTCAAGAGAAATTGGGCGGGTAATAAGTGGCGGCGTTGTACAAAAGTTGTAAATTGAACGGCGCTTACGCATCCTTACAGTAAATAATCACACCGAACGTGTCAGGTATATAATAGATCTTAATAATACTTATAAAAGGAGAATGCATAGTTCGTTTACTGATTTAAAATGGTTCTCTATGAATTTGAGGAAATGAGTTTTAGGATATTACTGGATAGTGCTAGATAAAAAATCTGTTTAGTCAATCACTAACATTTTCAAAGACTTTTTGGCGGGAACTTGCAGAGTGAGACGTAGCATTTTCATTTTTATTTTCATAAATTTGTGTATTTTGAGTTTTATTGTGTATTTTTGGTGGTATTTTACCCAATAAAGATCATCCATGTGCACCAGTGAAGTGAAATGAAATGAATTATGTGTATCGTGACTTTTCAAGTTGTCTCAAAATGTCCGTGAAGAGTTTTAGTACAATGACCACCATTGTAGTAAAACATGACTTTTATGGTCGGTGACTGACTGAGGACTATAATGTGAAGTGATTTATTGTGACTGGAAACTATAATATAACTCGACACTGGCAGAAATGAGCCCTAATTTGGGCTTGGTTGCCAAAATTAAAAATAAGAAGAAGAAGAACATTTTCAAAAAATATCAAACAAGGTTTTGTTCTTTCGTCAACCATTGGAAAAATAACAAAGATATGGTGAGTTGAAGTTCTGCGTGACGTCACACCATGGTACACTTTTCACAAACTACTACCCCTACTCCCGAACTTTGATGCGCTTTATCTTTGTAAGTTTTCATTAACTACGAAAAAAAAAAAAAAAAAAAAATACGCGTGCAATATTTTTTGATAATCTTCCTGACGGACTAATTAGAATTATAATTTTTTACCCAGGCCACATTCTTATTATGAATTTAAATAAACTCAATTTTGTTTATTTGCGACAAAATATATGAAATACTAGCTATCCCTCGTAGTTTCTCTTGTAATCTAGATTAAAAGTAGCATATATCTATCAAAATTTTACTATGTTTTTTTTTATAATGTTGTGTGTATTATTGTATTATAATGTATTGTGCTATTTTGTTGTGTCCAATAAATGTTTCTTTCTTTCTTTATCTAAGCGGGATCTTAATGCTCAAATTTTTCATTATGATTTTTTATGCCGTAGAGGCATCAATATACAAACAAATAACTTTCGCTTTTGAAATATTCGTAGGAACAGATTAGTCTCAGTATACGAGAAATAATAAGTTTTTGTTAAAAAAAAAAAATCCTACTAGCTTTTTTGGTGATTGTATTTTTTGTTGACTGTACTTGCATTGTCTTCAAATATACTTATGTAAGTATACCAAATATCAAGTCAATCCGACCACTGGAAGTGGGTGAAATTCGACTTGCAAGATTCCACCCGAACACACATACATACATACATTGCAAGTTAAATAAAAGCTTGTAATAACAAAAACACAGTTATTTTGTACTGACACGGAGAATCAATTAATATTAATAAACAAAATATTTAAAAAAATGTTTAACTCTGACAACTTTTTCCAACAATAATAAATTATCATAGTTAATGTACAAATATCTCAATACATTGTAACGATGGAACCGGTTTCGCATCGCTTCGTATAAAATCGATTACCATCGCCAACACTATCGATTCACTTTAATCAAATAAGTGTTTTCAATGAAACATTATGTACGATAGCGTTTTATTTATTCGCGTATTTATTTTACAGTGCTGCCCGCCGATAGCCATTGATGCCTCAGATGATTATACACATAATGCAAAACCATTCGCTGTATATGTAAATTATACAGCAATACTTATAATAATAACGTTCTGTAAAGTAACTCAGAAGTTCTCTACCTGCCGATAAAAGTCCCGTCAAAATTGGTTTAGCCGTTTTTGAGATTACCCCGGATAAACATATACCACGTTCGTTTCGGGTACATCATCACTGACCATGAAGAGATGGTGTACATTTATTATTATTCATACGAAAGTAACTCTGTTTGGTATGGTGCGTCCATGCTTGGCGAACCGAGCACGAACCGAGCCACGAACGAGCACACTGCGAGCACGATTCGCGTAGCGTGGACGGGCTTGCGAGCCTCGAACGAGCATTCGTATCGTGCTCGACTGCGCTCCGCCCGATTGTCAGTTTTTTCATGAACACAGGGATTTTGACACCATTGCAATTGATAGATCATTGGGTCATCGTAATAGGAGACTTGGGCCCTTAGGTTGTCGCTGGTCAATGATAAAGTGATTGCTCCTATCAATTATGTAAGGCCCTGGTTAAATTGACTAATAAAATATTAATTTTCCCCGCCGCAGTTTCCCCAATGGAGTACAGCATGGGGTTCTTCAAAAAGGGTCTGAAGGTTCTTCAGGGTCGGCAACGCGCGATTGATACCGCTGGTGTTGCAAGTGTCCATAGGCTATTGTAACTGCTTACCATCAGGCGGGCCGTACGCTTATTTACCGACTTCAACGTAGGTATAAAAAAAAGTCCCAATGTACACAATAATTACAAAAATTTTACTACATTCCAATTTGCATTTTTTTAAAGATTGTGAATTAATCGAGGTTTTATATCCAACAACAATGTAGCCAAGCACAGGTTTAAACAATAAAATCTATTAAGATCGCATCTTGATCCTTTCGCGCGGATTCATAGCTACGATCAAATCAAATAAGCACATTAACATTTCAAGTCCACATTCCTGATGAGATCTGATGATAAAAAAGTGTATGTGATATTAGAAATAGAAAGAGATTGCTTAACTTATTGTAAAACAAAACGAAAGTCAGTGACCACAACCTCATGAAGAGAATAGACTCCCACCCCCTTATTAATAAATAAGGTGTAAGTCAGTCTTGTAACACCCAGGTATTACGATAGCCTCAGCCATTTCTTTTTTTTTCTTTTTTATACCACTAATTTGGTAAGCAAGCATACGGCCCGCCTGATTATAAGCGGTTACCGTAGCCATATGGACGCTTGCAACACAAGAAGCATCGCTCACGCGTTACCGACCTTTCCCCCCTCCCCAATGAGCTCTGGCGACCTTACTCACGCGCAGGAACACAACTTTACACAACATAAAGTTATTTGGCTGCGGTATTCTGTAAAGTGGAGCTCACGGAGGTACTTCCCCAGTCGAGCTGCTCTTTGAGCGAATAAACGCTTTGCTCTACCTCTCTCAAAATCTCTTTCTGTTATATGACATTAGAAAGTGACGGATATATTTAAAACCTAGGTATTATTGACTTACACCTTATTTATTGGGAGTTTACTCTACATGTAAGAAAAACCAGAAACTGAGTGATTTATAGATACAGCTCAAAGCGCAGCTCATTGGGGAGGTGGGAAGGATCAGTAACGCGTGAGTGATGCCCCGTGCGTTGCAAGCGTCCATATGGGTACGGCAACCGCTTACCATCAGGCAGGCCGTACGGTTATTCACGGACTTCATCGTATAAAAAAATACTAGCTGTCCTCCGCAGATTCACCCGCGTTCCTGGGCTAATAAGCTATGTCCTTCTTCATACCATAGGCTATCTGCATACCAAATTTCATGATGATCAAACAAACTCACTTTCGCGTTTATAATATTAGTTAGGATAATGTCTCGGAACTTGACATTTTTGAAATAGATTGCATTGTTATACAATGGCATTCAACACAGACGTTCAAAGCTCTTTCGAGAATTGCTGTGCTGAACATTTCATGGTCCTTCGAGGCATCCAAGTACTGTTAACTAGAAAAATTCAGATTCTGACAATTTTGACACCACACTGATAGTTCATTAGAGCAAAATTTTATTTGCAGACTTGGCTCTGTTTAGTATTTAGAAAATCAAAAAAGGAAATTGCTCAAAAACGTTCAATAAAGATCATTAAACAAACTCGTATTTAATTTAACCTCCAGATTTTTCTAAAAGCTAGACTCTCTAAAATAAACAAGGATAAAGTCTAAGGGGTAGAGCAAGTTCGCCATAATACTAAATAATAATATGTACTAAAGATAGCTCGACGCGTTGGTTTGGTTTTAAACAAGACATTCTTGAGATAAACTTGATTATTGTAATGGTGGGAGTTGTTGTGAGGATCAGAATTTAATGTCATAGCAACGAGGTGCATGTAGTTTTATTATAATTGTCAACACTATTATTATTATCATCAGAATTAATATTATCGTAATATTTAATCTTTATAGGGCTCCTTCTATTCTAGGCTTTGTATGCTTGCCTGACTTACCCAAGTGAGATTGAATAAGGAATGAAGTAGTATTGAGCCATTTTCAATTATCGAATTTTAAAATACTTTTTTTAATTGATAACTATCCCCCTTACTCATAAAATGCTATTTAACTAATATACTGTTTAAAGGGTCACGTAAATAACGTCACTCTATTGTCATTGTCAAATAATGTGACATTATTTACGTGACCATTTTTAATCAGTATATTAGTTTAATAGCGCTTTATGAGTAAGGGGGTAAATGTTTTGGGCTCGAATTTGGGGCAGTGTGCTATAGGCGCATTATAAGTAAGAATTTCTGTACAACCGATATGTAATATCGTCGTACATTTTATAGATGCGTACCCGCGCCCAAAAAGCTTGTTCGACCTATAATTTATAGCCCAAAATGACCAATTTCCTTTACTATTCTATGGGTGCAGATATTATTTTAGTAAGAAAGTTACCGCGTTATGAGAGGGTTCATGATAAGTTGATTATGAGTATTTTGCGTGGATATTAGAAAAGAAAAAAAATATGTATAAAGTGTTTAACGGAAAGTGTTTCGAAATTTAATATGAAACGCATTAAGCAATTATTAGTATTCTCGACATTTTAAATATTTCATAAAATTTTGTAAGTTTTTGTAATTAATTAAATAATGCAATGATAATGTAATAACGTAGGAAATTATATTAACAACAAATATGTACAAAATACAATCTATATTTACAAAATATAATCTATATATAGAAAATTTCCTCAAGCCTGCCGCTGCTTCCGATTAACGACAAGGTTCCCAGAAGGCTGGCAGTGTTTCTTCTTTGGATAGCCAAGCTGACGCGTTGGCGGAAAAAGCTCCCCGCCCGCTGGTCTCCGGAGGTCTCGATCAATTTTGAAGACAAGGTGCGAGCAAAACGGCGAGCTTCTGACCCCCATGGTCCCAAGGTCTCGACCGTAGGAAATAAGTTAAATATTGTTATCTCAATGTACTTCTTAGATATTTTTACGGTACCTAATAATTTTAGTTTTTATAAGTTTATATTTTATCTTATTTATTTGCTGTGCCCTAACAGGGTTTCATGTTGTACATTACATATATTTTGTCATCTTCTATCCACATGAATGCAATAAAGTTTTGAATTTGATTTGAATTTGTATATTCATTACAGTAATCCACTTCTTGGGTACTGGAATTTATTAGAAGGTATTAGGCGCACAGATCGCGGAAGAGAAATTTTTATATTAATATTAGCAAGGGACGCAAAAATGATAATGACTCTCATCGACCGGTGACATGTTGGTTATGATTTTAATTCAATAAACTTGGATGCCATTTTTTTTATGAATTTTTGATTAATTTATTTTGAGCTGAAACTTTTTATAGTCTGTACCTGATGTAGACTTCACCCTTTAGGAAGTATAAACCCTTTTCGTGATTAATTTTGAAGTATTACCGACTTAAGACGTGTAGGTGGCTCAATTTTCTACATTTTCTTGCGTCATCATATCGTATTATTATTTGTCCATATTTTACCACACTTTATCTGGAATTCGTTACAATGAAATAGAAAAGGTATTTTATTTATTTCTCGGAATTATGCGAGTACCCCGTGGAGCTAGATCGAGTATTCCTGACAATAATATTGTATTGTATTAGTGAAGGTAACATTTAATAAATGCAAAATAATCCATTTTCTAATAATATCTAATCGTAATTTTTCCGAAAGTCAAAGTCAATTTTTTTAATAGTAATTTTGTCATAAATAATTGGATTGTTTTACATAAAACTTAAACCGACTTTAATGTTCTAAGAAGTCATCAAATCCTGATCTGATGACAATGGGACCAAACGGGAAGAGTACCCTTAAAAAAATAGATTTTTCCGAATCGGTTAATTAATGACGGAGTTAAGAGGTAACCAACATAAAATAAAAAAAAAACTACCGAATTGAGAACCTCCTCCTTTTTTTGATGTCGGTTAAAAAATAATCATATTATTTTATTTTATATGGTTTCGTTATTTGGATAGGTATATCAGAGGTAGTGAATATCTAATGCCATGACAAAAATCCTTAACTAGCTGTCCACCGCGATTTCAGTAGCCTATGTCTTTCTCCATACCATAGGCTATCTGCGTGCCAAAGATCATCGTGATCGATTGAGTATTTAAGTCTTAAAAGCGTAACAAACAAACAAACAAAGAAACACACTTTCTTTATAATATTAAGTATGGATTCAAATTTAAGATTGAACTGGAGCTTTCAGTGGTGGAAAACCACAGTGGTAAATAAAAAACAACACAATGGCCACACGCAATGCTAGTTATTTCAATATTCCAATCTTTTTAATAATTCAACAAACAGAGCATTCAATAATAAATACGATCTTGCAGGTAATTTACAAACATAATTTTGCACCTGTTTAATACATCGAGAACCTTAGAGTAAAAGAGAGTAAGTTATAAAATAAAGAAAATCTGATTTCGTTGACGTTAACGTTGTATCGTACAATTTGCAGAATGAGCCTAACCGATATCGAGATCTGCTTATTAAAACCGAGAGCTTAGGGCGGAGTCAAACTGACGTGTTGATTACATCTTACCGTACCGAAAAACTGTTCGGATTATATCAAGGGTAACCATCGGTCCTTCAGCGCTAATGAAATAATTTCACATGTAATTTAAGACTGTTTAAGACGTCAAAATTTAAATTGGATGCGCGAAAAGGGATGCTTTAAAATAATAAATTAATCGTTTCTGTGAAGGCGTGAGGCTTAAGTGACTGCGTTTGGAGTAAATGAATTTTGAGTTAAAGAGGCGGGTTTTGGACGTCTTTTTGCAGTTTGACGGTCGACAGTGTTAAAGTTATTGATGGGGGAACAATGACCACGAGTGTGTTGGTTGTTACAGTGGCGTTATTGTTATGGAAATATTGTATGAGAAAAAATAAACTGAAGGCAAAATATACGGAAAAAAAGAATTATGAAGCAATTTTTCAGGCATAAAATGTGTGAGGTATATGTGATTTGTTATTTTATTTTGGAACTAGATAACCTCAAGGTACCATAGTTTTGTTTCGAACACTAGCTAAAGCTACTCCATATAGCATCGGCTATCTGCCTGGGAAAGTCCCGTCAAAATTGGTCTAGCCGTTTCGGGATTACCTAGAACAAACAAAGATAAATTTTTAAAGTAATTTTTGTTGCTTAATCTCCGTATGTACTTTCTTATGCATTTTAATGAAAAGCTGTTATTTTGACATGCCAAATAGATACTTCGAGATTATTACAGTAAAAGGTCAAAAAATATATATAAGTAGTATAGTAGCGATAAATGCAGCGATTTATTTATTTTACTAGCTGCACCCCGCGGTTTCACCCGCGTTCCCGGGATAAAAAGTAGTCTATGTCCTTCTCCATACCATAGGCTATTTGCATGCCAAATTTCATGATGATCCGTTAAGTAGTTGAGGCGTGAAGGCGTAACAAACAAACAAACTCACTTTCGCATTTATAATATTAGTTAGGATTTCAGAAATAGTACAGAGCAGCTCGACTGGGAAAGTACCTTACAGAATACCGCAGTCAAATAACTTTATGTTGTGTTCCTGCGCGTGAGTAAACCCTTACTCACGCGCAGGAAGCTTTGGAAGGTGAGCTTTGGCACCCGCCAAAGCTCACTAGGGAGGGAGGAGGGTCTGTAACGCGTGAGTGATGCCCCCTTTTTTGCAACTGAGCATGGCTACGGTCACCGCTTACCATCAGGCGATTTACGCTTGTTTCTCAATTGTCATACCAAACAACTACATTACATCACACAAACTACATAATTTTATTACACTCGACGATGAGATTTTTTAAGCTTGCCAAATTAAACTGAATGATATACTTATTACACGTACGACATTAATAATCCATTTATGTTTTAATTACATTCATTTGACACTTACACATTGACACTGCTTTATGCGTGGCTATAATAAAATATCAGTTTAATGTTTCTTATTTCACATTCCAAAGTCCGTACCGATGTATATTCTATGATAAATGGTATGATTCTGTCTGTACTTTTTCTTTTATTGTCCTTAGAACCCTCATCGAAATGGATTCCATTATTTAATTGTAATTGGCGACGAATATTTTATGGTTTTTACATATTTTTCTCGAAGATTCGACGTTTGCGATCTGGGGGCCATGTCTGCTATTTCAAATAAAAAAAATCATTATGGGACCCATCGGTCTATGGGGTGATAAGAAAAGATACTTCTGTGAAAGTGATTAATGACCTTAATTATAACAAATTAAAGTATAAAATTATTCTATGTCATAATCACTTAAGCGTTACACATTTTTTATTTGCCTTTTATAAGCGACTGAAACCGCGTGTATAAACTAGTATGAATTAATCATAATCCCACATGTTTTATAGCGTGTATGACATTTATACGAATGTATGTGTGTATATCACAAGTGTATACTTGATTTAGATCACTGACGGACTGTCCATTGTCACCGGTTTATATTTAAAACTGAACGCGCTCCTTGAATTCTGCGCGTGCGCTCACCACATTTTTTTTCTGCTAGGGTTCGATTAATTAAATGGCAAATGAAGCAAACGATTTAAAATGTAATAAAATAAACCTATTGTTAATTTTAGTTTTTACTTTAGCGCAGCTATAAAGAGTTAGTTTATTATGATGGGGATTCTCTTAACACATCTTCTGCCAACAAAAAAGTATCTACTAGACCAATATAAAAATATGAAAATACTACCTTCTCAAAATCAAATATCAAATGATACAAGTGTTGTGACATAAAATGCATAAAGGTAAGCGAAATATTGACGACGGAATCATCAGCACTCGCTTCTAAAAAAGAAAAATTAAACTTTTCAACGTCTTGATTACCAATAATAAAATTGTATAAAAAATGAATAACATTTCCGTATCCGAATCGACAAGCAGTAACCAGTCACATTCAAACATTATCACTTTCACGAAATCGGTAATAAAATTAACATTTCGTGCATTTACGAAGCCGATGCAAGCTGAGCTTGGGCATACCATCATGTAGTTTTTGTTTATTTGATAGCGGCGCCGATGCATCGCTAGCTTCCCACTGCACGCGCGGGATTTGCACAGTCGCCTCGTGGCGCGTGCGACACGCACATTGCACTACTTAACTCAACTCGATTCCTCAGATTCCGATTAATCGATTTCGGTAGCGATTGCGGCACGGTGTAACCTCGCCCTAACGCATTCCTCGATTTCCGCATCATCAAGATTCGAAATTCAAATTGAACACGTTCCAATCTGAATATTTTCTAGGATAATTAAAAATGTCTGTTTATAAATAAATAGGTTTTATAAAAAAACTTACTCCAATTTAAAAATATTTCAGTGCCGTAAATATAGTGTTAAGCCTAGTGTACAAGGGCAAGTATTAGAATTTCAAGAAGAAGAATATAAAGTAAAACAGAACGGTTTTATTTCGAAATAAAAAATGCAGCCTTCCACTTGCTCGGCGGAGTGCATAATTTAGATATACAAGTTTTTGATTTCGGTTTCAAATCCGATCCTATTTTTCACGATCGCATTGAATTACAAATATGTCTTTATAAACGTTGGTGTTTTTATTATTGTGGACTATTTCCCGTTGAATGTTGACGGTGGGTGTTGTGTACGTGCTCTAAACAATCTAAGCTGCATTATCAAAAAATACATAAAAATGGGGTAAGTTTTTTATATATTTAACTTTTTCTATTTCATTCACAGAATGATGAACATTTTCTTTTTAATAAAAATGAGGAAATTCTATACTAATGGAAAGCTTTAACATTAATCCTGGAAAGCTTTTCTTGTATAAGGCGATTATTAGCTTAGTTAAACAATACCTACATTCGTAATGAAAATCTAAAGCGTACTTACAAATTTTAATGTTTAATTGAGGAAATCATGAGAGCTCGTCGGTAAACCGTTATTAAAAAGTTTTGTGGAATATTTATATAATCTTTTGTGTAATTGTTTTTATATAGGTATATTTACGAATATTTTTATTAAACATTAGGTAGACCTCTTCACTCAAATATTTCTATTTACAAGAGTTACAAAAGTGGAGGAGGAAATTCGACCGTAATTTTTAAAACAGATATGTTTGTAAAATCCATTTTGCACTCATTCTTAATCTCCGTGCACGCAAAAGGGATACATTTCTCTTCGTGCATATTTTTTGGTCAGTTTACCCCTTATTATTATTTGGGTTAAGTGGCTGTTTCAAGTCTTTCCAGAGCTTGTATCACTGCTACAAGACTAGATCTATTGTGATCGGCACGTTAATTAAATTTCACTGCCAAGACCTGCAGCTATAATAAACTGCACAATATTCTTGGCAGGAATGGATTTTACTTCATCTGGGTGTAACAGGTGTTTCCCCAGATGAGTATTTCGTTTAGGCATGAGTGGACAGCACTCACACAAGAGATGTAATGGTGTTTCATCTGCCTCATGGCAGAATCTGCACAACCCCAGTTTAACTAAAAACTTCACCTGCGTGTAATGCCATTAATTATGACTGGATGTTAGCGCGCTAATTTGTTAATGGCATTATTAATGTTGTTAGACTTTAGACGATAGCACAAGTCAAATGATACTGTGGCCACCCATTTAGTGCACAGTTCAGTGCATCATTTATTGCACGTTAATTGTTCCGATAATTATTTATTTCTGTTAATTGGCCCTAGCATAATAGCGAAATTCAGTTATTTCAAGAAAGAATGATAAGAAAGAGTGTTGCCAAATTTAATATCGAAATACCTAAACATTCATCTGAATTAACAGTGATGTAATATCTTCAAGTATAACGAAAATGTGTTTTTTTTTTATTGTGTAGGTATACTTACTTAGGCCTGTGTTTGACCACAATCTCATCACGGTAAGTGATGATGTGGCCGAAGGTGGTAAGCACACAAAGCCTAGAAGGAACTGGCTCTCAAGTGCAGCTGTCGGAACACACCGATAGATAGGTGCTTGGCGACAGATTTTCAACTTGAGGAGGTTCAAGCTCACTGTAAGATTCGAACCCGGGACCTTCGTGTCCGTATCCGACGTCACTACCACTGAGCCATCTTCGCCTTCAAATTCAAATAAAACTACCTACTGTAATTGTATACGTTGCATAATTATTTTACGTCAAACACGACTTTGACAAAAAGCTTGGACATGTAAAATGCATTATTCAATCGATCTAACGCTTTGTGTTTCTGACTAGATTTTTTTCTGTTCCTTTTTGCTTAAAATACTCTACATCTATGGTCAAACAATTGTATTGTTTTAGCAACAACTTAGGTTTGTCATGAGGGAGACACATTTAATTTGTTAGTAATTATTCTGCATGTCAACTCACCCCTTCTGAATTGAAGTTTTCACCGGTATTTTTTTTTTCCCTAATTTGATAAAGTGATTAATAGGGATATAAATAAGTTATCTATGGTAGAAAAACAGCCAATTTTCTTTTATAATTGTCCATGTTAGCTAGTTCCTCGATATTGTTCATGTGTAGTTTTAAAGGACGCGCCGTCCCAGCCAATTCAAATTCAAAAGTCCTTTATACAATATAGGCCCTAATATAAGAATGTCCATTCTCATTACAGCTCCTAAAGCACTGTTTAAGAGCCACAATTTCTTTTTAATTATATGCCAAGATAAAGTAACACGTGGTCCGAACATTTTATGAAGCCAGGCATTAGTTGCGTTCATTATACATTTTGATAAACTCCATTATGTGAATTACTTCAGAAAAAAACTGAAATTTCAAGATTCCGTTAAAATTTACATGAACGTCATGAATCTCGACGGAAAATGAAGGCTTTTTATGCTCAAATCTCACCAATTTTGAATTTAAAACTGTTTTTACTGTTTTCTCATTCATGGTTATTCGCTAGTCTAACAAACCAAAGTAGAGTATGGAAAAGCTTTTCAAAACATCAAATTGTGTACTATCTTTAAAATAAGGTTTACTCATTAACCCCCTTACTCATAAAACGTTATTTAACTAATATACTGTTTAAAGGGTCACGTAAATGAAGTCACTCTATTGTCATTGTCAAATAATGTGACATTATTTACGTGACCATTTAATCAGTATATTAGTTAAGGGGGCCCTTTATGGCCAACGCAGCTTCAACGCAAGAATAGCCTAAAAGCTTGTACTTTCATCCAACGTAATGTTTGACTGCGAAAAAAGAGACTGAGCCGTCGGTTATCAATCGGTACATTCTGCTGATCACTCGCGGCCGGTCCGCTAGGTCGTCATTCATGATTTCGCATATCATAAAACTTGTTCCAGGAGTATACTTCTTGCGAAAAAAAATGTAAAGTTTGTGAAACAAAGTTAGTTATTTAGAATCTCCAACACATTTGCAAGCCTGGTATCTAGACGTTTTCTTTACTTTTTCAATTTATAGGTACATTAGATATGGCCAAAGTTCAGGTAAAATTTGTGCAAAAACGCTGTTTTTCGGAAGGTTTTATTGAATTTGTTTCATACTTTTTTTATGTTTTGCCTAGATACACGGCTAAATATAGTGCACATGATACCAATTTGTTTAAAACATCTAACGAAAAATGTTTAATAACGCCATCATCAGTACAGAGCTTTTGTATGAAAAGTATGGCGGATTGATTGCTCTTAAATAGTAAATCACTGTCACCGCAAGAAAAAGTATCTAATGTTGATCTCCGTTGTGAAAACTAACCCATTACACATTTTAACAACCGGTTATAGTTAACAAAGACACAGACAGACTAACTTTCGCTTTGTTATTACCAAGTAGTAATTATAAATAATTGATATATGTATTTTCAACACACTCGCTCGTAAAGTGACATTTATTGCACTGTTTTTAGTATTTTAATGCAGCTTATTACGCATTAGTGCTTTTTAGTTTACATTACCGCAAAGTTTTATGACAGGTTTAATCCCGATTATGATAAGTTTGTACCTCACTGCAAGTGATATGTGTGTAGACCAAGCATTCTTAATTTAAACGGGTAAAATAGTTTGACAGCTCACCGCTGATTTTATTCTTAACATACCGTTACTGTAGTGGCAAAATATTCAACAAAAAGAGCAAAAAATCCCGGCAAAAGCTGGTTAAGAGTGTAGTACTTGAAAACTGCCAAAACGACTGTTATGGTTTGCAAGGAAACACTTTAATATCCAGATGTTTAAAAACATTTTAAAAGCATTTGACATCTTAAAAGGTATACCTACAATTCTGCCAAGTCATATTTGTGAAATAATTCTTCATTTCCATCAAAAAAATACGATAGAATCTCTTAAAACCACAAAATATACCTTTGCCGTCTGCAACATTTATAGTATTTCGAATGAATTGACTTACATCTTAGTGGTTTAATTAAACACTAAAGGATTAAACCCCATCTTTACCATTTCAGTTTTTTACCAGTTAAATCCATAAAATTATAAATATTCTTTGCTTTTGCATGAAAACCGTTCGCAATTCTCCATACAAATTACTATGGAGCGGATGACATTTTTTGAATTTGTATAAATTCGAATGCGCGCATAGAAATCATCCAGTGCCCTCCTCGATTCCAAAGTGGGAGCACGTCGCTTTGATGCTCGCTGAAGGTCGCCGCTGTCTTGTGTCATTGACATAAAGGTAGGTCGTGAGTGTCGTGACTGCCGAGGTAAAATAAATGAAGAAAATACATTTATTGATTTATCAAGGTAGGTACGAGATTTTATTTATGTTAGGTATTTGTACTAACTCATTCAATGTTTTTATATTTCTCATTAATTATTATCATTATAGCCCGACCGGTAATATAATGATGATATATAATTCATATTTTTATTTATTTTAAAATTATATTATGTCATAATGTTTTTTTTCAACAAAATTGCTTGAAAATTACTTATCAAGGACCAATGTGGTACCTTCGAGCTTAGAAGCTTCGAGAAGGTAGGCAACCTTATGGAACCATCATCAGATAAGCTCCATAGTGGAATAACGTATGTAAGCCGTGTTTGGACTTGTTGGAATCGTTTTGAGATGCAGTTTTAAGGGTCTGATGATGGAGTAAGAGGGTTGGCAATGGAACTCCATAGCGGACTCTTTTCAACCCCCATAATATGGGTATCAAATCAATGGGCTTGAAGAGTAGATGTGATCTACTCATAAAACATAAAACTTTTCTTAAAATTTAAAAAAGTGTTTGCAATGTTAAAATTTTGAAAAAGTGTCCGCCATTTTGAACTTTTTAGATACTGGTCCGATTGCTCTCAAAATCGATATTTGAGAGACCTTGGGGTCACAAAACAAGAATCTTTTCTCAAAATGTTGAAAAACTGTCCGCCATGTTGAACTTTTTAGATACTGGTCCGATTGCTCTCAAAATCGATATTTGAGAGACCTTGGGGTCACAAAACAAGAATCTTTTCTCAAAATGTTGAAAAAGTGTCCGCCATGTTGAACTTTTTAGATACTGGTCCGATTGATCTCAAAATCGATATTTGAGAGACCTTGGGGTCACAAAACAAGAATCTTTTTTCAAAATTTTGAAAAAGTGTCCGCCATGTTGATCTTTTTACATAGTGGTCCGATTGCTCTCAAAATCGATATTTGAGATACCTTGGGGTCACAAAACAAGAATCTTTTCTCAAAATGTTGAAAATGTGTCCGCCATGTTGAACTTTTTAGATACTAGACCGATTGCTCTCAAAATCGATATTTGAGAGACCTTGGGGTCACAAAACAAGAATCTTTTCTCAAAATGTTGAAAAACTGTCTGCCATGTTGAACTTTTTACATACTGGTCCGATTGCTCTCAAAAGCGATATTTGAGAGACCTTGGGGTCACAAAACAAGAATCTTTTTTCAAAATTTTGAAAAACTGTCCGCCATGTTGAACTTTTTAGATACTGGTCCGATTGCTCTCAAAATCGATATTTGAGAGACCTTGGGGTCACAAAACAAGAATCTTTTTTCAAAATTTTGAAAAAGTGTCCGCCATGTTGAACTTTTTAGATACTGGTCCGACTGCTCTCAAAATCGATAATTGAGAGACCTTGGGGTCACAAAACAAGAATCTTTTTTCAAAATTTTGAAAAAGTGTCCACCATGCTGAACTTTTTAGATACTGGTCCGATTGCTCTCAAAATCGATATTTGAGAGACCTTGGGGTCACAAAACAAGAATCTTTTCTCAAAATGTTGAAAAAGTGTCCGCCATGTTGAACTTTTTAGATACTGGTCCGATTGCTCTCAAAATCGATATTTGAGAGACCTTGGGGTCACAAAACAAGAATCTTTTTTCAAAATTTTGAAAAAGTGTCCGCCATGTTGAACTTTTTAGATACTGGTCCGACTGCTCTCAAAATCGATAATTGAGAGACCTTGGGGTCACAAAACAAGAATCTTTTTTCAAAATTTTGAAAAAGTGTCCACCATGCTGAACTTTTTAGATACTGGTCCGATTGCTCTCAAAATCGATATTTGAGAGACCTTGGGGTCACAAAACAAGAATCTTTTCTCAAAATGTTGAAAAAGTGTCCGCCATGTTGAATTTTTTACATACTGGTCCGATTGCTCTCCAAATCGATATTTGAGAGACCTTGGTCACAAAACAAGAATCTTTTCTCAAAATGTTGAAAAAGTGTCCGCCATGTTGAACTTTTTAGATACTGGTCCGATTACTCTCAAAATCGATATTTGAGAGACCTTGGGGTCACAAAAAAAGAATTTTTTAGATACTGGTCCGATTACTCTCAAAATCGATATTTGAGAGACCTTGGGGTCACAAAAAAAGAATCTTTTCTCAAAATGTTGAAAAAGTGTCCGCCATGTTGAATTTTTTACATACTGGTCCGATTGCTCTCCAAATCGATATTTGAGAGACCTTGGGGTCACAAAACAAGGATCTTTTCTCAAAATGTTGAAAAAGTGTCCGCCATGTTGAACTTTTTAGATACTGGTCCGATTACTCTCAAAATCGATATTTGAGAGTCATTAAGATCACAAATTGTCCGTGTGGCTCCCGGCATAGAATAGGGCCAACCCTTCCAATCCTAAGGGTGTCGTAAAAGGCGACTAAGGGGATACACCAGGGGACGGGCAGCAGCGTCCATCTGTGATACATCATCACTACTGCGATCACCAACCCGCCTGCCAAGCGTGGTGATTATGGCATTAACCCTCACATTATGAGTACACAAACACAGCCACGGCCCCCAGTCCCCGGCGGCCCCGCTATCCCGGGCTACGGTAGCGGTCACGGTAACGGCGGGGCAGGGGGTGCTAAGAGTCTCCGGCAGAGATCCGGCTACCAACAACGACGACTGGACCTGGTAACATACAATGCACGGACTCTGAGGACCGACGAGAAGCTCATTGAGCTGGAGGAAGAAGTGGACAGGTTGCGCTGGGATGTAATGGGATTATCAGAGGTCCGAAGAGAGGGGGAGGACACGATAATCCTTAAATCCGGTAACCTGTTCTACTACCGGGAGGGTGATCACCTGTCACAGGGTGGTGTCGGGTTTATCGTCCGCAAGCCCCTCATCAAGAATATAGTGCGGATAGAGAGTGTCTCACCGAGAGTCGCATACCTGATACTCAGAATTACCAAACGGTATTCGCTGAAGGTCATTCAGGTATACGCTCCGACCTCATCACACCCAGATGACGAGATAGAGACATTGTATGAGGATATCTCACGAGCCATACATTCCTCTAAAACGCACTATATGGTATTGATGGGGGACTTTAACGCGAAGCTAGGCATTAGGAATGACGATGAGCTGAGAGTGGGGCACTTTGGAATTGGGCAGAGGAACCCTAGGGGGCAACGGTTGGCCGACTTCATGGAGTTGGAGGGACTCTTTATGATGAACTCCTTCTTCAAAAAGCGGCCACACAGGAAATGGACCTGGAGTAGCCCCGATGGATCCACCAAAAATGAGATAGACTTTATCTTGACGACAAAGCGGCAAATCTTCAGTGATGTTTCTGTGATCAACAGGGTTAAGACGGGAAGCGATCACCGATTAGTAAGAGGCACACTGAACCTGAACATCCAGGTGGAGAGATGTCGTCTGGTAAAGTCTACGCTCCGACCCCAATCTGCATATATCCAGGACCCTGACAGCTTTCAGCTCGAACTTCATAATCGCTTTCAATGCCTGGATAATTGCGTGACGGTGGACGATACAAACAACAGGCTCGTGGAAACTGTCCATGCGGTAGGATCTAAGTTCTTTAAGACCCGCCGCACGAATAGAACCCAAAAACTCTCGGATGAAACTCTCAAACTCATGAAGCGACGACGTGAAATGAAGTTGCAGTCTTCAGCTGATACAGCCGAATACCGGCAGCTAAATAGGCAGGTCTCAAACGCAATGCGACACGATTTGCGCCTCTTTAATACATCATGTATCGAAGAGGCAATAAAGCAGAACAAAGGTTCCAAAGTGTTCGCAAGAGACTTGTCTATTGGTCAAAGTCAACTGACCAAGCTGAAGACCGACACCGGCAACATCATCACGTCAAAGCTGGAGATCTTGAGAGAGATCGAGAAGTTTTATGGACAGCTGTACACCTCGTCACAGAAACCAGATCCAATTCCGGTTAGTGACGCAAGAGCCAAGTTGACCCGACACTACACCGAAGATATCCCGGACGTCAGCCTATACGAGATTAGTATGGCTCTGAAACAGCTTAAAAACAACAAGGCGGCGGGTGAAGACGGAATAACAACAGAGCTCCTGAAAGCGGGTGGAAAACCGATACTTGTAGTCCTTCAGAAGCTTTTTAATTCCGTCATACACGAAGGTACAACGCCGGAAGTATGGAGTGGAAGCTTGGTGGTGCTCTTCTTCAAGAAAGGCGATAAGGCCCTATTGAAGAACTACCGCCCGATATCCCTCCTAAGCCACGTTTATAAGCTGTTTTCGAGAGTCATTACGAATCGTCTCGCACGTAGGTTTGACGACTTCCAGCCTCCCGAACAAGCCGGTTTCCGTAAAGGCTTCAGTACCATAGACCACATACATACACTCCGCCAGATTATACAGAAGACTGAGGAGTATAATCGGCCATTATGCCTGGCGTATGTGGACTATGAGAAAGCCTTCGATTCAGTCGAGACATGGGCGGTGTTACAGAGTCTACAGCGATGCCAAATTGACTATCGCTATATCGAAGTGTTGAAGTGTTTGTACAGCAAAGCCACCATGTCGATCCGGGTCCAGGACGAGAGTACGAAACCAATTCAGTTACAGAAGGGTGTAAGACAGGGTGACGTAATTTCCCCGAAACTCTTCACCACTGTAATGGAGGACGTATTCAAGCTCTTGGACTGGAAGGGATATGGCATCAACATCAATGGCGAACACATCACTCACCTTCGATTTGCCGACGATATAGTCATAATGGCGGAATCGCTAGAAGCTTTGAACATCATGCTCAATGACCTCAACAGAGTTTCCCAACAGGTAGGCCTCAAGATGAATATGGACAAGACAAAAATTATGTCTAATGTTCATATTCCGCCAATGCCGGTGATTATTGGGAATACTGCTCTCGAAGTTGTAGACGAGTATGTTTACCTAGGACAAATTGTCCAACTAGGTAGGTCCAACTTTGACAAAGAGGTCAACCGAAGAATCCAACTCGGCTGGGCAGCGTTCGGGAAGCTACGGCATATCTTCACGTCCAGAATACCTCAGAGTCTGAAGACAAAGGTCTTCAATCAGTGCGTGTTGCCAGTGATGACATACGGGACAGAGACGTGGTCTTTTACTGCTGGCCGCATAAATAAGCTCAAAGTCACTCAGCGAGCTATGGAACGAGCTATGCTCGGAATTTCTCTACGAGACATGGTCCGAAACGAGGACATTCGTAGGAGAACAAAAATTACCGATATAGCTCGTAGAGTTAGTAAACTGAAGTGGCAATGGGCAGGCCACATCGCTCGGCGAACCGATAACCGATGGGGTAGGAAGGTTCTCGAGTGGCGACCACGTACTGGAAAGCGCCGTGTGGGACGACCACCCACCAGATGGACCGATGACTTGGTCAGAGTCGCTGGGCACCGTTGGATGCAAGCGGCCCAAAACCGTTCCAAGTGGAAGTTAATGGGAGAGGCCTATGTTCAGCAGTGGACATCCTTAGGCTGATATGATGATGATGAAGATCACAAAACAAGAATCTTTTCTCAAAATGTTGAAAAAGTGTCCGCCATGTTGAGTTTTGTAGATACTGATCCGATTGCTCTCAAAATCGATATTTGAGAGACCTTGGGGTCACAAAACAAGAATCTTTTCTCAAAATGTTGAAAAACTGTACGCCATGTTGATCTTTTTAGATACTGGTCCGATTACTCTCAAAATCGATATTTGAGAGACCTTGGGGTCACAAAAAAAGAATCTTTTTTCAAAATGTTGAAAAACTGTCCGCCATGTTGAACTTTTTAGATAGTGGTCCGATTGCTCTAAAAATCGATATTTGAGAGTCATTAAGATCACAAAACAAGAATCTTTTCTCAAAATGTTGAAAAAGTGTCCGCCATGTTGAGTTTTTTAGATACTGATCCGATTGCTCTCAAAATCGATATTTGAGAGACCTTGGGGTCACAAAACAAGAATCTTTTCTCAAAATGTTGAAAAACTGTACGCCATGTTGATCTTTTTAGATACTGGTCCGATTGCTCTCAAAATCGATATTTGAGTAACCTTGGGGTCACAAAACAAGAATCTTTTCTCAAAATTTTGAAAAAGTTACCGCCATTTTGAACTTTTTAGATACTGGTCCGACTGCTCTCAAAATCGATATTTGAGAGACATTGAGATCACAAAACAAGAATCTTTTCTCAAAATGTTGAAAAAGTATCCGCCATGTTGAACTTTTTAGATAGTGGTCCGATTGTCTCAAAATCGATATTTGAGAGTCATTGAGATCACAAAACAAGAATCTTTTCTCAAAATGTTGAAAAAGTGTCCGCCATGTTGAGTTTTTTAGATACTGGTCCGATTGACCTCATAATCGATATTTGAGAGACCTTGGGGTCACAAAACAAGAATCTTTTCTCAAAATGTTGAAAAACTGTCCGCCATGTTGAACTTTTTAGATACTGGTCCGATTGCTCTCAAAATCGATATTTGAGATCACAATACAAGAATCTTTTCTCAAAATGTTGAAAAAGTATCCGCCATGTTGAATTTTTTAGATACTGGTCCGATTGCTCTCAAAATCGATATTTGAGAGACCATGGGAGTCACAAATCTTCATGAATCACAAAACATGAAATTTTTCAAAAATAAAAAAAATATGCGCCATATTGGAACTATTTAGTTAGACATTTTTTTACGGGCGGGCCGTATGCTTGTTTGCCACCTAAGTGGTATAAAAAATAAAAAAAGTTCAATATGGTGGACACTTGCTTAAAGTTTGGCAAAAGATTCATATTTTGTGATCCCAAGGTGTCTCAAAAATACATTTTGGGAGCAATAAGACCAGTAACCAAATAGTTCAACATGACGGTTTTTTTTTATTTTGGTTGAAAAATTCTTTTTTTGTGATCCCAAATTCACATACCAATTTTGGGAGCGATCGAACTAGTATCTAAAAAGTTTAAAATGGCGGATACTTTTTCAACATTTTGAGAAAAGATTCATGTTTTGTGAACCCAAGGTCCCTCAAATATAAATTTTGAGAGCATTCGGACCAGTTACTAAATAGTTCATTAAGGCAGACACTTTTTAAAAATTTTGAGAAAAGCACTTCAAAAAAAAGTCCTGTCATTGTAACATTTGTAACTGATGTCAATCAACCTTAAATATATCTTTTTAAAATTTTAAGTTACTTTTGTCGTGTAGGTGCAAACGGCCGACCGAGCTGAGACACGCACACGCACAGAACAGTTAAGTACTTAAGTAAGTGGCATGAAAAAATAATGATCATTGAGCGGTGACGTTGGTTATGATTTTAATTCATTTAACTTGGAAGCAAACATTTTGTTATGAATATTTGAGTAATTTATTTTTATTAAACTTTTTATAGAGTCTATACCTGATGTAGTCTTCGTTCACCCCTTTCAGATAGGTAATACCCATTCCGATATACGTTATATAGTCGCCACAATTCCAACAACATCAAACACGGCTAGGATACGTTGCTACGCTATAGAGATGCAGAGTCCATCATCAGACCCTGAAAATCATATATGGTCAAAGTCAATCTCACGACAATTCCAACAATTCCAAAGACGGCTAGGATACGTTGCTCCGTTATGGAATTCCAGTGTCCACCCTCCTACTCCATCAGCAGACCCTAAAAATCATATATGGTCAAAGTTCATCTCACGAAAATTCCAACAACACCAAACACGCCTGGGCTACGTTGCTCCGCTATGGAGTTCCAGTGTCCACCCTCCTACTCCATCATCAGACCCTAAAAACCATATATGGTCAAAGTTCATCTCACGACAATCCCAACAACCCCAAACACGGCTAGGATACGTTGTTCCGTTATGGATTTCCAGTGTCCACCCTCCTACTCCATCATCAGACCCTAACAACTATATATGGTCAAAGTTCATCTCACGACAATCCCAACAACCCCAAACACGGCTAAGATACGTTGCTCCGTTATGGAGTTCTAGTGTCCATCTTCCTACTCCATCATCAGACCCTAAAACCATATATGATCAAAGTTCATCTCACGACAATTCCAACAACCCCAAACAAGGTTGGGAATGTTGGGATACATTGTTCCGCTATAGAGTTCGAGTGCCAAGCCTCCTACTCCATCATCAGACCCTGAAAATCATATATGGTCAAAGTTCATCTCACGACAATTCCAACAACCCCAAAGACGGCTAGGATACGTTGCCCCGTTATGGAGTTCCAGTGTCCACCCTTCTACTCCATCATCAGACCCTGAAAACCCTATATGGTCAAAGTTCATCTCACGAAAACTCTAACAACCCCATACACGGCTAGGATACACTATTCCGCTATAGAGTTCTAGTGCCCACCCTCCTACTCCATCATCAGACCCTGAAAATCATATATGGTCAAAGTTCATCTCACGACAATTCCAATAACCCCAAAGACGGCTAGGATACGTTGCCCCGCTATGGAGTTCCAGTGTCCACCCTTCTACTCCATCAGCCGACCCTAAAAACCATATATGGTCAAAGTTTATCTCACGACAATTCCAACAACACCAAACATGGCTGGGATACGTTGCTCCGCTATGGAGTTCCAGTGTCCACCCTCCTACTCCATCATCAGACCCTAAAATCCATATATGGTCAAAGTTCATCTCAAGGCAATCCCAACAACCCCAAACACGGCTAAGATGCGTTGCTCCGTAATGGAGTTTTAGTGTCCATCTTCCTACTGCATCATCAGACCCTACAACCCTATATGATCAAAGTTCATCTCACGACAATTCCAACAAACCAAAACACGGCTAGGATACGTTGCTTCGTTATGGAGTTCCAGTGCCCACCCTCCTACTCCATCATCAGACCCTGAAAACCATATATGGCCAAAGTTCATCTTACGACAATTCCAACAAACCCAAACATGGCTGGGATAAGTTGCTCCGTTATGGAGTTCCAGTGCCCACCCTCCTACTCCATCATCAGACCCTGAAAACCATATATGGTCAAAGTTTATCTCACGACAATTCCAACAAACCCAAACATGGCTACGGCTACGTCTCTAATTCAAAATATTTGAAATAATAAAACATGAATAAATATTTCTCGACGAATTGTTGAAATTACACAGTGAGTGCCATGGAACGACAATAATTTTACCTTTCTCAACGACTTGATCACTTCATGCGGTAGGCGACGTTGCCAGCCAGCTTGCGCACGAGCTGACAATATCGCGAGCGCGAAAATACCAACGTGTCCGCACGCAAAATTATTGATTTTTTTTCAAAACTTTTTCAAGTACCCCCCGTTTTTCAATGAAATTCCATGAAGGCCTTGACTGCAATGAGTTTACATATTTTTGACTATAATGTTGAATACATATTTATGATATTTTGATTGTTCACATATTTATGATATTTTGATTGTTCACATATTTATGATTTGATACATGGATATATATTATTGAACTTGTTATTTACATACATAATTGTCCAACAGTGTATACTTATTTTTGAACCTTTCCCGTTTAGTGTTCCCATATCTGTGATAATGTGAATGGCTACTTTTTATGATGCTTGGTGGTGTATACTTATTTTTGTCCTCGACTGTACCTATGTACATTGTACCTGTGCGAAGCCGGGGCGGATCACTCGCTAGTACGGTTTACGATGCCAGCCCAGCTGTGCGTGCATCAGCCATTAAGCCACAACTTTTAGGCCATTTTCTCTTTTTATATACCTATATGGATTTAGGTAAGTAAAGGTAAAGTAGTTAAGATTAATATACAATTAACAAAGAAATATTCTCATTAATGAAAAATATCAAGAATGATCCGGTACTGCTTACATAATTAGCACGAATTACGCGAACACTGTGGCTCTAACCTTATCTTTTGCCAATATTGCCATCTCTTTTACCACGGATACTCGCAAACTACGGGGCGGCGAGTGAACAGCTAATACATTGCGCTGTTTCTGCAACATGCTTTCTAGTCTCACAGGCGCGAACTAGCACTGTATAAATAATTATTCTATTGCGCCGTAAATCATAGTTGTCTGTCTCAAAGCAATGTGTAATATAACTGAGAGACGCATCTGTGTGGACAGAATTTGTCGATGTGTGAGCTCGATGAGAAGTTCCCACGCTCAGGGACTACCCCCTTAAAATAAGACCCGACTTAATTATTAAGGAGTGGGGATCTATAGGTACTTTTAACCCCACGCAACGCGATAGTGAAGCCGCAATAGCGATAATTCCTGTCATGTAACACTTACACGTGTTTTCATTGAGGTAGGGTGAAGATAGCTTTAAATATTAACCCTCTTTAGCTGACTTTGAAATATAAGGCCTTTGGCGTCGTCCTAATCGGCGACGATCGTACGATCAAATGATGCGTTTTCGTCGACGATCGCGCTAATGTTCCTGTGCTCGCTCGATGACTTGCGAGCTTCAATTAGGACACTCTAAAGCGTTTTGTATATTTAATCTCGTCGTGCGACGAAATCGCATCGTTTGATCGTACAGTGCGGCAGCCGAGAGAATGAGTTTTTGACACCTGTTTTAATATTGGGCTATTCTCGGAAACGGCTACTCCTATTGCGATGGGACTTCATTTTCCTGTTGAAAATTGAGAAATCGCGGGGTGAGGTTGAAATATTCAAAAAAATATTTCAAAAACTCTTGATAGTTTCGCCTCCGCTCCACTAAGGTATAGAGTCACCTAAATGTATTCTTAAGAATTTGGCTGACTATTCGAATATTTTGACTTCAAAATTTCTGAACTCTCGCCACTCATTGTCAGGTCATTCAACCATAAATCATTACGAAGCTAGGATAATATTTACCTACTCCTTATTATAGACTTGAAGTAGGGTCTTCAGGAATAGAGCACGTGGGTTTCCTCTATTTCGACTACACTTAATTATTATTTATTTGTGCAACAATACTCAACGCAGAGCACGTTTGTTTTCGTGCAGCTTTCATAACAATGAACTATATTTAAATAACACTAATTTGCAACTATATTCAAATAATTATATAAATTGACTGATGGAAAAGGGATCACATAATATTTTGTTTATTTTTTTGGTCTTTTTATCGATGTTGTGGCATTTTTTTATTATTATACTTAAATAATAATTGGAAGAAGTATAAAATGTTGAAAACTTACTCAATTCTCATGGTTGTGGCATAGGACAAATCCCCATTTATTAACCGACTTAAAAAAACCGGCCAAGTGCGAGTCAGACTCGCGCACCGAGGGTTCCGTACAAACCTGTAGGTATATAAGTAAATGGTAGTATAGACCTGAGTATTTGATATTAATTTCAATTAATGACGTAAAAAAAACTACTTACTAGATCTCGTTCAAACCAATTTTCGGTGGAAGTTTGCACCGTAATGTACATCATATATTTTTTATAGATTTATCATTCTCTTATTTTAGAAGTTACAGGGGGGGGGACACACATTTTACCACTTTGGAAGTGTCTCTCGCGCAAACTATTCAGTTTAGAAAAAAATGATATTAGAAACCTCAATATCATTTTTGAAGACCTATCCATAGACACCCCACACTTATGGGTTTGATGAAAAAAAAAATTTTGAGTTTCAGTTCTATGTATGGGGAACACCCAAAATGTATTGTTTTTTTTCTATTTTTTGTGAAAATCTTAATGCGGTTCACAGAATACATCTACTTACCAAGTTTCAACATTATAGTTCCTATAGTTTCGGAAATAAATGGCTGTGACATACGGACGGACAGACAGACAGACAGACAGACAGACAGACAGACAGACATGACGAATCTATAAGGGTTCCGTTTTTTGCCATTTGGCTACGGAACCCTAAAAAGGAGGAGGTTCTCGATTGTTTGTTACCTCATAACTCCGTCATTTATGAACCGATTTGGAAAATTCTTTTTTTGTCTGGAATTTGATTACTTATTCGTGTACTTTGAAGTCGGTTTAAGTTTTTTGTAAAACAGTCCAATTGTCTTAATTTAAATTTGGTAAATAAGTTATAGTATAAGTGAAAAGTAGTAGTATTAGTTATTTTATTATTTTTATAAACCCCAACATCGGAATACGAAGGGTGTTGGAACGGAATATTTAGTGACCGCTATACTTTATTGCCTAATTTAAAAAAAAATATTCTACGTTACTTCTTAACATTATTATCAATCATTATTTCATAGAATAAAACTGCTCAAAATAGTTTGTACAGATAATAATATCCCTAATTTGAATTTGATTATGTTTAAACCATTTAAAAGCGGTCTCAATACCAATTTCCACGTAATATCAAAACAAACGTTGGTGGCGATTAAAGGATTGTGATACATCCTGCGCAGGAGACGCCTCTGATTGTATGCGGCGTCCTGTTTATGATATAGATCTTTTAGTCATTGGTTCAACAAGATTTAGGGGGATTTTGGTTTTCAGGAGAGATCAACATTTTGTTATTTATTGTTATCCTTTAAAGTTCTGAATCTATAGGGGATATTCCATAATGTAGTCTGATACTTGGTATTTTTTTTTACTTTCATTTCTGTAATTTGGTAACCAACCTAAGACAGTGCTATCTATCATTGCGTCTTTAATCTGTGCTATCATTATCACAATCTTACAGTGGTCAGTGATAAATCATCGATATATTATATCTGTGTAATTGTTATATTTTCTATATAAATAATATTTAGTCTAAACTTGTCAATAGTTACAGTGATAACAAATTGTATGTAAAGTAGTTTCCTTTAGTTTAATTTTTACTTTCTAAGGCAGACTTAAGTAAGTCATGCTCACTTTGAGGCCTTTGCTTGCGGCGGCGTCGTGTGACGGGTCGCTCACTTACCTCCAATATGGCGAGGAGGGCGATGGCTACCACACGCGTCATACTTGTGAACAGGTGCTGCTTGTGGGGGCTGGTCTGCTTAAGTTTACTATTTATTTACTTATTAAATATTAATTCAGACTACTTTGTAGTTTTGTGGTCGCGCTGGAGCACGCAATTTTTGTCAGTGCGATTAGAATGTAAATATTATGTAATAAATCTAAGCTTGTTTTGAAAAGATCAATTGCTGAGTTTATCGCGGCTCTTCTCAGCAAATGCAACCTTCCGAACCGGTATTAGAGTATTAGAGTCAGACTTTTCATAAGTGCCTGCGAAGGTCTATTTGAATAAATGATTTTGAATTTTGAATATGGTCGGAGGTGGTAAGCCCACAAAACCTACAAAACCTAGAAGGGAACTGGCTCTTAAGTACCGCTGCACGAACATACTAATAGGTAGGTACTTGGCGACAGATTTTCTCCTTGAGTGAGCAGCCGGGTACTAAAAAGTACCCTATCACCGTTCTATGGTTTCCTCATGATGTTTTTCTTAACGTATTAATAAAGCAAGCAAGCTTAATCGAAACTACTGTTAATGACTAATTCAAAATTTAAGGAAATGCTCTGTGAATCAGATATCTCATTGTACACTCTGCGACATTTATCCGTGCATTGGAAGCCCCGACATGCGACATGTCGTGCGATGTTGCCGTTCTTATCACACGACATCACGTAAGTCTGGCAACGTCGTATTCAAATATCTTTGAATTAGCTTGACTGTATTTACAAGTCTCATTCATATTTTCCAATGTAATAAAATTGTATAGATCAATTTAATGTACCTATAGCAAATTAATTATTATTTCATGTAACACCTGTTCATGTATTATTTTAATACCATCTACATTAAAAAGGAATGTTGACATTAACTATATTTGGGTTTGTAAAAAGTATTTTGCAATTTATCTTTTGTTCTTTTCATATGAATCCTTTTTAAAAATAACTATTACAACATTTTAATATCTTGTATTTCGGTGACAAATTAATTATTAATATTATAAACGTTATTTAAAGGTTATTATTAAAAACAAAACACATAAAATTAATTTTATAACAAACTTTCACCAAGCTCTTAATGTCGCATGATTCTTAATCTTATGCATAATGAACTAAATTTTCCTTTGAAACATCAAAGCTTTTTACAAAAAAAAAACTGACATGGCGACACAATCCGCAAATCTGAAAATATCCTCCAAAATCAACAAGCAAAAGCGTACAACTGAAAACGCTGCGATTGTGTCTCGTTGGCAAAAACCTTCCAACTATAAATAAAACAGTCTGCCTGTACGTCTGTCCGCCACGCTTTTGTATTTCTGTCTGTGTTTTGATGTATTTTACTTTATGTCGTCAGATTTGGATTCGTCTGCGAATGTATAATTAACTTCCAAGGTTTAACGCGGCTTAGTTCCTACTGAATGGATGTGCGACGTCTGGTGTTCGTATTATATATATATTGGATGTCTATATCAAGTATCAGTTAGGATTATAGTCCAAATCGATTTTCTAATGAAAATAATATAACTCAACAAATATTTTTTACATCGACTGTACTTTCAGTTTTTAAGATATTAGTTTCCTACTTCTACGCCAATTATATGAGTAAATATTAACTCCATAATATTTTCCTAGATATCTTCATTTAAATATTATATTATTAAGGTACTGTATGTACCTACTTAACTTAACCTAATTAACAACAGGTAGAGTTCGATTCCCCTCCAGGACACATATTTGTTTTGAGTCTGAGTGTATATATCCTAGGACATACTTCTTTACACATCAGAAGGATGGAGTGTAAAGAATGAACCAGGATATTTTCTAAAATTCGTCTTTCAATTGTTAAAAAGATTATTTAAAACAGTTAATTACCTATGGACCGTAAATTCATCTCGATAAATACTTCAAAGTGTACAGTGACAGTTTCGTTCACGTTGTTCTCCATTTTGTAAAATGTGTTTTTTTTATTTATCACTTTGAAGATTTATGCACTGAGTACCGCCCGTCCCCACTTCACTCAATGTCACTTTGGGGACGTTTGGAGTATAATGGGCGTGGATACTGAATGTATTTTGGGGATGGACACCCAAGTTTCACTTTTCTATTTATTTTAGATGTCTATGAAAATGTTTATATGGTTTATTCTATTTTCGTTCACTATTTTATTTAAAAATGATTTATTTTATTAAAAACGAACACCTGCACGCATTAGTTATGCATTTTTTTTTATTGCCTGTAGGCATGGGTTTAACCCATGGGTTATTTGGAATTAGTTTCACAGAAAAAAAATGTCTGCGTTTACATTTTTTTTCTGTGAAATTTAGGCTACATTTGTTTCACACGCAATTAAAATATATACTAAAAACTTCACATGCAAAGAATTTATTAATATTTACAACACAATAACTATGTAAAGATTTATAGTGTTACGCTGTTATATGAAACAATGAGCTGTTGCGGTGAGACCAGGCAAATTTATGGTCATTTGAGCTTATTGAGCCTACTTACGTGGCCCTTTGGTATTTTAAACAAAAACGCAGGCAATTTAACGTGGTCATTTAATACTCTTTTATAAAGAAAGTCGTGTTAAAGTTTAAACGATATATTTTTACTACAGCCTGTATATAAGTTGTGGCTTCTGTGGTCAAGTTTGTTTTAATTTTGTGTTTGATTTTTTCATACTTCCTAAAGCCTAATAATAAATTACATTGAGATTTTGCGAGAGGTAGAGCGTAGCGTTTATTCGCTCAAAGGGCAGCTCGACTGGGGAAGTACCTCCACCTTACAGAATACCGCAGCCAAATAAATTGATGATGTGTAAAGTTGTGTTCCTGCGCGTAAGTAAGGTCGCCAGAGCTCATAGGGGAGGGGGAAAGGTCGGTAACGCGTGCAAGCGTCCATATGGCTACGGTAACCGCTTACCATCAGGCGGGCCGTATGCTTGTTTCGAGATATATTGTTATTAGAATGTATTATATTAGATTAGTAAAATTTACCGAAAATACTGAAAAAGAGACGAATATACCTGAAACAGCTATTTGGCTACCTATAGTTAGGTATTTAACATATACCTAACTATAGGTAGGAACAATGGAACCGACCGTCCCTACAATGTGGGTAGGTTTTGTTTGACACAATTTACTAAGTTGAAAATGTGACGTCATAATTTAATAAAAATACCCAAAAAATCTCGGCACGTTTCAATAACACTCCGAGTTACTTAACCTCAAAATCCATTTAAAATTCGACAACAATGCTATAATCGATTTAAATCATTCGCCCCCTATCGTATAATCAGTATAGCAACTGTATAATCGATTTATAACAAGTGACAGGTCTATTTTGTAACTTCCTGTCTCAAAGCTTTGATGCTGTTAAACTGTTCTGATGATTGATTGATTGCATTGTTCCAATTGTTTGCAACAAAATGGAACTTTTATTTGGGATGGCGTTGTAGTATTCGTAAAAGCTCTAAGGTTTTTCGTATTTCCTGCGTTAGTTTGTCAAGCCAAGACGCATCACCTTTTTGTCTACTATCAAAAACTAAGTTTATGATGTCGTCGAATATGGAGTCTAGAAATAACTGGAAATACATCTACAGCTCCCCTAGACAAGATGGTTGTCAACAATCGTCATCGTTGGTAAACGATCAACCTTTGTATGGGATTCAAATCGAAATATCACGTGATTTTCTTACGTCAATCTCATATAAAGATTGATAGTTTACTAAGGATAACGATTGTCCAAAACCATCTTGTCTAGGGTGACTGGACTAAATAAAAGCAACTCTCGCCATCGACACTATTGAAACCAGAATTGTTTCGAACTGTGCGGTCTCAAAGGAGCTTCCTTCCGCGTACGCTCAGATTGTGGAATGAGCTCCCATGCCGTGGTTTTCCCGATGGAGTACAGCATGGGGTTCTTCAAAAAGGGTATGAGGAGATTTCTACAGGGTCTGCAACGCGCGAGTGACACCCGTTGCAAGTGTCCATAGGCTACGGTAACAGCAAAGGGGTCTCTATGTTTGAGGGTGCCCACCATGTGGATACGTACTTCAAAAGAATACCACTCTATGCATTGGTTTCATAATTAGTCATAAGTTCATTTCGCGATCTAAACCATAACCTCTGACATCACGTTCACTGTCCATCATGTCCTCAAAAATGTTGATTGAAACTTTATTTTCCATTCAGTTGATTTCGGTAGTGCTAACATGGAATAAGCAATAGTGCTATCGTTCAGAAACCGACTTCCACATTTCAAGTCTTCCTAATAAAAACTATATAATAAATAGGCCAAATTTAAAGACACCTCTCTTTCTATTCTATAGTTCTATTATTCATTCCCCTCAGGACCCTTGATTGATCGGGAGTTGCCATCTACGTGATAACCCTTAGGTTATTTGGTAGAGTCGGTTGGTACCTTAACCTTAACTTAACCCTAAAATACTTTGTCTCCTACAGAAAGCTGAGCATCTTCACAGCGCGTCTGGCAACGTTGCTGGTCCTCCACGCAGCTGGAGCCGGCTTCGCATCACCAACGGTTCTCGTCACCAGACCGGAATCCAGAGTTGTTGTGGAATGGCTTCCTACTGATAACCAGACGGTCTTTAGGCTGGCTGAAGGAGAGAGTAGAAGGTATGATAATCTTCGTTAGTTTTAATTAGAATGTTAATTAAGGTTGACTTCATCAGCTTTGATCATCATAAGTACTTTCCAAGGACCAGAGCTGAATAAATTAAAGCCAACTTTCACTCGTTCGGACCATAGTCAAACAGAAAATAAGTTTTTGTTAAAAATGACATTTTTAGTACAAGTTTTTTTGTGACGTAGGTACTTTTTGCTGGCTGCACTAACTTGCATTGTCATCCAATATATCAAGTCAATCCGACCACTGGAAGTGCAAATTCGACATGCAAGATTTGACCCGAACTTACGTAGTATTTATCTACTCTGAGCCCGAACATACATAAATTGCTTAGTAATAAAAAACTAGTAATAAAGTCGTGTTTTGAAACAAAGATATATATGCAAACGAGGGCGAGCGCGACAGACAGTGTTAGCGGACGTGCATAAGTTTCGGAATTTACTCATCATTTTCTCGAAAAACTTAAAATATCGTTCGACTGTACTTACTTTTGGCATTTGTAATGCTCACGCATAACCAGGAGACTTCATGGCGGAATATTACGATTTTTTTACCTAAATAAAAGTAGGTATAATACATTTCAGGCGAAGGGACCAAACCTATAAATGCAATGGATAACCTAGTAATAAATTCTTAATTGAAAAATTATAAAACATAAGCAGCTTGTCCACAAATAGAGAACAAGGCAAAACATGATCCCTTCTAACATGACTCGGTTAGAGTAGATTCATGAATTTTAATATACAATATTAAATTACGACAAAACCGCACAGTGTTGCAGGGTCGAAAGCCAAACTGTCTTTGCCAACACTACTACCAAGTCAAGTGTTCAGAGACCTTTTTTTTTAAGTACATAGGACCACTTCGGTACTATCGGTACCCTATATAGAATATAAAAAAAAATATAGCATCATCATCATCAGCGACATCAGCCTATAATGTCCCACTGCTGAGCACAGGCCTCCTTTCATTTTGGCCGAAAGGGAATGGGCAGATACTCCACCACGCGTGCCCACTGAGTCCGTGGAGGTAGGCTAGTGGTCAACCTTCTGTTGGAGTTATCAAGCCACCTAGAAGGCCTCTAACTAGCTTAACGACATCATCTATTATTACCATAATTTTTCTCTGATAATATTAATTATAACATAAGCCTTTCTCGTCCCACAAAGTTATAATTGTGACAAGGGATGGGCATTTTTAACTGTGCATTTGTATACCAATCCCCTGACAACTGTCAAACTGTAAAATTTGTAGGATAAACTGAATGGTGCGTCCATGCTACGCGAAGCGAGCACGAGCCGAGGCTCGAACGAACAGGATTCGTTCGTTGCTAGCGATTTCAAGCGTGGACGTACTTAACGAGCCTTCAACGAGCCTACAACGAGCGCGATGCAAATCCCTGTGTTCGTGAAAAAACTGACAATCGGGCGGAGCGCTATCGAGCACGCTACGAATGCTCGTTCGAGGCTCGCAAGCCCGTCCACGCTACGCGAATCGTGCTCGCAGTGTGCACCATTATGGTGCGTCCATGCTTGGCGAACCGAGCACGAGCCGAGCCTCGAACGAGCACGATTCACGTAGCGTGGACGGGCTGGCGAGCCTCGAACGCGCGCGATTGTCAGTTTTTTCACGTACAAAGGGATTCGCATCGTGCTCGTTGTGGGCTCGTTCGTGCCTCGGCTCGTGCTCAATTCGCGTAGCATGGACGCACCATTATATTGAGTTGCGAAAATGTAAATTCAGTTACAAATTCCTCTTTACTTGTTTCAGTCTGGAATTAAATACATCTTCAATACTACAAGCAGTCGTTTTCATAACAATCAGCCCGTGTACGAATGATTTCCACTGGGCACTGCATTATGGAAAAACAGGCAGTATTAACGGTTCGTAATCATTTGCGTCCCTTTATGTATCTTAAACAAGCTCTCCAGTTACCTATTTAATAATTGAATAATGATTTTAATGTTGTTTTCAGGTCATTTAAGTCTGAAAGAAGAAAGTAGTAGCAGGGAAATGACGACGCTGTCGTTATTAGTATCACGACATGACCGATATGTTTTACAGGTATTTTACAAGCTTTATTTAGTGACTGTGTGTTCCCGGTTTCTGATTGAGTTGAATTTTTGCATGCTTATGTATTTACGGACAACAATGCAATATTATTATGACATAGAGCTGATCTGAATCAACAGAGGAACGGTTGGTGGCCATGGGAAATCTACGCAATCTCATCGAGTTTGGACTCGTTTGATTCGTCTTGATCTAGTTCTAGAGTCTGATGATTAAGTTGATTAACTATAAAAAAAAAAATATATAACTCTTGTTTCTTTTCAAAACGTCTATGGATATCAATATGAAAAAAATGTGTCCTAAATGACTGACCTATCAAAGGACAGCCTAAGCCGCTAGATTCTGAAAATTTTAATGTAGGCACCCACCAAGCCTAAGAGTGTAAATTAAGGGGATGGGGAGAAAAACTATAATTATTAATACTTACTGTGTTATCTTCATCCAGCTATCATCAACAAGAGGCGGTGCAGCAGTGGTGAGTGTCCGCGGGGAGGCGACGAGACAGGTGCGCATGCGGCTCCGAGTCAGATCCCGACGGAGGCTCGCTGCTAATTGGGAGCCCAGGTAATTACCGAAACTTTTATTATTGTTTTATACTATTAGGAAGGAAGAGTTATCGTTATTTCGCGGCTTGACTGGGGAAGTACCTCCATTTATACATAGAATCATCATCAACATCAGCCTATAATGTCCCACTTTTGAGCACAGGCCTCCTTTCACAAATGATGCGTGCTAATGCGAATTGGTGGAGATAGGCAAGTGGTCAAACAGTTAGTTTTCAAACCGCCTAGTAGGCTTCCAACTACCTTGACGACAATCACAAACGCTCGAGTTGAAAATACCACTAGGCGGTCAACCATCCAGGTACCGGCCTCACCGGTGGTAGCACACTTCGTATACGTAGAAAAAAAATGTAGAAGAAATAACTTAATGTCATATTTCTGCGCGTAACTCATCAAGGACGGGAAGGGTCGATAACGCGTGAGTAATGCCCCGGGGCGCCTCGATTATTGTAGTCGTCCATATGGTTACCGCATGCTAACCGCATACCTCTAATAGCACGTACCTACAAAGCAAAATGTTCAAGCAAGATGGCACAAGAAAGAGCCAAAAGCTATTACCTACTACAAGCTATAGTATCACACGAGTACAGCCTTCAACCAATTCAATTAATATTTCAACTGTTTAGTACCTTTCCACCAACGACGACTGCTTTTACCATCAATTAAAACTATAAAACATACTTTCCCATCATAAACCCATAAATAATGTAGGCTTATAAAACAGCTTACTCAGCATTTGGTGTTCAATAGATCACAATCTTCTCTCGCTTCGCTTTAAATCACCTGTACCCGGTGACACTTCGAAATATCTCAATAAAAACCAGTCAGTGCTGTGTACCGCTAGCAGGGATCAGCCAGATAGTATGGAACATTTCTAATGTGAATAGTGTACCTACGTATTTCTAAAGTTTTAAGAACCTACATAGCATCTTTGTTCTTTAATTCGAAAAATTAAGATTTATATAATAAAATTTCAACAATTTAATTATTTCAATATGAGACCTATATATTTTGGAACTTTAAAAGAACACTGTGAATTAGGTATATAAATTATTTGGTACAAAAACAGACGTAGTAATTTTTACAAAAACTTGACAAAACATTTTTATTTTTCAACCTATCAAATACGCCTTACAACACAAAAAATTGCACTACTACGAAAAAATTCGCCACGTAGAAACAATGCAACGCAACCTGAAAACAATTGAGTATCTAATCATTAGAAACTCATATTATATGGTGTTGCCTTAACTTTCGCGAAACATAAATCTGTTCTGCCAATGTTCGTCACAAGAACACATACGTATGGATGAATTTATGATACAGCACCATATACGGTGGTAAATAACACTGCGTAAGGCCCCATACACGTTAGCGGTTTATTAAATTAAAAACTTAATAACTTAACGGACTTTTAAAAGTCGGCGGCTTTATTGAATTATTTAATTGCAACGGGATATCTTGGAATGGTATCTAAGACTGAATGCGGCTTATAAATAATGAAGGTAGAATGCAGCTTAGCGGATATTATGGGCATTTATCGACATCGATAAAAAGGTTCTCCGTTTGATCAGATTATTATTTGTGAAATAGTATTTTTATAGTTTCTGCTCACCTATATACACCGGGTCGTCTTACCAAGTGGAAAATAAAACCTTCTTGCCAGTGGCTCAAGATCGTTAATTGGAATCTATGAAATGAAAATCTTTCGCGACAGACCTTTTTGGAAACTGTTCCGAAGCAGTTTCTTTCTAGGTTTTTTGCCCTTGTAAATTTTGCCTCATTTAATACGATGAGATTATGTAACAAAAGTATATTCATTTTTATAATTATTATACTAGATATTTTCAGGTTTTCATGATATAACTGCCCCTATACGAGTGAATTTCTTTTTTTAATTAAATGTATATATATAGAGACGTAGTTTTCCTCTTTCTCACGCTGAAAGAAGGGATGATAAGGTCCACGCTTACCCATCAGGAAAAAGATAAGAGAAGCAGGCAAACAGAACCGGATTAGTCCATTAATATTCCAATTTTTTTTTTCGAATCGGGGTTTCTTAATCCAGTTGCTTTCCCTGTAATTTCAATCAAAACCGGCTCTTAATAAAAAAATATTATATATATAAAATTCATAGTCCTGACTGACTGATATATCAACGCACAGCCTAAACCACTGGTCATAGAGACATGAAATTTAGAAAATTTATTCTTTGTGAAGAGTAGGTATCCACTAAGAAAGGGTTTTTCGAAATTCCACCCCTAAGTGAGTAAAATAGGGGATGAAAGTTTGTATGAAAGTCCGTCAGTTCCGAACTTAGGAACATAAAATTTTGTGTTTAGGCTGAAGATTGAAAATTAATTTATGCGTGTATCAGCGTTTTTAATAATTCCACCCTCGAAGCAGGATGAAGTTATTTTGTTTTGTTTTATTGTTGTAGAAAAAAAAAACATTTGTTTCCTGCAGGGCACGCAGGCGAAGCCGCGGGCAGAAGCTAGTACTTTATAAAGTGCGTTTTCAAACGAAATTGGAGTAGTAGTTAGTTGGATTGGTAGTATTGTAGTAATACTAAAGATATATAATTATCCATCATGATTATTGGTTTTATCGCCGTCCTGTAGGTATAATTGTTAAATAATTTAATTTGCGGACCGGTTTTGTTCCCCAGTCCCTTATACCTAGTATATTCTAGCCTTCTGCTGTTTGCATTCAAAACTTTTACTCTTAATAATAAGTGTAACTTAAGATTATTTTAATAATTTATCATGTTATAAATATTACGTATAGGGATCTCATTCTGCCAGTTAACCTTTTCACACAGACCAAAATAAAATTGCCCCTGGCAATTTTTATCCCGGAAACGCAGGTGAAACCGCAGGGGCAACTAGTATCATGAATAAATGCTCATCCAATGTACACGTAGCATTAAGTTGTAAAGTCTAATACAAGCGAACAACTTTCTGCAATTCGAATCCGTGTTGTTTACTTGTCCGGGGCCTAGTGCGTATAAGGTGAGTAATTTCTTAACCTGTATGGTCCCATTTCATGTTTACTACAAGAACATAAATATGAAAAATTATGTTCCATAATCAAGTTACTAAGAATTTTGTGCGTGCAAAAATATGCGCTATTGCGTCCTAGTTTGTGGCGTCAATTGCATGAGCCAGATTTTGTTTACACACTTATCTATACAGCACATAAAGTGTCTGTTTGTAATGTCAAAATTACAGCCTTTTACTAAATGCATTATGAAGGTAAAGTAGGAAAGTGCAAGGTAAAAAAAAGGTTTCTGTGTCTGTCTGTTCTGGCTAATCTCCGAAACGGATGGACCGATTTTGACAAGACTTTCACTGGTAGATAGCTGATGTTATAAAGAGTGACTTAGGCTATGAAGACATTTTTCGAAGAAATAGGGGTATGCGCAAAAAAATCCGTAGGTACCTGTAAAAGGTTATATATGCAAGTTAAACTACTGGCAACCGAGTGGTACTTTATTCAAAATGTAAAAAGTAAAAATGTCTGTCTTATTTTCTACCGCATGACATGTGTATCAAATTATTTTATATTATATCGTATAATACCTGATTTAACTGCGTTTACTTTGTATTGGGGATAAATCCCCTCCAGAGGTTATGGGCAACATAAAAATAGAATTGCTGAATGGGCAAAACTATGAAACTTGGAAAATTCAAGTACAAGCTTTACTTGTCAAAAATCAGGTATGGAAATACGTAAACGGTACCATTAAAAGGCCAACATCTAATGAGGCAGCGGAGACCTGGTCAGATAAGGACGAAATGGCAAAGGCTGACCTTATCATGGCGATGAATCCAGGTGAGTTGAAACATACTCGTGGGTGCGTGACGTCGCACGAAATTTGGATGAAGTTAGAAAGCGTATATGCTTCTAAAGGTCCCGTGAGGAAGGCAAATTTACTTAAAAAATTGATATTGAGCCGTATGAAAGAGACTGATGATGTGAAAAGACATCTTGGAGATTTCTTTGAAGCCGCAAATATCCTAAGCGATATGGGTGTTACGATACACGAGGACATGCTGTCAATTTTGCTACTATATAGCCTTCCGGAAAACTATGAGAATTTTAGATGCGCAATGGAAAGCAGAGATGAGTTACCGAATATAGAGATACTCAAGATTAAAATATTAGAAAAAGGTAATATTTTGAAATCAGATGAAACTAAGAAGGTAGAAGGAGCAATGTATGCAAAACATCAAGGACCAAAAAGGAACCAACCGACTCAGGTTCAAAAGGCACGACCGAGCAAAATTTACAAATGCTTCAAATGTCATAAACTAGGACATAAAGCTTCAGAATGCAGAACGAAGCGTGACAATCCTGAATCCAGATGTGCAAAAGAAATAAAGAACGAGGAGGACAGTAATTTTGATATTCTTTTTAATTGTAATTCTAATTTTACAAATATTTGTGAATCTATGAAAAATAACTGGATCCTCGATAGTGGCTCTACATCACATTTATGTAATGATAGAGATAAATTTACTAATAATTTCTGTGCTTTTCAGGATAAGTTGAATCTAGCGTCAAATCTGTCGACTGATGTGAAGGGCAAGGGTGATGTAAGGTTGTCAGCATCAGGCAAAAGGCGAATAACTTTTGGAAATACTTTGTATGTACCAGATCTTCGTAGTAATTTGTTATCTGTGGCCAAAATTACTAATAATGGGTATGAAGTAACTTTTACTAAAGATAAAGCCTATATAAATGATGAGGTAGGTAAAACCGTGATGACAGCTGAACGTATTGGGAATCTTTATCATGTTAGGGACTTGAATGAACAGGTCAATATAGCTTACAATTCAGTTGATATCCGTACGTGGCATGAACGTATGGGACATTTAAATGGTAGAGATCTCTCAAAATTACTAAACCATTGTGGTCATAACATAAAAGAGATAGATTTACGTGTTTTAGATAATTGCGATATATGTTCTAAGGGCAAAATGAGTTCATTACCATTTTCAAGGTCGAACGGTCCGTGTAATGAAATATTAAGAATTGTACATTCAGATGTGGTAGGTCCGATGAAAACAGCATCAATGGGTGGTGCGAAATATTTTGTTACTTTCATTGACGACAGTTCTCGATGGTGTGAAGTTTATTTATTAGGGAAGAAAAGTGCAGTGTTCAGTGCATTTAAGGCGTATAAAAATTTCGCAGAAAAGTTTACTGGGAAGAAAATTAAATTTTTTCAGAGTGACAACGGTGGCGAATATTGTAACTATGAATTCGATGAATTCCTACAGAGTGAAGGTATTCAAAGAAGACTGACTATCCCTCATACACCTCAAATGAATGGCGTTAGTGAACGTATGAACAGAACTTTGCAGGAAATGGCAAGATGCATGTTATTATCCTCTGGTTTGTCTTTAGGCTTTTGGGCGGACGCTGTTGTGACCGCATGCTATGTGCGCAACCGATGTCCAACTAGCAGCTTAAAAGGTGATATTCCGTTCGAGAAATGGACTAGAAATATTGTAGACCTTAATAATATGGTTAGCTTTGGAACTAAGTCATATGTATTAGATAAGACACCAGGAAAGGGTAAGTTTGATGCACGTGCCAAAGAAGGAATATTCGTAGGATACCCTAGATCAACCAAAGGATATCGTATATGGATACCTAATGAACATAGAGTAATAGAAGCACGAGATTTCAAAATTTCATTTCAAATATTTCGCTCACTTCCCTCCAATATGGCGAGGAGGGCGATGGCTGCCACACGCGTCATACTTGTGAACAGGTGCTGCTTGTGGGGGCTGGTCTGCTTAAGTTTGCTATTGATTTACTTATTAAATATTTATTCAGTCTATCTTGTAATTTTGCCGCCGCGCCGGGGCACGCAATTGTTTTCAGTGCGATTAGAATGTAAATATTATGTAATGAATCTAAGCCTGTTTTGAAAAGAGTAATTGCTGAGTTTATTGCCGGCTCTTCTCAGCAAATGCAACCTTCCGAACCGGTATTAGAGTATTAGAGTCAGACTTTTCATAAGTGCCTGCGAAGGTCTATTTGAATAAATGATTTTGAATTTGAATTTTGAAGATGTTAAATTCCAAAAAGAAGAAAATATATCAAGTGATCAGAAGAACATTCGAATAGAGCCAGAAAATATTTTTCAACCAAGAGTCGAGAATACACAATCAAAGGAAGGACCAAATGTTCAAGAAGTCGAGTTTGAGATGGATAATGAAATTATTCTGCGACAACCTACAGACGATGTCGACCATACTGATGAAGGCGAACACTCGGGAGGAGGAGAGCATTCGGGTACTGGCGAGTGTTCTATTAGAGGGGAAGGTTTAGGTTTTAATATAAACCCAAATGATGTCGAGCAAACTCAAGAACGAGAAGATCAACAAGTGATGTTGAAACGAGCTCCTGGAAGACCCAAGCTTGTCAAAGGGAATCGTGGGCGTCCTAGAAAGGTGTATAATATGGTTGAAGAAGGAAACCATTCTAAAGAAAATGAAGAATATTTTTCTGCAATTGCTGAAATATCCCTCGAAGAAGCGCTATCAAGCGATGAACACAAGGAATGGCGAGAGGCAATCTTTTCTGAAGTAAGAAGTTTAGTTAAGAATGATACTTGGGATATTGTGAAAAGACCTAAAAATAGAGACATTGTAGGCTGTCGATATGTACTAACGACCAAGTTTAATTTTGATAAAACATTCAAGAAAAAGGCTCGTTTAGTTGCAAAAGGTTTTAGTCAACGGTATGGGATTGATTATCACCGAACGTATGCCCCAGTAGCAAGACTAGAAACAGTTAGATTGTTGATGGCACTTGCTGGAGAGCTGAATCTACAAATTCATCAGCTGGATATCAATACAGCATACTTAAATGGCCGACTTGATGAAGAAGTTTATATGCAGGTACCAAAGGTACTGAAAGATAGTCTTAATATGCTTATTCAAAGAGAAGATAAACAATCAATAGTTGCGAAGCGTGCTAGGCAAATGATATTAGATATCAATGCTGGAGGAGATGCTTGTCTTTTGAAGCGATCTCTTTATGGTTTAAAACAGGCAGGGCGGCAGTGGTATTTGAGATTGGATGAGAAATTACGAAGTATGAATTTATTGCCTACTATAAACGAACCATGTTTATATTTTCAGCGAAGGGGAGATGACACTATTCTGATTGTTATTATATATGTTGATGATATATTAGTGACGTCCCAGAATATCAAGTGGATAGAGATATTTAAGAAGGATTTAGCTGAAGAATTTGAGCTTAAAGATTTTGGTCCGGCTAAATACTGTTTAGGTATCGAAATTGAGAAAAAGGACGGAGTTATAAGTCTATCACAGCAGAAGTATATTAAAGATGCAATAAAGAAGTATGGTATGGAAGAGTGCAAGACTGTATCCACTCCATTCGAAGTTGGGTTGAAGTTTGCAAAACCGAAGGAAGAAAGCCTAGATGATATAAATCAAGAACGATGGCCATATCGTGAATTGATAGGTACGTTAATGTATTTGAGCGTAGGTACGAGACCTGACATAAGCAATACAATTTCAAAATTGGCTCAATTTGTGACTTGTCCTACTCACATTCATTGGATATCGGCAAAAAGGGTTCTTCGATATTTAAAGAAAACAATTGACTATCGTTTGACTTTTAAAAAGGGTGGTCATTCGTTGATAGGCTATTCAGATGCGGATTGGGGGAATTGTCTATTAGATAGACGATCGTATTCTGGCTATGTTTTTATTTTAGGAGGAGCAGCTATTACATGGAGATCTCAGAAGCAGCGAACAGTAGCTACGTCTTCTACTGAAGCTGAATATATTAGTACTAGTGAGGCAATGAAAGAAGCTCTCTACCTAAGTAGTTTGTTAAAGGAGATAGGTTGTTTACAGTTATCTAAAACAACTGTCTATGCTGACAATCAGGGGGCGATCTATCTTGCTAAAGATCCCGTTTATCATGCTCGTAGTAAACATATAGACATAAAGTTTCATTTTATCAGGGACGTACTCAGGGATAATGTCATAGAGTTAAAGCATGTGCCGACAGATTTGATGCTGGCTGACGTTTTAACGAAAGCATTACCTGTGGGTAAACATAATAAGTTTATTAATGGTTTGGGGCTTCAGTAGTTAATTGAGGGGGCGTGTAAAAGGTTATATATGCAAGTTAAACTACTGGCAACCGAGTGGTACTTTATTCAAAATGTAAAAAGTAAAAATGTCTGTCTTATTTTCTACCGCATGACATGTGTATCAAATTATTTTATATTATATCGTATAATACCTGATTTAACTGCGTTTACTTTGTATTGGGGATAAATCCCCTCCAGAGTACCTACGGTTGAAAATGCGGAGGTCAGCTGGTCTTCCATAATCCTCCTAACTAATATTATAATTGTGAAAGCGAGTTTGTTTGTCTGTTTGTTAACTCTTGACGCCGCAACGGCAAAACCAAATTTTGAAGAAATTTGGCATACGGGTAGATCACCTTTTATCCCTGTTTTTTTAAATACCAGGATACGAACCGCCTGATGGTAAACGGTTACCCTAGCCATATGGACGCTTGCAACACACAAAGCATCGCTCACGCGTTACCGACCATTCCCCTCTCCCCAATGAGCTCTGGCGATCTTACTCACGCGCTGGAACACGACATAAAGTTATTTGGCTGCGGTATTCTATAAGGTGGAGGCACTGCCCCAGTCGAGCTGCTCTTTGAGTGAATAAACGCTGTGCTCATCATCATCAGCCTATAATGTCCCACTGCTGAGCACAGGCATCCTTTCACAAATGAGGTATAAAGGGACTGGGCGATACTCCACCACGCGTGCCCACTGCGCATTGGTGGAATTAGGCTAGTGGTCAACCTACTGTTGGAATTTTTCAAGCCGCCTAGGAGGTATCCAACTAGCTTAACGACTATCACTATTAAGTGATAACCGGGACCAACGGCTTTACGTACCTTCCGTAGCACGGAAACGCTCGATTTGATATACCACAAGGCGGTCACGCATCCAGGTGACCACGACAAACGTAGCTTAACTTTGGCGATCGTTTAAGAACGGCTATAAGAGCGCTTCTACCTCTCTTAAATGCCTAAAAATAGATCCTTTGGGAAAATGGGTAAAAAAGTAGGGCGGAAACTAGTATAGTACAGTCGAGGACATAAATATGTATACACTTTTTGAAATTCAAAAGCGATTTTCTCGCATTTTTAACATTCAAGTGTTAAAATATTACAAAATTCATAATAGTATATGTTAGAAGATTCTGCCTGCATAATATCTCATAATTTCAATCAGTAGTTTTAGAGGAAACCGTTGTTGAATTTTACTAAGTGTATACATTTTTATGTCCTCGACTGTACATAATGGAGAATAAGACAATAATCACGTATAAAGTACTCATCAAAATCGCACATTACACTTTAGCCGAGGTGACATTGACCTTATATATAACAGCTGTTTATTGTTTTTATCTGCTGCTAACTGTATAACAAACTAGGCACTATACCTTTTACTTCTTAATTGTGTTCTGTACTACATTCCTACCGATTATACAGAACTCGGTATGCCCTTCATTCGATCGGCTATGGCATTACAATGATCAATTTTGCAACAATGTATAACTATCCGACATTCCGTTGTTTTTAATTGTATAAGACCGTGGATCAATGTTCAGCAAGTGTACCAACATTCCAATGTATTGTAATGCTCATCTGTATTGTTTATGATGCATGATTATTGTTGCAAGTCAATTATTTTTTATTGGCTTTCCTTCCCGGTTAGGTTCGATTGCTCGGATATCATTGGATTTCTCGGTATGTTTCTTGTTATATCTACTAAGTTGTATGCCCCCTCCTTGATTTTTGAAATTCCTTCTGTACATTTTTAAGAACGTCAAACGTTTTAGAAGTAAATCGATTATAGAAAAAAAAATGTGGCACTAGAATGAAACTGGTTAGCAATAGATTTGCAACAGAAAGGCACCCTCCTTTCAAACGCCAAAGAGACCAACGAATCGTTCAAATGAGATATCACAATCCTTATGAACACTTTGCAAGAGAAAGAGATCCAAACACAACTTAGACGTGAGTCAAGAAAAAAACGAGTAAGAGGCTATAGGGTCCCGGGTACTTTGATATGAAATAATTTGACGTAGTTCCTGAAAAACGTTCCAAACCACAAACAGGCGTTTATTACATTATAAACTATAATTTGATGATAACAAAACATATACATAACATATTTCCACTGAAATGCATACTGTTAAGCTTATATTAATAGTTTACTATTGCATCCAAGAGATACATCATTTTGTAACATTTAATGGATATGTCACCGTATTTAACTCCTTTGTTTGTTTTCTAACTCTATGAATACAGAACGAACTACCACCAAGACTGACCAATCAGGGACGGTTCATAATATGACGATTTGACAACGTTAGATTATAAACTATCGAAAATGAATACGTTATATTGTAAGCAGTGAACGTGACGGGTTCATAAATGAAACTGCTTCTCTTTAAATCCACAATTTCTCATATGCTACAGTTCACAATATATCGGGGAGTTTATAATCTCGCTAGGTAGATTATAAACTAACATCATCATCATCATCAGCCTATAATGTCCCACTGCTGAGAACAGGCCTCCTTTCACAAATAAGGGTTAAAGGGACTGGGCGATACTCCACCACGCGTGCCCACTGCGGATTGGTGGAGGTAGGCTAGTGGTCAACCTACTGTTGGAATTTTTAAAGCCGCCTAGGAGGCATCCAAATAGCTTAACGACTATCACAATTAAGTGATAACCGGGACCAACGACTTTACGTGCCTTCCGAAGCACGGTAACGCTCGTTTTGAAATACCACTAGGCGGTCACCCATCCAGGTACCGACCACGACAGACGTAGCTTAACTTTGCCGATCAATTAAGAACGGCTAATCATGCTACGCCACGAGCGCTTCAGATTATAAACTAACGGTTTTCACAAAAATACGGTGACGGATATATCTCATTGTAATCGACTGTATATACAAGATCTTTACAAAAATACATTTCAAGTCGTAAAAACAATTTTCATGGATTGAAAATATAATAGCATAGAAGCAGAAAATGGGTTTATTATAATTCTAATAGCATAATTATGTACTCTGAATGCAGGCCTTCAAGAAAAGGAACTTCAAAATAATACTATACTACATTACACGTACAAAACATACAATTGAATTCCAACTACAGGCCATAAAATCTTTAATATCTGTTATTGAAACGTGTACACTACATATTGGGCCAATATAACACTAGAATTACGCTATGTTACGGCCATTTTCCTTTATAAAACTTATAAATCGAAGCAATTTGCCATTTCTTCTTATGTTTATTTTATTTTATACCAATTTAAGCCTTCCCCATTAAAAGAGTACGTGCTACTAAAGATGGCACATGCGTAAATAGAATAAAGAGTCCGTAAAGGCAAGCTTCATTCCTCAGCTTTTTATTTCTGCTGTCGAGAGCAATTCAACGAATTCTCTATCTTAAAACGAGAATTTAAAGTATATTTTCCTTTGTAACTGCGGCGTGAAATTAAATATTAAATTACAACTTAACGTGTTTATAATTAGGTCCCATTTTGATTGATAAGGGTGGAATAATTTGTTAATGTGACATAAGTTGTAGGTATTAATCTTAGATAGAGTGATTCGTATAAGGGACATTGCGAAACGAGCTGTTAATTAACGAAGAGACGATGTATATTATTCCTTTTTTTGTTTCAAGTGTAATTATTTGAATACCATCGCATGGTCATGGTACTGAGTGGTTATAACTTAACCATTTAGATAGCTGGACACCACTTTGGTTTTATTCTATAAGCACTCGTTAAATCAAACGTATTTATCTTACTCATCAATTTACGAATATATTTTTTTATAAAAAAAATACTGTTTATATACATGTAATTTTGTGTAACGGAGTTATCAAAGTCAGTCATTTATTCAATTTAGGCCCCAGAAAGGCACTTATGAAGGTCACATTTACTGAAGTTACCACCGGTTCGGAACTCGGCCTTCAACTGAGAAGAATCCGACAAGAAACTCAGCAAGGTTACATTTTTAAATATTTTTTGGACAATCTGACTATGTTTGGCTTTTTTACTGGTATTCTCTGCAAAAACTTGATTTTTATATGAAACTAGTTGCGCCTTGCGGTTTCACCTGTGTGCTCAAGGGAACCTACTAAGAAAGTTTCTTAAATTTCCAATTTTCTACGCAACTTTCTTAATATATCTTAATATTTTTTCCGTAATATCCTTCCCCAGAGTACCTATAAGAAAAGTAAAATTTTCTAATTAAGTATTCTTAAGTTTAAAAAAAAAGATGGATGAAATCGTTAAATTCGTGCTCAAGTTATGGCGTGCGTGACCAAGAGAAATAGGGATAAATTTTTATATATAGAGATTATGTAGGACTTGGAGCATAGGATTGACGTGTTTTTTTACATAAAGATAATTAATAAAGGCTACTTTTTATTCCGGCTATGCGGGCGGAACCGCGGGTTGTAAGCCAGTAAATTTCCATTCCAATACAGTTTAAAAGCTGAGAGAATGCTCGATACCATTCAAAATAAAACTCCAGAATACGCCCCCTCGTTCGCTAGTAAACAACTTTTTCACGACTATCCAGTATCTATTGATGTTTCGAACTCATCCTACCATTAATGTAATTCAATAACATTTTTCAAAACGTTTCACTTCGCCTTATGTAGGCACCTATAGTCCGTGCGCAGGTTAATTGCCACTGATAAATGTGCCGAGGAATGTGACATTTTTACATTGGCAATTGAATTAAAAGCGGCCAAGTACGAGTCGGACTCGCCCATGAAGGGTTCCGTAGCCGCAAATAACATATTAATAAAAGTGCTTGTAGTTCGTTGTAACTTTGATCGATGTTTTAATAATAGTGTATTTTTTTTAAATTAAGTCGTATTAAAAAAACTACTTACTAGATCTCGTTCAAACCAATTTTCGGTGGAAGTTTGCATGGTAATGTACAACATATATTTTTTTATTTTTATCTTTCTCTTATTTTAGAAGTTACAGGGGGAGGGGCACACATTTTACCACTTTGGAAGTGTTTCTCGCGCAAACTGTTCAGTTTAGAAAAAAATTATATTAGAAACCTCAATAAAATTTTTGAAAACCTATCCATACGTTTTGGGTATCTATATACCCAAAACGTATGGGTTTGATGAAAAAAAGAAAAAAGTGGCTGACATACGGACGGACAGACAGACAGACATGACGAATCCACAAGGGTTCCGTTTTTTGCCATTTGGCTACGGAAACCTAAAAACGCACCGTGGGTAACATATGATGCACCATAATAACATAAATAAATTAAAAACTATAACCCAACTACCCAAAAGCTAAAAACATTACTACATATTAAAACATTAAAAATATTACTGAGAATGGACCAAAATTTCATTCAATGACAAAGTTCGTTAATCACCGCCTTTAGCCTAACTCACGACTCTGGACCATCAAAGAAAAGTTGCTTGCCTATCGGTTTTCTACAGGATATAATTTTGGATAGTAGGAGCAGGTAATTCAAAAAATTCAAAATTCAAAATCATTTATTCAAATAGACCTTCGCAGGCACTTATGAAAAGTCTGACTCTAATACTCTAATACCGGTTCGGAAGGTTGCATTTGCTGAGAAGAGCCGGCAATAAACTCAGCAATTACTCTTTTCAAAACAAGCTTAGATTAATTACATAATATTTACATTCTAATCGCATTGAAAACAATTGCGTGCCCCGGCGCGGCGGCAAAATTACAAAGAAGACTGAATAAATATTTAATAAGTACGTAAATAGCAAACTTAAGCAGACCAGCCCCCACAAGCAGCACCAAGCGTTTTGTAGTATAACCTATAGTATAGTAGATTTCATCATCTCCATTCTTTCTGAATCTCGACCATCGAGACGCTAGGCGGCGGTACCTCATAGCCACCTCCAGATTTAATGGAGAATTGCTTGAGCATGCAGGAGCTCGAGTAGAGTTTCATTGGTTGCTGCTACTCTATCGGAAAGCGATAAAGACCATTATAATTAATTAAACGTGAAATTGGAAAAATCTACAGTTTTCAGTTCTAACTGATCCGACTCTACTTGTCAGACTGTGGAATGAGCTCCCCGCCGTGCTTTTCCCAATGGAGTACAGCATGGGGTTCTTCAAAAGGGGTGTGAAGAGATTTCTGCAGGGTCGGCAACGCGCGCGTGATACCCCTGGTGTTGCAAGCGTCCATAGGCTACGGTAACCGCTTACCATCAGGCGGGCCGTATGCTTGTTTGCCACCTAAGTGGTATAAAAAAAAAAAAAAAAGATTCCTTATTTGATTCTTTATAGGCGAGTTTACTTGTTGGAAAGTAGTTATCTTTCTGTTAAATGCCCACGCACGTCGTATGGTTTTTGTTGGCATATCGGTGAAGTCCCAATTTGGTTTGTAAGTAAAATCAAACTTTTAGAAGATGACAAAACATATTTCCCTTCCAGTCCAATAGACCCACAAGATACCACATACTGCGTGGTAGCATCACACAGGAAGAACTACACATCTCTCTGTGCAGCCCAATTTGACATCAAAGTCGCCCGTTTGGAGAACAAGTCCAAATACTTGCAAGGCAATGACACCCGAGGGGTTTCAACGGAGGTTGACAATAAAATCGAAACGGAATCGGAAACTTTCAGCATTTATGAAGGAAACTTCAAAAGTGTTTACAGGAAAAAGAAATTCGGTAAGTGGATTTTATAGGTGCAACGGTTTCGAAGAAGATTCAAATGCAGATAAGGCATCATACTTTAAAAAAAATGTGTAGTCCATGTAACAAGAGATTATCTTGCTCCAGCGTTCATCATATAAAAATATGTTATATTTGATTCACAGTTTAAGTGTATTTCGAATCGGTGGTAAATTCAACTGTATGATAAGTGCCTTACCAGGGCCTAAACTGAATATATGACTTATTGATTTTGATACCATGGACGGAAGTCACGAGCTCAGAAATTGCATTCCTTTTTGTTTCATTGTAGGACTTGAAATAGCATACATTATATAAATATTTGTTTCACAGGTCGAAGTACCAGGGTCACTGATGAGGATCCAGTAATCGCTTGTGTTGGAGACAGGACCCATCATTTGATAGAAAATTTGGATCCGAGCAGAGTAAGTGGCTATGTATACATAGATCTACGATGCACATACAAGATAATTTGAGGTCGTTAGTGAACCAGTTACATTCATCACTTTAATGATTTTTGATTCCTATTAAATTTTTATTTCAAGTACCGTTAAGTACAAGGCAAGTGCCATAACTTTCATTGAACCAAAATCTTTGAATTCCAGACTTATTTTGTCAGCATATTTGGAGTAGCCAAAGATCGTCGATCAGGGTCCTTACTGGCGACTGGTAGTGTTAAACCACGTACATCGACTGCCAAGCGACTTCGAGAAAATGTGCCCAAAAAGATCGATGTCAGAGGGAGAAGCGTTTATTATTTTAAAGTGAGTATTCTCATAAGGCCATAGATAACAAGAAACTATATTAAAATAATGAAAAATACAGTCATCATGTCTCTCTCTGATATAAACCAGAAATTAATGATGGTGGTGTAACTAAGTAAATCCTTGAATTAATAAATTTACAGGCTACAGTTGGGTCTGGAGGAGGACTCTGGCTGATGGTGTCAACGTGTGGTGGTGCAGTAGATGTCGAAGTATTAGTGAGAGGGAAGAGATTGCATCTGGAGAAGAATATTGGTAAGTTAGTCTATTATTCAGTATAATTTTATTGAAAACATAACATGAAGTCAAAATAATTTAGAGATATTACGAAACATGGACAAGTTCTCATAGAATTGCATTTGCTTCTTTCCAAAGATTTCTTTCTAAAGATATTTCACAGAATATTGAGCTTACATCATTTAAATTTTAGAACCCCATTCCAAGTTCTTCGTACCAGCTCCAATACCCTCATCATCTGTTCAAGAGACAAGTGATGAAAGCTCCATAATGTTTGAATCAAGCTCAGAAGAAACAAGGATGAGATACGTCATCAAAATTGTGCCCAGCAGATGGGATAGGGACGGTACTGTTAATATTGAGGTAATTCCGTTTTTTATATCCCTTTGGTACAGAAGCTTCTAATGAACCTAATAAAATACATGCCTGCAACATCAAAGATGTCGCTCTTGCGTTGCTAATCCTGCAAAAATATTTTCACATCCTTCTGAACCGAATGCTGATGATAATCTAAGTTTAAATCCAACTAATTTTGTCTCAATAGCTGCTTTTAGTTAATAATATTCTATGTCTGTCGAATAAGCGAATATTGGAATGAATGGAATTCTGGAATACTATATATTTTATACGTAATCATAATGTATCTATTTCTCAGCTGACACCATCAACAACTAGATGGGGTGTCAACTCTCCTGAACTAATGGGTGATGGATCGATTGTTAGGGAGTTAAGACCTCAAAGATCCTGCAGATCAGTCGACATTGCCTTCCTGCCAGCCACACATAATGCTACTGATGTTATACGGTAAGAATTTTTAACCTTAAGAATAATATTAGGTATCCCAGAAATTCTTTGACTACTTAGTCTTCTACACTTTTGGGCTTTTTAATATCTATAGAACATAAAAAAATAACATCAACTGTTGAATACATTTCTTCGGTGGGATATAAACTATTATTTTCTTCTATTATCACAGATATTGCATCACAGCTCGTGAAATCATAAACGGTGAATACACCTGTTCTTATTGGAGAAGATCTTCAGCGAAGGCACAGTGCATCAATAACCTGCAGCGAACCACGTATGTATTCATTTATCATCATCCTATAATGTCTCACTGCTGAGCACAGGCCTCCTTTCACGTTAATGGTGGAAGGGAATGGGCAGATACTCCACCACGCGAGCCTACTGCGGATCGGTGGAGGTAGGCTAGTGGCCAACCTGCTGCTGGAGTTTTCAAGCCGCCTAGGATGTATTCGTTGCCATTCGTAAAACATGATCCTTCCATTTTCAGCAGCGATTCTTTTAAATGGTGTATTTTCGAATTCTAAGTTACGTTCGTCATGCTGACCTTACCTACTAACACAAAGTATCCATTTAGTATATATAGCTATGATATTTACTGTCTATAACAGCATCCAAGTATGTACAATATCCTGAACAATTGGTTAAATGAAAAAAATATTAAGCTTTTCGATTATAATCTTTGCATTGCCATGTAAGCGATGAAGATCTAGTAGAAAAGGAAGGTTTACACTAACGTGTATGAATGTGTCTTAAGACTAAAGCCTAGTTTACAGTTGATGCTTCACCTGATTCCATGATACCTATATACATATGTGGACATGAAGGCCTGTGTGTGCAGACTCTCACTTTAAAATACATTCACAAATTACAGACTGGGGATAGGAAGATCATACCCACGAGTTGAAACAGGATTCTTTATACCGGGGTAACATTCGATCTCTAGATAGAGGAGATAGTTGTTAATGAATAGCATACATATTTTTACTGATCATATTTTTCCAGGTCAAAGGCGATTGTACAGAAAATAAGTGGACTAAAACCTGGAAGGAAGTACGTGATTCATGTGACAGCCGGATGTAATAAGGGAAGCCCTGTGCCGTATAACGTTTTATATGTGGACACAAACGCTTCGTGCAAAGAGGAATAATATTAAAGTGTTCATAAGACAGGTTTTTAATTTTATGTTTATATCGGGTTGTTCATGTCCATAAAAATGGTCTGTATCATAATATATTTTGGGTTCATAATAGAATATCAGAAAAAAACAGTATGAAACTATTTTGACTTAACTAAGCCTTAATAAGAGTTATAGTACTGTTAACTTGAGTCGCAATGATCAGGCCTCACTCTTCATATCGATCTGCAAGTCAATATTTCAATGGCCACTATTGGCAAGTAAATTCAATTGAACAACTTGGCCCGTTATGGTTATATGCTAAGGCATTTTATATTATGAGTTTTAAAATTAATTTAAACACGTCCGTTACTGACGAGGATGGAGTTTTCTTTACGTAACGCACCTATAGGTGCACTTCTTGCAAATATTAATTGCTATAGAGCAACAGTATTAATAGATTTAAAGATGTTGTGAATTGATGAAGTTTTCGAAAGTAAAAGTCACAATACAAGCTTTTTATTGATAAATTTTAACTTAACATAATCGGTACCTAATGGGAAAAAAATCGTGAGGAAAATATACGAATGGTTGCTTACTATGTAGGTATGTTTTAGTTATATATCCGGGGAAAATTATGGTAGGGTACTTTGTAGTACCCGTACCCACGTTCAAGTTAATAAATCTTTTGCCAAACACCTACCTAACCGTGGTTTATACCATTGATTGTATTAAAGCCAGTCCCTTACTTAGGCTTATCGGTACAAAAACAAAGTCATGGAACTCTTTGGCTGTAATAGTAAAAATTGAATTGTGCCTCTCCTAGCATAATTACCATTAAATTGTTTTATTCCGCTTTTTCTACTTGTATAGCGGCGTTTAGTTAAGTTTTGTGGCATTTATAGTTATTACTAAAATTATGTTTAAATATTATAATGTTTAAGTTCCTATTAAATTGTATGTAAATAGAGTGTGTATCAAGTTTGTCTATAAAATTAGTTAAATGGATCAATTAAATATTTTGTTTTTCTTTTTCATTTAGTTACCTACCTTTATATTCATGAGAAGCCAAAGCCGAAGCTAAAGCCGAAGTCAAAGCTAAAGCCGAAGGTTTAATAGCCCTAAGAAAATCTGCCCCTCCCTGCCCGTACCTCGCTACGCCCATGACAGTTGGTGAACAAGTCCAATATACAGATGATGATGAAATAACAATTGCCTGCAGAATTGAATGCGCGAGTTGAATGCCGACCGAGCTTAGTAATGTGCTAGTGCTGTAACCTAATTAGTGATAAACATATAGATAAGTTAGGTACAAAAAAAACAAACAGTGATGGTACAGCTATTGTTATTTTAGTTAAGATCGTTTTATCGACTCGCTCTTACGAAAGAAACATTTAAAGGCAAGTCCAAAAAGTTATTTTGCCTTTCTTCAGTCTCTCCAAAGGTTGCCTGGTAGAGAGAGGTCACTTTTCGTGATAGGGCCGCCCTGTAAAACTCACTATTATTTTAAAGTTTTTAATAATACCTACCTAATATTTTTTTTGGTGTAACAATCAAGTTTTATCTATCTATCTTTCTCTAGTCTCTCCATCATCTCATATCTGAGAATCTTGGCCAGCTTCTGGTTCGCTTGTAGAGAGGATGATCTGCCTCTACCGGTTTTTGTCCAACGCGTCCCTTACGACCATATACCTAAGTAAAATTTGGAGGACGATGTGTCTCTACAGCAAAGAAATTGGACGCGTATTCAATTTCTTTGCTCTACAGCCCCCCCCCCCCCTAGACAGGATGGTTCTTCTTCTTATTTCTTAGTTTGGCAACCAAATCCAAATTAAGACTTATTTCTGCCAGTGTCGAGTTATATTATAATTCCCACATGTCACCTGGAAAACCCTGAATTCGGACTATATGGCTGACACCATCGGGACTTGTACGCACGGCTACAGATCAAGCAATACATACATTTCCAATATAAGCTAACCTCTCATTGTACAGAAATCCTATACAATGCGAGTTCAGCTTATAGCTTGATATGTAGCCGTGTGTACAAGTTGTCTCAAAAAGTTCGTGAAAATATGTCTGGACGGTGACTGATAATGCGGACTATGTGAAAGTTGAATTTGCGGACTATTTGAAATTGATATTATAAATAAAATGTATGGGACTGAAGGACTTTGTATCCATGGTCATGAACAAATAAAATAAAATAAAAGTCTGTGACACGGCCGGTTATCTTCAAATTAAAAAAAAAGGTGTTAGAGAAAAGCCATAGACAAGCGCAAGCCCGCATTTTGACATAATTTTGACATTACCGCCCTCCCTTTACTTCACTTCCTCACCCCCGCGCTAGCCATCAGCGTACCACAGACTAGGGAGAGATGCTTTGCGCACCTACCTGTCATTTTTGAAGGGCGGCGGCCTCCATTTTTTACTTTCGTTTCAATCTCAGGTTTCAATTCATTACAGTTTTTGTGTTGATCGAGTAAAGTTATACGTCGAGACTTTTCTCCGTGCTTTTCCTCTCCATTGAAACTGTGATACATTGTACTTATAATGTCGTTTAGGCGGTGTTGTATTCCGGATTGCTTAAGCAATAGGAACAATGTTCTGTTACATAAATTTCCAAAGACTGAGATAGGACTCCAAAAGTGGGTGAAGTGCATTAATAGCGAGTATTTTCGAAATTTGAGTTCTGAAGAACTTCAGAAGCTGTATGTGTGTCATAAGCACTTTGAAAAAAGGCTTACATCTGGCAAATTTCTGCGTCAATCGGCTTACCCTTCTTTATTCACGAAAGAAGAGTTGGAAACTGGAATACCAACAACAAATGAAGACTCTGGTAAGTTTGAAATTGTAAATTAATGTCTTTTGAAGTTGAACATGACTGATTACCTACCTATACCTATGAAAATCCCAGTAAATAAATATTCTAGTTCTTGAGCTATAGTTGAACAAATATAATCAGCAAAGTTTGTTTACAATATTGCTCTAAAAATAATAGATGCCTCTACACCGGCACTTAGCTTGTGTGAACTTTGTTTTGCATTATTATAATGAAATTAAAACTTAATTTGGCATATTCAAGCAATTTAATTGAAATTGTATGCAGACATCACAAAAATATTGAACATGTGGTATTTTTTACCCGGGTATAAAATACCACTTGGTATAGTTACATGTATTTATAGCTGTGTGAAGTATGTATAACATTATTATAATGAAATTAAACTCAATGTAATTGAATTTGTATGCAGACATCATAAAAATGTTGAAGTCTCCTTCGAAATTCAAAATTCAATTCAATCAATCTTTCAAAATTCATCTGCATACAAATTCATTTAAGTAGGTACATTGAATTTGTCGGACATCACAAAAATGTTAAACATGTGGTATTTTTTACCCGGGTAAAAAATACCACATGGTATAGTTACATGTATACCTGTGTGAGCTATGTATGTCAAACATTACTACAATGAAATTAAACTTAATGTAATTGAATTTGTATGCAGACAAACATATTGAATTTTTATTTTTTATCCCAGTAAAAAATGCCACTTGGTATAGCTGAATAGTGGTATGTATAAACTTTGGTTAACATTATTATAATGAAATTCATTTAAATTTAATTTGTATGCAGACATAATTAAAATGTTGAACATGTGGTATTTTTTACCCAGGTAGATTGACCACATTTTATTGAATTATTCCTGTGTTGATCCATCTCGGGCTCCTACTGCTCTCAGTACCTTCCTACAATTATTCAAGACTATTATTAGAATTCTTATTATTATTACCAGGACACTCACCAGCGAAAACGAAGATATGATTTTAGCAGTTATCTATATATTTTATGTATGTATATGTTGATGATCATCAGATCTTAAGTTAAGTTACCTTTGTACTGACGCCCATTTTAACAACTTTATAACAGATCACTATCGTAATAATTGACCCTTTATCTAAAGATACTCTAGCACATTCATTCTGCACACAGCCCTGTCTACAGAGTTTCCCAATAAGTATTGATACATAGCTATAAACCTTTGATAGGTAGACAGAGCCACTTGCAGACCAATAACCAATTTAAAGTGCTTAAGAACATACACTTGTGTTGTTATTAATTAGCCTAACTTTTTAACAGATGTGGTAACTTTGTTGTTTCTTCTTTGTAGGAAACTGTCAACATCTTATTGCTTGTGAACATGATTATACAAGAAAAAGGAAACACGATGACCACACATACAGCAAGCTGTTTCGAAATCCTTTAACAGAAATAAACCAAACTCTTAATACTGGTAAGATATACCCATCGCTACTTGTTTATAATAATAATATTTGTTTGATCCCTTACTCTGCCTGAAGAATTTTTGCCCTTGTTTGTATCATGATTAATGTTTGTCACACAATTTTATTTCACATTGTAGGATTTAATAATATATTATTTTAATTTATTTTCAGACCACAATGCATCATCCACCTCTGGGCTTAATAGAAGTTGTGAAAATGTATTTAAGCAACAAAAATTAAGTCCACCTGGTAAATATTTACTTTAATAAATTTATTTTGAAAAGATTAATTGCTGAGTTTATTGCTGGCTCTTCACATCAAATGCAACATTCTGAACCAGTATTAGAGTCAGACTCTTCATAAGTGCGAAGGAATATTTGAATACAATTAGTTGGAAGTATTCAATTGTGAATTCTCATTATTTACTTAGTTTTATGTATTGATGAGCTGAAGTACAACTACAACACATATTTTAATAATTATTATGAATTCTTTTATCATATATAATAATCATAAATCTATACACTCACTATAATAATTTATTTCATATTTTAGAATTCAATGTGACTACAACTGAAACCTCTGAACCCCAACTGCAGACTTCATGTCCAGTACCGGAAACCACTGTTGAAGTACATAATTTACCATGTAGAACAGGTATTCCATTTTATTTTTCAATGTTATTAGGTTAATATTACATAATACATACAAACTTACTAACAAAATTAACACAACTATCTAGAATATATTCACAAGCACGGTTTCACGGTTCAAGTTAGTGTGTTTTTCTGCACCTGGTAAATATTATCTTTACTAAACTTGTTTTGAAAAGATTAATTGCTGAGTTTATCACCGGCTCTTCACAGCAAATGCAACCTTCTGAACCGGTATTAGAGTCAGGCTCTTCATTAGTGCGAAGGAATATTTGAATAAATGAATTTGAATACAATTAGTTGGAAGTATTCAATTGTGAATACTCATTATTTACTTAATTTTATGTATTGAGATGAAGCACAACAAATATTTTAATAATTATTATGAATTATTTTATGATCTATCATATATAATAATTATACACAAACTATATATATTGTATATACACTCATAATAATAATTTCTTTTATATTTTAGAATTCAATGTGACTCCAACTGAAACCTCTGAACCCCAACTGTCGACTTCATGTCCAGTGCCGGAAACAACTGTTGAAGTACATAATTTACCATGTAGAACAGGTATTCCATTTTTTTTTCAATGTTCATCATCATCATCAGCCTATAATGTCCCACTGCTGAGCACAGGCTCCTTTCTCAAATTAGGGTGAAAGGGAATGGGCAGATACTCCACCACGCGTGCCCTCTGCAGAACGGTGGAGGTAGGCTAGTGGTCAACCTACTGTTGGAGTTTTCAAGCTGCCTAGAAGGCCTCCAACTAGCTTACCGACTATCACAATTAAGTGATAACCGGGACCAACAGCTTTACGTGCCTTCCGAAGCACGGAAACGCTCGATTTTAAATACCAATAGGCGGTCACCCATACAAGCTTACTAACAAAATTAACAAAACTATCTACAATGTTTTCACAAGCTATAACGTTTCAAGTTAGTGTGTTTTTCTGCCTATTTTATATCTGAACTAATTCCATAAACAGAATACAACCTCAACAACAATTACTGGGTTAGCATAACTATGGATCCCTAAAAACTTTGACACTTGAACTTGCCTTGCCTTGCCTTGAACTTGTTTATTTATAATTCTATTAGTTCTCATAAATCCCACAAATCAGTTTATCAAGCCTGTCTGTTATTTTAGATTCCAAAGCACCATCTACACCTAAAAGGGCGAAAAGAAAGCGGCTTATTCAAAAGCTAAAATCCTTAAGTCCAAGATGTCAACGCTTTTATAAGGAATATTCTATTGTGAAAAAGAAACTGGACTCAACAAAAAGGACCATACAGACTTCAAAATTGTCTACAAGGGAGTCATTTGAAAAGTTGACAAAAAAAATGAATCCAATTGCAAGAAAGTTCCTGTGGATGCAAATTAACCAGGGCACAAAATGCAAAAAGGGCCGGAGATATTCGGAGGATGAAAAAGTTATTTCATTAGCTTTCATGAAGCAAAGCCCGAAAAGCTATAAATTTTTGAAAAAATTTTTTGCAATGCCTTCAAAGAGTACGCTCAACAAAATGATAACTGATGTAGACATTGAAGCAGGAGTAAATCCTAAAATATTTGATACAATCAAAAAAGAGGTAAGCTTAGAATATAAATTAACTTTCTATGAAAATACTAAGTTGGTGTTGAATAAATCTTGATGTTGACTGTAGGAGTACTTCCGATGTCGAGTAAGCTTATGGGGAAAGCCGGGCTATTGCGTATCTTTGGTGGTAGTCGTAACGTACACCATTAATTATTTCATCCAATGACGCGCACGTGGTACGACGTGACGATGGCCATCCGTGGGCCCTGATTGCCCAGAAGTGCTCTCGTTCGAGTTCTCGAGAGAGTTCGAGCCATAACAAACGACTTGTCGCCTCCATAATTTTTTATCTTTTTTGCCAAGCTGTATGAGTAAATAATAACTGAAAATAAATATATCAGTAAACATGATCAACGTTTTTTTTTGTCAGACATAATTAGTTTAATGTTTTCTGTTTTTTAAGGAAAATTTGCTACTAATAATATTTGCTCTATAGTTTCTGTATGTTTCTTTTTAGGTGGAGACTTGGCCTGAGAATAAAAAGTACTGTTCCCTTATCTTTGATGAAGTATCTATAGAGCCAGGACTCTCATATGACAAATACAAGGACAGTATCTCTGGCTTTGTGGAGCTTAATGAAAGACAGAAAGAATTCGCTGACCATGCTCTCGTTTTCATGGTACGTGGAGCTCTGTTTAAGTGGCAACAGCCTATATGTTTTTATTTTTGTGAAGGCGCAACTAAGGCCGCAGAATTGAAAAACATTATAAAAGAAGTGACCAAGGCAATCATTGATGCTGACCTAATTCCTGTGGCATTTGTTTCGGACCAAGGGACATCGTTCCAATCTGCTTATAATAGTATGCTAGAAGATACAAAGAGGCAACAAATACTAAATGAAGATGAAATTGGTATGTTTATTTGTTCTACTGATTCTAATTTGTAGTATGAATAAATTAGCTAGTTTTATAATATATATATTTCTGTTACTGTTTATCACAATCTGAATTTAATTGGGTATTTTTTTTTATAAATAAAGTAGTATGAACAATAATATGATAGGATATTTCTTTTTATACAACATGCATTTAAATAGTTTTTTTTTCTCAGATGGCACCATCAAATTTAGGGGGCACAGCATTAGTATAATATACGATCCACCACACCTAATAAAGGGAATGAGGAACAATTTCTTAAATAAAAATATTGAATTCGAAGGAAGGTTATGCAAATGGCAAGACATCATTGATGTATACACCACTGACTGCAAACATACTGAGATGCGTTTGCTTCATAAACTCAATGATGAACACGTAATGCCTGATAAAATAAAAAAAATGAAGGTAAGATTTTTTTACAATATTAACACATGATGGTAAATGATTATCACATTATTTTAAACGGAGTTGTTAGAAATTTATTCGAGTTTGATTCCTGGCGCGACTATGTTCAAATACTTGATACAGATCTGGGTCTGCCTGCACCCTTGGGTGTGAGTGTCCTTGTATATGTTCATGGTATTAAGTTTACGGTATAATAAACTGTAACGAGTGTGTCTCGCCATCAAACTTAATAGTTTGGCAACCAGTTTATGTAAATTTTAATTTTGTACTTATCATTTATTTTCAATAAAAAAAGGCTAATTATTTTCGAGGCGACTAACAAATTAAAGGGCGACTAACTATTTGTTATAAAATAGATGCAAAAAAAATTAAATTCTACAATACATGTTATCATAGTGTTGGTGTGTTTGATGCTATTGATTTATTTAAATTTAATAATATTTTTTTTTTTTTGTTCCAGGTTAAAAACTGCACTCTAGTTTTAAGCAAGACGGTTGCAGCTGCTTTAGCATACACAGCTCAATTTTGTAAGTAACTTCAGGGGCTATCTGTCTTCCTTCACTTCATTGTGCTAATTTAATAAATAATCTCAAATTTATTTTAAAAATCTGCTGCAACTTACAATAAACAAAACTGTTCATATTTAAACTTTTAGGTATATTGCTAAGTTGACCTTTAATTGTTTTTTCTAATCTCATCATAATTGTTGCAGCTCACTATGTTGATGGGAAAGAAGTTAGCCCAACCCTTAAAAACACATCAGAACTTGTTTCCTTTTTGGACGATTTATTTGACTCCTGTAACGGATCTGCTGTGAGCAGTGACAAGTGCCGTGGGAAACCCCTACGGCGGGCCGTAAGATCTACAACTGGCCATGAAGAATTTTGGAAGCAGGCTATTGAAAAACTAAAGAAAATACAATTTGTTGATAAAGACGGCAAGCGACGTCTAGTTCCTTCGCAGAAAAATTTTATTATAACTTTAAAAAGCTTGCAAAGGTTGTGGACATTTTTCACAAATAAGGGGTGTAAATTCATGCGCCCTAGATTATTTAATTCTGACCCGATTGAAAACTTTTTCGGGCAAGTTAGAGCATATAGCTTTCGGAATAATGACCCCAGTAGCCAAACATTTAAACAAATATTTAAGTCATTGCTTATCACCAGATTTATTTCATTTCACTCCGAAAATTTCAATTGTGAGGAGGCATCAGGAGAGCAACTTTTAAAATTAAAAAATTTGTTGCTCCCGGTTTCAAAGGAACACGAAGATACAGCGGCATCGTGTTCCTTTGAACAAATGTTGCCTCCTGACACCAGAAATGAAGATATCCAAGCTGAGGCTCGAAGAGAAAGATTGAGTATCCACTCACGGGCCTATACGGCGGGATGGGTGATCAAAAAATGTTTAAAAAAAATTTGCTGCAGTACTTGCACACATAATTTGTGCCAAAAGGGACCATCCCCGGTACATCAATGGATATCGTACCGGGAGTATAAAGGATTTAAAAATCCACAAAAGCTCACCTATCCCGCTGAAAGTGCCGTGAGGCATTTTGGGTACATAATAAATGAAACGAACGAATATTTGGAACAATCTCCGAACCATCAAAAAATTACCAAGCGAATAATTAACGTAATAAAGTCCAAATATTCGTTCGACTTCTTGACTTGTCCCGAGCACAGAAATGTTATGTTGGATTATTTCATTGGAGTAGCTGTGAAATTGACGGTAATAAACTGGTGCAATATTATAAATAAAATTTTGAAAGGGGTCGACATAATCAGATTGGGAAAAATGTCCTTACCATCAATGCAAAAGAAAGCCATGGAAAAATATAAGAAAAAATTGAAAAATAAAAAACTTAATAAATAATCAGTTGTCTTATTTGATATGAATGGTATCCTTTAATTTTTACATATTTATTTATGTATGTAGAGCGTTACATACATAATCATTAAGTATTTAGAAAGTAAAATAGTACCGCGGCTGCCCCCGTGGGTTTTTGCGATGAGGCTGCATAAAATATTTCCTTAGCCTAGCCGACAAAGAAACATTTAAAAAAAAAAAATGTCAAAGTCCCGGTTTGCACTTTCCTACAGACTAAAATCAATGCTTGAAGTCGGTCGTCTGATACGTAGTATCCCTTTAGTAGTTTGTGGTCTGTGACATGACAGTGACAGTCGGTCGACACGACATTTTTTTTTATAAGTAAAGAAAATAACGTGGAATCATTGCGTGGAATCTATCAAGGGAATCTCTGAACTCTGATAGGTATTGAAACTGAATAAAAATATAACTTACAAGCAGTTAAAAAGCTAATAGTATGTCTTCAAGTGAGAAAGAATTCTTCGGTCCACTGACACTACATCAAAAGAGTGAAAAACCGACGATTTTTAAGTCAATTGATTCCGAAGAATGCTCATGCTTGTTGTGCGAAGAAAAATTCACTTTACCGGCAGGGGAGAAAGATTTTCTTACGCATTTGTTCATGGACCACCGTTTGGTCATTGCTGATGTAAATCAAATTGCTGGTTTGAGTGAATATTTGCGATATTGGCGTCTGCGATTCAAAGGTATAGTTCATTTTCTTTGTTGTTGCAAAATGGTTGATTATTTTCAATGCTTTATATACGCGTCAATACAGAAGAATCAATTCAGAGGAACTGAAGTTGCTGGTTATGAGTTCTCAGTGTTTTATATCCGTTTTCCTAATTAAAAAATAACACATGTAAGTGTTTTTGTCTTAGCTGTCCCCCAGGTTTTACATACATTCCCATGATAAGAAGTGGCCTATGTTGTTCTCTATGCTATAGGCTACCTGCATGCCAAATTTCATCGTAATTGGTTGTGCTTTTGAGGACTCCAGAGTAACCAAACACAATAACTTACTTCCACATTTATAATATCTGTTTGAAGTTTGATTCTTTATTATTATTCATACTGTTACAGATCACAATCTGCCATTCTTCTGCACAACAATGCTGCTTGACAGTAAACCAGATGGTACTAAGTCAAAAGATGAGGAATACTTCTTACTAAGTGACGTACTTCCTGAAGACAAAGAACTACGCTCTAACTTACAGCAAACAAAGCTAGAAAAGCTGCTAGAACGGAACCAATTTGAAAGAGAAGACAGACAATACACACGGGAATGTCTATTTTGTCGCTACGTATCAACTACTACCAGAGCTGCATATCTGAACCATTTATATGAAAAACACAACTTCCATGTAGCGAAGCCAGATAATCTGATATTCATTGATGATTTAATTAACACAATAACTACAAAACTTGAGAACCTTCAGTGCATATTCTGTGAAGGCAACTTCAAAGACCGTACCATACTCAAAGAACATATGCGTAAAAAAGGACACAAAAGAATCAATCCTGACAACAAAGAGTATGATAAATATTTTCTAGTCAACTACATAGGTGATAAGAATACACCGAAAAATAACAGTAAAATGCATTATAATAAGTGTCAAAAAGGAATGAAGAAGGCTGTGGATTATGAGCATGATTCTAATGAAGATAGTGATCCGGAATGGTCAGAATGGACTGAAGAGAATGGTCCATTAATAACTTGCCTTTTATGTGAACATACAGAGATGGAATATGACAGTATATTGGATCATATGGAACATCAGCATGAATTCTCCTTCATCAAAGCTACCACAGACCTAGATTTCTACCACAAAGTCAAAGTAGTGAACTACATACGTCGTCAAATACATTTAAAGCAATGTCTGTCATGTGAGACTAAGTTTGATGTTTCAAAAAATTTGGAAAAGCATTTAAAAGAAATGAAACATTGGTTGCTGCGTAAAGAGAAGTGGGATCAACCGGAATATTATTTCCCTACGTATGAAGATGATTTGTTTCTGTGTTTCATACAGGATGACGATGAAAGTTGGTGGTCTGGTGATGAAAGAGAAGTTGAAAACCAGAATGATATGTCAGATAATATATCTAAAGAAATGGCTATGGCGGTATTGGATGATTGAACCAATATATTAAGGTATTTATTAAGGTGTATAATTTATTTACCATCAAGGTGTTTCTAATATTTTGTCACATTATAACACAAGCTATCTTAATAACCCTGTTTTGTAATGTCACATAATATAAAGGTACCCCCTAGGTTATAGTTTATAACCTAACTGCAGAGGTTATGAGTTTAAATCTAACCTAGGAAATACGTTAGTATGTTTGTTTGTCCTGTAACATTGTAAGCTCTGCTTAGTTAAGATGTTTCAGCCCAAGATAGTATAAGATATAATACTTCATAGATTATAATGGCTTAACAACATTTGGTTAGAAGTTTAAACATAAGCTGGTTGTTAAAAATGTATTTGATGATTTCTTATTAACTGTCATCACACTAGTACTAATTTTAAAGAAAAGCCTTTAAATGATATCATATTTTGTCTTTCAACTTACAGCAGCCAGGCACCCATTCGCATTTTTAATAAAAAATTAAACTCATTTTCAATATTATGCAACTACACTATTAGTTTTGGGTAAGCTTTTAAGAATAAAGAGGATTATATATTGTTCTATACCCTATTCTAAATATGACCCAAAGGATGTTTAAGTCAATCTAAAAGCGTTATAAGAAGATTTAACTGTATCATGAAATGTAAAGCAATAAGATTTATTTTTATATTGCGCTGGTTACAGTCGCCACAAAGAATATTCTTTCCATGTCTTAAACATCATCCAGGATGATACTTGGAATATGTTGTAGAGATCACTCTTACAAAGTTGATGGGCCCGTTGGCGCAGTTGGTTAAGACGTGGAGTCTTAACCTATAGCGCCGCAGGTCGTGGGTTCGATTCCCACACAGGACATGCATTTGTGTGCATGAACATGTCTGTATGTCCTGAGTCTGGGTGTAATTATATATATTAAGTATGTATTTACAAACAAAAAGTAGTATATGTATTATATCAGTTATCTGGTTTCCATAGTACAAGCTTTGCTTAGTTTGGGATCAGATGAGTGTGTGAGGAATGTCCCAGGATATTATTATTATTATTATACAAAGTAAATGTCATATTTACAGTCACAGGGTGAACTTAGCATGTTGAGTTAGAGTTATGGACTGTGGGGATAATGATAAAAAAGAAAAATAAGAAAAATAAAAGATGGTACAGTCTATATTTCTGCCAAAAGTAATAAGTATATGAATATTTTTGCAAGCAATAATTCTTATATATTGTTGTATTTTTTTGTATACAATATTTGTTTGGGTGTATCAGCTAGTTACTTATTACCTAACGCATATTTTAACATGAAAATGGTGTATATGGTGCTGTTTTTATCATATTGGTCATTAAATAACATGGCAATAAATTCACTAGTGTTAATGAAGAAACCTTATTTATAGTAGTACTAGCTGACCCCCGCGGTTTCACCCGAGTACGGTTTATTTTGCGGCTACCTTATTATTTATCTAAAACTAGCTGCCCGGCGGCGCGACTTCGTTCGCGTGGTGCTACACTACCCTACCCCACCCTACCCTACCCCACCCTACCCTACCCCACCCTACCCTACACCCTACCCTACCCTACCCTACCCTACCCTACCCTACCCTACCCTACCCTACCCTACCTTGAATTTTCTTTGCTATAAACCTCACGGAGCCCGAGACCTTTCCAACGAATGCAAAACCGTGGAAATCGATTCGTGCGTTCTGGAGTTATAGCGTCAGGAAGGAAAACCCGACTTATTTTTATATAGTAGATAAAAGCCTTAGTTACTCCATATAATATCATCTATCTGCCAGCGAAAGTCCTGTAAATATCGGTCCAGCTGTTGTACGTATGTACAAACAGACACTTCAAATTTGATTTATTTTAATAATGGTACAAGTTTAGTGGTATCTAGATACTAATTTGAAATTAAAACAGTTTTATATAGACTTACCATAGGTTATCCGAGGTTTATAGCTATTGAAAAATCGGACCTAAATATTACCACGTCGTTGTTTCTGTTGCAACTTAATATGTGTATTGTATATTAAAATATGTCTGCATAAAGGCTGAATAAGCACTGCACAATATATTCTGATGCAGTTTAAAGATAAGCAATATTATAACAGTGCTCATACCATGAGTTTATTCGTAATTTAAATTTATGTGAAGATTCGTGCAGTGTCTCTAGCGGACTGTTTTGGAATCGCAGTTTCTCATCCGAAATGTTTAGCTCCATCTAGTGGTATCGAATATGTTACCGAAGCAAACTCATAGTAGGGGTACAAGTATCGTAGTAAGCTATTTTTAAAGGTGCGTGAAATATTATTTACTTATTGTCCATTATTAAGATTTCGGTTTGACGTTTAAGAATGCCAAAGTATAATTAACTTTCTTACATTGAAATAAGGTTTATTTTTATTTGACATTCCTAAACGTAGTTTTTTTTTTTATAATGGACATGTTATTCGCAACACAGAGGAGGCGAATATCGATGCCATGACGTGTTTTCATGTTTCGCATGTAATTTAATGAGGTGCGTGTGATACGCGTCCTCTGTCTGCCTGTCTGCAGTCCTTAAAAAAACGTTTACTCATATATAACTTGGAGGTAAGATATACTGACTTAGGACACACTTTCATGCATGAACATGTCTGTAACTTTACCTACTATAAGTACAATTTTTAAATATTATCACAGATTACAGGATAATTATATTAATAAGTATGTAACTACGTCGCAGCATGAAAATCTAGCCTAACGCTCGTTCGAGGCTCCTAAGTCCGTCTACGCTACGCGAATTCGTGCTCCGCGTGTGCTCGGCTCGGCTCGCGTAGCGTAGACGTTCCATAAGTGTGCAAATCCCATGCCAAAATTCTTGTGACTAAATTGTCATTGAAAATGTTCAAAATCATTATTATGCAGTCCATGGCGCAGTATTGCACCGCTAAATGTAGTTTTAATGAAATACTAAGATATAAACAAGGAAAAAGCTATAGAACATCAGAAACTAGAGCAACATTATCAGGAATAATCAGGATGCGTAATAAAAATGAATTCCTACAAAGATATAGTATTTTATTAATCCAGTACCCTGGGTGTATAAGCCGGGGCGGGCTAGTATCTACATTATATTATACTAGAATGGTAGCAGTGGTTAACACCGCGTGGCATGATATTTCTGAAATCTTCAACAATCATCGTTATATATTTCAGACAATTTACACAAAATTAGGTACTAGGGGTAACTACTTTTTAACCGACTTCAAAAAAAGGAAGTTCTCCATTCGGTTATTTTTATTTTTTTATGTTTGTTACCTCATGACTCAGTCATTTATTAACCGATTTGGAAAATATTTTTTTTGTCTGGAAGGGTACACTTCCCGTTTGGTCCCATTGTCATCAGATCAGGATTTGATTACTTCTTAGTGTACTTTGAAGGAGGTTTAATTTTTTTTTGTAAAACAGTCCAATTATTACTCCCTTATGAATTGTTCCGTTCCGAAAATACGGTTTCGGTAGTTAATCGCGTTTAGACAGATAGACAGACGCGGTGAGGGGACTTTGTTTTATATTATGTAGTGTAGAGTAAAAGTTTCATGAAAATTCCGCGAGAGGCGCTGTTCCAATTCCTACGAAACATCGTAAAAGCAAACGCGATAATACCTCAAAGCAAATAAATATTATGAAGCGCTCGTGGCGTAGCATGATTAGCCGTTCTTAATCGATCGGCAAAGTTAAGCTACGTCTGTCGTGGTCGGTACCTGGATGGGTGACCGCCTAGTGGTATTTCAAATCGAGCGTTTCGAAGGCACGTAAAGCCGTTGGTCCCGGTTATCACTTAATTGTGATAGTCGTTAAGCTAGATGGATGCCTCCTAGGCGGCTTGAAAAATTCCAACAGTAGGTTGACCACTAGCCTACCTCCACCAATCCGCAGTGGGCACGCGTGGTGGAGTATCGCCCAGTCCCTTTCACCCTCATTTGTGAAAGGAGGCCTGTTCTCAGCAGTGGGACATTATAGGCTGATGATGATGATGATGATGAAATAAATATTACGTACGTACTATGGTTTCCTAACGATGTTTTCCTTCAACGAAAGTACAACGACATTCGACATTATGACTTAAAAATCTGTACAACTTACACTTTCTGTATATTCCTGGGCTTATGTGCCTCTGCTACTTTATGGTTTAGCACTACCTAAAGTGGTGTTACTGTTGACTTACCTAGTACGTACCTAGTACCATTATAGCTAGTATCAGTATTTAGTAGAAAAGAAAATAATTTTACAAAAGCACTTGGAAAAGATAAGCTTACGCTACGTAGCTACTTTTCCAGTTGGTTGGGCTCAAATGGAATACTTAGGTAGAAGCCTATATGTACCTAATGCCTATCTATATTTTAGTTTGGGCATTTGGTTGAAAAGCAGGTGTTTAGACAAGTAGGCTACAATATCAGCAGTGCTATTCTGTAACGTTCATTTGCAAAATCACTTCTGAATCCGCGATGAGATTAGTATTTCATATTCTTAAACTGAGTGATTTCGACACTTGCGCCACCGAGTGATGACGGAAGTGAGAAGAACTACGACAGGTGAGTATTTTGACGTTTTTCAATAGGATTTGGTATTCTGAAACGTAATTCACCCGCCAATTCAGTTGCGAGGTGAGTTGCGAGATGACTTTCGAGATGATTTACCTTTTACAGAATAGCATAGCAGGCTACAATACTATAACAATCTGTATAATGCTTTATCGGCGCTCATGTTGCGCATTATCATTACTAACCTAAATGCTCTGTAGTTTCCAAAATAACAGATGTTTTCCATTTTCACCGTACATTTTCCATAACTAATCAAAGCATAATATCAGGTTGAAAACAAATTATAGGTTAGCCACCCTTCGTGATTATACCGTCAAATCAAAAATTACCTAAACTTACTCTTTTACTCCCTTTTCGTGACACGAAAATAATGTCTTAGTCATCTTTCTAACTTTTCCATCATTTATACGTAATAATTGTAATGGCTCTTATCAGGTTTACGACACACAATCTTAATGCTACACGATTAGTATTTTCTGAACATTATTATTGGCAAAATAATAATTTACCTAAGCAGTTACCTTCTACTTGTACTTCGTGTAGGTAACTAAAACAAGTTTTCCGAGACCTTTTTAAGGGTAAACATCAGTTAGGAAGCGGGAAAGAACAATGGGTCATTTTATATGAAACGCGTCCCCAGAATGTAGCACTATAAGCTATGGTGGAGATTGTAGGCCACATCGAGGGCATCATTTCATTGTATGACACCAAGTCTGGATTCCATGGGAAAAAAAAGATATTCACGGTTAAAGCAAACAAAATAATGTGTAACTTTGTTACCTTCCCGCAGTATTTGTATAACTTTTCTGGTTTAAAAGTATTAAATATACTAATCCAGAGTTTAATCTATCATTATGCTAAGTTTCACCCACATCTGATAAGCCATTTCGGTGTAATATAATAACAAACATCGATAAAAACTTTTTTACTTACATTACTAGCATAAGGTAAAGATCGGTGTCGAGTAGTTTTCCTTTAGTATTTTTTTTATTTCTAAGGCAGACATAAGAAAGTCATGCTCACTTTAAGGCCTTTGCTTGCGGCGGCGTCAGGTCGCTCACTTCCCTCCAATATGGCGAGGAGGAAGATGGCTGCCGCTGCCATACGCGTCATACTTGTGAACAGGTGAATTTTGTTTGTGAAAGTCACTTTTTTTAATGTTCCATATCTTAATGATAACCGAAGATGTCCATAAAGGTAAATACTTTGTATCGCGGAAACACATGTAAAATCCCTAGGTACAAATAGTACGTTAACGTTATGAAAGATAGTTTTTTTATACCACTAAGGCAGCAAACAAGCATACGCCCCGCCTGATGGTAAGCGGTTACTGTAGCCTATATTGACGCTTGTAACACTTAGGGTGCCACTCGCGCGTTGCTGACCCTGCAAAAATCTCATCACACCCTTTTTGAAGAATCCCATGCTATACTCCCTTTGGAAAACGTCGGTGGGGCGCTCATTCTACAACCTGAGCGTCCGCGGTAGTCAGCTCCATTGCAACCGCACAGTACGAAACTATTTCGGTTGCAATGTGTGAGGTTGGACGCCCCGTCGATGGGGAGAGTTGTGGTGGTAGAAGGTAGCCTTGGGCATCAGGTCAAAACATTCTTTAGAACACTGTCAACGTTGTACAAGTGGTAGAACACACATAAGGAGGCAGAGTCTCTCCTCAGACTAACGGACTCTAAACAGCTTGTGAGCTCGGGATCGTCGACAATTGTAATGGGTCATCCCTGAACAGAGTCCAAAGGCCCAAGCTGGTATCCGGCCCATAGATGACAGCAGTACTCCATATGAGGCCGGACTTGCGACGTATAAAGTTGCAGCCTTTGCCCCGATTTGAAGTACTGCCTCGCTCTATTGAGCACTCCGAGCCTTTTGGATGCCAGCTTATCCAAGTGACTATATACGGAACAGCAAGTGCCGTTAGAAATATCGACGCCAGGGATCCCGATGCTTTGACTGATATTTAAGGAAGTGTTCTGGAATTGTAAGGCCACACTATAGGGGCACTCCGAGCCTTTTGGATGCCAGCTTATCCAAGTGACTATATACGGAACAGCAAGTGCCGTTAGAAATATCGACGCCAGGGATCCCGATGCTTTGACTGATATTTAAGGAAGTGTTCTGGAATTGTAAGGCCACACTATTGGGGGTTTCCTTCGGGTTAGTATGTCTTATGTTACGTTTTCTAGCTAAGTTAGGTTGATATCAATTAAAATGACAGCATAGAGCCTACAGATGGATATGCAATACACAGCTAGTACTCTAATATGATAAATGCGAGAGTAAATCTGTCCGTTTGTTATGTTTTCACAGCTACATTACTGGACCCATATCGATAAATATTCGAATACAGATAGCATGGAACCTGGAAATTGACATACAGTTCTTTTTGTCTTGAAAACGCGGTTGGTATCGCTGGTATTGAGTATTCTGTGCCGCAGGGCAGAGATAATAATAACAAAAAACAATCATTACCAAAGGAACATTTTTGTAACTTCAAATGTGAATATCTTTTTTCTCCCATGGAATTCAGACTTACTGTCATAGAATAAAATAATGTGCTTGACGAGACCTACAATTACCACTATAGCTCATCGTGCTACAGTCTGGGGACGTTTTTACCCACTCTCCTTTGTATTTTTTGTTTTTTTTTTTACCTTCGTAGAGCAATAATATGGATAGATGTTTCAGTGTTTAGCGACAGTAGAAGTTCATTTGGCACATTGTGTTATGAATGTTTTTTTGTATAATATGACCATATTTGAACATTTGATACAATAGGATAACAAAATTTGATCTTATTGTTAGCCTCGAACGAGCGCGATTGTCAGTTTTTTCACGAACTAAGGGATTCGCATCGTGTTTGTTGTAGGCACGTTGTAGGTTCTTCGTGGCTCGGCTCGTGCTCGATTCGCGTAGCATGGACGCACCATAATGATCACAGAGAAAAGAAATATCTTTTCCGTGATAATGATAGATGAAGTAGGTACCTACCTACGTATATAGAAAGGAAAGAAACACGAAGTAAATTTTCTTTTATTTAACTTGCCTTGTAGTAGGTATGGCTCGATACATGCAACTGAAATTTTTAAAATGTTATCCCCAACCGAGCTGAAGTTTTGCATACAAGGTTTTTATATTTTATAGAAAACAGTATCTACCTAGAGCAAAGGTTACTTATTTTATTTCACCAGGTCTCGCAGATGTAGCCTGTAGCCTTCTTGGCACATAAAAATATTTCTTCATAACGAACAGTTCGTGACTACTCACCACTCCTGAACATTTTTTTGGATATAATTTTCGGTAGGTCATAATATTCTCGTTAGCTTTTTGCTTCACTGTATGAAATATTACCGACGTAACCTAGTTAGCTTTTTTATGAATTTATCTAGACATACGGCAGTGTCAGGCCAAGAGTAAAAAAAACCGGCAAAGTGCGAGTCAGACTCACGCACCGAGGGTTCCGTACAAACCTGTAGGTATATAAGTAAATGGTAGTATAGACCTGAATATTTGATATTAATTTCAATTTATGACGTATTAAAAAAAAACTACTTACTAGATCTCGTTCAAACCAATTTTCGGTGGAAGTTTGCACCGTAATGTACATCATATATTTTTTATAGATTTATCATTCTCTTATTTTAGAAGTTACAGGGGGGGGGACACACATTTTACCACTTTGGAAGTGTCTCTCGCGCAAACTATTCAGTTTAGAAAAAAATGATATTAGAAACCTCAATATCATTTTTGAAGACCTAACCATAGACACTTATGGGTTTGATGAAAAAAAAAAAATTGAGTTTTAGTTCTAAGTATGGGGAACCCCCAAAATTTATTGTTTTTTTTCTATTTTTGTGTGAAAATCTTAATGCGGTTCACAGAATACATCGACTTACCAAGTTTCAACATTATAGTTCTTATAGTTTCGGAAATAAATGGCTGTGACATACGGACAGACAGACAGACAGACAGACAGACATGACGAATCTATAAGGGTTCCGTTTTTTGCCATTTGGCTACGGAACCCTAAAAACTGCCGACTAGAACCGACAACGACGCCAACCGCCGCCGCCGCCGTATAAGTACCTAATACACGAATTTGATGACTTTTTCACACCCCTACGATAGTTTCTGTTTAGTAAAGATTTGAAATTAAGAAGGCCACATCTTTACAAAGGTTGAAGTCTCACTAACAACCGATATTTGAAAACATAGCTAAGTTCACCTCAATCAGCAAAACCTTTTATTGGTGGGATTGAGGAAAAAAAAGTATCAATCTTTCATAATATCTTCGCATGCTTACTAGGTAGGTACCTACACTACCTACTAGTTTCTTTGGCAAGCGTATCTAAGTATCTGTAACCTATGTAACTATGCTTACTTTGAAAGAATAAAATCACCCGAAAAGCCCATGGCTAACTTAGTGCATGATCACGTAACGTAACAGTGTTATTCAATGTAACTATATCTTATTCCAGAAATTAGATTTTTCTATAAATAATCAAACCTGGATGAGTCCTTGTCCTTGTATCGGGTCTATTCGCGCACAGATTAGTATCAAAATTTAATTTTGGCTAACGTTAGAAAGTGACGGAATATACCTATTTAAAATTCTGGGATTTACTACTATTTACATCTCATATAATAAGGAGGGAAATGAAGCGAACAGGCCCCCTAAAAAGGAAGCTAAGCAATATTACTAACGGAATTCATTTAAGCGAATTTACAGCAGATCTTATGCAATTCATCAATTCTTTTATTCATAAATTATATAATGAGTAATTAATTACCAAAAAATATTGGAATTAAGTAGGATCTGCCGAGAATTCGAAATAATTAATTCCGTAGCAATATTGCTTTGGCTTCCTTTTTAGCCCCCCAGGCACCTACCACTCATTAGAATTTTGAGCAACTCTATTGGTTAATATTTTACAACGATGATCGGATTACCGTCTATAATTTAAACCGTCGTAGCAGAACTGCCATTACCGAACCTTCTTCGCTAAAACTAAGAGAAAACTGATTGGAACTATAATGCTGACAATATTGAAAGATGTATGAAGGAATAAGGTGCCAGAATCGAAATCCTTGGAAAGATCATGGGAGACTGCAAGTGCTTCCCTGAGTCTCAATGGCTTAGCTACATAGACGTGTGCAATACACGAGTCATATCCAAATTGCCGGTCACTTAAGAGGTCGTTATCCTCAAGGTATGTCAAATTATCTAGGTTATTATTAATAGGTATACTTATTGACACCATAATGCTGACAATGTTAGTTTCCGTCAGAATTTCCTTTGTAAAATTATGTGCTCAGTATTAGATTACTCAGGGCTCAGTCATTACAAGTTTTTTTAGCCATGCTTTGCTTTTAGAAACAGGAAATTGCTGCCGTACACCATTTTGGCTATTAATGTCATTGCGAGTGACGTGCTTAGGTGAGCTATTAGCGAATGTAGGACTCACATTATTAGAATAGAATAGAATAGAATAATTGTTTATTTGTAGCATAATTTGAAAAACACTTATACACATCAAAAATAATATTAATAATAAGTTTAGCAAACTTTAATCGTTTGCAGATATAATAACAACAAATGATACCAATTTAAAAACAAACAAAAAAAAACAAACAATAATACTAGCATTAAATAAAAGTTAATTATGAGTTATTAATTAGGCAGCCAAGGGAATACTGACACCTGGAGACCAAGTGTACTAAAATGTCATACTGTCACGATACTGCTGCAATTCCAATATCATTGAGCCGATGTGCGCAGTGTCTCTTAATTAACGAAAATATTTTTAGTACAAAAACTGAAAACTGACAACTAAAAGATCATTGGTAAATCATCGGAAAGCTATTATGGCGCCATTATGATGCTATTAGCGAAGTTAGTAAACTACCAAAACTGTAAAAACAAAATATACACATTTTACAGTTTTGGTAGTTCACTGATTTCATTGGAACCGTAGATTGGAACACATTTGTAATATCAGACTTAGGCCCCTGTTAATATCGGCAAAATCACAAGAACGGCTGATCTAATTAAGATGAGACTTTCATTAAACTATGCCTAAGAAAATACTGGACCATCCTGTGAAAGTACCATCGCCATTGCCGAGATTACCTCAATAATAACAGGTGTCAGAAACGCATTCTCTCGGCGGCCGCGCTAATAATGTCATGAATTTTAAGACAATAGATAGCTAGAAATTTTTCCAAAACAGTTCTAAAAAACCAGAGTAACTTGCTTAGATTGCTGTGTATAAAATTACCTTTTTATATTTAAAGCTCAAATCTGAAGCTGTAAGTTTGAAGCGCTTGTGGTGGTGCATGATCAGCCATTCCTATTCGATCGGCAAAGTTAAGCTACCACCGCCGTGGCCGGTACCTGGATGGGTAACCGCCTAGTGGATAAATCGAGCGTCGCGGAAGGCGAGTAAAGCCGTCTTTAAGCTAGTTGGAGGCCTTCCGGGTGGCTTTAAAACTCCAAAAGTAGGTTGACCACTAGCCTACCTTCACCGATCCGCAGTGAGCACGCATAATGGACTCATTTGTGAAAAGAGGCCTATGCTCATCAGTGGAACATTGTAGGATGATGATGATAATATTTAAAACTGCAAACAGCGACGCGGAATGCTAGACCATAATATTCATGCTTGCCGCTGCATTGCTGGATTTATTTAGGCTTAGGTAGGGTAATTACTTCCAACTATTACGGCAACCTAAAACCTTAGAAAGTGGGTAATCTCGATGATTCGAATTTTATTAGCAATATTAGTTTTATATTTCTAATAAAAAGTTATTACGGGGCGCTTTTAATATTCAAAGGTAGATACCGTATCTGAGATTAGATAATCTCAGATACTTTCTATTTTTTATTGTAGTTGTCTTGCTGAGAAATGTTTGTCTTTCTGTGGTCGATCCTTCTAGCTACCCGCTTCAAAAAATCTTCAAAATCAGTTTGCTGTTTATCCTCAAAATCGTATCCAACAAATCGGATTATGGTATAACGTAATGGTGCTTCCATGCTTGGCGAACCGAGCACACTGCGAGCACGATTCACGTAGCGTGGACGGGCTTGCGAACCTCGAACGAGCGCGATTGTCAGTTTTTTTACGAACAAAAGGATTAGCATTGTGCTCGTTGTAGGTTCGTTTGTGGCTCGGCTCGTGCTCGATTCGCGTAGCATGGACGCACCATAAGAATCTATATTAAACTTTATTCATTTTTATAAGCACCTGTGCCTATTAGATCGTATACAACTTCCTAATTAGTGTATATAATGTGTGGGCCAAGGATAAGAACGTGGGGCTCCACTCTCTGTCAGCGTGACTGTTTGCGGAAAGTTAAATTGTATGAAAAATTACAGTCATATTATTCCTACCATACTAAGTATAGGATAGGATTATCGGTGTCGTTTTCTACAATTAATGTCAGAAGATAAACAGTTTCCGAATACGAATTAGCCAATAAAGCACATCCTCGGTATATTCCATAAAATGTATATGGCTTCAAAGCCCCTTGTAAAGTTAATCGAATTTCCCGAAACGATTTCCAATGTTTGTAATATTTTTATTGTTTTGATTTAATTAAGGTCGACATTAACGATGAATTAACGATAGTCCCCGACTGCAAAACCGTATAAAATTCAAGTTATATTCAAAATTATTTTTTGCTTTTCAGTTTTTTCGGTGGTGTAATTTTTTTGTTAAATGTTTTTATTTTATATTTTTTTGTGGCTCTAATCTACTAATTACTACATACTACATAAAAAAAATACAAAAAAAAATATACGCGTCGACTTGTAAACCTCCTCCGTTTTTTCGTCGGTTAAAAAAGAAGAAACATCACAGAAAACTTTGCGACTGACCAACCTCTGGAGGGTATTTCTACCCAATACAAAGCAAACGCAGTTAAATCAGGTATATACGATATAATAAATAATAAATTGGTACACACGTCATGCTGTAGAAAATAAGACAGAAATATTACCATACATTGCACTCACTTGCCAGTAGTTCAATTGCAAACAGAACCTTTTACACAACCAGCCTAGTTGTATTAAATCCTATGAAAAAATCGGTATTAAATCAGCTCTTGCAGGTTTAAACGATTTAAATTTATTCAATAACATTTCATATGAAATGGGATAAAAAATAACATTAATTTTTCTATGATAGCTCAGTGGTAGTTACGTTGGATAACAATAATAAATAAAAAAAAAAATATAGTAACTTTAATTAAATTAACATTAACTAGCTTAAGTCTACAATATTTCATTATAATAAAAAAAAAAATACGAAGTCATAATGCTAATTGCAGATTTACGGTCTTACAAATAAAAATCTCTTAAATAACGGATTAAATAGTATTTAGCTAAATACTATTTAAAATGTTATTCAGTGTTTAACTTTTCTTTACTCATAAACGCTTTTTAGTCATGATTTAGTTATTGAAGGATTTAAAGACCAAATATAATATTATATATGGCGACACCAACATCAAGACCAACATTTGACAGTTATGGAGCTCTTAAAAAGAGCTAAAGAGGACGCACCATTATGTTTAACGAATCACCAGATAAAATAACATTTATTTCCCAAAAATAGTAAATTATCACCAAAATTAAATAGGTACAGGTCGGTTAACTAAAGCTGGCACGTTTCAACACATTTACACCGTCTCTCTCGCGCAAAGTCAAGCTTATGAGTATGAAGGAGACAGTTATTGTTTTGCTTTTGCTACTGCTCATAAATATAGAGTGGTCTATTTTTGCATTCGTCCATTAGACTTGACTGATTGCAAATTTATGAGTACTGTGAACGTGCCAGCTTTCGTTAACCGACCTGTACCCATGTTAGCGTGAAATTAGACCCAAAAATTTCACAATTTGCAAGCAACCAACTCAAAATTATGATTGTTAAATAAAAAAATAGTTAATTCTCACCAAAAAATTACACAAATCACAAATTTGGATCTAGCACTTGGTACAGTTCTGTACCATATTTGGTAGTATCGCCACATTTTATGGCAATCAAACCAAATAGCGCAACAATTTCCTCATAAATTTGGTGATCATTTACTAAATTTGGTTTCATAGTACCTACATAATTTTGTGACCAATAACCTCATAAGTGTTTTTTTTAAATATCCCTAAGTACTTGTCGCAGTCGGGCCATTACTTTATGTTTTTAGGGTTCCGTAGCCAAATGGCAAAAAACGGAACCCTTATAGATTCGTCATGTCTGTCTGTCTGTCTGTCTGTCCGTCCGTATGTCACAGCCATTTATTTCCGAAACTATAAGAACTATAATGTTGAAACTTGGTAAGTAGATGTATTCTGTGAACCGCATTAAGATTTTCACACAAAAATAAAAATAAACAATAAATTTTGGGGGTTCCCCATACTTAGAACTGAAACTCAAAAATTTTTTTTTCATCAAACCCATAAGTGTGGGTTGTCTATGGATAGGTCTTCAAAAATGATATTGAGGTTTCTAATATAATTTTTTTCTAAACTGAATAGTTTGCGCGAGAGACACTTCCAAAGTGGTAAAATGTGTGTCCCCCCCCTGTAACTTCTAAAATAAGAGAATGATAAATCTATAAAAAATATATGATGTACATTACGGTGCAAACTTCCACCGAAAATTGGTTTGAACGAGATCTAGTAAGTAGTTTATTTTTAATACGTCATAAATTGAAATTCATATCAAATACTCACGTCTATACTACCATTTACTTATATACCTACAGGTTTGTACGGAACCCTCGGTGCATGAGTCTGACTCGCACTTGGCCGGTTTTTTTCTGCTTGAATGTCTTTCATAGCATTTGTTTTTTACTATGGTTTATCTCCTAATTCAAATTTTTAAATATCTAAAATTATTGTGCGAATTACCCTGCGGGACATTGGGAAGTGGGCCATAATGACTAAAGACCCATCCTACCTACTAAAAAGACCTAAAAAAACTGAATCAATTTATATCAAAGTTTATATGTAATACCTATATTAGTTTGGTCTGGCTCGGTTAAATTCCAATATCGTTTATTATTTTAATAGATTAATAGTTACACTGCGTTAATAGAGATAACTTTGTGAAATTGAATTGAAAATGTAATTAACTCGTAATTAAAAAGTATGTATAAATACACCAGGGGGTCTAAAAAGGAAGCTAAAGCAATATTGCTACGCAATTATTTTTTCGAATTCTCGGCAGATCCTAAGCGAATCGAATATTTTTTGGTAAAATAGTTACTCACTATATACAATAAGATTTGGAATTGATGAATTGCATAAGATCGGCTTTGGATTCGAACAAAAGAATTACGTTAGCAATATTGATTAGCTTCCTTTTTAGGGGGCCAGGGCATAGATTTTTTATTGTATAGACCTTTTTTTTAGTGTTTGGCCATAAATTAACCGTGGTCAGTGATGATGTCGCCGAAGGTGGTAAGCACACAAAGCCCAGAAGGAACTGGCTCTCAAATGCAGCTATAGGAACACACCGTAGGTGTTTGGCAACGGATTTTCAACTTTAGGGTAGCATTCAGATAGGTATTACATCACTTTGTGAAAAAACTGTGAAAAAAACACAAAAAAAAAAAGTCGCTCTATTTTTATTCTATCTCTAAATAAATAAATGTCCTGGGACATTCCTCACACACGCTCGTCTGATCCCAAACTAAGCAGAGCTTGTACTATGGAAACCAGATAACTGATATAATACATATACTACTTTTTTGTTTGTAAATACATACTTAATATACATAATTACACCCAGACTCAGGACATACAGATATGTTCATGCACACAAATGCATGTCCTGGTTGGGAATCGAACCCACGACCTGCGGCGCGATAGGTGGACTCTTAACCAGAGTCCAATGATGCTGGCCCGTCATAATAAAAAATAAAAAAAATAAAACATGAATTACTGGCGAAAATGTTGCTCTACACACTTGTTCACACTGTTCACTTGCAAGTATGTTGTGTGAACGCTTAGGAATCTGTTTGCTGTACGAGATTGCTTTCTGTTTGAACATTTTTGTACATAAACATTGAGTGCGATAGAATTTTTACATTACGGAGTAAATAGCAAACTTTTTTTGTATACATATCTACTTATTCATTGAATACTAACGGCTTATTCTATTTTAATAATATAATAATGAAAAGGTCACGTAATAGGACATTGTCATGCATGTGAGCAAAGTTGGTCATTACAGACGAGGCGGTATAAATAAATAAATAAATATCCTGGGACATTCTTCACACACGGTCATCTGATCCCAAACTAAGCAGAGCTTGTACTATGGAAACCAGATAACTGATAATACATATACTACTTTTTGTTTGTAAATACATACTTAATATACATAATTACACCCAGACTCAGGACATACAGACATGTTCATGCACACAAATGCATGTCCTGTGTAGGAATCGAACGCACGACCAGCGGCTTAACCAACCGCGCCAGCTGGCCCGTCAAGCGGTGTTAGTTAGGCGATAAGGGAGCCGAGAGTGTAATGATCAATGCACACGCGTGTCATACGACGTTTTTCAAAACACTTGCGAGGAAAAAAACTGACTTAATATTTTTTTAAGTCGATTTTTTGATAATCATCAACCACACAATGACAACGTTAACAAATATGGCGCGCAAGTCAAACTGCCAAACTGTCAAACTGTTTTACCTATTTAAATTAAGAATGCTTCACACATCACTTACAGTATGCTTACAGTTAGATACAAACTTAACATAATCGGGATAATATCATAAAACACTAGTGCGGTAATGTAAAATTAAGCAACAGTTCGTAATAAGCTGTCTTATGATATTAAAATCGGTGCAATAAGAGTCACTTTACGATCAATAACAGTAAGGTGATCGATAAGTGTGTGAAAAGTTAAAAAGATTTTTAGTTAAATAACGTTGGTCGAAAAAGGAAAAAGAACGTTTTATTAAAAAAAAAAAAACGTGTGGCACTCGGAGACTGCCGCGGTAAAGCTATCATACCACCTAGAGGTGGGTTGCTGAACTAAAGAGACAAGCGTGATATTTCAAAAAGTCATTTAAAGTTCTGCTATTCATCGATAGATGGCAAAACTAAAAAGTATCACCGCTGTGCCGGTCGGAGTGGGGGGTGTTAGGTTATTTTCGTTACGGAATTTCTGGATTCGGTCTCCACGCTCAAGGCCCGCGATAGAAGCTATGCAAATAATACATTTTATTCTTAACCCAAACCTTCTTTTGTTTATTTAACTATAACCAGTAACCTATTTTCTACCCATCATAGGATTTTGTTTCTAATCTTAGCATAAATGTGATGATAATGTGTGGTGTATACGGTACACCATGTGAAATGAATAATTTAGTAAAAAAATCACATATATAAAAGGGCTATGGAAATAACAAAATTGTGATGTACGTCACCCGCCAGGCTGATCTTGAGGGTCTCCCAACTGCGTCCAGAACTGAAGAACTGTGTTCACAATTAGATGGAACGGTGGCTCAAGTCCTCGGGTAACTGTTTATCGTCACTACACTGGATTATGAAATGGTTTTATGACTTGATATTATTATTTTGAGTACTTGTCGTACATTACGTGCGGTCGCTAGCGACATAAATTTGAAAGACGACTGAGGCGCCACCACACGGCGGAGCGCGGAATTATTTGTTCCTGCGCCTACGGTTCGTAGCGCTGGTCGATGAATTGGCGGGTGAATTTGAATTTAGAAAGGCCCAAAAACCCAACATTCCCCCCACCGAAATCCACCAGGATTTCCCAGTTACCAAACCAGGAGGTTGAATATGTAGTGTCAGTATTTGAAAAATGTTATGTTTGAATAATATGTTATTGAAAGTATATAATGTGGTAGAGTGTGGACTGTATGTTAAACTAAGTTCTCACATAGGTTTTGCAAGGAAATCTATGTGAGCAAAAGATTAAAAATAATATAATTAAAGTGCGTCCTGCTCCAAGGGGAGAGGACTAAGTTTGACAACCGGACGAGTAAACTCACTGTTCTTTGTGCGAACACTAACTACGCGCACAACGCCATCAGGTCCGGGATGTATTTTTGTCACTCTAGCTAAATGCCAGTTCAGAGGTGGAGCATCAGAATGTAAGAGGACAAGATCTCCGATTTTCAGATTCTGACAGTTGTGAAACCACTTCTGGCGTTGTTGCAGTGTATGCAGAAAGTCTAGTCTCCAGCGCTTCCAGAACTGCTGGGAAAGCTGCTGGGTGGCTTGCCAACGACCGAGTCTACTAATAGATAAATCCGTGAAATCATATTCAGGTACCGATAGGAGCTCTCGACCTATTAAGAAATGCGACGGCGTTAGAACTTCGAACTCGGTAGGATCATTTGATAAAGGACACAAGGGTCTTGAATTTAATACAGCCTCAACTCGAGAGAAGACTGTTGTCAATTCTTCAAAAGACAATGCCCTGGTGCCTATTGTACGTTTTAAATGTATTTTTGCCGATTTGATGGCAGATTCGTATATTCCACCAAAATGGCTTCCTGTGGGAGGATTATGTTTCCACTCAACTCGGCGGCTAGTCATCCTAACGGTCAAGTCTTTATCATTTGAATTAAGGAAACTTGAAACTTCTGCCAGATGCTTGCCGGCTGACACGAAGTTCGTGGCATTATCAGATATAATGGTATGACAAAGACCGCGTCTAGCCGTGAAACGGTCAAATGTGGCCATGAAACATTCAGTGCTCAGAGACGACAGAACCTCCAAATGTACTGCACGGGTTGAACAGCAGACGAACACACACAAGTACGACTTGGAAATTCTGGCGTTTCTGCGACTAGACTCTTTTGAATAAAAGGGACCGCCAATGTCTATTCCAACAGTGTGGAATACATGAGTATCTTGAGATCGATACTTAGGCAACTCACCCATGAGGGGCTGTCGAGTTGACGGTGAGACTTTAAAACATGATATGCATCGAATCGTACGAGAACGAATTGCACTCCGAGCAGATATGATCCAGTATTTTTGGCTTATAATACTCTGAAGTGTTCGTGGACCGACATGCAGATGCAACTTATGATAATAGTCAATTAAGATTTGAGTGAAATTAGAAGACTTCGGTAAAAGCAGAGGGTGCTTTTTGTCATAAGTCAAACTGGACTGGGAAAGTCTACCCCCCACCCTGAGGAAACGTTTAGAGTCCAAGAAAGGGTGTAGCTTTCTCAGTGGTTGAGAACAATGCTCGCCTTTCGACAGTGCTGTAGTATCTGGTGAAAAATGATGAGCTTGAACAGACCTAACTATGACGTCATGTGCCTTGCGAATGTCACTAACCGACAGAGCTCTTCGTTCTGTTTTTGAAACCTTACAGTTTTGAATAAATTGAAAACACCTAGCAACGACATTGATAAGCTTGTCAAAACTAGAATACTTCTCAGTCAAGTCATAGAGTAAACTTTTTGATTGAGGAGTATCCACAGAAACTAAAGTGGTTTGAGGCTTTAGTTCTGGAGGACTGACATCCCTGAATTCATCGATGGTCTTAACTGGCCAGTGCGACTTGACTAGAGAAAGCCAATTAGGTCCATTTAGCCATTCATGCATCGCCAACAACGCAGACGGGGCTGCGCCGCGGGAGCAGATATCAGCTGGATTACATGCACCACTCACGTGGAACCAGCATTCCAGAGATACCGCTTCCAATATCTTGGCCACGCGAGTGGCCACAAAGACCTTGAGACTGTAAGAAGGTGTGTTGAGCCACGCTAAGACCACTGATGAATCAGTGAATAACAGCGTCTCATTAATTGGAAGTCGGTCCTTTAAGACGGAATTGACATATTTGATTAACTTTGACAAAAGATGTGCTGCCATTAACTCTAAACGTGGAGTAGAAAGAGTCTTTAATGGAGCCACCTTTGATTTGGCAATAAGCAGACTTACTTTACTCATGCCGGCATCGTTTGTAGAACGTAAATAAATATACGACAGCTGCGTATCCATGACTTGACGCATCGCAGAACCCTAGAATCTGAGTATAGGTTTCATTTGCGACAGCAACATGACGTTCGTGTTTAAATTCGGATAACAGGGGTAGTTCGTTGACAAAGGCTAGCCACTGTTCTTCCATATTAGCAGGCAAACTCTGGTCCCAACCTAAGTTGAGGGCCCACAGTTTCTGCATGAAGCATTTAGCAAAGAACACGCAAGGTGCAACAAAACCAAGTGGATCAAAGAGACGACCAATCTGAGACAAAACCGTTCGCTTTGTGACAACAGGGTTCATCGGAGTCGTTGAAAACGAAAATGAATCCAAAGCTGGCAACCATTGAAGACCAAGGACCTTGATGGAGAGGTTCTGATCAGTGCTGAATTCAACAGGGGTCTCGCGATGGTCTGCTGGCAACCGCTGCAGAACTTCAGCACAGTTACTAGACCACTTTCGTAACGTGAACCCACCACTCTGTAGTAGTGCCATGAGCTCGTCCTGTAAATCAGCAGCCTCCTGTACTGAGGAAACGGACCAGAGAAAATCATCCATAAAGAAAGCCTGCTTTAGTACCGCAGAAGCTTTTGGATATTTTTCTGCTTCGTTTTCAGCGAGGGTCTGTAGCACTTTGATCGCCAGGTATGGACTGCTGGCCACCCCGTATGTCACAGTGTTCAGTTGATAAATCTGGATTGATTTATTTGGTGAATCCCGCCAAAGAATGTGCTGATACTCTCGTTGACTCTGATCGATGAGGATCTGACGGTACATTTTACAAATATCCGCGGACAAGCAGATCTCATTCAAACGAAAGTTAATCAGCTGTTGATTTAAATCTGCCTGAAGTTTCGGACCTGGAAGAACTACCGAATTCAGGGACAGACTATTTGATGTCTTGGCTGACGCGTCGAACACCACACGAAGTTTCGTTGTCGTACTCGAGGGCTTGAAAATGCAAAAATGCGGGATAATATATTTTGAATCCACGTTTTGCATAGTACCCAGACAAGTCATGTGCCCAAGACTTTCATACTCTTGCATGAAATTGTGATACTCAGACTTAAGTAGCGGTTGACGTTCGAGTTTGGACTCTAGATTGACAAACCTACGAACCGCCGTCTGATGAGAATCACCTAACTCTAAAGTGGGTCGAAAAGGATATTGTACTACATACCTACCGGTACTATCGCGCCTATAACTAGCTGCAAACAATTCCTCGGCCAATACGTCGTCTGGATTCTGTTCTATAGCAGACTGTATACTTTCCAGTTCCCAAAAATTTGACATGATTTGATCAATATTTGTTGACAGTCCACAAAATTTGGTATTAACTATCTGACTAATTTCCGAAAACGCAGCAGTGCCTGTCTGATCTGAACTACCAACCGTAGTCTGTCCTGCGATCACATAACCGAATATAGAATTCATGGCTACAGGAATACCACCTTGGCGTGGGATGATACGCTCACCGTTATAAATATAAGGGAATAAGTCACCACCAATCAGCATGTCTACAGGTGCTGGTTTATAAAAGCCTGGATCCGCCAAAACGAGATTTTGAAATTGATTAATAACCGTATTTGATAAATACGTAGTCGGTAGATTACCGGCAATACTATTCACGATAATAGTGTCAGTAGTCAAAACAGGACAATTACTATTCCGAGGTTTGATAGTACAAGTCGAGACACCGAAGTCTTGTACTGGATTTCCACCCAAACCTATTGGTTGAAACTCGCACTTGCGTCGTTCAAGTCCGAGTCGTTTCGCGCAATCTCGAGTCATGTAGCCAGTCATAGCACCACTGTCTATTATAGCACGTACATTATGGTACTGGCCCCAACAGTCTGCGACGTGTATAATAGCAGTACCAAGTAGCACTGTCGCATCAGTAGAACAAGTAAGCGACACAGTACCAACATTGCAATTCGAACTCGAAGTTGAAACCGTACTAGAACCCGAGTCGATATGCAAAGTATGATGGTGCATATTTTTGCAAATGGTACACCGAACCCTCGACGGACAGTCTTTTAACGCATGATCACGAAGGCAATTTTCACATAATTTTTTGTTGCTTGATTTTGCTTAGACGTTGTTCCGGCGAAAGGTCAATGTACTCATTGCATCTATAAATTGAATGCATTTTTTTACAATACAGACAATCCCTGGATTTAATTGATTCACTGGGTTTGTCTGTACTGCAAACAGACGATGATAAGGACGTCTTTTGATTATTTGATTTATTAAGGTTAGGTTTTGAAAATGTTTGCATTGAATTCGATCTAATATTTTGGTTTGATTTATTAATGTTTGAAATCTTATTTGAATTTGGCTTACAATCAGACATTTCTAAAACATTAACATGGTTTTCGATAAAAGACATTAAATCGTTGAACGCAGGTACTTCCCCTTGCTTCGAGTTCAATTCGAATTCGCGTCTCGTAGTAGGGTCGAGATTACGTAACGAGATATAGAACAAAACGAAACTCGCTATATCAGGTATATTTAATAGCTGAAGAGCCTTAACACTTTCTTGAAATGTTTGTAAAAATGAATTTAATCCCGCGGCCGATTCACACGTTAAAGGCTTGAAATTAAATAATTTATCTAAATAAGCGGTCGCAAGCGCGCGCTTATTTTCGTACCGCTTGACTAAAGCGCTCCATACTAACGGGTAGTTATCAGCTGTGACCGGCAGCGACTTCACGACGGTCAAGGCAGATCCACTCACAGCTGACAATAAATAATAAAACTTTTCGATGTTAGAAATGTCTGAACTATTATGAACCAAACTAGTGAAAGTGTCTCTAAATGTAGGCCAATTCTCAAGTTTACTATCAAAGTGAAATATTTCTAATTTAGGTAATCTTGTTTTTACGCGAGTGCTACCCTGAGGTTGCTGTGTGTTGATACTCTGAGCAACAGATTGAATTTTGTAGTACATTTGATCAAACGCGTCGATCTCCTTGTATGTGGGTACAAATGCCGGGTTCGCAGACTTTTTAATCCCAATAATTTGCGTTATATTTTGTTCAAACTTATCACGTATTATAGGAAGATCACGCACTCGTGCTTTGAAAATGTCACACAAGTCTGGTTTATCAACAACACTCTTTGACATCTCGAATACTGACTGCAATCGCATAAAAAACATTTCCTGAGAAATACTTAATGGTTGTAACAATTTGTCAAAATCATCAATATCATGGGAGACATCGTCTTTACTGGCTTTAACTCCTTGAGATCGAGACATTTTGCTTAATTTCAACTGAAAATAGGATCAAGATCGAAAAATATAAAAAAAAAATACTAAATGCAAAATTAAATTAATTGCAATAAAAATCGCCGGTCGTGCGTAATGGCGGTTGCGGACGACAGCCGATGACCGGCCGGCTCACCTACCTACGCGCTATGTGTTAGCACAAAGAACAAAAATTATTTTATTAACTTTGAAATTATGCGTATTCAGTTTAATTACACATCAAAATTATAACAAACAGTCTTGTTAGAGTATGTATCTGTGTGTAACAAGCATGCACCTATTGTAAATTATGTGTAATTGATACAAATAGGTATGACTTTGTAAGGTGGATATTTTTGTTGAAATTGATGAATCCTAACTTCGTAACTGGTTAATCTAGGCTCGAATGTCCAAAAATGGTGTATACGGTACACCATGTGAAATGAATAATTTAGTAAAAAAATCACATATATAAAAGGGCTATGGAAATAACAAAATTGTGATGTACGTCACCCGCCAGGCTGATCTTGAGGGTCTCCCAACTGCGTCCAGAACTGAAGAACTGTGTTCACAATTAGATGGAACGGTGGCTCAAGTCCTCGGGTAACTGTTTATCGTCACTACACTGGATTATGAAATGGTTTTATGACTTGATATTATTATTTTGAGTACTTGTCGTACATTACGTGCGGTCGCTAGCGACATAAATTTGAAAGACGACTGAGGCGCCACCACACGGCGGAGCGCGGAATTATTTGTTCCTGCGCCTACGGTTCGTAGCGCTGGTCGATGAATTGGCGGGTGAATTTGAATTTAGAAAGGCCCAAAAACCCAACAATGTGGGTAAAGGTCCTAAGGACACAAAGCATAGAAAGATAACTGGGTCAGCGCAGCTCACCACACCAGCAACAGATCTTCAACTTTCGATTTATCTCGTCGTGATTGAAAGCAAAAATATATTGTATAGAAATCAAAAGAATCGCAGATGCGTAAATAAATAATCCGTGGAAAGCAATTTTCTTGGCATCGGGTCGGTTTCTTCGATTTAGTCTGGATACGGATTATTTTTTAACACGTATAGGAATCAAATTTTCCGGAAACATGATTCAATTTAACCAACTTACACACAAATCCAATGTATATTGATCAAATTAGTTGAGAAGTCTAATATGAAGCCGTGTGAGCTTCGTATACTGTTGGTTCACAAAGTTAAAAAAAATAAAAACGTTTAACACGTAGTAGGACGTCAGCGAGTTTTGCCGCGTAGCACCTGTAGACTTTGTAGCACACTTCCAACCCACTCGTAGCTGCACGTAGGCAATGACGTCACCTACGACGTAGTAGTGCTACGAATATTATTCTTTGTTAGGGTTCCGCCCGAACCAAAAAGGTAAGAATAACCTTTATAGTGCCACTCCGCCCATCTTTCTGTCTGTCTGTCAGCGGTATATTTCAGCAACAACTAATGCTACTAACTAACTCTACTAACGTTTATTTTGTATATAGACTCTATAAAAAGTTTCAGCTTAAAATAAATGACTTACTAAAAAATGAATACCTTTTTGCTTCCAAGTGTATTGAATTAAAATCATGGCTCAATGAGAGTCACGGTCACGTCACTTACTAATATTATTATAAAATCTCAGATTACAGAACAAAAGGCAGATAGAGCGCGAAATACGGTGGAATAATGAGGCCAAAAAAGTAAATACAAATTGAAAAACACATACCTGGTATTCGCTTTTGAATGTGTATTTGCCTTTTTCTGTTATCTGTGTTTAAAATCTTCTTTTTCGCAAGCTAGAACCGCGCCTAGAATCAAAGAAGTCGTGTCGGTTTATGGATTACACTTTAAAGATGGACAATGGCCATCAAAGTACCATAAAATTCCCCTTTTTTAATATATTTATTATCATCATCATATCAACCTAAGGATGTCCACTGCTGAACATAGGACATAGGCCTCTCCCATTAACTTCCACTTGGAACGGTTTTGGGCCGCTTGCATCCAACGGAGCGACTCTGACCAGGTCGTCGGTCCACCTGGTGGACCATATATTTATTAACTAGGACCGAATTACAATGTTTAGAAAATAAATATTCTGTCAAATCGAAAACGATTTGTCGACAGAACAGCCCTCGTTCTCTTAACCTTTAAAATTACATAACATTGGTGCCCTATATAATTCTGCTAATCTTGTTGTAACAAAAACTTCCAGACTGTATTTTCACTTCGATAGCATGACGATTTCATTTACTTAAAATGCTAAAGCTGTGTTAGACACATCCTTCATTCACCGTAATTGTGTACCGATCGACAGCCTCATTCCGAATGGAGGTTTTAAATTGGAAAATAGGAGCCATTTGAATCCGTGGACTATCTAATCAGTTTGTCAATCGAATCAGGACCGCAACCGAGCAGCGCAGATTAACCCAGCATATCTAATAACTCAAACGTTTAGACAGGGTATTCCCGCACATATTTTTTGAGTGTACGTGCGAGCTAGCAGTATGTAAGCGCCTATGTAAGCATTACATGCAAGAAGACTATTTTAATATCCGACCGATCTCTCTCTGCAATGTCTCTAGAATTCTTCGAGGAATCTTATTCTAAAGAAACTACGATTCTGTGACTTGACCCGTATTACAGAGAACCCTAATATTCCGAGATATTTTTTATAATCCATATATGTGCTAAGTTTCTGTGTACAAACTAAAATTTCATCACCGGAAATTCGTGCATCTTTTGCTCTGAAGGATCTTTACATTTCTCGAAGGATTTTGTTCCGTACAATATATTCCCTTCAATATTATGTTATTGTTGTGTCCTTACAAAAGATTTATCGACAATAACTTGGTGATTTTTGATGTGGGTATTATGTTACTAAGGGTAGGTAGGTATATTTACTAAATACAGAATTCTCATGTCAATGTAAATCCTTTCACCATTGGGGACCGAAGAGGTGTATATACCGTTTTTTTTTTTTTTTTTTATACCACTAAAGTGGCAAACAAGCATACGGGCCGCCTGATGGTAAGCAGTTACCGTAGCCTATGGACGCTTGCAACACCAGAGGTATCACTCGCGCGTTGCCGACCCTGAAGAAATCTCTTCACGCCCTTTTTGAAGAACCCCATGCTGTACTCCATTGGGAAAACCACGGAATATGGTAATTTACAAAACGTTTATGTTCCAAAAAAGTTTAAGTTTATTTTTGATTCGCCTATTGCTATGCTTATAGTATTTACCGAGTCTTAGACGATTGCAATACCGAGAGATTGTTGCATAAAATTCACGTTATTCTTTGTAGTTACTACATTATACATATACTTGAGGAAGTCGAATATCTTTTTAAGCAGCCGAATGTTGACAATTGGACGTGTTATTTTACCGCATTTTATACGAATTTGTTAATATTTTAATTCTATGAAACGGAATCTTCACACTTTTTCTAGAAAAGGGGTTGAGAATCGCCTTGCCGGCAGCAGAAAGGACAGGCCTCAGCGTCATTTGATACTACAAAGCAGATGGAAGTTTAGGGATATTTGCTATACCAGTGGGATGACCAATCTAGTGCCAGCTTTGAAAAGACCTTTATATCCCCTTTTGAAGAACCCTTAGCGATAAGGGGATGTTATAATGGGTGTAAATAAGCTACCTTCAAAATCAATATTTGATATTCAATAAACGGAGAAGAACTTTTCGCTAACGACTCATAGAAAAGATTAAGTCCAGTAAAAAGAAAAAAAATACATGTTAAATGTTTCAGCAAAAGTTTTAATAAGGCGCTCAATATATTTGTTAATTTGTTGTTGTTAATATTTGTTCAATTTATACTTTGTGAAACCTTTGCAATTCACAAATAATTTTATGTTATACCTAATATTGAATATTCTGTGGTTGTAGTCAAGTAAATATTTTTACAGATAGGGATTATAAAATGCTATAAACTGTTTGTAAATTAATTTTTAAAATAGTTTACGCTAAGAATGTTAAGGGTTATAAAATAAAAGTCTTGTCAAAGAATGCCGATATCAACAATATCCAATTTCCAATAAAGTTTTGAAATATTTTATTTACTTAATTTTTCATAAAATATTCTGTGATCATCTCTAGTCTTTGTGCAAAAAAATTATTTCTGAATGACAAGAGAGTTATAGCAAAACAAGTTAATCTGAAATCTGACATAAACTGTTTGATTATAAAAACGAATCGTTTTACTTACCAATGGTAGGTTATTTTATTGCCAATCTGGACATATAGATCATTTCGTAAGCTAATTTTACCTGTGATAGCTACTTCCATATGGGAGGGTCAGCTATGCAAAGCTTTGAGGTCTTTGCTTCATTATTCATGTAAGTCTTAATTTTTACCGATTACGGTCCGTAACTTATAGGAATCAGCCATAAATTTACCAATTAAAGGTAAATAAATGATTTATTTTAGATAGGACCTCTAAAGAAATCATTTAAGTAGGTACCTTCACGACCGTATATTTAGAAAAATAGATCATACCTAATCCATAGTTAAATGCATGATTATTTTGTATTTATTTGGAAGTGGATAAGTTCAATCTTCCCTTTTTTAAATTCAGTAGCCAAGTTGTTCTTATTTCTTCAAAAGTCAATTACTCAAACAAGAAAAACACGAAGAAACCTTATTTTTTTCAAGCACGTTCGATTGGATAAGTATATAAGATTGATGGAGACTGTTCCGGACTAGGAATTGCAACCGGATCATTATGTTTATCGCGACGTGATCACAACATTCCACCATCCATTTGGCTTGGCAATGTGGCAAGCTTTTTTTAGTTTAATTATTTTATATATAAACTAGCTGTCCCCCGCGGTTTCACCCGCGTTCCCTGCATAAAAAGTAGCCTATGTCCTTTTCCATACCATAGGCTATCTGCATGCCAATGCAATGCATGAAATGCAAATTTCATGATGATCCGTTGAGTAGTTGAGGCGTGAAGGCGTAAAAAGCAAACAAACTCACTTTCGCATTTAAGTATAATATTAGTTAGGATTTAGCGAACAAGCATACAGCCCTGATAGTGAGCGGTTACTGTAGCCTATGGATGCTTGCAACACCATGTATCAATCACGAGTTGCCGACGCTACAAAAATCTCAGCATATCTTCTTGAATATCTCCATGATGTACTCTATTGGGAAAATTACGCTGCATTCCAGCAAATTACTACGTCATGCGTTGCATAATGTACGCTGAATTTTATCAACATTTTATTCTCTTTGTTGTAAGCATTACGCTTTAATTTTTTATAACCTCAAAAATTATTTACAACGAATATGTACAAGTTACAATCTATATATAGAAAATTTCCTGAATTCTGCTGCTGCTTCCGATTAACGGCAAGGTTCCCAGCAGGCTGGTAGCGTTTCCTCTTTGGATAGCTATGCTGATGCGTTGGCGGAAAAAAATCCCCACAAGCTGTTCTATATATAGTAGGTATTGACGCCCATTGGTTTTACCAGCGGTCCCGAGTTAAACAGCAGGTATCCTATATCATAGGCTATGTATGTGCCAAATTTAATCATGTTTGGTAGTGCCCTTGTGGTATAACAAAGTTAACACAATTTTACTAATCTAAAAATTAGCAATTGATTATATTAGTATCATATATTTAAAACTTGGTCCTGCCTCATGACTTCACCCGCATAACTGGGAAAAAAGTAGCCTATGTGCAGACGGACAAGGGGACCCATGTCATAGGCCTTATAATAATATACCCATATCTTTATGCTATCAATATTGATTGGGCCGTTGAAACATCAAGAGCTAGTAAACAGACTCACTTTCTAAATTATTATACTTATTAGTTAGGATAAAATAATAACCTTTTACAAATTCAGCCGAGCAGAATATGTCAAATATGTACTTGTAAATTTATATTGAATACATAATACAAACTATTTCTATACAATTTAATTATTTTTAACTCGCTTGTTAACATTTAACAAAAATAAATTACTTAAAAATAATACCTTGACATAGCAGTAATTTGGTTACATCAAAGTCATTTGAGTCGAATTAGGGCATTTTTAAGACATCAAAAGTTTTGTTTGTTTATTTTAATATTGTCTATATCTTTGGGTAATTTAATTGTATGTATTATGCCTAGAGGTAGTTTTATGTTTGCGATTCATAATTAGAGGCAATTCTGAATTCGCATAGCTCAACAATTTTTGTTCAGCTCATGATGCATTAGTCAAATTCCTAAAAGTTTTTTTTTTTAATTATCTGGAATTAATCATCTAATACGAAACGTCTTACTACAATATATTCTACACCTTTTACGGAAAGGTTGTAAGGTAAAAACTGGATCTCATCTGGCAGGAGCTGTAAATCTGGCCGCAATTAAGTAATTGTAAAAGTATAATAACAGCAAAAATAATAATGATACCAATTGTTTTTTTATTTTTTTACTATAATATTTTCCATTTTTTTTGTTTTTAATTAGATATAGTTGTAATTATATTACATTAAGGTGTAATTTTGGTAATTGATAATATGAATGAGTGTAGGCTCAATAAGTAAATAAAGGATCATGGCAAGATTTGTACAAAAAAATTAAGAATTTTAGAGACGTTGGATTGACGTTATAATTGATCCTTGGTGCCTAAGGAACAACTTGAGCCATTTAAAATATTTTTAGAACCCCGGGATAATAATGCGAATTTCTATGGCAAGCCGGCGAATCGCGACTATTTGCGATCAAAACCATTATGTTGTTGTTATGTTTTGCGGGGTTTATAAAATATTTCATGTATATTTACATGTTGCTGGTAATGTAATCTCAACATTGGAAGTGATTAAATACCCTCTAAAATGTTATATTTTTTTTGTACAAATCAATGTATGGAGCTCGCCATGATTCTTTGGAATACATAGAGATAGACAATCAACAGAGCGACTGTATTAAGAGCATTTGCCGTGCACAGGTATGCAACGTTGCTTTGTTGCGCAAAATGAATTGCGCGTTCGTAGTTTGTATGACTAAATACATAATATTGTTATAATACTTTTGTTATTATCACTTTTATCAATGATCTAGTCCCTAAAGATACATGTTCTTCACTTATGTATGCAGTCGATCTAAAAGTATTTACTATAAGTACAGTTCATAAGATAGATGTCTGTTTAAGGCTGTAACAATGGTCAAACCTCTAAAATACGCTGGACTAAACGCATTTTGTTGACGAATCTATCCATCCATTTGTCCTGGAAAAAATATATGTTGTACATTTGTTCATCACGCACAAGTTGTATTGATTACATTTTTTGAAAATATCTTCAAATTTTGTAAAAACACATATCCTTACAGGTATAATTTTAACCTAAATTGTAAATTGTTGACATAACGGCTCAACAGATTTATGCGAATCTTACACCAAAAAAAAGGTAATGCATTTTATAACAACTTGTATTGATTACTTTTCAAATTTCATGAATCATTTTCAAATAATAATTAAAAAACTAAATAGCGAAGCATAAATCACTCGCTCCCCACCAAATCCCACCCGCGGACGCCTGGAGCCGAGACTCGTCAGTGCCTTGATGGCTGCTGTCACGAGTGGACCTCGCACGAAAATTTTATACGACAAATTAACTAAATATTTAAATTTATGAATGATTTTTAAATTGATTTCTACTGATAATAACTTAAATACAATTTTGAGCACAATTTTTAGCTTGTAAATATATGTAATGTAGTTATAAGTAAAAATAATATTTTTTAGAACATCAATAGTCGTCATAGACTAATCAGAAATGTGTTAGGTACAAATAGTTATATAGAATTTAGAGCAAGATATCGGTTTCCTTTATTCTTTTTATAACAAGATTTTATTGATCATGCAATGATTGTATGTACGTCTTTCCGTTATAAAATTTACAATTTATTTTTCAACCAATTAATCGCAGACGTCGAATTGAAATGAAAGGTTTACTTTTATAAATTCGGTGTTAAGAGGCCGTCCTCAAAATCGAAACGGGCTGAATTAGGTATTTGACACGTTCACGCACACGCGGGAGCGCTCGGTCGCGTGTGTGCGCGAGTCCGGAATCATTGATGGTCAGTACGGCGACAGTATGTTTTTTCTATTGAAATAAAAAGTCATGGTGGTAAATCAATACAAAATCATTAATTTCATATAGACCTTCGCAGGTACTTATGAATAGTCTGACTCTAATACCCAGTGATTTATATAACCATGGATGCGGTCACCGGAACATTTTGCAAAAAAATTCTTTATACAAGTAAACAGTACCGCCATCTGTTTAAAATCGATTGGACTACGTAGTGCCGCGTTGCATAGGCGTACGATGTAACTCATGTAACCTTGTATGTATGTACGTACCATGCACATTTTATTTTTATTACATTTTTATTTAAGTCCGTTATTACTAAATTAAAAAAAAAGGTTATTCGACACGCGTGTATGTAATATTATTGGAATTGCAAAATATTCACAATCTAAAATAGTGTCCGCCATATTGAACTATTTAGTTATTGGTCCGATTGCACTCAAAATTGGTATTAGAGAGGCCTTTGGAACATAAACGATGAATCTTTTCTCAAAATTGAAAAAAGTGGCCGCCATATTGAACTATTTAGTTATTGGTCCGATTGCTCTCAAAATTGATATTTGGGAGACCCTTGGACCATATAACATGAATCTTTGCTCAAAATTGAAAAAAAGTGTCCGCCATTTTGAACTATTTAGTTATTGGTCCAATTGCTCTCAAAATTGATATTTGAGAGGCCTTTGGAACATAAACCATGAATATTTTCTCAAAATTGAAAAAAAGTGTCCGCCATTTTGAACTATTTAGTTATTGGTCCGATTGTTCTCAAAATTGATATTTGGGAGACCCTTGGACCATATAACCTGAATCTTTGCTCAAAATTGAAAAAAAGTGTCCGCCATTTTGAAATATTTAGTTATTGGTCCGATTGCTCTCAAAATTGATATTTGAGAGGCCTTTGGAACATAAACCATGAATATTTTCTCAAAATTCAAAAATGTGGCCGCCATATTGAACTATTTAGTTATTGGTCCGATTGTTCTCAAAACTGATATTTGGGAGACCCTTGGACCATATAACCTGAATCTTTGCTCAAAATTCGACAGTCCTAATTTTGAGCTCATTCCACAGTCTGAGCGTCCGCGGAAAGAAACTCCGTTGAGCCCGCACAGTTTGAACCAATTTTGGTTTCAATGTGTGAAGATGGACTCACTGGCGATGGCGAGAGTTGCGATGGTGGAAGATAGCTGTGGGCATCAAGTCGAAGTCGTTGTACAAGCGGTAGAACACACATTATTAAATCGCATATAAGGTACTGCCGGTTTCATATTTACGCAGACATACAGGTGTATATATCGTGTAAGCCTTCCGATATTGACCGTGCAATAATTAATCTTAATGAAGATCTTTCAGCAATAGCAAAATGGTCTACAAACAATTGCCTTTTACTTAACCCCATTAAAACTAAGTACCTTATCTTTGGTAGCAACTATTTTAAATTTTGAGAAAAGATTCTTGTTATGTGGCCCAAGGGTCTCTCAAATATCCATTTTGAGAACAATCGGAACAGTAACTAAATAATTCAAAATGGCGGACACTATTTTAAATTTTGAGAAAAGATTCTTGTTATGTGGCCCAAGGGTCTCTCAAATATCCATTTTGAGAACAATCGGATCAGTAACTAAATAATTCAAAATGGCGACAATTTTAAAATAAATAAAGGAAGCTCCTTTGAGCCCGCACAGTACGAAACAATTCAGGTTTCAATATGTGAGGATGGACTCCCCGTCGATGGCGAGAGTTGCGATGGTAGAAAGTAGCCGTGGGCATCATCTTAAACAATTCTTCAGAACACCGTCCGTTGTACAAGCGGTAGAACACACATAAGGAGGCAAAGTCTCTCCTCAGACTGAGGGGCTCTAAACCGCTTGTGAGCTCGGGATCGTCGACAATTCTGATGGCACGTCGTTGAATCGAGTCTAAAGGATCAAGCTGGTATCCAGGTGCCCCCGCCCATAGATGACAGCAGTACTCCATATGAGGCCGGACTTGCGACTTGTAAAGTTGCAGCCTTTGCCCCGATGTGAAGTACTGCCTCGCTCTGTTGAGCACTCCGAGCTTTTTGGATGTCAGCTTAACCTTGTCTTCTAAGTGACTTCGGAACAAAACGTCGCTAGAAATGTCGACGCCAAGGATCCCGATGCTTTTGCTGATGTTCAGGGACGTGTTCTGGAACTGTGGGGCCACAGCTTGATTTTAATTTAGTGCACCAATGAGATAAGTGACCATTACGCCAGTATATTTTTTACACCTTTTGACGTTACTAACCCTTGCGTCGTTTTTACGAACAATATTGATTAATAATATTTCCCAAACATAAATTATGTCAAAAAATATCGCTAACGCCTGACTTAACTCTGATATGCTGTAGCTTCCCGAACGCTGCCCAGCCGAGTTGGATTCTTCGATTAACCTCTTTATCGAAGTTGGACCTACCTAGTTGGACAATTTGTCCTAGCTAGACATACTCGTCTTCGTCTACAACTTCGAGAACAGTGTGTTCCTAACAATCACCGTATTGGCGGATTATGAACATCAGACATAATTTTTGTCTTGTCCATATTCATCTTGAGGCCTACCTGTTGGGAAACTCTGTTGAGGTCATTGAGCATGGTGTTCATTCAAAGCTTACAGCGATTCCGCCATTATAACTATATCGTCAGAAAATCCAAGGTGAGTGATGTGTTCACTGTTCACCATTGATGTTAATGCCATTATCCTTCCAATTCAAGAGCTTGAAGACGTCCTCCATTGCATTGATGAAGAGTTTCGGGGAAATTACGTTACCCTGCCTTACACCCTTCTGCAACTGGATTGGTTTCGTACTCTCGTCCTGGATTGACATGGTGGCTTTGCTGTTCAAACACTTCAACACTTCGATATAGCGATAGTCGATTTGGCATCGCTGTAACACCGCCCATGTCTCCTCTGAATCGAAGGCTTTCTTATGAGAATGGACTATGGTCCATATATGGCAGGCATAATGGCCGATTATACTCCTCAGTCTTCTGTATAATCTGGCGGAGTGTATGTATGTGGTCTATGGTACTAAAGCCTTTACGGAAACCAGCTTGTTCGGGAGGCTGGAAGTCGTCAAACCTGCGTGCAAGACGATTCGTAATGATTTTCGAAAACAACTTATAAACGTGACTTAGGGAGGAAGATCGGGCGGTAATTCTTCAATAGGTCCATATCGCCTTTCTTGAAGAAAAGTACCCCCATGCTTCCACTCCATACTTCTGGTGTTGTACCTTCGTGTATGACAGAATTAAATAGCTTCCGATATCTTCGGTGTAATGTCGGGTCAACTTGGCTCTTGCGTCACTGACTGGATTTGTATCTGGTTTCTGTGACGAGGTGTACAACTGTCCATAGAACTTCTCGATCTCTCTCAAGATCTCTGGCTTTGATGTGATGATGCTGCCGGTGTCGGTCTTCAGCATGGTCAGTTGGCTTTGACCAATAGACAGAATTATGCAGGTGATTAGAAACGCAAAAAACAGTGGAAAGCCTTTTATAGTGCATGACTTAAATTATAGCCATTTCTATGATTGGAAAGCATTGTCTGAATAAATAGGACTAAACAAAGCCAGCAACGATGAAGTTATCTGAATTTAAACTTGTTCGGTTTACAGACACTGATGTTTATACGTATAAGACGCGTTACGATGAAGAATGGACTCAAGTCGACTGCAAAATCGCAAAAGGGCGATTTTCTAATAAGAGCAGTATTACAATGAATGAGTTGATTTTGAAACCGGCATACACTTCAAAGATCAATATAGCTGAGCGAAAAAAAAATATTTTGTGCATTTGGTACAAACTAACATTGTCACCAAATTCTACAAAGGATTTTATAAATGTTTTTAATTATTTTATGTCAAATTGTCCAAGTTACTTTTAGCTTTAAAAGCAAGATCTCTTTGGTACTAGTACCATTTTTTTTTATATTGTATTAAAAGACTGAAATATTTTACTATGGTTCCAATTGTTAATAAAAATTTCAATAAAGTTTTATAAAAAAGGTTTGTTTTATTTATTGCACTAAAACTAATGAGACATAACTGTTTTAAAATGAAAATCTTAGGACAATAACGACACAACTGTATGTTGTAGTTTTTTTGATGGTATATTTCCGGATTATTTATAATAAAATCTGGCATTTTATGTAATCGGTTAAAAAGCTAAAAGTCCAAGACGATCACAAAAAACGAAAATAAAAACTTAAACATTATAAAAAAAAAAATATCAAATCTCAGTTTGCCTTTCCTCAAAAATGATGTATACTGCAATTGCGACATTCTTGCACCGGATGTGTGAATTGTTGTCAGTGCGATTAAAATGTAAGTATTATGTAATAAATCAAAGTTTGTTTTGAAAAGAGTCATGCTCAGTTTATTACTGGCATTTCTCAGCAAATGCAACCTTCCAAATCGGTATTAGAGTCAGACTATTCATAAGTACCTGCGAAGGTCTATTTGAAATAAATGAATTTGATTTGATTTACTACCATGACTTTTTATTTCAAAAGAAAAAACCACGAGAGAAAAAGACACGTAAAATATATGAATGGATCCAAACCATTTAATCGCCGTACTGACCATCAATGACTCCGGACTCACGCACACACGCCGACCGAGCGCTCCCGCGTGTGCGTGAACGAGTCAAATACCTAATTCGGCCCGTTTCGATTTTGATGGCGGCCTCTTAAGATTCAGCTTGTAGTAAAACACATGTAATATTAGTCAACTATTGAAAATCTAGAACATCTTAGCCATCTCTATTACTGATATCTCGTTATTATAGACCTGTTCATCATCATACCCTGGAGATTTATCGTGTAGTAAAACACATATGATATTAGATAACCGTAACATCTTAGCTATTTCTATTACTGACATCCAGTATGTATTAGTCGATCATCATCAGACCCTTGATAGGTATGTATCATATAGCAGGTGAGTAAAATTATAAATTATAAATTCTGTTCCTGAGGACCTAGCAATCAACATTTTTAGTTATAAATAATGGAAATAGGCAAAGTTATAAAAACGATACGACACATCTGCGCCGTTACCTTTTCTGTAATCGAGTTGATTGTAGTACCGCTACTCAACGTTAGGCGGCATTTCAAATGCCGCCCAGCGGTGAGTAGCACAGAATACTCGTTTAGAGGTCAAATCGTCAAGGTCATTGGGCTGGGTAACACCCTTAAAACTACAACGAGACCTAAACGAACTAGAGATAGAAACCCATTATTGATTGCTTATCTTTCACATAAAAATGCCCATAAGCTGAAGTTATTGAAAACAAAATCTTTCTCTCCTAAAATTAATCATGGTTGTCGACAACTCCCTCTCCATATTTCAGATTACGACACACAGATCTCAACGTCTGTTTGCATCTGTAGGTTGCTGCATATATTAGAATGAAATGTTCATAACAAATAATTTATCTAAGCGGGGTAATCAGTTGAAAATGTATCATATCACATTTTGATGTTTCACTAAGACTGCTTTTCCACCAGAGATGTGCTATGCTACGTTGCTATGCTATGGATGCGTTTGATATCCACCAATCATATTCATTGGTGCACATAGCTTAGCACTGGTGGAAATGAATTTAACTAAGATTAAGTTTTAAACGAATTCAAAAAAAAGGAGGAGGTTCTCAATTCGGCTGTATTTGTTTTTTTAAATGTTTGTTACCTCATTACTCCGTCATTTATTAACCGAAAAAGAATTTCCTTACACTTCCCGTTTGGTCCCATTGTCATCAGATTAGGATTAGATTACTTTTTAGTGGAGTTTGAAGTCGGCTTAAGTTTTTTGTAAAACAGTCCAATTATTATATGGAAGGATGCGTGCTGTGGATGGTCGCGAGTGGTGTAGCTATGTGCAGAGCAGAGTACCTACAGTAGGCCCGAGTTTGTCGCTGAAAGTAGACATGCCATCGTGGAAGCAAAAAGTTATACATCGTATAGCTCGAGCTGTGCATCTTCATAGCACATCTTACTCGCACCGCTACATAGCTTAGTATCAGTGGAAACGGTCACATCTTATCTTTAAGATAAGATATAAGATAAGATCAGTGGAAACGGTCACATAGTTTCACAGCTTAGCTATTACATCCTCGCAGCATAGCTGCATAGAACATCTCTGGTGGAAAAGCAGCCTAACACCGATTGGCCTGTCGTACCAGCTCGTGTCAGCCAGTGATGGTAATTGGCGCCAATTGCCAACCGGTGCGTGACACATTTCAAGAGTACGTTCAGTTAGCAAAAAACAGGGTTTAAAATAAAAAATATATAAACTTGAATAGTGTCAGAAAATATTTTTTCGTGAAAATCTAAAATAAATTGATCGCAAAGTTAGAAACAAGCAAATTGTATAAACATGATTAATATACTTTTACCTAGTTAAGACTGAGTATCCTTTGATTGTGAGGTGTATAATTCAGAATCATTTATTCAAATAGACCTTTGCAGGCACTTATGAATAGTCTTTGTGTTCCGGTTCGGAAGGTTGCATTTGCTGAGAAGAGCAAGTAATAAACTCAGCAATTGCTCTTTTCAAAACAAGCTTAGCTTTATTATATCATATTTATATTCTAATCGCACTGATAACAACTGAGTTCCCTGGTGGAGAAAAACTACAAATTACGACTGAGGCGGCTCAAAGACGCTAATGGGTTTATACAGCATTTTCAAAATAGTGATTAGATCTGCTTATTAACCGACGAAAAAACGGAGGAGGTTTACAAGTCGAGGCGTATATTTTTTTTTTTTTTTTTTTATGTATGATCACGCATAACTTTTGACAGAGTAGTCCGATTTTGATAATTCTTTTTTTATTGGATAGGGTATACCTCGAAGGTGGTCCCATATAAATATGGATAAAAAATACCTACCCTAAGGATGGGAAAATAGGGATGATTTATTGTTCACTCACAGATTTTAATGCTGAGTTGTGTATTACATCAAAAGAAATCAAAAATTAATCATGTAGTAATTAGTAGAGTATAGCCACAAAAAATTATAAAATAAAAACTTTTTAACAAAAAAAAAAAAACCACCGAAAAAACTGAAAAGCATAAAATAATTATGAATATAACTTGAATTTTATAAGGTTTTGCAGTCGGGGACAAACCAATAACATAAGCTATTACGACAATACGACATTAAATGAAACAACGTAAAATACTCATGTATACGATCAACTTTTACTATGGGACCGGGGGCTCTACCGCGTAACTTTGGTGTTAATCGTAACGAACACCATTAATGAATTTCATCCAATCAGGGCCCACGAATGGTCATCGTCGCGACATACCGCGTGCGCATCATTGGATGAAATAATTAATGGTGTTCGTTACGATTACCACCAAAGTGACGCGGTAGAGCCCTAGCTTTAAATTCGAAAAAATGAATTGCGTTAGCAATATTGCTTAGCTTCCTTTTTAGTCAAACATTACATTTAACAAATATTACAAAAAAATACATATCTACGTAGGTTATTGGTTTGTCCCCGACTGCAAAACCTTATAAAATTCAAGTTATATTCATAATTATTTTATGCTTTTCAGTTTTTACGGTGGTTTTTTTTTTTGTTAAAAAGTTTTTATGTCTATTGCAGACACTTGCTACTGTTTCGAAGTCGGCGAAAGTGTAGCAAGAGTTCATAGAAAATCTCAAATTCTACCAAAATGTAATGTTCTTATCCTTAGAGACTTAAGTCATAAAGTGTTAACTTCTGTAGGATTATATGTAGCAGGATCGAAAAATCATGGTTCTGATTTATGATCACGAAATTATAATTAATTTGACATTTATTCACTTGTCGACCATAATTCTCGAAGTACGTACCTTTAATTATTTAATTGTGACATGATTTTGTTTTCCAATTATATATATGCAAATTAGGCATGGCATAAATCACAAGTAGCAGGTGATAAATAATATGGTTCTATTTTCATATGTCACATCTGCTACCGTCCATGACATAGCCTGTTACATGTTATAAAGAATATTTAAGAATATAAATAAAATGTATGCGACTGAAGGACTTTGTATCCATGGTCATGAACAAATTAAAAAAAAAAAAACTTTATCATTGATTAGCTTTTAAGAGTATTCAAAAATAAACCTTAAATCAAGTGACATAAAGTGTTAACTTCTTTAGCATGTTATGTAGCAGGATAGAAATATAATTTTTTGCTACGAAAGTATATATAATTTGCATCAGTGATAATTTCACACTTGCGTGCGATACTCGCACATGATTTTGTTTTCCAATGAAAAATGCCGTCGATCAGCATCGATGACGTAGGTTACAAATAGGGATTGCAAAATCCGGATTTTTTTCAAATCCGGATTCAAAGTTTATCATCACATATAAATCCGGATTATCCGGATTTTTCGAATTTTTGTATTTTTTTTGCAATCTTTTGTAATTTTAAATTGTACGCGTAGTTTATGCTTAATTATTAGTAGTTTGAAGAGAGGTGTTCTATTTTATTGTATTTCCATTGCTTGCTTTTGAATAAAAATTCAATTAAACTGCAATATAAAAAAAAAAAAATTGGCTTGTATTTGGCACTGAGCCGTCCATAAAGGATAAAATCCATTTGGATTAACGTGCTACACCTTAGGAAGCCGTCCATAAAGGACGAAGCCTAAGGTGGAGCACGTTAACCCAAATCGAACCTATTCATCCAGGCCGTGAAAGTCCCTAGATTCTAAGAGTCAGGGAATACAGTCGCCGGAAGCAAGTTCCACTAAAAAAAAAAAAAAAAAATTTTAATTTAAATCTGTTTATTCCAAAAAAAAATACACTAGTTTATTAAGGTACTTAAGGGTACTAAAATCTTCGTAAGTAAAGATTGTTGACCCTTAAACACTCCCTTGCTGTCCGCATTATAATTGAGGATACAAAAGAAAAAAAATCCCCGTGTCTTGTGGTTCGGAGTAAAAATAGGGATGATGGTTGGAATAAGGTTGGGCAATTCCTGCACACACTCTCAAAAATATATCCTGTAGAAAACTGATAAGGCAAGCAACTTTTCTTCGATGGTCGAGGCTCGTGAGTTTCGTCATAATTAGTCTCATATTCGATGAGTCTTCTGGCTCGGCGGTTTATTGAGTCGAGGGCGAGAGCCTGGTGGAAAGGACTCCGTTTGGTGAAAAGACACACCTGCGTCTTGGTGGCATTAAAAGTGAACAGAATAGCATTGCCCCCCTCGGGGACTGCCAGTAAAGTTACGTTCAAACGCTCTACCATGGCCTCTCGCAACAATTGTATCTATGACAACGGTGCTATCGTCTACGTACCGGGCTTCACCAGATCGTTAATATGCAGCAGAAATAAGGTTGCAGAGAGAACCGTACTCTGTGGAATTGATTGCGGAAAGGTCCGACGAATACCTGTCTATTACTACATGAATAGATCGTTCGCTCAGGAAATTGTAAATCCAAGCGCACAGACCACCAGAGATTTCATATAAAGGAAGCTTGCTTAGAAGGCTGGTGTGTCAGAACCTTTCAAAAGTAACAATTTTCTGAGATCAGCCGATATACAAAATGCTTTCAGCGGTAACCCGACTATATAGAACTATCATTCTTGATATTACGTTGTGCAAAGAGTTTTTGAGAAACTCCCACCGCGCGCGCATCGTCTCCATCTAAGACTTACTGGCCGACTTAGCTATTAGCTAGATGGTATAGATTTCAGAGTAATACTGACCTAAATCTACTGGATATTTAATGAAAATGTTTAGTTAAACATTAACTATTATCAATTATGATTAAAATCCGAAAAAACCGGATTTCATTCTCAATATTCGGATTTATAATAGGCCCCTAAAATCCGGATTTTTCAGTCATTTTCGGATTTCGAAGTATCCGGATTGCAATCCCTAGTTACAAACCATTGCAAATCATATATCGCTAGTGAAATCATGCTATAAAAAATAATAATATCATCAAATGAGAATTCCTTTAAAGTAGCAATAATTTCCATGCCTAATGCAAATCATATATCACTCACGCCACGCACGAGTGAAATCACTATGATAAAAATAATATCATGAAATAAATGGAGAATTCCTTTAAAGTAGCAATCATTCCCATGCGTACAATAATATAGAATAGTTGACTTGATAAGCCCCGCCGGAGCAGGGCATCAAAAAAAATTTCAAAGACTCATTTGAGTGTTCCCCTCCACGGAAATCTTTAGTAAAAGGCGAAAGATTTATTCGTGTTGAAGGGAAACCAAAGTTAATTTCAAAATAGTCATTTTGAGACTATAACCATTTTATGAGAACGTAACCATAGCTCGTTTGATTTCAGCACAACGACATCTAGCGATGAAGCACAGAAACATCTAGATGGTAAAAGAATAGACCTCAGGGTAAATTACGTACCCAGGTATAATTTTTTGTCGAATTGATTGAATTGATCCAAAGCACACCACAAAGGAATGGATTGAAATTATGTTCATCGTATTGTTATCCAGTCAGGGTGAAATCGGTGTTTTGGTGAGTAGATTTTTAAGCGCTTTTGGTGTACCTTGATTAGCCGTCCTTAATACTGCAGAGTTATCACTTGAATAGATTATCGCCTTGTCGCCTTGTGGGATTTTACCTTAAGCATTTTCCGTGTGCTCCGTGTTTTTTCAGATAGCACGTAAAGCCGTTGGTCCCGGCTCCTAGGCGGCTTTAATACGACAACAGTTTTTGTCGCATAAATCACCGCTAGATGTCGCTGTGCCGAAATCAAATGAGCTATCGCTCAGATTACAGAAATATATCAGAGCAGCTGCAGATCAGCTATCGTTAGTAATCAAAATAACACTTTTTACATTAACTCTGGTTTCTCTTCATCACAAATAAATCTTTCGCCCTTTACTAAAGATTTCCGTGGAGGGGAACACTCAAATGAGTCTTTGAAATTTTTTTGATGCACTGCTTCGGCGGGGCTTATCAAGTCAACTATTCTATATTATTGTACGCATGGGAATGATTGCTACTTTAAAGGAATTCTCCATTTATTTCATGATATTATTTTTATCATAGTGATTTCACTCGTGCGTGGCGTGAGTGATATATGATTTGCATTAGGCATGGAAATTATTGCTACTTTAAAGGAATTCTCATTTGATGATATTATTATTTTTTATAGCATGATTTCACTAGCGATATATGATTTGCAATGGTTTGTAACCTACGTCATCGATGCTGATCGACGGCATTTTTCATTGGAAAACAAAATCATGTGCGAGTATCCCACACTCACATGAGTCTTAGGAATAAGATTTTTGATGCCCTGCTTCGGCGGGGCTTATTTATTAATTCAAATTCAAATTCAAAATCATTTATTCAAATAGACCTTCGCAGGCACTTATGAAAAGTCTGACTCTAATACTCTAATACCGGTTCGGAATTAATCATTTATTAACCTACACTACATAGGTAGTTCATAATAGCGATGGGCGATTGTTCCAAAAAAGTAATCGAATAAATCGATAATTGTAAAACTGTACATTCGATTGTCGATTCATTCGTTCTAACGAATAAACAATCGAAAAACAATCGACCTTTCGTATGAAAATTAACGCACGCAACGCAGGTTGCAATAGTAAGTAGGTATGCACAATCGCTGTGGCGCAGAGGCGAATAGATTCATTCATTCGGCGGAAGGATAGCCAGCGCACGGCACAGACCACACGCGGTGCCGCACGAAGTGTATTATGAACAATCGAAAGATGTCGATTGTTATTCGAATGGCTCGAATAAATTGGACAATCGAATAATTCGATTGTTTTTTAGTAACAATTGCCCATCGCTAGTTCATACTACAGTAAACTGTTGGGCGTGATTGACTCGCCCTTACAGGCGAGCATCCGAACATTATGAAATGCATGCATTGTATTAATTTGATTTACATGTTATTTATTCCACCTACATTTTTGGCCCATGATTATAAAATATCAAACCAGCCCGCCCTGGAATGAATTAGAACGGAGGAAACATTTAACGATATATGTGGAATTGACTTTGAAGTTATAGAAATCAAGTTAGAAAATATGCAAGACTAAACTATTTTAAGTAAAATAGTAAACAATATACACTACAAGAACCTACACCATAGGTAAACATTCCTCGACCTGACACCCTTTGTCTAAGCGTTCAGGAATCCAAGCCTCGGCATGTATTAGATGTTTCCTTGTTGGGTTTATTTTTAGTCTATATCAATGTTTATATTATACTAGCTGTCTCGCGCGGTTTCACCCGCGTTCCCGTGATAAAAAGTCTATAATACTTGGGGATAATGTAGCTTCTTAATAGTGAAAGAATTTTTCGAATCCGACTAGTAGTTCCAGAGATTAGCCCGTTTAAATAAACAAAAAACAAAAAAAACTCTTCCGCTTTACTATATTAGTATAGATTATAGTATAATATAGTATAGATACTAGTTGTGCCCCGCTGTTTCACTCGCGTCAAATATGGATGCGTGATCGCGTTTTCAATCAAAAACTATCGGGCGATTCAAAAAACTCTAAAACATTTTTTTTTATATTACTTTATCGTATTTTTTTTATATTTGTAGGAATAAACGTATATAGGTACTTACTAAGATTAAAAATACAAAAATAAGTAGAAAATTAGTCAGAGCAAACTCTCAAGATAACTACTTACCTACTACTATTCTTAGACAGTTTATTTATTTTTTCTAATTTTAATATTACCTAATCATAATTAAATATAGTATTATCGCAGAGTATATAAATACTACGTACAGTACAAGTATTATGATTTAAATTAAATTATTTTAATTTATTTAGAGATGTTAATTTTAACTGTAGCAATTTATTTGGAAAAAAGTTGCAGCTACAATTATAATGTAGGAGCCCATGTGGTAATTTACTTCGAGTGTATGTTTCCTGACCCCCAACAACCTAGGGACCTTCAAATATATAATGAATAAACCCTTTTTTGGCAAGCGTGCTCCATCTTCGGCTTCGTCATCGTCTTTTATAGGTGAGCCTATGTCAAACGCAAGGCCGTTTAACAAAACACAATATAAAGCCCATCATCGTAGCTATAGTAATATATTAATATATATCATAGCAAGGCATATTACGATATATTTTCAATCTTTATTCGATATTTCGATATCTTTGACTGACCGCACACGCAACTATTATCACTTTACAAACTTGTACTCTAATTTTTATTATACCTCGGCATATTATATATATATAGCATATATAGCTACGTCTGCGATGGGCTTTATCAAAACTTTTATATGTGATTATAATGCAAATCTTCATTTATAAAAAAATATTGTGATTTGCTTAACAAGAAACAAGGACATGATCTTCGATCAATTCTATATTAATGAGGTATGCATCCTGTTTTCCTTTTGAAATAATAGCCTTACTCCATTGTGATTATGAGCGTCGCGTCGACCAAAGATCATGTACGCACGTTGTTTATCTGTACGTACACACGGCTACACATCAAGCTATACATTTCCAGTATAAGCTGATCTCGCATTGTATAGGATTTCCGTAAAATGAGAGGTCAGCTTATATTGGAAATGTAATATTATATATATATATATATATAGACAGGTCGAAACGCGTAGTAAGCCGGCTTTTTACTGTGGGATATAATATAAATAACAAATTGAGATATAATATTTTATCGCTCGTCATATATTTTTGTATATTACATGCCAAACTATAAATATTTTTTCGACAATGTTTGACGATCGATAAAATATTATATCTCAAGATGTAATATATATTATATTATATCCCATAGTGAAAATCCGACTTAAGTGACGGCTGTCCATACATAAAGGGCAAAGTTTGTGTAACCCAAATAAAAGGGAAGTTTTAAAGGAAAACAAATATTTGATCAGTGGGGATTTTTCCTGAATTCAAATTAAGTCCATTAATAAAATCTGGAACGCAAGATAGCACAGTGCAAAATCTCGTAAAGAAAAAAATACAAAAATATCGACAATTTATTAAAGTGATAATAAATTCAAAAACTGTTACTTATCATCATAAAATTCGAAAGCGAAAACGGGTTATTAGGCGTTTCGTAACGAAAACTTCCAGAGAATTACTTTCCTGAAATTCCATTTCAAATTGCAACTCTTTCGTGAATTAATCAAAAGAGAAAGAAAACTTCGGATGAAAAGTTGAAAATGAAACGATGATGACGGGGGAAAATGTTATATTTTAAGGACATCATGTTTATCTTGAGTTCAAAAGGATAATATATTTACTTAAAGAGATTAAAAT